>CM065383.1:11770000-11852500 GCA_033060915.1 Euryodendron excelsum
CTAATCATCTTCTTGGCGACGAACGATAAGGCGACTAGGGTTTCAAATAGTCGCTCAAGGTATTACATCGGGAACTTATTGTTATATCAGTTGATTCGAGGATCATCTCTCTTTTATTCTCTTATCTAGAAACTTGATTTTTGTGATCATATTCTGGTGGGTGTAAGCACCCCATTTTTGACCGCTCGGCAGTCTACACTCCGTCCAGACTTGTTTTCAAGTCATTATGGACATATTCCAATCGAAACCAATCCTCTAGTCCAAATTCCGTCTTTCCATCGCTTCGCGGGCCTGTCAGGCCCAAATAGAGGCAAAATGACCAAAATGCCCTTAGGGGCATTGTCCTTTCTTATTCCAATTCCAATCCCTCTCTCAAGACAGTTTATTCCTCGAGACGGTCCGAGTAGCAAAACTACTCACAAAACCGTCAGAGTGGCGGAAACACTCACAAAATCGTCAGAGTGGCGGAAATACTCACAAAACCGTCAGAGTGACGGAAACACTCACAAAACCGTCAGAGTGGCGGAAACACTCACACCGTTAGAGTGGCTGAAACACTTAAAACCCAGGCACGTCTCTTCGGAGTCGGTAAGACCCCTTTCCAATCCCTCTCTCGAGGCAGTTTAATCCTCGAGACGGTTCCAATCCAGGCACGTCTCTTCAGAGACGGTAAGACCCCTTTCCAATCCCTATCTCGAGATAGTTTATTCCTTGAGACGGTCCGAGTAGCAAAACTACTCACACAACCGTTAGAGTAGCGGAAATACTCACAGAGCCGTCCGAGTAGCGGAAATACTCAACCGTTAGAGTAACAGAAATACTCACAGAACCGTTAGAGTAGCGGAAATACTCTCAAATACTCAACCCCATCCGAGTAGCGAAAATACTCAACCCCGTCCGAGTAGCGGAAATACTCAACCCCGTCCGAGTAACGGAAATACTTAACCCCGTCCGAGTGGCGGAAACACTCAAAACCTAGGTCAATACCCATGTTTGTTAGCTCACTTCGGTGAAAAATGACCAGACTACCCTTAGGACCTTTTTCGAGACTTTTCGGTCAAGATGACCATTTTGCCCCTAGGCATCCGAACGCCCCGGGAACCACACCGGCTCTGGGTATCAAACCGGTAATGTCCCGAGAATACTTTTTATAGTGTTCTCAACCTCCTTTTACCTTTCCGGACCATTCCGAGTTAGTTCCGGCCAACCCGGTGCAAAATGACCGTTTTGCCCCTAGAGGGCCGGTCTTCTTCTTCGACCACACCGGCTCTGGGTATCAAACTGGTAATGTCACGAGAATACTTTTTATAGTGTTCTCGACCTTCCTTTACCTTTCCGGACCATTCCGAGTCAGTTCCGGCAAACCCGGTACAAAATGACCGTTTTGCGCCTGGTGGGCCGGTCTCCATTTCCGACCACGCCGGCCCTGGGAATCAAACCGGAAACCTCTGGGAACATTCTAAATAATGTTTCCAGATCCCAAGTCTTTTTTTGGGACAATCCGGGTTCGCCCTGGCAGTTTCCTAGTCCGATTGACCGTTTTGCCCCTAAAGGCCCGGTCAACCTTTCCGACTCACCTTATCTTCATTTTTCAAGTCAAATACCTCCAAGACACTATTTTGAGTGTTCCTGCTCCTTTTCGACCTTCCGGGTCATTCCCGACTCCTTCAAATCATTCCCGGACTTTCCGGAGTCACTCCTAGTGAAGCCAGGCTAAAGTTTACATGGTAGTCACTAGTACAGGCGCTCAAATCTAGTCAAAGATACGTTGCTTGCCGACCTTAATTCTTTCCTAAATGGCTGGCGCCACTAGTAGTGGCGCCAAGCCAAAAAATGGCCTGGCGCCACTAGTAGTGGTGCCAGTGTATAATTTGGCCTGGCGCCACTGCAACAGGCGCCAGGTTTGTCTTCCCTCTATAAATACAGAGCCTCGTTCAACAAGAAAGGGGTCTGCAAACTTAACCTAAAAATCCTATATTTCGATATACAGAGCTCGAGCATCTCCAAAACCCTAGCCTCCCTAGGTTTTCCCAAATCCTAGCCACTATACACAAACCCTAGCCTCCTATACACTCATACACTCCCCCATACACTCATGCACTAGCCTTCAACCACTCTCCGAAGACTTGAAGAACAGCCATTCAAAGCTTGAAGACAATCCTTGAAGACTGAGGGTGAAGATCAAGACCGAAGACCGAAGACCGAAGACTGCACGGCGCACAAAATAAACAAGATATAAGGTAGGCTCCCTCTTTAATTTTCTGCACTTCCCCCCTCTCTCTTCTCTCTCCAACCCACTTGGGTTTTCTCTATTTTAATCCCCCATCTCTTTCCCCCCCCTTTCTTTGCGTGCTTGAAACAAGGGAATTCCCGGTCCATGTGTAGGATTGGACTATTGGAGAGTCACCGTGTCGGGGGCTTTCCTCTAGTCTAACCAAAGACCACGTGGGTTCGGCCCCCTTGATTATGTGGTGAAGCCTTAACCTTGTATGTTCACGACCCTAAATTGCATTGTGCATATCATAGTCTTGCATCTTCCAAAATTCGTTTTCAAAAAGTTGTTTTTAAAAATCGTTTTCAAACTTGTTTTCAAAATTGCATCAAAAGCTCTTTTTCAAAAACATGTTTTCAAAATCACAATCCTAGGGTGATTCTAGCCTTTCCATGGCTAGGGTTGCTTTAGGAAAGTGTTATATTAAAAGTGACCTTTTGGTCTATATTTTCAAACCTTGTTTTCAGAACCACTTTCTTAAAGTGGTTCTAGTCCTCTTATGGCTGGAATTGCTTTAGGAAAGTGAGATGTTTTTAATCCTTCTAAACTCTCCCTCTCTTTAAAAATCTCTTTTTCAAAAATCTTTCCTAAAACTTTCCTCTTCAAAATTGTTTTCAAAAACTCCTTCCAGAATCTATTTTTCAAACTCCCCTTTTCAACTCCTTTCCAAAACTTTCTTTCCTCCAAATTCACTTTCTAAAAACACTCCCTAAATTTTTTTCTAAAAACTCTCCTCCCGGAATCTTCCTTCTAGAAATTCCCCTATAGGATTTTCTTTCTAAACTCTACGTTTCCAAAAACATGCTTTCCAAAAAAACTCCTCCCTAGGATTCCCTTCTAAAAACCTTCGTTTCTAAAAACGCACTTTCCAAAAATCATCTTTCCTTAGAGCCCACGATTAGGAAACCCTAATTTTCTTTCCAAAAACATGATTTTCAAACTTTGCCCCAAACCTAGGTTTCCAAAACCTCTAGTTTTCACATCCAAACTATACATGTTTCCAAAACCTCTTTTCTACGTCAAAACAACAATTTTCCAAATCTAGGGTTTCTAGAATCCTCCTTTCCAAATCCTTGCCAAATCCTATCTTCCCTTTAGGAAACCAAATTCTATCTCCATGTTTAGGAAACCAGATTCCGTCCTCCGATTTTTGGAAACAAAATCAAATCTTTTCTTTTAGAAACCAAATCCAATCCCTTCCTAATCCAAACCTTTCTTAATTCAATTCTTTCTTAAACCATAAGTTTCCTAATCCTAAACTTCAAATCTTTCCTTAAGTTTCAAAATCCAAATCTTTCCTAAATTCGAATCCTTCCTAAACTTTCACTTTCCTAAATCTTATGTTTCCAAAACTTAAACATAAAAATCTTTCCTAATCCAACCCTTTCCTAATTCTACCCTCTTTTCAAATCTTAACTTTTCAAATATAAGCTTTCAAACCTTTCCTAATTTCAAGACTTTCTAAAATTCAAACTCTAAAACTTTCTAAATCCTAAACTTTCTAAATTTCAAATCTTTCTAAAATTCTAGGCTTCCTAAATTCAAAACTTTCTAAATTTGAAACTTTCTTAAGCTGAATTTTTCTAAACCTAAAACTTTCTAAATTCTAAACTCTCTTAAACTTCAAATCTTTCCAAATTTAAGACTTTTCTAAACTCAAAACTTTCTTAATTTAAGACTTTCTTAAGTTGAAACTTTCTTAATTCAAACACTTCCTAAGCTGAAAACTTTCCTTTTTCAAACCTTTCCTAAAACGAAACTTTCTTATTTTCAAAACTTCCTTGTTTTCAAAGCTTTCCAAATTCAAAACTTCCCTTTTTCAAAATATTCCAATTTTCAAAACTTTCCTAAGTTGAACCTTTCTTAAACTAAACTTTCTTAATTTAAAACGTTTCTAAATTCAACACTTTCCTATTTCAAAACCTTTCTTGAAACAAAACTTTCCAATTTTTTTAAAACTTCCCTAAGTCGAAACTTTCCTAATTTCAAAACTTTCCAAAAATGAAACTTTCCTAAATCGAACATTTCCTAATTCGAACATTTCCTAAATCCAACCTTTCCTAATCTCCTAAACCTTCCAAGTCGAGTCAAGCCTTTCCTAAGTCTAGGTTTCCTAAACCTTCATCTTTCTAAAACAAGTCCAAATCTATCTTTTCAAATCAAAATCCAATGTTCTCAATTTCAATTTTCAATCTCCTCTTCCAATCTCAAATCAAATCCAATTTTCAATTCAATCTCTTTCTTCCAATCCAATCTCTCTCTTCGAATCAATCTCTTTTCAATCGGACTCTTGTCCGAACTACGACTGACCTGATTCCCCCAAAGGGATACGTAGGCAACCTTCATAGGTGCGGTCACAATACTTTTCAAACTTTCAATTCCACCCTCATGGGTGCGGTTTCCAAAATCTTTTCAAATCTCAAATTCCAATCTATTTTCAAAATTCCAAAATTTCTATTTTCAAACTTCTATTTTCAATTTTCAAACTTTTCAATTTCAATTCTATTTTCAAATCAAATCAATTTCTTTTCAAATCAATTTCTATTTTCCAATTCTCTTATTTTGCATTTGTATCTCATGCATCATATTTTTCAAACATTATTTTTCAAAGTGAATAGGATTGAACATATGTTAATCAAAAACTCCCATAGGTAAATCTAGGGTAGATTGACATGTAGGTACCGAAAGGGCGGGGTAGGGTGATAGCTTAGTGCGTCTTCCCTACACGTAACCAACCTCCGAACTTAGGATCACTGATTTCAAAGACCAAAAGGAGTTATTTTTCAAAAAGGGCTAAATGTTTTCCAAAGGTTGCCAAACAACCTGTTTTCTTTAAAAACCCTCTCTTGAGGAGATATTTTCAAAATCGTTTTTTCAAAAACCCTAAGTTTAGTTTTCGGATTATGCTTAGTTTTTAGGTGACCTAACTCACCTTAATCAAGTTAGGTGGCGACTCCAAATCTTTTTCAAAAGCCCTTTATTCAAATCAATTTTCAATTCAAACCTAGTCGCACTCATTCTTCTAGGAGGGTGAGTTCTAACGAGAGAGTACAACATTTTTTCCGCTTGGGTGAGTATTCCTCGAGTGCGAAAAATCTGGGCGCGACAGTGGGTTCATGATTGTACTCTAAAAGTGCAATCTACATGTCTTAATTAGCTAATTGTTAGTTTTGTAATATGTTTAATTATGTTATTTTCAATCCTAATTCATTACTAACTTAGTTTTGTAGTTATTTTCAGGAATCCTAGTTGAACATGAATAAATTCGCATTGAGACAACTTAGGCGTTTGAAGAGAGTTCGCACAGTTCTCAAGGGTGTTCG
This sequence comes from Euryodendron excelsum, assembly GCA_033060915.1. Classification (NCBI taxonomy): domain Eukaryota; kingdom Viridiplantae; phylum Streptophyta; class Magnoliopsida; order Ericales; family Pentaphylacaceae; genus Euryodendron; species Euryodendron excelsum. Next base: position 11,775,596 of record CM065383.1, read on the forward strand.
AACGGTATACATAGGCGTTCGAACGATACGTCGAATAGTCTCACGTCAAGTTCAAGTTCGAAGTGCGTTCGATAGATTCAGAGAGCATAAATGCCGTCCGAAGAGCGTTAGAAGACCGTTCAAATGGTCAATTATGCTTTTCAAACGGTGGGCCAGGCCGTTCGAACGGTTCAACAGGATTTCCTATTATTCTGTTGTCTATATAAACTGAGATTGTTGTTATTTTTGGGATATTCTAGGATTGACATTTTTCTAGGGTTTTAGGAGTAGTTTTATCAGTATATTAGAGTAGTTTATTCATAGTTTTCATTCAATTTTCAATTCCTGTAATTAGTTTACTTAGTTTTTCAATAAATTTACATACAGCTTTTCATATTTATGATTATGATGAGTAGCTAGATTCCATCTCGGGATCAATTGTGAAGATTAATTGAAGATCTTGGATGAACGAAGGAGTTATGTTCTTGGTTTTAAAGTAAATTTTTTGGTTTTCTTTCTTCTTCTTCTTCGTTCTAGAAACCTTCGAAAACTTGGATGTTTGATTATGTTTCGTAACGCTTATGCGTGAACACCACACTCAGTATATATGCTACCTTGTAATATTTATGCGTGAGTTGGGTTCAACATATGCGCTGCACGAATCGATAGTACTCGCCCTTGATTCTAATAACTCGATTTATTCTGAAAGTTGAAGTTTTAAAGAATACTTATTTTTATGGCTAAATCTTCTGAATTCGAGACTCGCGACGTAGTCGAAGGATTTGAGTTATTAAATTATTTCCTTCAGAATTTCAAGAGATGTAATTGGTTGGAACGATTGATTTCGGGACTTTTTTTTATTTCTTAGTTTAAATTAGATAATAAATTTTTTCTCAACCTAAAATCAGATTTTTGTTTATTAGAGTGTTTTTCCTAAGATTTTTGATCCACAGTAAGTTTTCCTATTTACGTAAACTATCTTTCTTGTGGGATCGACCTCGTACTTATGAGAAATTATTACTACATCGCGGTCATGCACTTGCGGTTAAGTATCATCCTTTTAGGGAGCGATCAAGTTTTTGGCGCCGTTGCCGGGGAAGCTGCGTTCTACGTTGGTGGATGAGCCTTGGATATTCTGTTTTGGAGGAAGCACTTCACCATCATTCTACAAACATGACGGAACTTAATAGCTTGTTTGGGTAACTTCGTTCCATCTTTTATTTTTGAGCACTTATTTTTGTTTTTTTTTTTTTTTGTTACATTGGGTTTGGGCATCATTGTTGTGGGATTGGTAGGATAGGTTGTTTTGATATACTTGTTGGTTGGTCTTGCATACATCTTATTCATGGATTATCTTTGGATTTTTCTTACTACAAGTACTGATTCATATACGGCATAACCACAAGGCTATTATCCACCTCTAAACTATTCAGAGTGGAGCTCTCAAGCTTCACCATATGCTTCTTATGAACAACCACCACAGCAACTGTACTACCATGCACCACCTTCGTCTCCACCATATGCTTATGATTCATATACACCTTCTACTTCCCTTTACATGTTTTACGAGACATATCCTTCATTATTTTATCAATCTATGTTAGAGAATCAAGAGAATATACAGTCATCTTATATGCCATATCACACGGGAATGTCCTTGGGGTTCAGGGATACTAATATAGAGGTACAAGCTGACATTCTTGCACAAATTTGTCGGGAATTAGATGACCTAACTCAACGATTAGCCTTGTTAACACAAGAGCCAATGGATCACGAGAAGGAAGAGCTTTCGACTCGACCTCGAGATGATCCTACATATGAAATGTTCCCAATTCCATATATGAATAGTCATGACCAAGGTCTCTCTGTTATCGCTTTTATGATTGAACATGAAATAGAGAACATTAATGTTCCCGCGGTGTCTGATCCAAGGGAAGACGTTCTTAGGGTGGATGATGATATAGATGAGGTTAAAGAAGAGGTACTTATTCTTCTTGAGGTGTCTGAACTAAGAGAAGTGATACCTCCAGAAGACGTGAATGAGGAAGGAACAATGGAGAGTGAGGGAGAGGAACCCAAGAGAGAGGAGCCTACGATTAATGACTCCCAACAAGAAAAGGTGACTTAGGAAGGAGTAATAGAGAGTGAGATATCCCATACTCCTATTCAACATGAATTGAGCCTTAACATCCCTATCATGCAAGATTCTATTTTTATTTTTTATCCTTTACAAATTTGCATCAGTGTTTTGTATGATTTTGGACTCAATTATATTCATAAATACGCATATTTATTAATGTTGAATTCATTACTCATGGTAAGTGGTAAGTGGCTCCATGCAAGCAAACACCCTCGATGTGGTGTTGGATAGTCTTCTCTTGGTATTTTGGTAGTGTAGGAGTAGTTAGGTAGTTTTTGCTTTCTTTTGTTTTATTTTTTATTTTATATTTTTTTTGAGTTCTTTCCTAGTTGGGAGGAGGGTGTGTCTTACCGGGTTTTTTCATCCCTTTTTCTTGCATTCATGTTTTTGTTTCTCTTTGTTTAACGCTTTGAGGACATTGCATAATTCTAGTTGGGGGGTGGGGAAAACTAATAATCTTTTTGTTTTGTTTTGTTCTTTTTGTTTATTTTGTGTTGTTCTTTTTGTTTATATAATTTTTTTTTTAAAAATCCATAAAAAAAACTTTAAAAAAATCCATAAAAATAAAAATTTTCAAAAATAGTTCTATTCTATCAAACCTTATTATGCTTTATCGAGTAATTTTCAGGTATTAGTTCATGATTGATCTATCGTTTGGACACTTGAAAGTTTTCGGTAAAGGTTTGATGTATCATATGGTTCGGTACTTTGGTTTATATTTCTCACACTTTTCTATATACTCTTTATGTTTACTGTTGCGATTGGAAGTGTTGTAGATTATCTTGAGGAACCATTTATGTATCTATGCCGTAGTTAATATGATGATAAGTTACTTTGTTCCATGTTTTTGACTAAACTTGAGTTGATGATTGATTCACTTTAGATGTTGTGATGTATTGCAAGTTTTTGTCATAAAACCATTATAAGAGAGAGTTTACAGTGTTATACACTAGTATGTTATATGATCTTTCTATGTTTCTCTCTTATGCATGCATGTCTTTATAAGGTGGAGATTTTATACCTTGTGAGCTTTAGAGCCTATTTATCGCCTTTTAAGAGTGATTTACATTTACTTAAGGTTATTTTCTTGATCTTCATTTATTGAATAGCTTCATTATACTTGTTTTTGTTTTATATGTTGAGTATTAGTTGGATTTATTGACATCTTATACACTCTTAAAGTTTTAATTTGATGTGGTTTTCATATTATAAAAGTAAAGACCATCTCGTTTCATTGAGTCATTCGTATTTATATTTCTTTCTTGATATTCGTATACACATGAGCTTAAAAGTGTGTCAATGCTAAATTCCGGAGTTGGTGCATTGCTTATATATTTGTGAAGTTGAAAGTGTATGGAGTTGAAAAGTAAAGAAAAGAAAAGAAAAGAAAGTGATGAAAAGGAGTTGAAAAGAAAAAAAAAAATATTCAAATGAAAAAGAAGTGAAGGAAGATGAGAAAGTTTGAAAGTTATTCAAAAGCTGGAAGCTTGAAAGTGAATGTTCATTGATCATCATGTGTAATGCACATGCATATGTTGAAATTTATTACCGCTTTCTATCCTCTTACATGACTCTTCTTTCACATGGCCTTAGAATATCTGAAATTACATGAATCTTTAATTCAATTTTGTATAAGTCATCAATGTCAATTCTCTAATTGTGCTTAAATAGTAAATGTTCGTTCATGAAGCTATGCCAAGTCGATACACCTATAACTTATCGGTTTTTGATGATTGGAATTGCTCTACTTGCATGTCATGTATATTTACTCTTAAAATGAGCTTTTCATGAAGAGACCCTGCGTGTTCATGTTTAAGGTTGAGTATATGCCCAGTGAGACTTGGATCAAAGTATAGAGGACATAATTGCATGAGTTTGAGACATTAGAGTTATATGCCATTGATAGTACACTTCAATATATTCTATTTCTTCAATGTTTTATGTCTTTACCTTGCGATGACTCATGATCTAGGTGGATTGAGACTTGATTTGAATAAGGTTAATACATGTTTCATGTTCTTTGATATCGTATTGATATTGCGTGGATTGATGTTTGGGGGTATTCATCACAGTAAGCCCTCACGAGACATCACTCGTCCACTAGGGGTAACCTAGGGGTTTAAAAGCTTGGTGCATATGCTAAATGCACTCGTGACTCCCACGAAAGTGGAGATATGTTTTTAGTGTTAGTATTTTGCTAGGGACTAGCAAAAGCTTAGTTGGGGAGTGTGATTGTACTCTAAAAGTGTAATATACATGTCTTAATTAGCTAATTGTTAGTTTTGTAATATGTTTAATTATGTTATTTTCAATTCTAATTTATTACTAACTTAGTTTTGTGGTTATTTTAAGGAATCCTAGCTAAACATGGATAAATTAGCGTTGAGACAACTTAGGCGTTCGAAGAGAGTTCAAATAGTCCTTGATATGCCTCCAAATGTGCTTCAAAACTGGAGTCACTCCGCAAGAGTACGGAGGTCGCGCATATAGTAAAAACTGGAGGATCCGGTGTCGTTCTCTCCCAAGGGAATTCTGTAAATATAGCAACAAAGCTCAACTAGCACGGGCACTTATCTTGATGGATTGAAAATGAAAATTCTTTTCTTTTCCTAACATAAAAGAGACAGAAAATATGTTGGTTTTGAGATGATGGTGGTTCAATGCTTAATATAATAACTTAATGACTAATGAAGGCAATAAAATCTAGTTTTATGTAATTTAGGAGAAAAGCTTGGACATGGTTGTTTCGATCCACCAATTCACAACAAGGGTTTTCAATGAGAGGTTTATAACTCAAATCAAGAATTACACCTTGGATTCTTGATTTGGAAAATGTCGACTATAAAAATGTGAGTTTTTGTTGATTGAGCATAAAGAGGATATCTATAATTGGCACCCTAGAATCAAACCTTAGACATGTGCAATACCTATACCAAACATTGATTTGTGCATAAATATTACCAAGGGGTTATGAATCTAAGTTTTTCTAATGAATCTCATGCTAAATCAAATGGAATCATAGAATTTTAAGGATATAACTTTGAAGTTCATACAACCCATTTTCAACCCTTTGAAGATCCTTGGTGGATCTTCACAACGACATCCAAGGGATGTTTAGCTACTAGAATCCATGTCAAAGAGCATAAAAGAAGACAAATCTACCATTAAACTATATAGAACTAGTGTTTGGTTGCTAAGAAAGTGAGAGAAAATGGCAAGAAAATGAGAGAAAATGGCTAGAAAGAGTAGAAAACATTCACTTCATATATATCAAGCATTTATTTATAATGATCCAAAAGCAATAAATGACAACAATACAAAGCATTAAAGTAAATCTAACTAAAAACCTTACAAAATAACAAAAGACCCCTTTTGGAAGCTCCTCCTCTGTCCAAATCTGCAGAAAAAACGCTAACATCTGCTTTGTCCCGTATATACAACTTTTATACTCTGCAAAAAAACAGAGTCTGTACACACCGATCGATCGGTAGGGCGACCGATCGATCGGCTGATCGAACGCTCGATCGAACGGAGATGGCGATCGAACGCCCGATCGATCGCAAAACCGACCCCTCTGAAGTTTCATTTCTGTAGTCTGTTGAGGGAATTCCGACGTCACCGATCAAACAATCGATCGATCGGAAAAACGACCTATCTGAAGTTTGCTGCAGAAGGTCGAACAGAGAATCACCGATCGATCGGTGATCTTGAGATCGATCGGCCGATCGAACGTTCCGTGGATCGCCTGATCGATCGGATCGTTCGATCGGGCGATCGATCGGTCATCCTCAAATTTGCCCATTTGCCTTGGTTTAAGCTCCAATTCTTGTAAGAAGTGCATAAAAAGAGTTTTAATGCATTTTAGGAGTTAAAATACTAAATTAACACTGAAATTCAACTAATCAACTAACAATTTAAGCCTAGAGATTACTATTTCTGAGAGTAATCAGTCCTCAAGGCCGTTCGAATGGTACACATAGGCATTCGAACAGTATGTCGAACAGTCTCACATCAAGTTAAAGTTCGAAGTGTGTTTGATAGATTCAGAGAGCATAAAAGCCGTTCGAAGAGCGTTATAAAACCGTTCGAACGGTCAATTATGGGTTCAAACGGTGGGCCAGGCCATTTGAACTGTTCGGCGGGATTTTCTATTATTTTGTTGCCTATATAACCTAAGATTGTTGTTATTTTTGGGATATTCTAGGGTTAATGTTTTTCTAGGGTTTTAGGAGGAGTTTTAGGAGTAGATTGGAGTAGTTTATTCATAGTTTTCATTCAGTTTTTAATTCCTGTAATTAGTTTACTTAGTCTTTCAATAAATTTACATACAGCTTTGCATATTTATGATTATGATGAGTAGGTAGATTCTATATCGGGGTCAATTGTGAAGATTAATTGAAGATTTTGGATGTTTGATTATGTTCGGTAACGCATATGCGTGAATATCACACTCAGTATATACGCTGCCTTATAACGTTTATGCGTGAGTTGGGTTTAGTATATGCATTGCACGAATCGGTGGTATTCCTCCTTGATTCTAACAACCGGATTTATTCTGGAAGTTGAAGTTTTGAAGAACACTTATTTTTATCACTAAATCTTTCGAATCCGAGACTCGCAACGTAGTAGAAGGATTTGAGTTATTAAATTATCTCCTTCAGAATTCCAAGAGAAGCAATTGGTTGGAACGATTGATTCCGGGACATTTTTTTATTTCTTAGTTTAAATTAGACAATAAATTTTTTCTCAACCTAAAATCAGATTTTTGTTTATTGGAGTGTTTTTCTTAAGATTTTTGATCCACAATAAGTTTTCCTATTTATGTAAACTATCTTCCTTGTGGGATCGACTTCGTACTTACAAGAAATTATTACTATATCGCGGCCGTGTACTCGCGGTTAAGAATCACCCTTTTAAGGAGCGATCAGTTCATGACTTACGTTAGTGCATGGAGTTTGCTAGAATCCCTGATATGAATGCTATGGAATATAATGTTTCAAACATTGAATGAAGAGAGAGAATCTTTATTGGGTTTAAATGCGAAATCTTCCGATTCAAAGGTGTAAGCTGTCACCAATGAGTTGAGTTCGATCAATACTTTGTGGGTCTATTGAATACTTAATCGCTGGATTGTTACGAGCCATGATTGTCTTTACTTAGGTTTCAATGTCAACTCTCTGCATTGGTTTAAATACAAATAACCGTTTCACACAACTAAATCATTTTTACACTTTCCTTTTCGAGTCATCAATACTTTCTACTCTTTGTTGATGCCGTAACTTAAGCGATTAGTGGAAACTATGTGTGCTGGAGATTTTTATGATAAGTCTCCTAAAGACGCCTTTGGGTATTTTGACTATTTGGCTGACACTGTGAGGGATTAGGCCACTACAGGGACCCAGAACATTGAGTCCCAACATATTGAAAGAGCTAGTGGAAAGTTTACTCTTACCCAGGTGGACGATGTTGGCGTTAAATTGAGTGCCTTTTCCAACACTCTTACCAAATAAATAGAGGCATTAACACTTAAACAGGTGAAAAGTGTCTTTGTCGAACCACCAGCTCCACAACCTTATAGTGTATGCGATGATGTTTCCCATGTTACCAATGAGTGCCCCACTGTTCCCGCTTTCAAGGATGTATTGCATGGTCAAGCTAACGCAGTTGACCAATTCCAGAAGCCATACCCAAACTAAGTGGGGCAAGGGAACCCGTATTCCAAAACTTACAACCCAGGGTGGCGCAATCACCCCAATTTTAGTTAGAGAGGTGATAGAAACATTGCCCCACTACCATGTCAAGCGCCACCCCAACAATATTCGGCTCCACTCCCACCATACCCTGTGCAATCCCAAGCCCCCACATCATATTAACAGCCACATAAGCAGTCACTTAAGGACACCCTTGCACAATTCATGCAAACACAGGGTGGGGTTAACAGAAGGGTAGATAGATCCTTAGGAGACATAAAAAGTCAGCTCACAAAATTGACTCAAACTTTGACTGTTACAAAGAAAGGTCATTTTCCGGCTTAGCCTCAGCCTAACCCCATGCGTCAAGCACACATGATTGGGAATGCGACTGACACTACCTCTTCACACAAGCAAGTTCAGGTTATATCCACATTGAAAAGTGGAAAAACCATTGAGAAGCCTAAGGCTGTTTCTTGCATGGGTGGTCCCTAGGGTGAGAGGGTCGCAAAGCCGAGAGAGACATCTAGCCCACCTGCGAGAGAGACTGAGAGAGATGTTATAGTTGAGAAGTCTGAGGAAAGTGAGAGAGAAATCCTGACTTATGCACCGTTCCCCCATAGACTGACCAAGCCAAAGCAGGAATCCATAAATTCTGAGATTTATGATTTGTTCAAGCAAGTCAAGATAAACATTCCTCTTTTTGACGCCATTAAACAAATTCCCTCCTATGCCAAGTTCCTAAAGGACTTGTGCACAGTGAAACAGAGACTCCACGTCAAAGAGGATGTTTTAATGGCTAAACAATCCAGTGCTCTCCTGCAATCTAAAGTCACAACCACCAAGTACAACGATCCTGGTCGTCTTACTATTTCTTGCATAATTGGGAACCACAAGATAAATCATACTTTACTTGACTTGGGAGTAAGTGTCAACTTGCTCCCCTCCTCTGTTTATCAGCAGCTAGGATTGGCAAAGTTGCGTCCAACCAGGATTACTCTCGAGCTTGCTGATCGGTCTACTCCTGTACCTAGGGGTGCTGTCAAGGATGTTCTGATTCAAATTAATAAATTCTACTATCATGTTGATTTTGTTGTCCTAGATACACACCTGGTTACTGATTCTAGAACACAGCTCCAAAGTCCTGTCATCTTAGGCCGTCCTTTCCTTGCCACTTATGATACTGTTATTCGGGTTAGGAATGGGTTAATTAAAATGTCATTCGGCAACATGACTGTACAAATGAACATTTTTAATGCGGGAAAGCAACCAGGTGAGTATGAGGATATCTGGAAAGTAAGTGTCAATGACATCTTTGTGCAAGAATTTTTTGAAAAAGAATGCCTCACTGATCCTTTAGAGCGAGCACTAGTTTGGACTGAGGGGTTTGAGACTCACGCACCTGAGGGGGATCCTGTAGGTAGTGAAGTTAACAGGTTAGAATGAGTCCCAGTCATGTTGGTGGGTCAATTGACCCCTAGTTTTGAGCCTTTGTCTCCTAGCCTCACTAAACCTAAGCCATCATAGCTCAAGGCTCCCATTCTTAAAAGAAAACCTCTTCCCTCCACTTTAAAGTACATATTCTTAGGAGAAGGAGAGTCATACCCAGTCGTGATATCCTCTAGTCTTACTATAGACCAAGAGGAAAGTTTGAAAGTGGTGTTGCACAGACACCAGAAAGCAATAGGTTGGACCATCGCCGATTTGCATAGTATTTGTCCCCTTGTGTGCACACACAGAATATATCTTGAGTCTGAGGCTAAACCGATTAGGCAAATGCAGCGGCGATTGAACCCTGTGATTAAAGACCTAGTGTGAGGAGAAGTTTTGAAACTTCTCAATGCAAGTATTATATACCCTATCGCCGATTCCAAGTGGGTTACTCCGACCCAAGTGGTTCCGAAAAAGTCGGGTGTTACTATAATCCTTGACTCAGCCTCCGAATGTATGCTTGAAATATCTCAAGTGTAGGACGGCAGAGTAGTATAACTCGTAAGAACAAGCTCGATCCATAAGGAGGAAATTACACAGAACCACAAGCACTAAAAATACTTCCCTCAGGTGCTTACAAAAACCTTACGACTTGCTTCAAAAAGGGAAACGAAAAATCTGATTGTTTTGAGATGGTATATTTATCTAAGCTAATTCAAACTCAAAAGTAATTAATTGGAAACAATGTAGATTTTAACTATTAATAAAAAGGTCCTGAGATCAGCCGTTCAGATTAATTGCATCTTTTGGAATCCCGAAAGAGATATTTTGATAATTCAAACCCTTCGACTACGTCGTGAGTCTCGGATTCAGAATATTTAGAGATAAAAACAAATATCCTTCAAAACTTCGTTTCCTAAAATAATTTAGGTTGTTTTAATCGAGGACGAGTACCATCGATTCGTGCAATGCATATACTGAATATAAATTCATGCATAAACGTTACCGAACATAATCAAATGTCTAGGTTTTCCAAAGTTCTAGAATGAAGAAGATGAAGAGAGAATAACTAGAAGATTTAACTTTAAAACCAAAACATGCCTCCTTCATTCATCCAAAACATTCAATTAATCTTCATTTTGATCCCGAGATTAAGCAGTTTAGCTACTCACATTCGTAATGTAAAAGCAAGTTGCATAAATATAAACTGAAAACATTGATTGCAAACCTAAGAATCTGATTACAGAAATTGTGAATACTATGAAAAACCTTGCAAATAAACTAGAAGAATTATGTATCTACAGCTGCTGCTACCTCCTAAAATTGTAAAAAAATTGCGAACCCTAATATAACCCACAATCCTAACTTATATAGGCTTCCAAGTTTGTGTAGAATCGGACAACCATTTGAACGCCTAAGGGAACCGTTCGAACACCATGGAGACCGTTCGAACGCTGCGTTCGAACGCACTTCGAACGAAAAAGCTTGCTCTCTAAATCTATCAAATGCACTTCGAACCTAAATTTGACGTGAGACCGTTCGACGTACCGTTCGAACGCTTCTGTATACCACTCGAATGCCCTTGGGGACCGTTCGAACACCTATGCTGTTTTAGCGCGAATTAACTCCTTTTAGCTAGGATTCCTGAAAATACACATAAACCTAAGTTAGTATGAATTATGATTAAAATTAACACAATTAAACATAATACCAAACTAACAAATAGCTAATTAAGGCATATAAATTGCACTTTTAGAGTACAATTAGTCCTCAATGAAAAGAATAAGTTAGTGCCAACTAGAGTTCAAGTTGGTTGGTGCATGTGTATTGATTATAGGCGTCTGGATGCAGAAACATGCAAGGATCACTTCCCTCTCCCATTTCTTGACCAAGTCCTTGAGAGGGTTGTGGGTAAGGCGTTCTATTGCTTCTTGCATTGGTACTCTGGTTATAACCAGATTGAGATTGAACTAGAGGAACAGGATAAGATTACATTCACTTGTCCCTTCGAAACTTATGCCTACAAACGCATGTCCTTCAGGTTGTGCAATGCACCAACGACTTTTCAAAGGTGCATGATGAGCATTTTCAGCGATATGCTTAAGCACATCGTTGAAGTTTTCATGGATGATTTTTCTGTCTATGGAAATACCTATCCTAAGTGTCTAACTAACTTAGAGAAAGTGCTGGCAAGATGTATTGAGAGCCACTTGGTTTTAAATTGGGAAAAATGTCACTTCATGGTGACACAAGGAATGGTCCTGGGTTATATTGTTTCAAGTAAGAGGATAGAGGTTGATATAACAAAAACTGAACTCATCTAAAAAATCCCTTCCCCTCGCACTATTAAGGACATCCACTCGTTTCTTGGGCATGTCAGTTTTTACTGGCGATTCATCAAGGGTTTTAGTGATATTTCCCGTACTATGTGCAACTTGTTATCCAATGACGTTCCATTTGAATGCACGTTTAATTGCCAAGAGGGTTTTGATAAGCTTAAAGGGCTTCTGATAACTACACCCATTCTTCAGTCCCCAGATTGGTCTTTGCCGTTTGAGTTAATGTATGACTCGAGCGAGTTAGCTGTGGGTGCTGTTTTGAGGTAATGGATAGATTAAAAACCCTATGTGATCTACTATGCTAGTAAAAACTTGAATGAGGCACAAGTTAACTACATAACCATAGAGAAAGAGTTGTTAGCCGTCGTGTTTGGCCTAGACAAATTTCGGTCCTACTTAGTTGGCTCATTAGTCATTGTCTATATTTTCATGCCGCACTAAAGTACTTGCTCACCAAGCAGGATGTTAAATCACGTTTGATCTGCTGGATCCTTCTACTCCAAGAGTTTAATCTCAAAATCCGTGATAAGAAAGGAGTCGAAAACGTGGTGGCCGACCATTGGTCTAGGATTCCTGTTGAGCATCACACTATCGATCTTATGCACATTAATGAAAACTTTCCTGATGAACAACTGTTTGCCGTGCATGCCCTTGCTTCTTCATCTATCATACCATGGTATGCCGATATCGCCAATTACTTGGCTACTAGTAAGATTCCTCTGCATTGGTCTCACCTTGATAGGTAGAAATTCTTGAGGAATGTTCGAGTTTTCTTCTGGGATCACCCTTATATGTTTAAATATTGTCCAGACTGGGTTATACGTTGGTGTGTCCCCAACGACAAGTTTCAATCCATCCTGTCTTTTTGTCACTTTGAGGCTTGTGGGGGTCACTTTTCTGCTAAGAAGACTGTTGCAAAAATCTTACAGTGTGGCTTCCACTAGCCCACCATTTTCAAAGATGGTCATTTGTTCTACACTTCTTGTGATCATTGTTATCGCTTAGGGAGCCTATCTTGTACCCCCATTATTATGCTAGAAATCTTTGATTGTTGGGGTATTGACTTCATAGGTCCTTTCCCGAGTTCTTTTGGTAATCTGTATATTTTGGTAGGCATCGACTATGTTTTCCAATGGGTTGAGGCGGTTACCTCTTGTACCAATGACCGCCTTGTTGTGGTCAAGTTCCTTAAAAAAAACATATTTTCGCGTTTTGGCATGCCTCGTGCCTTCATTAGTGATGGTGGTAAGCATTTTTGTAACAAGCCCTTTGGGGTTTTGATGCGCAAATATAGGGTTGTGCACAAAGTTGGTACTCCATATCACCCACAAATGAGTGGTCAAGTGGAATTGGCCAATAAAGAGATTTGGCAAATCTTAGAGAAAATCGTGAACCCCATACATAAAGATTGGTCTCTCAGACTCGTTGATGCGCTTTGGGTGTTATCTTTCTTTCATTTTGGCCCATACAAAACTGCAATTTCCAGGTTGTTCACAATTTAATTAAGATTTCCCCAATCCTATATACTACTCGTAGGATCACTATCATCAATTGCCCCACTTCCGCAGGAAATGGGGTTAACTTGTGGCAAATTTCTAAAGGTGCTCAAGTGTAGAGAGTAAAACTTGTCAGTTGAACTAATAGCTATTACAGGATTAGTATTAGGATCATAACTCTAAACTTTTGAGTCAATTGATAAATATATTGGCTGGAGCTTCCTCTGTAGATAATTTAGAGTAGGATTCTTATCTTTGTTACATTTACATAGAGAAGCTTATTCTTCCTAGGGATCTTATGATCGGGCATTCCTGTTCAGTTCATTTTCTTCATTTACTTCTTGGGCTAAGTAATAGGGAGAATTGCGAAATCATAGGTAAAGAGAGCTCTAGATTTCTTTATGAGTGAGATAATGGAGGAGAACTTGGTATAGGACAGAAGGGTAGAAGAAGATTTCAGTGTAAGGTACCAGGTTGGATATTGCTACTGCTTAAAACTTAAAACATAGAGCACAAGCCATTATGAAACTAGGAGAAAAGGAATGGGTAACTTGTGGTTTACATGATATCAACATGGATAGCCTCTTGAAAAACCCGAAGCGCATGTATAGCACCTGAAGTCCACTGACTTTCACGGATTTTGTAATGCCACATTCCCATCTTATAGGATGTTAGGAAAGATACAAGCCTTAACTTTTTTTTTTTTTTTTTTTTTTGTGCATGTTTTGGTCAAGAGGTTTGAATTCTTGTGGCCCTGTGGCCTTGTTTTCTTTGACAGTATAATTAAATAAGAAAAAGTGTCTTCACGTGATGTTCATGCTGAGTTAGATTTGTGGGTCTGTGTAATCGTTGTCTTCATGCTAAAGAAGAATCAAGCATGTTACTGTGACTTTGCTTTTTTCTTTTCTGAAATACTCTTGGAAAGTGATCTCCTTGTGTTTTGGGTTTGGGTCTTGGAAAGTAAATATTATCTCCTCCTTAGGGAATTAAGGCCCAAATTCACTGTAATCTATAGGTGTAAAGTGGGCCGTGTGGTGCTGGCACGACTTGCTACAGTGTCGTGCCAAGCGTGCTTCATACTCGTATCGGCCCATGAAGAAAAATGCCAGGCCCGGCACGGTTCGTGCTTGTGCTTGGGCTGTGCCCCTACTAGAGCCCGTGCTCGTGCTCGTACTCGTGCTTGTCTTCATATTAAAATATTTTTTACTAATATTGAACTCATATACATTTAGAACTTTAACAAAACAAATGAAATAAACATTTATTTATGATGGAATCCATTTACAAATATGAAATAGAATGAATAAGTATAAAAAGTAAATTACAATGTGTAAAAAAAATTATAGGCCAAATAGAATTTGAAATACATCGTAATTCAATAATGGAATACATATACAAAATAAATAGAATATATTTTTCATTTTTCATTTGATTTAGCTATATCTAACTTTTGAAAATCTTCAATTATGTCGTCTGTTAAATTTTGGGCTATAAGACTTGCATCATCCCAATCCTTGAAGCACACAATGCATTCCAAGATTTTTGAAGTGAGTCTGCTTCTCCTCTCATCCAATTGCCCATTAACTGCCTTAAAAGCAGACTCCGATGCTACTGTAGATACCGAAACAGTTAGTAGATCACGTGCCATAATAGAAAGCACAAGAAAATTCTTTTCATGTGTTTTCTACCATGTCAAAATATTAAAATTTTCTACTTCTTCGACGATAAAAAAATCTATAAAATTAGTCTCTAGATATCTATAAAGTTCAATACTTGAAAAAGAACTTATAATGGATTTTCCCTTGGTGACAATTAAAGCCCAAGATAGATCACTGCTAACGTTCATAGTACTTAAAGAAAAAGAAGCTCGTCTATTATTTGCATATTTAGATTCATATGTTTTATATAAGGTGGTCAAGGAACTCTTCACATCATTTAAAGTAATTTTAAGTGTAGTGGTTAAATTTTCTAAAATTCCATTTAGCAACATTTCTACACCAAATAATTTAATTCTAGGATCCATTATTGCAACTAAGCAAAAAATAGGCAGTATATAATTCCAATATTTTTAAAATTTTTCTTCCATAGATTGACAAGTATATTTAAAATAAATATTACTTCTGTACTTAGTCAAAATATTAGAAATATTATATAACTGATTTAAAACAATACAAGAAGTACAACAATAAACACCAGAACAAATATTTGTAGCATTATAAAAAACTTTTAAAAATTCAATAAATTCAGCAATTAAGTCCCAATATTCTGTAGATAATTAAGTCCCAATATTCTGTTCGATCAGCCGGATTGTTCAGTGATGGTAAGGCAAGCCCCCCATGCAGTTAGTCGGCGGCAAATGATGAAGCCTACCCAACAGGCCATGATAACCTGCTGATAGGACAGGAGCAAAACACTCCATCGATCACACTATAAATACCAAAGACCTCAAGAGCCAGGTATGGACAATTAACCCAAAGTATATACAACTTTTATCTATTCAACTATTTATTAAGCTTGCTAACTTAATTATCGGAGTATGATCGGCCCAACAAGGGTCGACCTATTCTAACTTTTCTTTCTTGTAGTGAGTTTGGATTCATCAACATTGGTTTGAGTGATCGGCTAGGCCTTCCCGAAAAATTCTACCTACAATTGGCGCCGTCTGTGGGAAGGCTGAGATAACCATGAGTTTGAATGATCGAAGGGGAAGAGGAGAGAACCACAACGAACAAGGTAACGAAGCCTCCTCTAGCAAAGATCAAACCAATTCGGCGCACTGCCAATCTACCCCAATAGATTGGCACCGAGGTAGAATATTGAGGTCGGAAATACAAACCCCTGTTAAGAGCCACCAAGAAGCATAAGACGGACTGCGGAGGAACCCGGACTATGTCACGGAGTGAAAATTTGTAAAGAAGAACAAGCTTTGGCTATAGAACAGTTGGGACCACCCTGGATGAACCCAATTATCTCCTATCTCGATAAAGACGAGCTACCAGAGGACAGCCAGACGAATCAAACATGCAGCTCTCAAATATTGGCTATCACTAAGTAATGAACTTTACAGGCGATCCTTCACAGGTCTCTACTTGCACCGTGTCCACCCGAATAAGGTGCAAGGCGTCCTATTTGAAATCCACTAAGCAATATGTGGAAGTCACGTCGGTGGAAGATCGGTTGCACGCCGAGCTATCTTACAAGGATATTAATGGCCTTATATGCAAAAAGTCTCAACTCAGTACGTCCTAAAGTGTAAAAAGTGTCAGAGGTACTCTTCTATCATACATCAGCCTGCTGAGGATCTCGCAACCATTACCAGTTGATTGTACTCTAAAAGTACAATCTAAATGTCTTAATTAACTAATTGTTAGTTTTATATTATGTTTAATTGTGTTAATTTTAATTCTAATTTGTACTAACTGAGGTTTCTGTTTATTTTTAGGAATCCTAGCTAAAAAGAGATAAATTCGCGCTGAAACAAAAAGGCGTTCGAACGGTGCATAGTAGTGTTCTAACGGTACGTCGAACGGTCTCACATCAAATTCAGGTTCGAAGTGCGTTCAATAGATTCAGAGAGCAGGTTTTTCCGTTCGAAGCAACGTTCGAACGGTCGTCCGTGGTGTTCAAATGGTGGCCCAAACATTCGAACGGTTTTGAGCTTAAATGGAATGATTTTGAATGTAATTTAATCATAGATTTCAAGAGGTTGTTATCAAGGTACAAGCTGCTGAAACTGTGGTACAAGCTGTTGAAGCACGCAGAGCTGAAACTTTGGAAGCCCATATCTCTCAAACCAAAAATGCTATTCAGGCCAATAATATGTCGATTTCATATAACTTTTCAAGACTAACAACTTTTGTGAAGGGACTCAACCAATCGGAGCACTCAGTGGGGATAGTCCGTACGACTGACGACGGGATATATATATTAACTCACTTTTTAATTGTAAAGAGAATGGATTCAGGGTTTTTATGTTTTTGAAGAGATTTCTAGGGTTGACATTTTTCTAGGGTTTTAGGAGTAGATTAGAGTTTTATTCATAGTTTTCATTCAGTTTTCAATACCTATAATCAGATTATTCAGTCTTTCATTATATTTTCAATACAACGTTGCATATCTAAGTTTATGATGAGTAGCCAGATTCCATCTTGGGATCAATTATAAAGATCAATTGAATATCTTGAATGAACGAAGGAGGTACGTTCTTGGTTTTAAAGTTAAATTTTCTGATTTTCTTTCTTCTTCTTCTTCGTTCTAGAAACCTTCGAAAACCTGAACGTTTAATTATGTTCGGTAATGTTTATGCATGAATCTATATTCAGTATATGCGCTGCACGAATCGATGGTACTCGTCCTTGATTCTAACAAACCGATTTATTCTAGAAGTTGAAGTTTTGAAGAACTCTTGGTTTTATCGCTAAATCTTCCGAATCCGAGACTCGCGACGTAGTCGAAGGATTTGAATTATCAAATTATCTCCTTCAGAATTTCAAGAGACACAATTGATTGGATCGATTGACTCCAGGACTTTTTCTTTATTTCTTAGTTTAGATTAGATAATAAATCTTTTCTCAACCTAAAATCAGTTTTTGTTTATTGAAGTGTTTTTCCTAAAATTTTTGATTTACGGTAAGTTTTCTTATTCACATAAACCATTTTCCTTGTGGGATCGACCTCATACTTACGAGAAATTATTACTACATCGCGACCATACACTTATGGTTAAGTATCACCCTTTTAGGGAGCGATCACCAGTCCATGGCCTTTTGCCCAGTGGGGACTAGACATAGTCGGGCCTTTTATAAGCACCCCATTTTTGCTCGCTCGGCAGTCTCCAGTCCGTTCAGACTTAATTTCAAGTCAATATAGACATATTCTGATGTAAATTAGCTTTCTGAGTCTAATCCCAATCAATCGCTTTACGGGCCCACTTGGGCCCAAATAGAGGCAAAATGACCAAAATGACCTTGGGGGCATTGTTCGGTCCAATTCTAGTGGGAACGTCTTCTCAAAGACGGTAAGTTCCCTTTTCAAATTCAATTCCAATCCAATTCCAATTCCAATTAAATTCGACACACCTTTCGAGATAGTTGATTCCTCAAGGTGGTAAGTCCATCATGTCCGGCACGTTTTTGAGAAAACTCTTCGAAACGGTAAGTCCTTTCAAATTCGTCGACCGAGACAAGACCCCAAGTCCCCTAGATGGTAGAACGGTCCACTTTTGGTGCCTGCTAACCCAATAATGAGGAAATGTCTGTTTCGACAAGCCTTTAGAGAAAGTTGATTCCTCATGCACTAAGTTCACCTAACAGCTTCCCGAGATCAAGTAGTCTCTAGAATGATCGCGACCCGTTAGAGTAACGGAAATACTTGTAAACATCGCAACCGTCAAAGTGGCAGAAACACTCGCAAACAGGTTGATATAGGAAATTGTCGACAAACCCCTATGTCACGTGACTGCTGTTAGAGTAATGAAAATACTCAAAACCCAGGCCAACACCAGTGCCTGCTAGCTCACCTCGATTAAAAATGACCAAACTGCCCCTATGGCCATTTTCTGGCACGTTTCTCGAGAAAGTACTTAAGTCCTCAGAACAATAAGTCCACCCTTCCAAGATTGTCTTATAATCTGGCATGATTAAGTGCCTTCCAGTCATATCAGGACAATTTTGAGACTTTCTGGTCAAGATGAACATTTTGCCCCTAGGCATCCAGCCCCCCGAGAACCACACCGGTTCTGGGTATCAAACCAGTAACCTCCCGAGGATGCTTTTGATAGTGTCCCTGGCCTTTCAATACATTTCTAGGTCATTCCGAGTCAGTTCCGGCAAGTCCGGTGTAAAATGACCGTTTTACCCCTAGTAAGCCGGTCACCTTTTCCTACCACACCGGCTCTGGGTATCAAACCGGTAGCCTCCTGGAACATTCTAGTTAATGTTTCCAACTCTTGAGTCTTCTTCTGGGATATTCCGAGTCCATTCCAGTAGTTTTCCGGCCCGATTGACCGTTTTGCCCCTAACGGCCCGGTCAACCGCTCCGTCACATCTTGACATCATTTTTCAAGTCTACTACCCCCAAGACACTGTTTTAAGGGTTCTTGTCCCTTTCCAGCCTTCCAAGCCATTCTTGGCCCTTCAAATCATTGCCGGACCTTCCAGAGTTACTTCTAGTGCAGTCAGGCTAAAAATTGCATGATAGTCATTAGTATAGGCGCCCAAATCTTCTGAAGATACGTTACTTGCCGACCTTAAAACTTTCCTAAATGGCTGGCGCCACTACAAGCTGAAATTTGGCTGGAGCCACTCCTAGTGGTGCTAGAAGGAATTTTTGCATGGTGCCTCCTCTCTCTATAAATACAGAGCCTCCTCTAACGTAAAAAAGGTCCTCAAACTCAGTCTAAAAACTCTTCTCTTCGATACGTAGAGCTTGTACTCTCCCCAAACCCTAGTCTTTTTTAGGTTTTCCAAACCCTAGCCCCCATACACTAAACCCTAGTATACATACACTCATATACGCCTCCAAAGCATCCATTGAAGACTTGAAGCGCTGCAACTCCAAAGTTTCCGAAGATCCAAGCAATCTGTTGAAGATCAGGGTGAAGATCGAAGCAAAGCAAAAAGAACAAAGCAAATAAAAGAAGACAGAAGGTAGACTTTCTATTTACGTTTACGCAATTCTCCCCTCTCTCTTCTCTCTCCGAACCCATCTGGGTTTTTTTCTATTTTAATCCCCCATCTTCTTCCCCCATTTTCTTGCATGCTTGAAATAAGAGACTTCCCGGTTTATGTGTAGGATTAGGCTATTGAAAGTTACCGTGTTAGGGGCTTTCTTTTAGTCTAACTTAATCATTGGAGTGTGATCGACCCAACAAGAGTCGATCCATTCTAACTTCTTTTTCTTGCAGCGAGCTTAGACTCATCAACATTGGTTTGAGTGATCGGCCAGGCCTTCTCGAAAAATCCTATCTACAATACCTCAATCGAATTTGCAGATTGCTTGACTTACAATAAGATTGTAAAAAAAGTGGCTAAGTGTCAACAATATAAAGAGAAAATAAGTAGTTTGTGATTGTAGAGAGAGAAATTGTATAGATTGTAGAGAGAGTGAATAATTTTGTGATAAAGAAATGAAGTGAGAGTTAGTATTTATAGAAAAAAATTGAATAAGTCAATTTACAAAATTATCCCTAAAACTAGCAGTTATATTGTTGTTGGGAAGGGTAATTTTGACATTTTTAATAAAAATACACATTTCTCTTTTAAACTAGCTGTCATATAGTTGTTTTTTTTTTTTTGGGGGGGGGGGGGGGGGGAAGGGGTAATTTTGACATTTAAGGATATTTTTTAAAAAACCTAGCCGTTAGCCGTGCTCGTGTCATGCTTGTACCGTGCCGTGTCGTGCTTGTGTTCGTGTCCTTGCTCGTATCCGTGCCCGTGCCCGTGCCCGTGCCTGTGCTCATGTTCGTGTCTTAATCTTGCGTGTGCTGTGCCCATGCTCGTACCTCTAAACACTAAGCTCGGCACGGCCCACCTGTCGTGCCGGTGACGTGGCGTGCCGTGCCTCGTACCATGCCGTGCTGTGCCGGCCCGGCCTGCTTTTCACCTCTACTGTAATCCAATAGCAGAACTAGCTTAAGTGTTTCTTGTGCTAATAAATTTGCAACTCCAGTAACCATATGTGGGTGAGTGGAGACATTGAATCATGAGTCACGATACACATAACAAAATCTACATACTGCCCAATGTTTCTAATTGTTTCGTTAAACTCTTTGTGAACAAATTCCTTCTGATATTTTTTGCAATCCAATTTCTAGTCGTTTTGTATAGCCATCTTTTGTAATGCCACATTCCCATCAAAGTATATATTTGCACAAATCTATAGAGAAATTAGCCAAGGGCTTAAGAGCTTCCCTGGAAGTTGGATCTGTTAATTCCATCAAGGCATCAACCATTGCTTAAGTCTACAAGTCATTGATGACTAGGACAACAGTTCTAGAAATTTTGAACTTCCATTGCTTCTTTTCTTGTATAGATCAGCGTTTCTGCAAATTGGAACAGGGTAACTGGCTAGGAGATTTTCTTGATTCTTGAACTCATCTTTGTATTTTGCGAGGTTATTTAGTGCTAAAAGTTTTTAATATTCATTTTCTTTTGCTTGAAGAGCAGTAGATTGAGAGTAACTTGTCATGGCTAATACAGGGATTGATAGAGCACCATAATGAAATTGTGGAGTACTTCAATAGTAGAGGTGTTTCTGTAATATTTCTCTTCCGAAGAAATCTATTCCGTCGGATGGTTTCACTGCTTGCAAATTCCTATGATCGATATGCTAAGCTATTGAATGGGACCCATAAATCTCACGTGCTCTCACTAGAAGAGGTTGCTCTCTCTCTCTCTCTCTCTCTCTCTCTCTCTCTCTCTCTCTCTCTCTCTCTCTCTCTATGTGTGCTCACTTGGGCGCACAAGCGCCGCTGTGGTGTGTGGGTGTCTGCGGTATCATTGTGATCTCATAGTTGGTTTCTTACAGGCAGAAACACTGTCGAAGTACAAGCCATCAATTAATTCCACATTACTGATGAATGATTTGAAGGAAATGGACGTGATAGCCACCAAGGCATTGGAATTCTTCCAGAATACCAGGCATATTATTTTGTACTAAGAAGATCTTATCAGGACCCGCACTGTGAGGACTATAACACTTTCCTTTGAATTTTTGGGAAATCTCTAATTGTTAGTGATAGTTGTTACCAACCAACTCATCTAAAATTGTAAGCTATCAAGAGTTTGTTCAACAATGTTGCACCGTCTAATGGCTTTAATTTTTAGATGACTTGATTGTTAACAATTTCCATTTAGTGTATTTATTTTGCTAGATGTTCATTTAGCTTTAAATAATTTGCAACATGTATCCATCTATCCCTGCCATGTCTTCTTCTTGTGTTCCCATGAAATCTTGTTGAACTTATTTTTACTGTCATAATAATTCCTGCAAGTTTTCTTGACAAATTTGAGCTGGATCAAATTCCTTGAAATAGTTTTCATCTTGCAATCAGTCATTTCTTCATATGGCACCTACCATTTGACAAAAATGCCGGTGCTCAATCTATAATGGCATGCTTTCACTTCAAACTTCGATTAATCATGCGGAATGCCTTTTCTCACCCGTCTTCATCCTCTATTGTTCCAGAAATTGGTGGAGGTTCAAGAGTTTCTGAGGCTGCCAGTGATGAACTTAACGAGCCGTCAGGTTAAGATACACAAAGGACCATTGTCAGAGAACATTAAGAATTGGGAGGATGTAAACAAGACACTCCAAGGGACAACTTATGAGAGCTTCCTTTGTGCCGACTACTAATTATAGTTCTTCGCTAACTTGTGGGATGGTGTAAATAACTTCTTCAACTAATTCTTGTTACAGAAGCTGACATGAACACCGATCACTTCAAGCTTTCGGCAGCAGCATGATACTTCAATACCATTTTTTTTTTTTTTTAAGTCTCGGATAATAGTTGGTGTAGCCCTGGCGCTCTCTCTCTCTCTCTCTCTCATGTCGTGCATATAGAAACCCTGTATATTTAATTTCAACTAGGGCAGTGTAAGCGATGGGCATTCTGCCTTGAATTTGGTTTCTCTCTACTTTTGTGTAGGGTGTGACATGAAATGTGAGGAACATTAAGCAGAGTTACCCTACTACTTGTCTGTGTTTAAGCAGTTAGCCTTTGTTAGTTTGTTATTTCTTTTATTCTGTGTTATTTTATCATTTTGTCAGGGCTAACCAGCACACAAGAGAATGGGTTGGGTGCAAAATGAAACCCAGTTTGTGTGCGAGCTTTCAGTTTCACCTCCACACGAGTTGGACGCAAAATAGAACCCAGTTTGATTCGGGCCTGTGCTTATTGTTTGGGTCCTCTCTTTTGGTCCAAAAGAAATTTAATTAATGAATACCATATCTCCTCTCTCCCTGACCAAAAAAAAAAAAAAAAAGAAAAAAGAAAAGAAAAACAAAATCATTTTCAAAAGATGATGAATTTGAGAATATGATAAGCAAGAAAAACTCACAACAAATGAAGATAGGCCAGCAAGCCCTGATGTCTTTGAATGATAGCATTAATATGATTTATTTGAAAAACCAATTTCTTTATTTTATTAATTATATTTCTTGATCATTTTATCATGTAGAAGCCAATGCATTCAAACAACAGGGAAAAAAAAAAGGATTCTTGCCTTCACTATCAAAAACAATGAAGCAAGAGAAGGAAAAGAAAATTGATTTCCATGAAATAGGCATATTTGCTCCAATAAAAACCTCAACATTGAATGGGTATTCATCTATAAGCTTCCCATCCTTGTCCTTCAGTGAACAGAACTAGGACCAAAACTAAGGTTCCATCACATAAATAGCACCAAGGCTCTTGTAGCCTTGGTGTTGTTTTCCAACTTTTAAAAAAAAAATTAAAAATTTTACACCAATTAGCAAGGGGCCACCATATTAAAGAATTTTTTCAAAATAGGGATTATAACCCCTACTTCTAGCTGTAAGTTCGTCCCTCGGCAGTACCAATCCAAAATTTCTACATTGGAAGTTACTTGAATGTAGAAGCACAATTACATTACAGCTTCCATTTGGAAATACACCAGAAAATTAAGAGACACACCACCAAATGATTAAAGCCCAGAGAACCCCGGATTTATAAGTTGCAATTCATGTGCCAAGCATGAAGACATGAAATCGAGTCTAAGAGCAATCACTTTGTTTAAATAATGCCAAATGTCAGGTCTGTCTCTTTTCTGACTCCTCTTAGCAATCGCCATTAATGAGAACAAACCCTGAAATGTGAACGACATGAAGCATAAGTGGATAAATTTCAATGCCAAATGCTTTATTATGGCACACAAAACTCAACATCCAGATCATGAGATCAATCCACCTGATCTCCTATAGTCCTATTTCGGTTCTATTACGTTCTGTTTAGAATCCGAATTTTCAGTGGGAAAAGAAAAAGGTAAAAGAAAATCGAACAAAATAAAAATAGTAATTTTGTTATATTTTTCACCACGTTTTTCTTGTCTGTTACTTTTTCAACCGAAAATTCAAGTTCCAAAGCATTAAAGTGCATAGCCAAGCTTGAGACTCTAACAGCTAAACTTTTACTTGACCAACCCAAATTATGTCGATCACTTACAAAGTGGTCTATTAACAAGGGAGATGACACTCCTGGAAGAGGTCGAAGCTGATCCCCTAGCTTGAACTCTTGGCCTTGTGATATGGGGCAACTCCAACAACTTGTATGTACTAAACAGTGCTCTGTGGCCAAAGTAGCCCTAGCTGGTTAAGATTCAAAAGCTTACAAAAAAAATATAAGGAAATGGATTCAAGACAATTGGGATTTCGGGTTGGAAAGCAGATTCTGTCTGAGTGAAAAGCATAATGCATTATACATGCGTGAGGGCTCTCAGTGGAAAAAACTAAGAATCAAGTCTAAGAATGTTTTAATAAGGTAAAGGTTGGGCTCTTAGATTACTAATTTTTCTCCTCAAATACCTAATTTGGTCTACATACCATAAGATTCTTCACCTAATTCAACGTATTAAAGTATAATAAAGACTCACACAGCATGCCAACTACACCACGTTCATACGCTTGAGCAACCCTCCAACTTGCGGCCTTCGTGATCTAACTCTAAACAGCTTTGGACGGCTATAATTTCAACTAAATTAATGCAGGTGCAGCATTTGCCTGTAACTGTCTGCCACTGCAACTTTGCTATGTATAGTTTTAAGATAATGCTCCACAAACACAATTTGAGAGTATTTCACTTTAAAACAAACACCCAATAAAATGACGTGATTTGTATGAATTTTTTGAAAAGCTAGAATGATGTAATCTATATGAAATTTTTATAAGAATAATATTTTTCATAGTTTTAATAGGTCTAAAAGGGAGCAAACAAGTGAATAGTTGCATGGGGCATGCAAAGAAACAATACTCTGGAGAAAGAGAAAAGAACTTCACCATTCTAACGTTTCTATATATTGTAGCACAATGAATCTCCGACTTGTGAGGACCTAAGGGCACTCACATGGCTCTTGCAGCTCTATAAATACCTCCCGGAGATGGAGGAGTCAGTCATCCTGCTTTGCTTAACTCTCTCTCTCTCCATGGCTCAAATTAAGTTAGTATTTGCTAGTATATTACTTGTATTGAGCTTGTTCCAGTGTATTCACTCTAGCGAAGGAAGGAATTTGAAATTACTGAGAAAAAATGAACTCTCAAAACTTACATCTCGCAGTATAATCTTCAGAAAAGAAACAAAGGAGATTGCTAACCAGAATAGCAAATTGCATGGTGAGAGCACAAACAGAAGAGCAAATGTGAATGAGTCTGAACCTACGGCGGCGTCTCCAATGCCACCAGCGGCACCAAGTCATGAAGGCATAGATGAGTCCCGGCCACCACCACCACATCACGATGTCGATGGCTTCAGGCCCACAGCCCCGGGTCATAGCCCTGGCGTTGGCCATTCCATTCCAAACTAGGGCTATATAGAGCCACTCTCTTCATATGCATGCCCACAACTATGTAATCATTAATTCTGTATGCTAGAAATGAATCTATGTACCCGTATGTATCATCTACCTTGTTCAAGTAATGGCATGCGTAATCTGATTTCAACTTATGTAAGTATATATGTAGCTTTTGCGTAGATTTTATGAACATAATATTGCTAGGAAATTAAGTGTTGTTGTCCTTTTCATTTCTTTTTCCACAAATATATAGTAACATTAGCATATGTTATGGTCATACACAATTTACATAGATCAGCTAAAACAAAGAAAGATGGCTTGAATGCAACCAACCACAAATTCACCATGCTCTCTCTCTCAGACAAAATTATCATTTTAATTAGTTGTCTTTTCTCAGACATTTTTTTTTTCAAACAAAATACATCCCTGAGGACTTCTATCAAGCCTCCATCCATGACTCGCTTCGAAAACTACAAAATGGAGTTAGTACCCCGCAAGAGTACGGAGGTCGCGATGAAGTATAAACCGGTAATCCGGTATCGTTCTCTCGCAAGGGACCTAGTCAAATATAGGCTCTAGCACTTAACTCACATTAATCTAGCCTAGGATCGAATTGCAATTATGTGGGGAATTGAATCTAAAATAAAAGGAAAAAGAAAAGGACCGAAAATCTTTAGGTTTTTGATGGGGTTTTGATTTACTAAATTAGTGCAATGAAAATTAAAGCAATTAACTAGGCAATTGATTTAAATGTAAAGCAATTAAAATGGAAAGCTTGGATATGATTGATTCAATCCACCAATTCACAACAAGAATTTCAATAGAGGATTTTTATAACTCAAATCAAGAATCACACCGTGGATTCTTGATTCGGAATATTTTGACCATAAAACCTTGAGTTCATATTTAGTTGAGTGTAGAAATTAAACCAATTAATAGAACCCTAGAAGCAAACCTTATAAATGTGCAAGATTTATACCAATTGTTGAATTGTGCATAAATATTACCAAATGAGTTATGAATCTAAGTTTTCGAACAAATCCAACACCCAACCAAATAGAACTATACAAATCTATGAATAAAACTTTGAAGTTCATGAATCTCCATTGAAATACTTGAAAATTCTTGGTGGATCTTCACAATCATACTCAAGAGATGTTTAGCTACTAGAATTCATAATAAAGAGCATAAATGAAGGTAAATCTAACATTAAATTAAGTAAAACTAGTGTTTGGTTGCTAAAAAAGTGAGAGAAAATGACAAGAAAGTGAAGGAAAATACGTTACAATGTAAGAAAGTTACAATTTCTACTCCTACATTAACATTACAAACATAAATCTAAGCTAAAATAAACAAAAACATAAAAACCAACCTTAGAGGAGCCTTTCATGCCGCCCCCTTGGCTGTTACAAACCCAAAAAATCTTCCTCTCCTCCATTTTTTCGAACAACATAGCTTTTAAGCTCTAGATCTGTATCGATCGATCGATCGGCACTGTTCACCGATCGATCGGCCGATTGAACGGCAATTGGAGCGTTCGATCGGTAAAAAAACTGTTTTTACTGTTCATGGGCACTGTTCACAGATCGATCGGTCACTGTTCACGATCGATCGGGTTACTGTTTACCGATCGATCGGCTGATCGATCGGTAAATCACCTTCTCTAAAGTTTGTCAAACCAATCGATCGGTTACTATTCATCCCTCCAGTTTGAAACTTGATTTTGACCACTTTAGAGGTCGATTCAGCCGATGCACATTAGAGGACAAATTGTAGCTCTTAAAGCCTTCTTTCCAATGGCACAAAAATCAGCTCAATCGGACATCGGAGTAAAAAGATATGGCTCAAATACCGAGACAGGTCTGAATTTTCGTGAACAAATTGTTCGCCTTGAACCTGCTTTGATTATTCTTGCTTTCTTTTTGCCTTTATTAGCTTATATAACCTACAAAGCACACGCAAAACATAATCAAATAAATATCTAACTAAAATAAGAAAATTAATACTAATATAAATCTAATAAAGTGCGGATTAAGAGCCTATGATTACACTTTTAAGGTGTAATCAACCCACCACAACCAAAAAACATTAATGCTCCGTTTGTTTTGGCGTAAAATATGTTTCTGAAAATGTTTTACATATTTTTTCGTGTTTGGTTGTTCAAAAATTAAGCAAAATAATTTTTTAAGACAAATAAATTTCCGTGAAGGCCCCAAAATGACTTACTTTCCACAATTCGGTAAGTCGTTTTTGGAACATTGCATTGTCAGATTTTCACCAATTCGACAGTTTCTTGACCGCAAGCATTATGAGTAAACGAGAGACTGTGAAGAGTCTTTCCTCTTTCTCTATATAGTGCATCTTTCTTCATAATCTCGTCCTCTTCAATTCCTCCTCTTCTCAATCCACCACCGCTGTAAATCTTTTCGTCATCTGTGTTTTCATCGCGTGTGTTGTAGAGTTATCGGTAGGCTGGGGGATCGAAATCGAGCAAAATTGAGCATGTTGGTTCCGACTTGAGGACGTCGGCGTGTGGATCTGTGTAAACCAAGTTTGTTTGGTGCTGTTTGGCTGCTGAGAAATGGGTGGAAAACAATAGAAAATGATTTTGAAATTTTTACACTTGTTCTTGGTTAATTGGAATTGTTTACATCAATTGAGTCAAATAGTCGTTAGGTCTCAATATGATATAAACCTGTTCTAGAAAAATCTTTTGTTTCTGCAAATCGTGAGAAACAAGAGAATTACAGGTTTGGTTTCTTGATTGAATACATGAGTCGAATATTCTTTTGGGTTTCAACCTGGTGGAAAGCTGTTTGATAAAATTTTATTTTTGAAAAATATTTTTCAAATATTAAACAAACACAGGAAAATAAAAAGAAAAACAATTTTTTGTGTAAAATATTTTTTCATGAAAATTATTTTTTAATGTAAAATATTTTACATGGAAACAAACGGAGCCAAAATGAATAAAAGAAAAAGAACACACTTTTGTTGTAGCAATAAATTATATTTGAGTACTTTGTTCCAACCTATAGTTTGAAGCAAATTTTATAATGTGATAACTTTGTCTTCAGCTTCTTTGCTAATATGTTGCTTTCACAATTGCGAGGAACTTCCTACGCTAAATGACTAGATCCATACAATCGTCTCTCCCTATTATAGATATTTTCTATGGTTGAAACCATATGTATATATTCTAATATTTGACAATAAGTCCAGATTTTACTTCTTTTTTTTTTTTTCTGAGTAAAAGTATAGATTTTACTCACCACAACCATGCCATATGTATTATTTGCGGTTGCACTGCAATTCAAGGACAGCTCAAGTATAAAGCCATTAAAGCAATTGCTTTAGGCCTCTAGTTTTTAAAGCCCCCTATATTTTAAAAATCTTATTTATTATGGTTAAAATTCTGTATAATTTAGACATGTTTTTGAAAAAAACCTCAATCTAAATAAGAGAAAGGTCCACAAGAAAAGAAAAAAAATGATCTCAGTCTAAATAAGAAAAGAAAAAAAAATGCCTATTTCAAATGAAAAAGAAAAAACATAAGAAAAAAAAAGTCTCAGATTAACCACTCTAATTAACTTGAAAAACTATTTAAAAAATATAATTGCATATACTTTTATCAATATAAGAAATATAAAATTTTAACCTGTATAACTCTTTCTTCCTCTAACCTATAGACATTTAAACCCTCACAACACACACACACACGCACACACACACACACACACTCTCTCTCTCTCTCTCTCTCTCTCTTACAAATACAAAAGTTTCAAACTGAAAAATAAATTAGTAAATCTTATCGATAATATTATCAAACGGCTTGTTAATGTAATATTTTTGTATTTGAATATAGATCGATGTTTGATTGATTTTCTTTTGGACAAAGTGTTTGTTTGTGGGTCTACAAATAACTGTTACGGTGAAATTGAAAAATAAATTATTTACTTTGTTGGTTGAATAACTAATTTTGTATTATTAATTAATAAATAATTTACTTTGGTGAATATTTCACCAAGATTAAATCCATTGTGATTCAGTGAATACTTTATTAAAAAAAGAAATAAATTAATAAATTAATAATTTTTTATCTAAAAAAATTAAATTTTAAATAAAAAAATTTACACTAATACTAAAAATATAAAAAATCTCATTTAAAATTTTTGCTTTTAGGCCTCAAACGCCTGCTGCAATTACCGGCCTCCACAAACAAATCAAGCAAATTTTCATTGCTACGCAATTGTGCATATCAATGCTGCTAGGCGTTCAATAGAGGCTGCAAGAAAAGAATCTAGTAGAACCTACCTTCCAACCAAGGTTGTAAATTATGTATGTAAAGTTCACTATCGGATGGACCACACATATTCCACAATTTACCAAGCATATTTGGAATGCTAATCCGTTTAAAATTAAGAAAAATACTATTTTTACAAAAAAAAAATCTTATTAGAATGATGTGCTAGTGACAACTAATAGTCATTATAATGGGTGTTTTGTTTTTTAGTGAGTTTTAATGCACTGAAAATATCGAGAATTTTTACACGAGTAGAGCACCAGAATACGACATGTGTCTTTTAGAATTTCAATACAACATAAAGAAATAAGACTCATGAACACATGTCACCTTCTAGTGGTTGATTTGTCCCCGTAATTGCATAGTTTTGATATTGTTTAACCCGTGATTACACCCTAAAAGTGTAATCATAAGCCCTTAATTTACACAATGTTAGATTTAGATTCAGTTAATGTTCTTGTTTTAGTTTAATATTTTATTTATTGTGTATTTTTGTGTGTTTTGTAGATTGTGGGGTTAAAGTAGCAAATAAGAGTCAAAATTGCAGAAGACAGTTCGGACGGTGAGTTCAGACGGGCGAAATAGTGTTCGGACGTTATGTCAAACGATGGAGTTCCAGAGTCGTGTTTTTGCGTACAAAACCATTCCAGAGTCATCTTTTCGCGACTGAAAAGCGTCCGAAAACCGTTTGGATGGTAAAACAACTGTCCGAACGGTAAAATAACCATTCGGACGCACGTCAGACGGTAAGCGCAGATTTGCCCTAAAACTAGCATTCAAAGAAAAAAAGGAGGAGAGAGAGTTAGGGTTAGTTTTGGTCAAGGGGGCGGCGGGAGAGCTCCTCCAAGGTTGGTTTTTGTATCTTTTCTTTATTTTTAACTTAGATTTATGTTTGTAATTGTAGTATAGTTGTAGAACTTGTAATTTTCTTATTTGTATTGTGTTTTTTTCCACTTTCTTGAACTTTTCTTCATTTTTCTTGTAACCAAACACTCTTAATATTCAAGTAATTTGTAGTTTTAATCTCTAAATGCTTTGTTTACATTTTACATGCTTTTATTATGAATTTAATTAGCTAGTTCTTAGATTGGGTTTAAATGTGAAAATCACTTAAGAAATTCAAGGGTTTTGAATGGAGACATCTCATGTATTAATTGCCCTATTTTCCTATATTTCAAAATCCTAGTAATTCCATATGGAAATTTTAGAAAACCTAGATTATTGATTAAGTTTGGGGATATTTGAACACCCAAATCGATGGTATTAATTTAGGGATTTTTACTAGAAAATATCTCCACAATTGCTAGGAATTGATTCTCATCAATTGATTGCAAGAAAACTTAAAAAACCTAGGTTATTGACTATATTTGGCTAATCAATGCACAAATCACAAATTTGGTGTTGACTAAGTTGAATCGATGGTATTAACCTTTGATTCCCCATTGAACATGTATCTAATTTCAATTGCTTGAGAATAATTGATTTTTAAAGCGAAATCTTCCGAATCAAACACTCTTAAATTTTGTGTTTGATTTGAGTTATAAACCCCATTAAAAACCTTGGATGAATTGAGTGATTGGATCATTTGAACCCAATTCTTTTTAATTGCTTTAATCCTAGTTCAAACTTACTTTACTTTAATTGTTTGGTTCTTAATTACTTTTATTTTCATTGCACTAGTTTAGTAAATCAAATCAACCATCAAAAATCAAAATATTTTCGGTCTATTTTATTTTCTTTCTTTTATTTTAGATTCAATTCGCTTAATCACAATTCAACCCTAGTTAGGTTAGTATGAGGTGAGTGTTAGAGCCTATATTTGGCTAGGTCCCTTGGAAAAGAACGATACCGGATTACCGGTTTATACTTCATCGCGATCCCCGTACTCTTACGGGGTGCTAACTCCATTCGTAGGAATATCGCATTCGGAGGCGAGTCAACCCGCAAGGCTTCGAATATCGTATTAATCTCGAGATTCGGGGCTCAATATAAGCCAACAGTGACGCAAACTTTGACTCACCCAATTTCGATTACAAGTTAATGAAAAATGCTTCTATGAAAAGGGAAATGTAAAATGATTTGGGTTTTGAAAATATTTGTTGTTTAATCTAATGCAAAAGATAATTAACTAGATTAATAAATTATAATAGAATTGGATTCAATTGATCCAATCACCCAACTCATCCAAGGCTTTCAACAAGATTTGTATCTCCAATCAAACTCCACAATTAAGATTGTTTGATTTGAATGATTTAACTTTGAAAACTAACAATTCTCAAGCAATTGAAGATAGATTCATGGTCAATAGAAGCAATATAGGTTAATACCATCTATTTGATTAGGATCATACAAAATTAAAAAACCTAGGTGTTCTTAGGCATCCAACATTCAATTACTATGAATTAGAGAACTAGGAAGATAAAACAATGAATTCACAAGATACCTCTATTGAAACCCTTGGATTCTTTGAGTGTTCTTCACAATTGAACCAAATTGAAGACTAGCTACTTGATTCCATGATAGAAAGTATAAGATAAAGTAGATCTTGCATTAAAAAGTAAGAAAATGTAGTGTTTGGATATAAGAAAAATGGAGAAAAGTGCAAGAAAATAAAGGAAAATGAAGTTTCTATCTCTAAACTACTCCTAAATATCAAGAAATCTAAGAAAACTCAATAGAAAAATGAGAAAGATCCTCCCAAAATTCCGTACAAACCCGTTTTTATATCAGAAAAATAAAACAGGGATTGGACATACAGTACGTACGGTCTGACCACCGTGCGTACGGTGGGGTTTGACTTAGCCCCGAATGTATGCTCGAAATATCCCAAGTGTCGGGCGGCAGAGTAGTATAACTCGTAAGAACGAGGTCGATCTACAGGGAGCAAATTACACAGAACCACAAACACTAAAAACACTTCCCTTAGGTGCTCACAAAAACCTTACAACTTGCTTCAAAAAGGGAAACGAAAAATCTGATTGTTTTGTGATGGTATATTTGTCTAAGCTAATTCAAACTCAAAAAGTAATTAATTGAAAACAATGTAGATTTTAACTATAAATAAAAAGGTCCCGGGGTCAGCTGCTCAGATTAATTGCATCTTTTGGAATCTCGAAAGAGATATTTTGATAACTCAAACCCTTCGACTACGTCGCGAGCCTCGAGTTTGGAATATTTAGCGATAAAAATAAATATCCTTCAAAACTTCAACTCCTAGAATAATTCAGGTTGTTTTAATTAAGGACGAGTACCATCGATTCGTGCAATGCATATACTAAATATAAATTCATGCATAAACGTTACCGAATATAATCAAACATCTAGGTTTTGAAAGTTCTAGAACGAAGAAGATGAAGAGAGAATAATTAGAAGATTTAACTTTAAAACCAAAACATACCTCCTTCACTCATCCAAAACATTCAATTAATCTTTGTTTTTGATCCCGAGATTAAGAAGTTTAGCTACTCATATTCGTAATGTAAAAGCAAATTGTATAAATAGAAACTGAAAATATTGATTGTAAACCTGAGAATCTGATTACAGGAATTGTGAATACTATGAAAAACCTTGAAAATAAACTAGAAGAATTCTGTATCTACAGCTGCTGCTACCTCCTAAAACTATAAAAAATCGCGAACCCTAATATATCTCACAATCCTAAGTTATATAGGCTTCCAAGTTTGTGGAGGATCGGACAACCGTTCGATCGCCACGGAGATCGTTCAAATGGTGTGTCAAACGCACTTCGAACGGGAAAACTTATTCTCTGAATTTATCGAACTGACTTCGAACCTGGTCTTAATGTGACACCGTTCGACGTAGAGTTTGAACCTTACCGTTCACCGTTCGAACACTCTTTGGCCCAGTTCAAACGCCCTTTGAACGCCTTCTCCATTTCAGCGTGAATTTATCCCTTTTTAGCTAGGATTCCTGAAAATAAACACAAACGTAAGTTAGTACGAATTAAGATTAAAAATAACATAATTAAACATATTACCAAACTAACAAATAGCTAATTAAGGCATATAAATTGCACTTTTAGAGTACAATCACACCCTCCAACTAAGTTTTTGCTAGTCCCTAGCAAAATATTAACACTAAGAACCTATCTCCACTTTCATGGGAGTTACGAGTGCATTTAGTGCACCAAGCTTTTAAACCCCTAGGTTAGTCTTAGTGGATGAGTGGTGTCTCGTGAGGGCTTACAGTGATGAATACCCACAAACATCTATCCATGTAATGTCAATATGATATCAAAGAACATGAAACATACATTAATCTCATTCAAGTCAAATCTCAACCCACCTAGATCATGAATCATTGCAAGGTAAATGCATAAAGTATTGAAGAAATAAAATACATTGACGTGTACTACCAATGGCATATGACTCTAATGTCTCAAACTCATACAATTATGTCTTTTATGCTTTGATCCAAGTCTCACTGGGCATACACTCAACTTTAAACATGAACACACAAGGTCTTTCCATGAAAAACGCATTTTCAGAGTAACATACAAGACATGCAATTAGAGCAATTCCGAATCGAAAACCGATAAGTTATAGGTGTATCGACTTGGCATAGCTTCATGAAAGAATATTTACTATTTAAGCACAATTAGAGAATTGACATTGATAACTTATACACAATTGAATTAAAGATTCATGTAATTCCGGATATTGTAAGGCCATATAAAAGAAGAGCCAAGAATGGGGACAGAAGAAGAAATAACAAAACTCAACATATGCATTGCGCACTACACATGATGGTCAATAAACACACTTTCCATTTCCCAACTTTACAATAATCTTGGACTTTTTAGCTCCCTTCACTTCTTTTTCATTTGAAAATTTTCTTCTTTTTAACTCCTTTTCATCCCTTCATTTCTTTTCTTTACTTTTTTAACTCCTTACATTTTCAACTTCACAAATATATAAGCAATGCACCAACTCTGGAATTTAGCATTGACAAATTTTTAAACTCATGTGTATAGGAATATTAAGAAAGAAATATAGACATGAATGACTCAATGGAATGAAATGGTCTCTACTCTTATAATCCGAAAACCACATTAAATCAAAACTTCAAGAGTGTATAAGATGTCAATAACTCCAACTAATACTCAACATGTAAACCAAAATCAAGCATAATGAAGCTATTCAATGAATGAAGATCAATAAAATAACTTTGAATAAATGTAAATCACTCTCAAAAGGCGATAAATAGGCTCTAAAGCTCACAAGGTATAAAATCTCTATCTAATAAGGACATGTATGTATAAGAGAGAAATATAGAAATATCATATAGCATACTAGTGCACAATAATGTAAAATCTCTCTTATAATAGATTTATGATAAAAACTTGCAATGCATCATAACATTTAAGGTGAATCAATCATCAACTCAAACTTAGTCGAATGCACGACTCAAAGTATCCTCGACATCATAAATGCATTGACATGGATATAGATATGGTTCCTCAAGATAATCTCCAACACTTCCAATCGTAACAATAAGCATAAAGAGTATATGACAAAGTGTGAGGAATACAAACCAAAGTACCGAACCATATGAAACATCAAACCTTTACTGAAGAACTCAAATGTCTGAAGAGTAATCAACATATTGCCACACCTGAGACCAATCCATAAAACATGACAAGGTTCGAAGCATAATAACCAAGAATAACAATATATCGGCACATGAATAAAATAACACAAAACATGTATCCATTAATGTGCAAAATGAGTTTTAGATACATAAGATGATAAGAACATGAACAATCGCAGTATCTAAACACTACCCCTCGTCATCATCGTCATCCCCAGCTGGCGGTGGATGCATCCGATGATCTAAACGCCGAACTAACACCATCATCTAATCAAGGGTGGTCTGCTGGGCACGGATCTGACCCTCTAACATCGTCACATGATCCGTATGCTACTCCTGTACAACTGCTCTCTCGACCAAGGCAGCCTTAATCCGCTCAAGCAAGGGTCCCTACTGGACAAGAGCCTGACTCTGTTGCTCTAAAATAACTCCCTGAGCTGCCAAAGTCTGAGACTGTTACTCAAGTCTTTCCAACAGAAGCTACATGCTCGGAACATAACCCTGCTGCTCCTCTGACTGCTCTGCAGGCTGAGCTCCCCTGTTGCTCTTGTGGTGGCTCTGGTGGGGGAGGTAAATGTCCCTTTGAACGTCTCACATTCGACGCGTCAATAGCAGACACCTGTTGCACCTGGAGCAATCCTGGGACAACACCGACCCCAGCCTCCTCTCTCGCAAACGAGAGCAGACAACCAAAAGGAATGGCCCCCTATGCTTTAGAAAATGCATACTCGGTGTATAATGCCATAAACATGAATCTCGGCAGGTCGATCGACCTCTGAGTACCTATAGCCCATAGAAGAGCTGCTCTTGCCCGACTCACCTCAGTATGACACGTAATCGGCAGAAGCGAATGATAGGAAAATAAGAACAATGGTCGGTAACACAGTGTAAACACTCTCACAGGCAACTGACGTCTACCCACCCAATGTGTCCCCTCAACGCATACCTCATCGGATATAACATCAAAATCTGGCGCCCCCTCAGCTGGGTAACTAAACTACGCCTCAACAACTCTGGGTAGCTGATATACATGGGCAAACGTGCTCGAAATAATCCTAACCACATGCCCCCTAACCCACATCTCAATCACCTCATGCCTCGGAGTGGTACTAACTCTACGGGTGTTCGCATTAAATTCATCGATCAACATGAATACACAAGACCCCTGGAAGCGAGCCAATGGAGTCCACTCTCTCCTAATAAACTCTACTCCCAGCGATAAATACCACCTTCAAAAGCATGGAGAGTGAACTCCCGCTTTCTAAGGAACCCTCTCATGCTCCAAGTCTCTATATAAGCATCTAAGGTAGCCTCACTAATGAATCTCTCAACATCATACGCTGGGGGAGGTGGTAATGCCGCTCCTCGGCCTCTTCCTCTACCAGCCGTACCGCCCTAGCTAGCTCGACCAACCATGACTAAAAAGGTGGCTACACGAAAGACTACTCTAACAATATAAAACAATGCATGAGAGAGGCTCAAGAGGAGTACCTAAGGCAGGAATAGATGATAGCGTGCGAATGCAAACTCGTGCTCGAACTCTGGCAGGGTCCTACTAATCAGAAACTTCGAAAACACTTAATTTCTCATTAGTTTTACGTTTGAATTAAGTTTGAACTCAACTTCGAATGCCTCATTTTATAGAAGATGGAAACCCGTTCGAAGGCCGTTCGAACGCAACTTAAGACGTAACTGTTCGAACGACCGTTTAACGCTCTTCGAATGGCCAGTTCGAACACAATGCACACCGTTCAAACAGTCAACTTGGAATTCGACTCGACACAACCCACAACTGACAAAAACTAACGAAAATCTCAAAAAATATGGAGAAAAACTACCAAAACGACAATATCCTAACAGTACATTTAACACAAAGTGAAAACACCGAGCTTTCCCCCCCAACTAAAGATTGGCTAAGTCCTCGAGGCCTTAAAACATGAATAAACAAAGGGCAAAATAATCTAAATAACCATAATAAAAATATCCTTGTAAAGTATGTAGATCAAAGGTGATTCACATCCATAATACGACAGAAAATAAAACAAAAGACAACGACTGAATTAAACTAAACCAGTTCCGGACACTCTAGAGAACTCAAGAAAACTAAAGAATCAGAACTAAATAGTATCACGAGACTTAAGCATCTTAATCTCTGCCTTTAACTCCCGAATCTGAGAACGTAACTCCTTAAGAGAATGGGCTAATTTGTCGGCTTCTGGTGGTCGCTCAAAGGAAATATTTACCCTGCAAATCGGATAGCCAGAGTACTGAATAGTATCGATGGACAAAGTAGGAACTAGGGCAGCTTTCAAGGACTCATGGACCAAAGGGCATAGGATCATAAGATAATCGAGACTCCACAATGGCTTTTAAGATGAGATTCGAAAGGTCAACAACGCTCTCTTTACCAATAATATACAGCCACACACAACGGGAGTGATGGACAGTCGTGACAGAGCACTTCTCAGGAATAATAGTGGTGGCAACAATTAAGTTCAGCATCTGGGACTTATGTTTCAAAGAGGCCACTGGAATAGTAGACTGTTGCCACGAAACAGGGGTAAATTGGAGTTCAAAAAGAAGTTCCTCATTAGTAGGCAAAGAGCAAGGGAATGGCAGATAATCAGGATGACAAGTGGATGGTATACGTAGAAGACGAGAAACGTCCTCTTTGCCAATGGTAATGGTCCGGCCCCGCACCGTGGAGGTCAAGAAAAGCTCAGGCTGCTACGTATGAGTCAAATAAGTATAAAATTCCAGAACCATGTCAACATTAACAGCCCCTTCTTTGCCCAACATATGAACCCATCCCTTATGAAGGAAATCAGTCGCAAAGATCATCCGTAAATTCCGACAAGTGAATACGATGCTTGATGAGGACCTCACGACCATGGAAATTGTTCATGAACATGTCTCACTCCCGTGAATTTGAAAATCGCTCAACTTCTGTTTGACTTCGTTTATGACCTCTTTTGAAGAACTTGGTTCGAAAAGATGCCATCATACGTGTGCAAGGAATGAGACGGAAATTGGTGAAGAAAAACCTAAAACAAAACAAAACAACCTAAAATAGAGAAAAATAAGACTCAATAAAAGAAAAGAGAATTAAAATAAAATATAATAAGCAAAATAGTAAAAATAGTGATAATAATCTATAGAAAATACAAAATTTACAAGTCTCTGTCTGGAGGGAGACTAAAAATCAAGAGGGGGTGGATCCTCAAGATCCACACATTCGACCTTGCCCACAAAATTATCAAGGCAGGGCTTTAACCGATGCCCATTAACTTTAAACACATTTCCATTTTTAGGGTTCTTAATTTCAATTGCACCATAAGATGTGACACTGCGCACTACAAAGGGTCCAGACCAATGACTTTGAAGCTTGTCCAGAAACAAATATAACCGAGAATTATATAGCAGGACTCTTTGACCTACTTCAAAAGATTTTCACAAAATGTGTTGGTCATGTATTGATTTCATTTTCGCCTTAGAGATTTTTGAGTTCTCATAAGCATCATTCTTGATCTCCTCTAGTTCATTGAGTTGCAATTGTCGTAGGGGACCTGCCTAATCTAAACTCATATTAAATTGGCAGATTGCCTAATACGCCTTGTGCTCTATTTCAACCGGAAGGCGGCACGCCTTCCCATACACAAGTCTATACGGGGATGAACCTAGAATGGTCTTATATGCTGTCCTATATACCCATAATGCATCTTCTAATCTCAAGGACCAATCCTTTCGATTAGGATTGACAGTTTTCTCAAGGACTTGTTTGATCTCTCTATTTGCTAACTCAACTTGACCTTGTATTTGGGGGTGGTAAGGTGTACCAACCTTATGAATCACCCCGTACTTCCTCATTAAAAGACCTACGGGCCGGTTACAGAAGTGGGAGCCACCATCACTGATGATAGCTCGAGGTATACCAAATCTAGCAAAAATATACTCATTTAAGAACTTGACCACAACAACATGGTCGTTGGTACACGATGGGATGGCTTCTACCCATTTGGACATGTAGTCTATAGCCACTAGAATATAGAGATAGCCACACGAGTTCGAAAATGATCCTATAAAATCAATACCCCAGCAATCAAAGACCTCTAGAATAATGATCAAAGTAAGAGGCATCATGTGCCTCCGAGATAAACTTCCTAATCGTTGGCATCGATTGCAAGACGTGCAAAAGGTATGGACATCATGGAACAAGGTGGGCCAATAGAACCCGCTTTGTAGAACCTTTGCAACGGTTTTACGAGATGAAAAATGTCCACCACACGCCTGTGAATAGCAGAACT
Organism: Euryodendron excelsum; assembly: GCA_033060915.1. Lineage (NCBI taxonomy): Eukaryota > Viridiplantae > Streptophyta > Magnoliopsida > Ericales > Pentaphylacaceae > Euryodendron > Euryodendron excelsum. Next base: position 11,815,412 of record CM065383.1, read on the forward strand.
CAATTATGTTTTTTACCTCGGTGTCAGGAACACACCTACGAACAATTTGATTAGGACAGTATTTGAACAAGTAAGGATCTTTCCAAGAGAAATACCTCACATTCCTAAAGAACTTCTTCTTATTGATGCTAGACCAATGTGATGGTATCCTACCCGTGGCTAAGTAATTTGCAATGTCAGCGTACCACGGGGTCATTGTGCTTGAATGTGCAGTGATTTGGAAAAGATGTTCATCAGGAAAATGTTCATTAATTGGAAGGGGGTCTTGGGCTTCCCCATCAGTAGGGAGCCGCGACAAGTGATCAGCTACTACATTTTTGACCCCTTTCTTGTCTCAAATTTCAATATGGAACTCTTGTAGCAAGAGGATCCATCGGATGAGTCGGGGTTTTGCATCAGGTTTACTTAAGAGGTACTTAAGCACGGAGTGATCGGTGTATATGATAATAAGTGATCCGATTAAGTACGACCTAAATTTGTCTAGTGTGAAAACTATGGCAAGGAGCTCTTTTTCTATGGTGGTATAGTTCAATTGAGCTTCATTAAGGGTTTTGCTTGCATAATAGATGACATATGATTTGTTATCTACCCTTTGCCCCAACACAGCCCCCACCGCATAGTCACTCGCGTCACACATCAACTCGAAAGGAAGAGATCAATCAAGTGATCGAATAATAGGTGTGGTGGTGAGAAGCCCTTTGAGTTTATCAAAGGCTTCTTGGCATTGTGGTATCCACTCGAAAGGTACATCTAATGAAAGCAAGTGTCACAAAGGTTTCGATATGGCACTAAACCCCTTAATAAAGCGTCGGTAAAACCCGACATGCCTTATGAGTGATCTCACATCTTTTACGCTTTTAGGGGGAGGAAGACGTTGAATCAGTTCGACTTTGGCTCTATCTACCTCGATCCCCTTGTCGGACACTATATGTCCTAAGACTATACGTTGTGTCACCATGAAGAGACACTTCTCCCAGTTAAGCACTAAATGACTTTCCTCACATCTTTCCAAAACTCACTCTAAGTGCTTGATTGTACTCTAAAAGTGCAATCTACATGCCTTAATTAGCTATTTGTTAGTTTGGTAATATGTTTAATTATGTTGTTTTAGTCCTAATTCGTTACTAACTTAGTTTTATGTATGTTTTAAGGAATTCGGGCTTAAAAATGACAAATTTACGCTAAAATGGATTCGGCATTTGAAGTGCGTTCGAACTATCCTCAAGGGCGTTCAAACAATGCACAGTTACGTTCGAACGGTACGTCGAACGGTCTCACGTCAAGTTCAAGTTCGAAGACCGTTCGAAAGATTTAGAGAACAGGTTTTCCTGTTTGAAGTGCGTTCGACGTAGTGTTCGAACGATTGTCCGTGACGTTCGAACGGTGGCCCAAGTGTTCGAACGGTTTTGAGCTTTAATGGAATGATTTCGAATGCAATTTAATCATAGGTTTCAAGAGGTTGTTGTGAAGGTACAAGCTGCTGAAAATGTGGTACAAGTTACTGAAGCACGTAGAGCTGAAACTTTGAAAACCCATATCTCAAGAAGTAGAAAGGCTATTTAGGCCCATAATATGTCGATTCATATAACTTTTCGAGCCCTACAACTTTCGTGAAGGGACCCAGCCCATTTGAGCACTCTGTGGAAAACGTTTGTACAACTGACAACGGGATTTATATATTGACTTACTTTTTAGTTGTGGAGAGATTAGTAGGTAGATAGGAGAATAGATTTAGGGTTATTATGTTTTAGAGGCTAATATTAGGGTAGACGTTTTTCTAGAGTTTTAGGAGTATATTTGAGTAGTTTATTCATAGTTTTCATTCAGTCTTCAATTCCTGTAATCAGATTACTCAGTCTTTCAATATATTTTCAATATAACTTTGCATATCTATGCTTATGATGAGTAACTAGATTTTATCTTGGGATCAATTGTGAAGATCAATTGAATATCTTGGATGAACAAAGGAGGTAAGTTCTTGGTTTTAAAGTTAAATTTTCTTGTTTTCTTTCTTCTTCTTCTTCGTTCTAGAAAGCTTCGAAAACCTGGATGTTTGATTATGTTCGGTAACGCATATACGTGAATACCACACTCAGTATATATGCTTCCTTGTAACATTTATGCGTGAGTTGGGTTCAGTATATGCGCTGCACGAATCGATGGTACTCGTTCTTAATTCTAACAACCCGATTTATTCTAAACGTTGAAGTTTTGAAGAACTCTTGGTTTTATCGCTAAATCTTTCGAATTCGAGACTCACGACGTAGTCGAATGATTTGAGTTATTAAATTATCGCCTTCGAAATTTCAAGAGACGCAATTGATTAGATCGATTGACCCCAGGACTTTTTCTTTATTTCTTAGTGTAAATTAGATAATAAATATTTTCTCAACCTAAAATTAGATTTTTGTTTATTGGAGTGTTTTTCCTAAGATTTTTGATCCACGGTGAGTTTTCCTATTTACGTACATCATCTTCGTTGTGGGATCGACCTCGTACTTACGAGAAATTATTGCTACATCGCGGCCATGCACTTACGGTTAAGTATCACCCTTTTAGGGAGTGATCAGTGCTCAAGACACAATTCATAGCTATCCCCATAAACCGAGAAGTCGTCCATGAAAACTTCAAGAATTTTCTCAACCATGTCATTGAAAATAGAAATCATGCACCTTTGAAAAGTGGCCGGTGCATTGCATAGGACAAAGGGCATTCTCCTATATGCATAGGTGCCAAAAAGGCACGTGAATGTAGTCTTGTCTTGATCTTCTAGCGCGACCTCTATTTGGTTATAGCTGGAATAACCATCTAGAAAGCAATAAAAAGCTCGGCCCGCAACTCGTTCTAGGACTTGCTCTAAGAATGGAAGTGGGAAATGATCTTTTCTAGTTACGGCATTGAGCTTCCGGTACTCAATACACATTCTCCAACCTGTTTGGATCCTAGTTGGCACTAGTTCGTTATGCTTATTTTAACTACCGTGACTCCTGACTTTTTAGGGACGACTTGGGTTGGACTTACCCATTTGGAATCAAAGATGGGGTATATAATACCCGCATCAAGAAGCTTCAGCACCTTTCCTCTAACTACCTCATTCATGTTGGGGTTTAAGCGTCTCTACATTTGACACACGGGCTTAGACTCCTCTTCAAGATATAAATGATGTGTGCACATGAGAGGGCTAATGTCGTGAAGGTCCGCTATGGTCCAACCTAAGGCTTTCCTATGTTTCACGAGCACTTGTAACAAAGATGCCTCTTGGCCTTCAGACAGGCTAGAGGATATGAACACGGGGTATGATTCACCTTCCCCAAGAAAAGCATACTTGAAGGTAGAAGGTAGAAGGTAAAGGCTTTCTTTCAGGAGTTGGTGGTTGCTTTTCGGAAGAGACTGGCTTGATAACACTAGGGGTAAGGGGTTCAAAAACAGGGGTTCAATGACCCACATGCATGACCATATCACTCACTCCCCTTGTAATTGATGGGTCTCTAAAACCTACACACTCAAACTCCAATTGACCATAAGGCTCACTCCAAACTAGAGCTCTCTCAATTGGGTCCTCCATGAATTCCCGATCCACATGCTCTTGGACGAAAGACTTGATGAAGTCTACCTCCTCAATTTGGTCTACGTCCTGCAATTGCTTACCTACTGTGAAAATGTTGGTCTCTAAGGTTATATTCCCAAATGAAAGCTTAAGCAACCCATTCCTACAATGAATGATGACATTCATGGTTGCTAGGGAAGGGTTGTCCTAAAATAACTGGGATATGATGCTTAGACGACTCGGCCTCTACGGGTTAGGTATCTGAAACGATAAAATCCACCAGATGGTAGACTGTATCAACTTGTATGAGCACAACTTCAATAATACCTCTAGGGACTCTCACAGACCGATCAGCTAACTCTAATGTCATTCGTGTCGGTTTAAGCTCTCCTAGACCTAGTCCTTTATACATAGAATATGGAAGAAGGCTCACACTCGAACCTAGGTCATGAAGTATGCGATCAATTCTAGAAGCCCCTATTATGCACGAAATCGTAGGACAACCGGGGTCCTTATATTTCAGCACTGACTTACATTGAAGAATTACACTCTGACTTTCATTCATCATTACCGTTTCTTTAACATGCAATTTTCTTTTTACAGTGTACAAGTCCTGCCAGAACTTGGCATAGGAGGGTATTTGTTTAATGGCATCTAACATAAGGATATTAATTCAAACTTGTTTGAAGACATCATAAATTTCAGTATTCAAGTTCGCTTTACTCGCTTTGGTCAACCTATGTGGGAATGGTGCATGTTTTAAGTCTTCCAAGCTCACGTCCTTGAATGTTTGGGGCGACAACTCAGAATGACTCCGATTCTCTTTCGGTTCACTTATGTTCTTTTCATTCTCACTCTCCTCTCTCTTTTCCTCATGCCCTAATCTGGCAGATGCATCCTTATTCCCTTGATCATTGTTGTTAGGAGGGTTGGTTTGTTCTAGTTGTTTTCCATTCCTAAGGGTGATGGCCTAAACTTATTCATGTGTCGTGTCAACGTAGTTTGCAGGTTTCGAGTTTGGTTGAGGTTGGGCCGAAAATTGTCCTTGCATTTGTTGAGTCATCAATATCTTGTGGATATCTTTGACTATCATATTGGTCTCCCCTTACGATTGTTCTAGATTCATGACCTTGTTTGTGAGTGATCGAAGATCATTGGTCATGTGATTATCTTCATTAGTCCTCCTATGGGGTGGGTGGTATTATGCCGGTTGAGGTGTATCTGTTTGTGGTATCGGCGGTGTGGGATACGTGGTATTATGCCGGTTGAGATGTGGTATCGGCGGTGTTTGGAATGGTGGTGGAGGTTGTTGGAAGGGTTGAGGATTTGAAGGACCCTCTTGATTCCACCCAAAGTTGGGGTGATTTCTCCACCCAGGGTTATATGTGTTGGAGTAAGGATTGTTCCCGCTCCTTTGATTTTGATATCCCCCTTGGAATTGGCCAACCGCGTTTACTTGGCCATGAAGTGCTTCATGTACCCCCGGTATTACAGGACATGATATAGTATCGTGGTCCTGTGTATCACAAACTAAACATGATGAAGATGTTTCAACCGGTACTGTCGTGGTGGCCTTAGAAGTTTCCAAAGCCTCCAATTTACGAGTGAGTGCTGTGACCCTAGCTTGTCAATCTTCTACCTCCCCCAATTGGTGTTTTACTCTGACATGTGATGTGTTGGTGGGCTTATGTATGAGATTTTGTGCTCCAGTGTTGGACCCATCCCTTGCCATGTTAACATCAGCCCAATCCCTAGTCAAATTGGCCAAATAATCGAAGTAATTGGATGCCCCTGTGAGGTTTTTGTTTGGATAGGTTCCCGCGCACATAGATTCGATGAACATCTTCAATTGAGGAGTCAATGAAGAGGCAAATGTATTTATGATGTGCCATTCAGGGAACCCATGATGTGAACATGCGAAAAGTAGGTCCTTGAATCTCTCCCAACATTGGAAGAACGTCTTACCACTATTCAGTGCAAATTGGGAGATGGCACGACGTAGTGCCTCGGTGCGATTTTCAAGGAAGAACTTTTTCAAGAACTCCCCTTGCAGTGTATGCCACGTATGTACGGGCATAAGCCTCAATGAATTAAATCACATCTTGGCCTTGTCCTTTAGAGTGAAAGGGAAAAGTTTCAACAGTAAAACCTCCCTAGGACATAAATTATCTTGGAACAGTGAGCATGCATCTTCGAAATCTTTAATGTGTGCATACAGTTGTTCCGAATCATAACCATAAAATTGAGGTAAGGCAGGTAGCATTCCTGGTTTAATATTCAGTGTGGTCTGGTGTGCAGGAAGTACTATAGCGGAGGTGGGGGTTTGTCTTTGGGGATTCATGTAATCCCTCATGGTACGGTTTTGGATGGGGTCATCTCCTTGATTACTTCCTATTTTGAGGTTTTCATTATTGCCATTCTTGAGGTTTACCATTGGAATGGGCCCTAAGTCAACAATCAAGGAAAAATTAGGAAGGTCTACCAGACTACGACGAATGGGTAATAGAGTCAAATAACCTGATAGAAGATTACATAACGGGTCGACTCGAACTAGACGGCGTGTGTGATCTTTAAAATATGAGGACATACATATGCAATGCACACAAAAAGCATGTACAGTCCAACCGAATCTCCAATCTCCTAAAAAATATCAACTCCGTTGCCCACAAAACAAGTAATTTATCCCAGCCAAACCTCCAATCTCTACATGCAAAGCAATACCACCAATAAGCACTTAGCACAGCGCCTAATCTCCTCTAAATCCGCCTCTTATCTAAATGAATGCCTGGACCCCTAAAAAGAAAAGAAAAACAAATAAAGAAATCCTAAAACTAACACGAAAAGGTGGAACAAGGTTACTGATATGGCCTTAGCCGTCGCTTTCCTTGTTGTGATGGATGGATGGCGAAGCAGTCCATTGGATTTCGCAAGGACTGAGGTTCACGTTCTAGTACGCCTCTTGCAGACCCTTGTGCAAAAATATGCTCCCCGGTAACGGCGCCAAAAACTTGACTCAACCTCCGAATGTATGCTCGAGATATCCCAAGTGTAGGACAACAGAGTAGTATAACTCGTAAGAACGATGTCGATCTACAAGGAGCAAATTACACAGAACCACAAGCACTAAAGACACTTCCCTCAGGTGCTCACAAAAACCTTACGACTTGCTTTAAAAAGGGAAATGAAAAATCTGATTGTTTTGAGATGGTATATTTGTCTAAGCTAATTCAAACTCAAAAGATAATTAATTGGAAACAATATAGATTTTAACTATTAATAAAAAGGTTCTGGGGTCAGCCGCTCAGATCAATTGCATCTTTTGGAATCTCGAAAGAGATATTTTGATAACTCAAACCCTTCGATTATGTCGCGAGTCTCAGGTTCGGAATATTTAGTGATAAAAACAAATATCCTTCAAAACTTCAACTCCTAAAATAATTCAGGTTGTTTTAATCAAGGACGAGTACCATCGATTCGTGCAATACATATACTGAATATAAATTCATGCATAAACGTTACCGAACATAATCAAACGTCCAGATTTTCGAAAGTTCTAGAACGAAGAAGATGAAGAGAGAATAATTAGAAGATTTAACTTTAAAACCAAAACATACCTCCTTCACTCATCCAAAACATTCAATTAATCTTCGTTTTTGATCCCGAGATTAAGAAGTTTAGCTACTCATATTTGTAATGTAAAAGCAAGTTGCATAAATATAAACTGAAAATATTGATTATAAACCTGAGAATCTAATTACAGTTATTGTGAATACTATGAAAAACCTTGAAAATAAACTAGAAGAATTCTGTATCTACAGCTGCTGCTATCTCTTAAAACTGTAAAAAATCATGAACCCTAATATATCTCACAATCCTAACTTATATAGGCTTCCAAGTCTGTGCAGGATCAGACAACAGTTCGAACGCCTAAGGAACCGTTTGAACACTGTGTCGAACGCACTTCAAACGAGGAAACTTGCTTTTTGAATCTATCAAACGCACTTCGAACCTAGTCTTAACGCGACCATTTGACGTAGCGTTCGAACGCTACTGTTCATCGTTCGAACGCTCTTTGGACCAGTTCGAACGCCCTTTGAATGCCTTCTCCATTTTAACGCGAATTTATCCATTTTTAGCTAAGATTCCTGAAAATAAACACAAACCTAAGTTACTACGAATTAAGATTAAAAATAACATAATTAAACATATTACCAAACTAACAAATAGTTAATTAAGGCATATAAATTGCACTTTTAGAATACAATCAGGGTTGCAACTGTACGTACGGTTTTCGTACGATCCCTTATACGTTGATTGCACCTTTTTGAAGTTTGATTTTCTTCTACATGCGTATGTACGACCGTATATACGGTTGGCTTACCGTACAAACGGTTGAACTATCATATGTACAGTCAAGAGGAATTTTGCCCACTCTAAGCTTTAATTCTTCTATTTTCAGCTCTCAACTTGCAATTCGGAAATACAAACTTATTAGAGACAATATGATGCTAAAATATTGAATATGTACAATCTAAATAGATTAACAAAGGCTATTTACGAACTTTGGATTACACTTTTTGAGTGTAATCAGCACCTGCTTGTGTAAAAAAATTCTACACTGTCAGTACATCAAAATTAAATATTAAGTAAATGATTATTATTCAACCACATCATCCTTATTATACATTTAATATAAATTGTTTTATTTATATAGCGTTACCCTTTAATTAATAATACTGTAGATTAAATCCTACGGAAAAGCACATTTAGACAGCAAATGAATACTCTCGAGTATATTTTGCGCTCGCTATTTCCAAATTAACCATCTCAAATATATATATATATATATATATGCGCCAACTGTTTGATATGCATAGGATGGATGCAACTACTAGCATCACGGCAACCATTGTTTTAAAGACTCTACACAGATTCAACTTCAAGAAGAAAGAGCCATCACCATAGAAAGAGATTCAATCTTACGAACTGCTTAAGAAAACCCAGCCCATACATTTTGTCATACTCCAGAGTCTAGAGATCTACATGCTTTCAAGTACTTCCTTGTATAATGCATCGGATGATTGAAGGGTGGAATTAGCTAGTGCACTGTCATACTTGCTGTACATAACTAAAATCAACGGTATACATATGAAGAATCTAGACAAAGAAAGAAAATGTTAAATATATATATATATATATATACGCTTGGACCGTTGTGATTCAAAAAGCACAGGAATCATCATTTAATTTCAGCCAAAAGTCACCATCACACAACGCCCTCCACACGTTCTGTTAATACAATAACCATGAAGGACTAATCATGCTCGTGAACTACTGGCTAGCACAGTACAGAATCAAAGACTCTCTGTCCTCCAACATAGTAATATTCCTTTTTAATGTTCAGTGGGCTGAGGCTGGGTAGAGGCTCCTGAACTCTAGGAGCCAGTAGAATCTCCATTTTTAATTCCACTCCAAACGAAGAGAGAGAAAGAGAGTTGGGTTGAAGTTCTTTCACTTTCAAGCCCATCATCATTTGCTTCATTTAACTTATTTAAATCTCTTATATAAATAAATGGTGACAAGAAGGAAACGGTGGATTCGGATTTCGGAGCATTTGAGTTGACTTTTGCTTCTTCACCTCATGAGGATTTCTGAAAAAATAGGCAAATCATATGAACTTCACGCTTCAGGTGATTGTGGCAATTAGGCAGGTTGGCATTGACGTTCGAATTGGTCACTAAGCAGAGTGGTACTCAAGAAGACTTAGAAAAAAAAAATTACAACGAAGAAAGGAAATGTCCGAATCAGATCATCATGGAAAAAGAAAATTCTGTTCTTACATAATTTTACATAAAACTCCACAGAAATAATATAGCAGTGATATTTTTTAAATTAAGAATTAAAGTAGAGAGTATTTTGATTTGAAAAAAAAAAGACCACAAAGAGCAACATAATTCTGTATAAATATCCTCTCTGTTTGTATAAGATTATTCTTCAAAACCGCTAACTTCAAACTTGATTAACCTCAACTGCATGGAAGCATGCAGCTACGCTTTGTTAAGCCGCCTTCAATTAAGTAATATTATACAATTAAAAAAATTTGTACAAAAAATGATAAAAATATTATGTGACAAATCTTGACCTTATCATTTTAAAGTAAAAGAATCATCAAGTGATTTAAATTTTTAAAAATATAATTACCACATAATTTTTTATTTAAATTTTTGTAAGAGTAGAATGGGTAACATAATGACTAATGGCTTTGGGATGTATATATAAATAAGATTTAAATCCCCCCATTCCATTAATTAAAGAGCTGAAACATCATATAAAATAAAAATGAATGGAAGAGTCCAACATCATAATGGAGTGAAACCCATATTAAATAGGAAAGAAAATAAAGGAAAAAAGTTCCCAAGGGTTACAGGTTGCATGTACAACCTGGAAAAAGCACATTCGTATCTTTACTCAAAGCCTTCCAATATTTGGTCAAATTTCGGATGTGTAATATAGACCATCCATTAGGAACCATTACTAACCAAACTTCCTTTTTCCATAGTGGCGGTCGTTGCTCTGATAATTAGAAAAGATTTTCCTTGGAAGTGTTGACGTGCCCTATGCCTATGCTGGTTTCACTTTCAAGCAGAATATTATTTTTGTTCTATAGCAACAAGCTCAGATTTACAACAAAACAACAAACACAAACTTATCTCAGAAAATGTTTAGAATGCCAATAGCTGCAATGTTGAGTAGCCTATATCACTTTGGGAACAAGATTAAATGAATGAACAAGATGTACATCAACAGAAAAAAACGCTTTATATTCGGATGATAACAAACTTGATGCTCGTGCTACTAGGTGCGTGTTTTTATGGGTACTCATCTACTCAAAAGGGCTCTACAATCATAAAAATCACAAATTATTGATATCCCAGGATGTGCACTTCGTTGAGACTGAGCCTTTTTTTTCTTGCATCCAACGATCTCTGGGATTTGGTTCCAGGAGAGTTTCTGCTTGATGTGGTCCCTCTACTAGGTGCTACCTCTGATACCATGTAGAAAACACAATCACAAAGACAATGATTTAGGTGGAAACCGATTCATAGATTGCAATTTATAGGAAGAGTCCCGATCACACGGAGACGAGCTCGTGGTTACTACCATGAGTACGCCCCGTGTCACTTTGCAAGCCACAATTTCGTTGGAGTGAAGGCAGATTTTTTCGGAGTTATTTGAGGAGAATATCGGCTCAAGCGGAGCCTTTTACACGGCTAAATCTCTACAGTCTATATCTCTTTTTACCTAATATCTTTCATTTTTCTGATATCACTCTCTCTCAAACCTTCATATTCCTCTCTCCCTATATATACAAACCTTCATATTACTCTCTCCCTATATATACATATATATATATATAGCTGGGTAATCTGGCTTTGGACCACTTAAATTGTAACCCTTGCCTTTGCCTCCATTGCGAAGATACAGATTTTAGAGAAAACTTGGAGAGCGAGACCAAAACTTTAGAGGTTGAGTCGTCGGACAAGATCTAGGACAACGAGGGTTCATTGAGTGATCAGCAACGGCTGATCTTTGCCAACTAGGAGAGCAGACCAAAATTTCTGAATATTTGATGCGAGAAAGAAGTCATTGCAAGGCCCCCCTTCCAAATTATGATGAATAGGTCCTTCATTGCGAACCCAACAACCCCACTTGATAATTCAAAATGAGACAAAATGAGTTGAAGATTTGGACCTTTGGGGAGATAGAGTTGCAGAGTCATTAAAAAAACAAATTAGGTTCAGTTGGGGTGCTCTTATAATGGTTTTTTTTTTATTGGATATTGTAAAACACTTTCAAGATAAAAGTTCTACACTTCTATATGATGACTCGTTTGAACCGGTTGCAATATTAGCTCCATAACATGTTTCAAAAGATCAAAAAATTTGTGGCTTGCAAAGTGACGCGGGGCGTACTCATGGTAGTAACCACGAGCTCGTCTCCGTGTGATCGGGACTCTTTATAGGAACACCAGTGTCCTTCCTGGCCAAGAATAGCCAAAAATACAACACTGTCAATTACAGCCCATAATTAACTGAATTAGCTTTCTTGGTCAATCCAATCCAATCTTTCCTTCTCGATAACAGTTAGTGACAGACTCCAATATTATATGGTGATCGATGTAGCATCTCATATGGAGGCCGTTTTAGGCACTAGGCATGCTATGAAATGTACATAAGAGAGCAAAAGCAGTAAAGGGGCTGGTGATATCGGTCAATGGCAGATATTCTTTATTGATTATACATAGTAAAAGAAATACACCAAACAACTACTTAAGGACAGGTGTATTTCACTTGAATTTGTCGACTGCAAGAGTCCAGAGCGCATGAGACATCTATATATATACATATATATACAAATCTGTATGTAGGAAGTACAGCAGAATCTGTCTTTTATTACATTTTGATGGTGTCCAACTGATTCAATCTGATTAGTCAGAAATATTTCATTTAAAGTGTTAATGTAAACTTGTAAATTTGTCAACATAGCAGCAGCTTAGCTTCGTCAAAGATCAGCCTCCATTGTCAATATTAAGATTGGTCAAGCTTCTCCTCACATGCACTGCTCTTCATTGTCAAAAGCCTTCACCTGCCATGTTCTCCATTGTCAAAGTCGTCATCTGCCAAAGCCATAATTAATGGCCGATTTCTCTCCCTCACTCCATCTATAAATTCTCTATGAATCTGTAAATATGCATTGTGTTATCTTGTACAAACGATTTAGTAATAATACTTCTCTTTTCTCTGCGTCTCTTATTTTTCGTAACATGGTATCAGAGTTTTGAAGGCCTGGTGACCTCAAACTACCTCTCCCTTCCTCTCTCTCCCGCTGCTACATCTTTTCATCAGCAAATCTGCTATTTTCTCCACATACTCTGTATTTTCTGGCACTCTGTCAAAATTAAAATCACTGAATCAAAAATCTGATCCCACCATCAGCTTCGTCTCCTCCACCCGAGTCTATTCATAAAAAAATTCTCCCCAGAAACCTCTCCACGCGCCCCCACGCGCCACCTGAACTTCCGCGCGTAAGATTCACGCGCAGCCTCAGATTCACGCGCCGTCACGCACTGTCGCCCCCCAGACACGCGCCCACGCGCTCCCACGCGCGATTTCACTCGCACGCGTCTGCTGCTGACGCCAGCTGACGCGAGCCCTAGTGACGCGTTGCTGACGTCAGCCTTAAGCTGCCGGTCCGCTCCTTGTCCCCGGTCCATTCGAACCAGCCCAGACCGGTTTTTTGCTTCTTTTGGCCGGTTGGGGTCTTTTTTGACTGTTATTGGACCGGTTCAGACCGGTTCCGGCCTATTTTCGGCCTCCTGAATCTGATTCTGCCATCCGATTTTCCTAATTTGGCTCCGTTCCTCATGTTTCTACTGTATTGGAACTATTTTCACTATTAATCTTGTCCTATTCATTCTATTATCCCTCGTCCTTGCACTATGGAACGTTCTGAGGTATCTCGACCTATTGCTGTCACTCTGGAAGGTCCTAATTATATACCTTGGTCTCAAGCAATGTCCAGTTTTCTCAAAGGCCGTAAGCTTTGGCGTTATGTCACTGGAGATATTCAAGCCCCAGTTAAAAGTGACATAGAACTGTCTACAGAATACATTGAACGACTTGAGGATTGGGATAGCAAGAATCATCAGATCATCACTTGGTTCCGAAATATGTCTATTCCTTCCATAAGCCTTCAGTTCGGACGCTTTAACACTGCTTCCTCCATCTGGGCCTTTCTCGCTCACCGTTACACTACTGCCGATCTTGCTCATCAGTATCAACTTTTGAGTTCTCTGCATCGTTTGAAACAGGAATCTGGCCAGTCTATCAATGCCTTCCTGTCTCAAATGTATATTCTATGGGATCAATTGACTCCATCTGAACCTACTTGGATCTGCTCTAATGATGCTACTCAGTTTGCTCGCTACCGCGATCAGCAACGCCTGATTATGTTTCTCATGGCTCTCACTGATGTCTTTGAGCCTGTTCGAGCCTCTCTTCTACATCGTTCTCCTCTTCCCTCATTAGAACAGGCTATTTCTGAGCTCCTCTCTGAGGAGATTCGTCTTGGTCTCACCCAATCACCACCTACAGACACAGTTCTTGTTATCTCTAGCACTCGCTCTAAAGGCTTTTCAGGTAGTTATCAAGGTTCGTCCACTTCTGGTGGTTCTCGTAATTCTTTGGCTTCATCTTCCAATTCTTTGTCTCGCAATGATGAATGTACGTTCTGCCATGCTACTAATCATCGTCTACTTACCTGTCCTATTCGGATTTGTCAACACTGTCATCGGCGTGGTCCTGGTCACTATCGTAGTGATTGTCCTAAGAATCCTCGTCGAGACCTTCGCGCTAAGTCAGCTGCTGCTACTACAAATTCTGATGTTCCCACATCCTCCTCTATGATCAGTGTCAGTGATCTCTCTGCACTCCTTCAGCAGTTCATGACTATCTCTGGTAATCCACCCCCTACTGCTCTGTCTGCCACTTCAGGTACTTCTTCATGGTTCTTAGATTCTGGGTGTAGCAATCATATGACTTCTGACTTGTCTACTTTTTCTTCCACATCCTCTATGTCTGCTCTTCCTGTTATTTATACTGCTGATGGATCACCTATGACTATTGACCACATTGGTTATGTCTCCACTTCCACTCTTGCACTTCCTCATACTTATTATATTCCTAAACTCACACTAAACCTTATCTCTGTTGGCCAATTATGTGATCTTGGCCTTACTGTCATTTTCTCGTCTACTGGTTGTGTTATGCAAGATCCAAAGACGGGACAGACTCTTGGGATAGGCCGTAAATGTGGTCGACTATTTCAGCTCATTCACCTTCATCTACCTACTCAGACTGCTGCTGTCACCTCTACTAGTGCTTCATCTGCTTCCAACTTCTCTCTTGATCTTTGGCATTCACGATTAGGTCATGTCTCTATAGGACGTTTACGCTTTCTATTGTCTCACGGTGTTTTAGGATCTGTTCCCAATAAACATCTTGATTGTCAATCCTGTCAACTTGCCAAGCAACCAGCTTTATCTTTTAATAATAGTACTTCTCTTTCTTTAGCTCCTTTTGATTTAGTCCACTCTGATGTTTGGGGTCCTTCCCCCACTCCTACTATGAGAGGATTCAAGTATTTTGTTATATTTGTTGATGATTTTTCTAGATATACCTAGATTTATATCCTACAAAATCGATCTCAATTTCAGCAAACTTATTATGATTTTGCTCGCATGGTCCAAACACAATTTTCTCGTAACATTAAGATTTTTCGGTCTGACAATGCTCAAGAATATTGTGATAACTCTTTTCTTGCATTTCTTCGTGAGCATGAGACCATTCCTCATCGCTCTTGTCCTGGTACTTCACAACAGAATGGTCGTGCTGAACGAAAACATCGCCATCTCCTTGATACAACTCGTGCTCTTCTTATCTCTGCTGCTTGTCCTGAACAGTTTTGGGGTGAAGCTGCCCTTACTGCTACTTACACAATTAATCGTATCCCTTCGGCTCCTCTTGGTAACCTTACTCCCTATGAGCGTTTGTATGGTACTCCTCCTGATTATCATTCTCTTCGTGTTTTTGGCTGTGCTTGTTTTGTTTTGCTTCAACCTCATGAGCGCACCAAATTAGAGCCTCGAGCTCGTCTTTGTTGCTTTTTAGGCTACGGGATTGAGCATAAAGGTTATCGTTGTTGGGATCCTCTATCTAAACGCCTTCGTGTCTCTCGTCATGTTGTCTTTTGGGAACATAAGACATTTTCCTCTTTATCCTCTTTTCATTTATCCTCCTCCTCTTCCACTCCGTATTTCACCGATCCTACTATTGAGCTCTTTCCTGATGACTTTCCTGATGATACTGATGTACCTACGGCTGCAATACCTACTGTACCACCTGTTACTGCCTATCCAGAGGAGTCCTCGTCTACTGATCCTGCTCCTCCTACTAGCTCTTCCTTATCTGGTCCAACTCTGCCCTCTTCATCCACTGAGCCCACTCTCAGGTGTTCTACTCGGGTAAGGGAGACTCCTTCTCATCTTCATGATTATCACTGTTTCTCTACCATTCTTGCTCATCATGAGCCTTGCTCCTATCGCGAGGCTAGTTCTAACCCTCTTTGGCAGCAAGCTATGGATGATGAATTACAGGCTCTTGCCAAGACTCACACTTGGGACTTGGTTGATCTTCCTCCTGGTAAATCAGTGATTGGTTGTCGATGGGTCTATAAGATCAAAACCCTTTCTGATGGCTCTGTGGAACGTTACAAGGCCCGTCTAGTTGCCAAAGGTTTCACTCAAGAATATGACATTGACTATGAGGAGACCTTTGCTCTTGTTGCTCGTCTCACTTCTGTTCGAAGTCTCATTGCTGTTGCTGCTGTCCGGCAGTGGTCTTTATATCAGATGGATGTCAAAAATGCATTTCTCAATGGTGATCTCTCCGAGGAAGTTTATATGCAGCCTCCTCCTGGTTTTCCTCACTCTTCACATCAGGTCTGCAAACTTCGCCGTGCTCTATATGGTCTTAAGCAAGCTCCTCGTGCCTAGTATGCTAAATTCAGTTCCACCATTCGTGAGCTTGGCTTCTCTTCGAGTGATTATGATTCTGCTCTCTTTGTTCGCAAAACTAAACATGGCATTGTTCTCTTACTACTCTATGTGGATGATATGATTCTCACTGGAGATGATGTACATGGTATTTCTGAGCTCAAGGTTTTTCTTAGCAGATAATTTGAGATGAAAGATCTTGGTCCTCTTAGTTACTTCCTTGGTCTTGAGATATCTTCTGCTTCTACTGGTTACTCTCTCTCTTAAGCCAAGTATGCTTCAAATCTTCTTGCTCGTGCTGGCCTCACTGATAGTAAGACTGCTTCCACACCTTTGGAAGCTAATGTGCGTCTTACTCCTCTAGATGGTGAACTTCTATCTAACCCTACTCTCTATCGGCAACTTGTTGGCAGTCTTGTCTATCTTACTGTTACTCGTCATGACATTGCCCATGCTGTTCATCTTGTCAGTCAGTTTCTGTCATCACCTCGCTCCACTCACTATGCTGTAGTTCTTCGTATTTTGCGATATGTTAAAGGCACCCTCTTCCATGGTTTACATTACTCTCGTCACTCCTCTTTACAGCTTAATGCTTATTCTGATGCTGATTGGGCTGGTGACCCTACTGATCGTCATTCTACCACAGGCTTTTGCTTCTTTCTTGGTACTTCTCTCATTTCTTGGCGTAGTAAGAAACAGACTCTTACTGCTCGCTCTAGCACTGAGGCCGAGTATCGTGCTCTAGCTGATACTACTTAAGAACTTCTTTGGCTTCGATGGTTACTTCAAGATATGGGTGTCTCTCATTCTGGTGCTACTGTTCTTCATTGTGATAATCGCAGTGCGATCATGATTGCTCATAATGATGTGTTTCATGATCGTACTAAGCACATTGAAATTGACTGTCATTTCATTCGTCAACATGTCTTGGGTGGCACCGTTCATCTTCTCTTTGTACCCTCTACTGCCCAAACTGCTGATATCTTTACCAAGTCTCATCCCCCGGGACGGTTCCATGATCTGGTTTTCAAACTCAATTTGGTTTCTATGTTACCACCTTGAGTTTGCGGGGGGCTGTTAATGTAAACTTGTAAACTTGTCAACACAGCAGCAGCTTAGCTTCGTCAAAGATCATCCTCCATTGTCAATACTAAGATTGGTCAAGCTTTTCCTCACATGCACTGCTCTTCATTGTCAAAAGCCTTCACCTGCCATGTTCTCCATTGTCAAAGTCGTCATCTGCCAAAGCCATGATTAATGGCTGATTTCTCTCCCTCACTCCATCTATAAATTCTCTATGAATCTGTAAATATGTATTGTGTTATCTTGTACAAACGATTTAGTAATAATACTTCTCTTTTCTCTGCATCTCTTATTTTTCGTAACATAAAGATTACCACCCGTGCAACATTCAAATAATAAAACGGGCATTTCAGCACAATGAAGGGTCAATATGGAGTCAAGGATCAAGCTTCAATCAGTGACAGTGTTTCAAAAATATATCTATGGCCCGATGGCCGATTAGGTTTGACGAATTCCCACGGTTAACCTTACGTTATTCACAAGCCTCATACTTTATAAATGAAACATTAGAAAAAGAAGAAAGTAAAGAACAGCAGCAAGCTAGAGACATGCAACATAATGAGTAAGATCATCAAGGATTCAAAAGAGCCCACTATATTTATAAAGTTCTCTTGTAAGAGGACCCTTATAAAGATTGAGAGAACATGAACCATCCAAATTTATATAAACAAAGTAGACAATTTTTGTTTAACGAATTGTTAGGGGTTAAGATACTGGCATGCGTTGGCTCCCTATGGCTATAAATGTCAAAGCAGATGCGCGGTTGTGATTATAGTGTTCATAATTCTCTCTCTCTCTCTCTCTCTCTCTCTCTCTCTCTCTCTCTCCTGGTTCACCTTCTCTAGTGATCGCCTATATCCAAGCCATCCACACCTTAGCTATTCTTCTTGCACTAATTGCATGCAATGAAATTCTATTTAGTGAGGGAGTATAATTCCATGCATGGCAGCCAGGCTATGAACTCGCTCCAGAACCCAGAAGTTCATGGTCATGGATATGATCTTCCAGCCCCACAAGCAAGTCACGTTCCTATAATTGATCATTCTGTCGCAGGAAAGAAAGAGACTCCTCCAACCACGACGCTTAAACAAAGTATTGGATTTGACGATTCAGGTGCAGTATATAAAGATGATTTTAGACCTACAACACCAGGTAACAGGCCTGGTGTCGGTCATTCTTTTGCAGGAAAGAAGGATGATGCTGAAACGAACAAAAAAAGTAATGGAACAGTTGGAGAATCAATGATTTCCGACCCACAATACCAGGTCACAGCCCTGGTGTTGGCCATTATTTTCAAAACGCAAATGCAGCAGGAAATCCATAACCATATATACATATATATAGAAGTTTATATTGCAACCTGTCTGTACAGTGAATTCCTCCCTTAGGTCCGAAACCAAGAGGTTACTGAGACTATGAGTGTTTCCATGTTTTTTTTTTTTTTTTTTGACCATGAGTGTTTCCATTTTTTTTTTCAGTTCAACAGTTCATCGGAAGAGCTTTCTGACCTCCCTAATGGAGGCTAAGAACTCTAGTTAACTGGATTAGCCACTTAATTTAGTTTCCATTTTTATTAGGTTCGTTTTTGAACTGTCTCTTAACGAGACTGGTATATCTATTATACGTACGTAATGTGTAAAAGTAAAATATTTGCATCTCTCTCTTTCTCTCTCTACAGATATATGTGCATGTTAGCGCAGACTTGCATGCACATGGAAAACACACTCCGAGAGTAACTAAATCCATTGAAAACAAAAGAAATGAGTAGTAGAGCAAGCTGAACCACACAATGCATAAAAAGAACAAACCTAATTACGAAAACCAAAGAATGCGTTGTATTCCTGCCATTTCATTATTCACTAGTGCAAGTTGAACCATGTGAGAAATCTTTCAAAATTTCCTATAAGCAGGATAAGCGCGGTGTTCTTTTCCATTTGTAATTTTTTACTACTACGCGTATATGATAAAGATTATATATGCTAATGTTAAATATATGAAAAATACTATTCTTATAAAAATTCATACAAAATTTATATACAAAATGATGTTACAGTGGTTGTTTTGTAATTAAAAACCATTATGGTGGATGTTTGTTTTGAAATAAAAGACTCTAATTAAGACATATCATTTTGTATGAATTTTTGTTTGTATAGCATGTGATTGTGGAGATAGCTTTTTTTATTGAAAAATGTTATTCTTCTAAAAAAATCTATGTAAAAAATCTACCAAAATAATGTAGCAGTGACATTATTGCAATTAAGAGCTATTATAATGAGTATTTTATTTTAAAGTGAATGACTTTTATCCAACTACATTATTTTGATAATAAATTTTGTATAAATTTTTTTATTTTTATAACAATATCCTTTCTTATTTCATGAGGTGGTGGCCAAAATTTTTCAAGACGGATGCAGCTTTTGCCAGGTTCCCTAGCTCCGAATCATCTTTGGAAAATCCAAACGTATCATTTAACCAAATATGGATTCAGATTAACTTATAATAGTAAAATGAGGTAATTACACTTACTTTGAGCAAACATCAGATGACCTCTAATTTAAAAGTAAACACATAACTTTCTAGTAGTTTGGACTTAACTATAAAATGAATGAAAATCATTATAGCGATTTCATCACAAGGATATTTTTTTCATTTTATCCTTTTAAATAAAACATCAAAAAGACAATTTTACTCTTTTATGTTAAAATAAAAGATTATGTTTGCAAGGACATTTTTATCATTTTAATAAATCTATCATGATTCTCTCCACTTTGCAAATAGATACAAATCATAAGGGATTATGTATATCATCTTATTTTTGCTCAAATCACAAATGTGTAAGTTGGTCCCTCAGCAACACCAATCCAAAATTTCTACATTGGAAGTTACTTGAATATAGAAGTACAAATACATTACAGCTTCCATTTGGAAATACACCACAACATTGAGAGACGCACCACCAAACGATTAAAGCCCAGAGAACCTCAGATTTATAAGTTGCAGTTCATGTGCCAAGCATGAAGACATGAATCGAGTCTAAGAGCAATCACTCTGTTTAAATAATGCCAAATGTCAGGTCTGTCTCCTTTCTGACTCCTCTTAACAATCGCGATTAATGAGGACAAACGCTGAATAATGTCATTTCTTTCCATTAAAATGTGATCCACATGAAGCACAAGTGGATAAATTTCAATGCCAAATGCTTTATTATGGCACTCAAAACTCAGCATCCTTTTCATACAGATCATGAGATCAATCCACCTGATCTCCTATAGTCCTATTCCAGTTCTATTAAGGTGCATAGCCAAGCTTGAGACTCTAGGAGCTAAACTTTCACTTGACCAACCCAAATTATGTCGATCACTTACAAAGTGGTCTATTAACAAGGCAGATTAAACTCCTGGAAGAGGTCGAAGCTGGTCCCCTAGCTTGAACTCTTGGCGTTGTGATATGGGGCAACTCCAACAACTTGCATGTACTAAACAGTGCTCTGTGGCCAAAGTAGCTCTAGCTGGCTAAGATTCAAAAGCTTACAAAAAAAAAAAAATAAGGAAATGGATTCAAGACAATTGGGATTTCGGGTTGGAAAGCAGATTCCGTCTGAGTGAAAAGCATAATGTATTATAGATGCGTGAGGGCTCTCAAAGGAAAACACCAAGAATCAAGTCTAAGAATGTTTTAATAAGGTAAAGGTTGGGCTGTTAGATTACTAATTTTTCTCCTCAAATACCTAATTTGCTCTACATACCATAAGATTCTTCACCTAATTCAACGTATTAAAGTATAATAAAGACTCACACAGCATGCCAACTACACCACGTTCATATGCTTGAGCAACCTTCCAACTTGCGGCTTTCGTGATCCAACTCTAAACAGGTTTGGACGGCTATAATTTCAACTAAATTAATGCAGTATTTGCCTTTAACTGTCTGCCACTGCAACTTTGCTATATATAGTTTTAGGGTAATTGATGCAGCGGGGTCACGAAGAACAAGATAGTCAACTCTAATCCGTTGATTCACCACGAATGCTGGATCAAGGTTCGTCCTTCAACCTGTTGATTCACCACAAACACCAGGTTTAAGGATATCAAACGCTTGTTGATTCGCAAAAAATACCGAACGATTGGAAGAGGTGCAAAATTGCACACAAATTTTATTAATATCAAAAAGCTACGGAAAATACTTTAAACAAGAGTATAAATAGCGGCACGAAACCCTAGGGCCCGGGACAAACCGGGTTAATAAGAAAAACTGACGAAAAACCCAAAAAAATAAGCCCAAAACATTAAAAGGGCCCAAAATCGTATTTAGGAGCTTTTTTTTTCACGTTTTCTCTGGCTTGTCGCTAGTTTTTCAAAAAATATTATAATAAGAAAATGGAGTTACGGATCAAAAGTTATGGCCGATTAAAGTTTATCGACCACCAGTTCGTGTGCCGCGTGAGCATAACATCGCCTCCGGGTCTCCAAGTAATCTTTTACTATATTATCCGCATCAGTAATGCTCTACAAATAGGATCTTAAAACAGAAATGATGTGTTTCAATGAGAGTCTTTCACTTCAAAACAAATACTTATTAGAATGATGTGCTTTGTATTAATTTTTTGTAAGACTAGAATGACATAGTTTATATGAATTTTCTATAAGAATATCATTTTTCATAGTTTTAAGAGGTCTAAAAGGGAGCAAACAAGTGAATAGTTGCATGGGGCATGCAAAGAAACAATACTCTGGAGAAAGAGAAAGAACTTCACCATTCTAACATTTCTATATATTGTATCACAAAGAATCTCCAACTTGTGAGGACCTAAGGGCACTCACATGGCTCTTGCAGCTCTATAAGTACCTCCCGGAGATGGAGGAGTCAGTCATCCTGCTTTGCTTAACTCTCTCTCTCTCTCTCTCTCTCTCCATGGCTCAAATTAAGTTTAGTATTTGCTAGTATATTACTTGTTTGAGCTTGTTCCAGTGTATTCACTCTAGCGAAGGAAGGAATTTGAAGTTACTAAGAAAAAACGAACTCTTAAAACTCACATCTCGTAGTATAATCTTCAAAAAAGAAAAAAAGGAGATTGCTAACCACAATAGCAAGTTGCATGGTGATGCCAGAAAATAGAGAAAAGAGGAGGTAGCACAAGTGAACACTCAAGAAATGATTTAAGCTCGCCACACTATGAAAATCCACCAAGGGATAAGAGCAAACAAGAAGAACTCCTTCTTCTTAGAAAGCCAAATGCTAACTCTCAAACATAATCTGAAAATTCTCTACATTCATTACCACTTGCAATAGCCTAATAAATACATATCTTATTTTGATAAACACACATGGACTTTGACATACATGCACGCTTGATTGATGACAAATAAGGACAACCAACCTTTGACTACCACCATTTAAAGAGAAGACAAGAAAAACATATAAAACACCTTTAAGACTCTTGACAAAACACACCCAACAACAAAGAAAATCAAAAGAGGTGGGTTGCAGAAAGTCTAGAGAATTGCTGAATTTTCGGATGTGTGCAGACAGCTTAGACACCCTTCAGTAAAATAGCCATATCTCTCTCCACAAGACAGCAAATCATGCTCTGTTTTTTTTGTTGGAGAGTAGATTCATAGACCTTTCCATCCGTGTAAGATTTGTACGCTGATTCACTTCCAGTAGATATAGATTTTAATGCAAAATTAGCTGAAAACAAAGCCTGCACAGCTGAAAAAACAGATTTGGCAGCCCCTCTGTTTTGACCATTTGGCTCATTGTTTTTAAGCCAACTTTGATTGAGATCCTCCGGTATCACATGGTGAGAGCACAAACAAAAGAACAAATGTGAATGAGTTTGAACCTACGGCGGTGTCTCCAATACCACCAACGGCACCAAGTCATGAGGGCATAGATGAGTCCCGGCCACCAGCACCCCAACCCCCACGTCACGATGTTGATGGCTTCAGGCCCACAGCACCAGGTCATAGCCCTGGCGTTGGCCATTCCATTCCAAACTAGGGCTATATAGAGCCACTCTCTCCATAAGCATGCCCACAACTATGTAATCATTTCTGTATGCTAGAAATGAATCTATGTACCTATATGTATCATCTACCTTGTTCAAGTAATGGCATGCATAATTTGATTTCAATTTATGTAAGTATATATATAGCTTTTGCATATGCATGCTTTTTATGAACATAATATTCCTAGGAAATTAAGTGTTGTTTTCCTTTTTATTTCTTTTTCCACAAATATATAGTAACATTAGCATATGTTATCGTTATACACAATATACATATGTAGGAAAATATAGTGAGTAGGTATACGGAATATCTTATGCGGATAACAATACGACGTACGGATTGTCTTTGCTTACTTTACGAGTCCTTCCTGTCACACGTGCAATACACTACGAATCAATCCAAGATCTGCTTTGTGTCTTTCTCGTCGTACAGTAGAGGGCTACTAGAGTCCACTACAAAGAACACACATTCTAAATTCTAAGACACTGAGAGGGTAACCCTAGAGAGAACTAGAGAGAGAATCTGTATCTAATAATACGTAAGTTCTCCTCCTGTTATATTTTGGGTATAACATATATACACCATGATAAAGATAAGACTTACTCATCTTTATCTTTATCTTCTAGGAGTCCAAATTTGATAAGGATAATTCATTATTTTCTTATCAGTAGGAAGTTAAATATATACTGAATATATATTCATGTGCCCATGTGAACATACCATGGGCCCCATGTAACAACATAGATCAGCTAAAATAAAGAAAGATGGTTTGAATGCAATAAACTACAAATTCACCTTGCTTTCTCTCTCTGAGGCAAAATTATCATTTCGATTAATTGTCTTTTCTCAGACATTTTTTTTTTCAAACAAAATACATCCCTGAGGACTTCTATCAAGCCTCTAACCACCACAACCAAAAAAATAAAATGAAAAAAAAAAGAAAGAAAAAGAACGCATTTTTTTGTGGTAGCAATACATTTGGCACTTTGTTCCAACCTATACAAGTTTGAAGCAAATCTTATAACTTTGATAATTTTGTCTTCAGCTACTTTACTAATATGTTGCTTTCCTAATTATATGAACTTCCTACGCAAAATGACTAGAACCATATAATCCTCTCTCCCTATCATAGATATTTTATATGGTTGAAACCATATATCTAAACTAATATTTGACAAAAATCTAGGGTTTATGCACCACAACCATGCCATATGTATTATGTTGGGTTGCACAACAATTACTAGCCTTAGCAAACAAATTAAGCAAGTTTTCATTACTACGCAATCATGCATAGTGTCACGGCCAACTTTTTGTGAGCTTGGCAGTCATAAATGAGGCTCGTGCGGCACTTGCCAAGTCCGACTGACAAGCCAGCTAAACCCATATCATCTCATTTGGAAGCTAGAATTAAGTATTAATGGCCAACCATCAAGCAACCTCCCTCGAGAATGGGTGGAAGTAATAAACATATTTTATTGATAAAAACATCTTTACATAGCTCACATTATGTACAACACATGCCTCAAGCCATACAAGAAGTAGTGGGGTGGAGGGTGGTAGGAGCATACCGTCTCCTTATATATGCTTTTTGAGCCATTTCAAAACTGATACAAGAAAACATGATACCCCCACGAGGAGTCATAATAGGTCTACAAAAATATCTACAAGGAATTTGACAAAACCCTTTTACATACATTTATCTATGACTTTAAATTAATTTTCTAGCCCTTTGGAAAAATTATAACACCTCTCCTCGATATGGCTAGGACACGTCTAACTTGGATTCCGCACACCTTGACAAGAGAAAATCTATGTGTGCATCCGACACCAAACCTACACTGTTAGACTCTATACAATATATACAGATAAGTCTTGGTTGGTACGAGTCTGAAAAATGAGGGTATAAGCCTGACCTTGAAGTGTAACTCATGATGTGGTTGAATGTTGGTGAGGTTATCTTGCCCCTCACCCTTGTTGTTGGCATAGGCCAAAGTGAGGTTAATTGGCCCCCACTTGGCTGCCTTGTTGCTGCTGTCTCAAGCCATCCTTGAGACACCAAGGGGTTGCCTTGGGTTTTGTTTAGGCAATGCTTTGACAAAGTTTGGGCAACCCTTGAGCACAACTCTGGCACACATTTGAGTTGTCATAGGACCTGAAGAAGCGGACCATGACACATAGCAATGTTGGTAGGTGTTCAATAGAGGTTACGCGCAGGAGGAGGATCCAGTAGATCCTACCTTCCAAGGAAGGTTGTAAATTATGTATGCAAGATTCAGTATGGGATGAACCACATATATTCCATAATTTTTTTTTAACAGCAAAACTTCATTGATGAAGGTAAACATATAAAGAGTGAAGTGAGGGATTCGAGATTGTACAAGCCAATATAGCCTGACAGAAAAGAAACCCATCAAACTGGACTCAGGGGGGAAGGGGAGGATGCTGGCCAGAGGCTAACCACTACATTGGGATACTGGGAAGGAGAAGACACCTAACTAAAATTTAGATCTCTTACATTTTGAATTGAGAATATGAACTTTTGCATGTAGAATGATGCTTTTAGCCATTCTGGATTGATTTTGTTGAATATGAGATTGTTTCTTGTGAGCCATATTTTCCAAATAATAGCTATGAATAGAGAATTCCATATTTGTTTCTTGAATTTCCTCATTTTTCTGTCAAACCACCATTCCATATGGATCTGTAGGTTCCTTGGACTTACCTAGAGCATACCCCACCATTTTACAATTGAGGACCAGATTTTCCATGCAAACCTGCAATATAAGAGTAGATGATTTGTTGTTTCTGATTCCTGGTTACAAAGGACACAAATCATATCATTCCTCTGGTTAGGGCTTGATCTTCTAACCACCATTTCCTTTGTTTTGATTCTTCTATTCAGTGCTAGCCAACAAAAGAATAGTGACTTCATAGGGACCTTGATTTTTCAAATAAAGCTGAATTTGAAGTTTGGTAGGCCTTTGCTTTCTTCAAAAACTCTGTAGAATGATTTGCATGAAAATCTACCATTATGTTCAGCCAACCATGTTATTAAGTCAGTCTGATTTGGGATTGGGGTGACTAACTGAAGAAGTGACCTTAGTTCTAACAAACACTCTTCCTCCCAAACATGCAGCTCCCTCCTGAATAATAGCCTCCATTCACAATCTGTTGCGGCATACAATGACTTTACCTGTTCATATTTTTGTTCTGAGATGGAATATAATCTTAGAAAATATAATTTCAGGGGTTTATCCCCCAGCCACTGTCATGCCAGAAGTTTATACTTTCACCATTTCCTAACTTTAATTTGAGGTTATCTAGTAGAATAGAACATAAGGCATTTTGGTTCCTCCCAATTGCTTAAATGTCTTGCCAAACTTTTGAAGCTTTTGGTGAGTTAACTTCCAAAGGAGTCCATACATTCTGCTTGTACTCATACTTTGCACCTATGAACTTCCTCCATAAAGTTTGTTTCTCATTTGTGAACCTCCACCACCATTTTGCAAGTAGGGAGTGGTTTCTTGCTAATAATGATGGAATTCCCAGGCCCCTAGATTCTAAGGATGATGTTATTTGAGTCCATTTTATGCATCTTATTTTCTTTTTCTCTTCTGAGTCCCCCCATAGGAATTTCCTTTGCTACATTTCCAGTTGTAGGTAGATTTTCTGAGGCATTTTGAATATGGAAAGATAATACAATGGCAGACTTGCTAGAGTGGCCTTTAGTAGTGTGATTCTTCCCCCCATTGATAAGTGTTTTCTATTCCATACTGATATCCTTCTCTTAAATTTCTGTACTATTTCCTCCCATGTCTTTGCTAATCTTGGATTTGCTCCCAGTTGTAGTCCCAGGTACTTTAGTGGAAGGTGGGCACACCGACATTTAAATATATCTATAGCTTGAGCTAGAAAGGAGTCATTCACCCCTATGCCACTGATCAAACTTTTATGAAAGTTTATCTTGAGCCCTAACACCATTTCAAAACACCTAAGAATTATTTTTAAAGTTTCTAGTTCCTTCAGATTTGTGTTGCTAAACATCAATGTTTCATATGCAAATTGTAAGTGAGATAGAGTGATTCCATTATGAACTTCTGATCCAACATAGATGCCTCTTAATATCCCTTTTTTCCTTTGCTCTTTGTAAGAGAATGTTTAGACCTTCTACAGCTATGTTGTAAAGAAAAGGTGAGATGGGATCCCCTTGTTTTAGCCCCCTTGAGACCTTAAACTCTTTTGAAGGTGAATTATTGATTAGTACTGAAATGTGATTAGATGAAAGACATTCATTTATCCAGCCAATCCATTTGTTACCAAAGCCCATTCCTTTCATCATATCTGCTAAGTATGACCAACTGATAGAGTCAAATGCTTTTTCAAAATCAAGTTTGATGATGATACCTAATTTTCTATTCCTCTTCCAGTAGTCAATAACTTCATTGGCTATAAATACACCATCAAGTACTTATCTACCTTTTGTGAAGGTTGATTGAGTTTCATAGATGATTTCCTGCATTGTCAACTTCAACCTACAAGCAAATGTTTTTTCTAGTACTTTGTAAATAGAGGATATTAGACATATAGGTCTGTAGTCCATGAAAGAGTCAAGAAATTCTGTTTTTAGGACTAGGCAGAGAAAAGAGGAATTTAAACCTCTTACTAGCCTACCATTTGAGTAGAACTCATTGATAAAGCTCATGAAGTTTGCCTTTATAATGTACCAAAATTGTTTTATGAAGTTGAAATTGAATCCATCTGGGCCTGGCGATTTGCTACCATTGCACTCCTTTACTGCTTGCTGCTTGATCACTACCGAGTTAGGTGGTGCTCAACCGTAAGTGCACGGGTCTCGATGCAATATAGAATTTCGAAAGTACGAGTATCGTCCCTCAAGGAGCAATGCCAAGGTGATCACAAGAATACTCTAACACTAAGCTCAATCGTAACTTCACTCAATTGATGCTTCTAAAGAGAAAAGAAAAATCTTGTGTTTGATTTTTTGAAATGAGTTAAACTATATCTAAATAATTAAATTGATTAAAACTTTATAGAGAAAAGGACTCAGAATCAATTGCTTTGATTAATCAAGTTTCTCGGAATCCCAATGAAGGTTTTTTTATAACTCAAATCCTTCGACTACGTCGTGAGTCTCGAATTCGGAAGATTTAGCTTTGTAATTAATAATCCCTTCAATCTTCAACTTCTAGAATAGTTCAGATTGTTATAATTAAGGACGTGCATCATTGATTCATGCAACACATACAGAACCCAACTCATGCATAAACGTTACAAGGCAGCGCATATACTGAGTGCGGTATTCATGCATAAGCGTTACCGAACATAATAGGACGCTCAGGTTTTCGAAAGTATCTAGAACGAAGAAAAAGAAGGAGAAGAATAAAAATCAAGAAGATGTAGCAATGAATCCAACCTTACCTTCATTGGTCATCCTTGATCCCCAATTAGTCTTCACAATTGATTCCGAGTTGAGCGAATTAGCCGCTCATGGCCATGAAAAAACAATAGATTATATATTGAAAGTTTGCTGGAATATGCATGAATATGTGTTGAACTACGAATCTTGAATTAAGTGCAACAACTATGAATTCTTGAACACAATCTTGAATTTAAACAAGAAAACTTGAATTTATTAGAGCTAATTACAAGAATAATGATAATCCTAATTACCCCTATGAATTTAGACTAAAAAGTAATAAAAACCCTTAAGAAAAACGTGCCCCTCTTTAGAAAACCAAAGAGATATATATATACATCACGAGCTGAGTCCTAACAAGGATAAGAAACTTCGACCCAAAATTCTTCTTAGAGTTTGAACCCTCTTCAGGGCGTTCGAACCCTCAGCAACTTGAATTACACATTTTTCTTCTTATGGTTCGAACGCCCATTTCCCTTTAAAATTAGGGTTCGAACCCTAAGGCCTACACATGCTCGTTTTATTTGACCAGCTTCTGAGAGTTCGAACCCTCATATGGGAGTTCGAACCCTAAGGCAAAAAAATCATTTTCTTCAACTCTTGCTAGCCATGGTTCGAACTCTCAGTATGTTTTTCCCTAATTTCCAGCTATCTTTCCTTATCCCTTTGCAGCTTCAATTCAAAACTTTTGGAGTCCCTTTCTTGCAATGTTCATTAGACACAAACTTGCACAACTTTGTGAGATCTTTCCAATGACGCATCCTTCATTCCATTCTGAGCTACAGAGGATAAGTTGCACGTTTCCCAAGATAAATCCCAACAATGGTCCTCGACATACGCTCCCGTACTCCCGATCACTTTTATGACTCTAAATCCTCTTCTTCGTCAACATTTACCTGCAATGAACTCAAAACACGATTATAAGCACATAATACACTAAAAAGGGTATAATTAACCTAATCTAAAGCTAACTTAATTAGGCCAGTTTAGTTGCATCAAACTACACTTATGCAGCTCAATCACACCTCCCAACTAACCCTTTGCTAGTCCCGAGCAAAACTAAGAAAACAAAACATAATTTCTCATTTCGAAAGAATCCCGAATGCATTTAGCACATGCATTAAGCCGTTAAACCCCTAGGTTATCCCTAATGGACGAGTGGTGTCTCGTGAGGGCTTATAGTGATGATGCCCACAAACATCAACATTAGGCAATGTATCCAAAAACAATTTAACAACAGTTTCTGAACACAATATAATGCAAGCATTTCAAATCAACCCATTCATGTCATGCTAACCACCAAACTATCAAACGCAATATAAACGAGAGGTTCAAGTGTAAATAGACGTCATATTCCCAAAGATTACTTATCATACCTCCCATAACAACAACCGATAGTTTCGATTCAAAAACTCGCACAACATACACTCTCAACAATAGAACACACCAGTTTCCCTCAATGGATTGCCCATTATACAAGTAAGTGTAAAGACAATGCAAATAAAGCAATCCCAATTTCAGAAACCACAAAATTATGAGGTGTATCGACTGGGCATAGCTTCATGAAAGAAACGCTTACAGTTAATGTAACAGTTGTGAATTTGACATGACGGCTTTTACACGCGAGAACTCAAAGACTTATGCAATTCCCCAGATACTCGAGACCATCCAAATAAAAGCAGTCCAAGAAAAATAGAGAGAATCAAGTGGTAAAAGATCTTAATATATGCATTGGCCACTACACATGCCAAGTTACTAAACATACACTTCAAACCCATTTTTTTCCTTTTTTTTTTTCTTTTTCTAATGTTTCATTTTTTCCTTTCTTCCTTCAGACTTTTCAACTTTTGTCATTGCATTGAACTTCGATTTTACTCTCTCAACCAGTTTTCTTTCTTCTTTTTTTTTTTTTCTCTCTTCATGCCTCCAAATTTCTATAACCGCTCAAAAAGGCATGCAACACATCTTTTTTCTCGAATTTACGATCTCCATATTCACACACTTTTCACGATCATTGATATACAATTATCGGAAAGAATGACTTGGCCTCTATGTACCGAAATCTGGACATGCATAAGTTAAACAGTTCAACTAAGTAAAAGGTGTCAATTATTCCAACCTATTACTATAACTTGTAAACCAATTTCAATTATAATGAAGCTATTCAAACAAAAAAGCGCAATAACTTTCCTTGAGTATACATAAAATCGCTCAAAAACATGATTTATGGCTCTAAAGCTCACCAGGTGTACATCTCCACTTAATGGAAGTAGTTATGGGAATCTATAGCAAGTTCACTTTGAAAACACGACTTGTGCTCAGTGTAAGTTATCCCCTCTCTCTATACAACATAGACAGCTCAGCATTAAGCAATGCAAGAATAAGTCAACACGATAATCCGCTTAAACATCATACTATGCACAGTTGCTAGCTGATTCAATTGTCTTGGAAAATAAAGCATAATGATTTAGTCATGGTTCCAATCGTAAGAAATCTCAACGCATCCACAACAAATGAAATATCAATAGTATCCCCATAGAATGCGAAGAGTCCAAATGAAATTTAGTGGAACCAGAAAACATACCTGTTTTGGACGATATCCAATATAAATAGAACTAGAACTTAAACCTGTTTCAACAACTTGCAGAAGAATAATGGTGCATTAAACAGCTCACAAAAATACCATCAGGTTTCATATTCACAATTAGCCAAAAATACATGCACACATTGTTAAAGAGACGTCATTGTATCAACAAAACTAACCAGATCCACATTCACAAATACCAAAGCTTCCAATGTTCTATCTATATGAACCTCCACGAGTTCTAGACTGATAAGATATACAAGAAAGTGATAAAATGGTCTAGACTCTACTACATCCCTACTCCTCATCATCATCCTCATCATCCGACTGTATCCGGATGAGAATCCCCTTAATCTCCTGCAACAGAGTAGTATGTCAGGCCGACTGCTACTCTAGTGTGGTCATCCTAGCCTCGAAATCTGTCATCCGAGTCTCTATGTCGATCCTCAAGCCTGCAATCACCGCTTGCAACTCCTCCACCCCAGCAGCGGGTGGTGCCCCAGCGGCTAGCTTCCTCTTCTTCCTCTGCCCCTCGGATCTATTCAAAGAACTCTTATTAAAAGGCTTCTCCGGTTCTAACCTAATGAGGTCCACCGGAATAGAAATTCCATATTTTTTAAACAGAGTAGTCAGAAAACCTGTAAACAGTACGGAACCCCTGACATCTGATGAAGTATAGGCTATACATAATGATATAAACATCATATGGGGCAAATCAATAGACTTTCTGGTACCTATGGCCCATAATAATGCGGCCCTCGTGACACTCATACCAACAGTGCGCTTCAAGGGTAATAGAGAATGACATGAAAAGAAAAATAAGATGAGGTACTTATCCTTGAGACGTATCTTGTTACACTGTACCTCCCCTTCCCTTGTGTCACCCTTTAGAAGCAACTCCCGGGAAATGGTAACTAAGTCAGGCTGCCCCACATCCGGAAAAGCAAAGTCCAGGTTCTCCACCCTAGGGAGACCAAACATCTCAGCAAAAGTGTCGGGAGTTACTACTAACTTCGTCCCCCTTACCCAACTCACCATCTTTTCTTTCCCTTTTTCTATCACAGGTTTGTGCCTAATATTGGACATAAACTCTTGACACAGTGTAAGAATAGACTCGGCCTTGAAATATGCTAAACTGACCCACGCTCGATTGGTAAAGTCCCCAAGGAAACCAAAACCCAGTTCCTCGAATGTGTCTATATGAAACTCTCTCTCAATGACTGCCCCATTCTTCACCCACACCCGATTATAAAATTTCTCTTCAATTTTCCCGGTGAAGCGGGTGTCATCATAACCTAGGTCAATTGTGGTCTTCTTCCCTTTATCCTTTTGGGTAGGTTGAGATTTTGATGAGGCCAACCCTTTGGACTTTTTACCAAAGCCCCCAAGCCTATCTCCCTTGTTACCCCCTTTCTCCGTAGTGCTCATCTCCCACACCCTGCCAATGCAAGCAATACATACATGTCAT
Source organism: Euryodendron excelsum (assembly GCA_033060915.1). Lineage (NCBI taxonomy): Eukaryota > Viridiplantae > Streptophyta > Magnoliopsida > Ericales > Pentaphylacaceae > Euryodendron > Euryodendron excelsum. The sequence continues at coordinate 11,848,151 of CM065383.1, forward strand.
ATTTCAACGTAAAGGTGCAATGCATGAGAATGCTTAGTTACTGTGCCTATATCCATCTATATGGCCTATGAAAGGATGCCTAGTATAATGGACATCCAACTTATGCTCATATACACTAAAACTCCTTACAATCAACACCTTAGCCTCCAAATGCCTTGACTTGCCCCTTTCCAGCCAATCTTGGCTGATGAGGCCTTTTAGCAAACACGTATTGGGCACCTTATGGATCAAGGTCTTTAAGTATAGCATTTCTATGCCTGGACCTTCAATGTTCCATTTCAAATTATCTAAAATGTATCAGTATCCAATTAGACTCATAATTAAGGCTAAAGCATCATTGAGGCATTTTGACAAACACCTAGTGTGCACAAGGGAGCCTACGGCTCAACAGGGTATTCTATGTCATGGAAATTCCCAAAAATTTTATCATCAACATGGGGCAAGCCCCCAACAATACAATCGAATGGACTATGCATGATTTAGAGTGTGTAAGGTGAGCCCACGCCCAAAATTGGTGTTTATTGCTCAAAACCCCCTAATGGAGATGTAGGGTTTTCTAATGATATGATGTCGTGATTAGGATGAGTAAGGATGCTTAGTTACCTTAAGTAGGTGAAGAATTTGATAAGAGGAATGCCAAAACTTCTAAGCTTGAAGCTCCCCCAGCCAAATCGCCAAATTCCCCCTTTCTCCCTTTTCTATCGAATAACAAGCATAATGGGTGCCAAAGGCCTATGTGCGGCCCCTTAAACGCCACAAGAAAACGGTTATTGGGCATAGCATTCGAACGCCTCCAGGAGGGTTTGAATGCTAAGGGTTAAATGCAGCGTTTACCGATTCTGAGAGTTCGAACCCTCCTGGAGGAGTTCGAACGCTAAGGCCAACTTTCATGTTTAATGGGTCAGAGGGTTCGAACTGCTACATGAGGGTTCGAACGCCAAGGCTAATATTCAATTTGTAAGGCCTCTGAGAGTTCAAACTACTGTGCTAGAGTTCGAACCCTAAGGCAAAATTTTCATTCCTTAAATTTGTGGCCTTACACAACTTGTTCGCGTTGTTGGGCTCCACTCTACCCTATCCTATCAACTATCTTAAGTATTATTAAACCTAAAACTTAAATAAACACGCTAAGACTCTCAATCCTAAGTTTGCACAATACGAAGTACCCCCCCCCCCCCCCCCAACTAGAGAGGAGCAATCTCCAGAATGCGAGAAAACACGCAAAGAATGAAAAAAAGGGCGGTGAAAGGTAAAAGGGTGGGACAACACCCCTCCCCCCCAACTAGGGTTAAACTCCCCCTGTTGCGACTCGACCTAGACTTTTACTATACAACATACAATAAAAGGCCTTATACTCATGTTATGCAAAAGGCGGTGGATCCCATAGATCCACACAGTCAACCTCTACCTTTTTAAGCTCAAGATAGGGCTTCAACCGATGTCCATTGACTTTAAAAACATTGCCATTTCTGAGATTTTGGATTTCAACAGCCCCATGAGGTGAACGTTCTGTACAATAAAAGGTCCTGCCCATCTACTTTGAAGCTTACTCGGAAACAAATGCAACCGAGAATTATAGAGAAGGACCTTTTGACCAACTTCAAAAGATTTACGTAGGATGTGTTAGTCATGTACCGACTTCATCTTTGCTTTAGAAATCTTCGAGTTCTCATAAGCGTCATTCCTTATCTCTTCTAGTTCATTGATTTGCAATTGTCGGAACGGACCCGCCTGATCAAGACTCATGTTAAATTGATGGATTGCCCAATACGCCTTGTGTTCTATTTCAACCGGAAGGTGGCACGCCTTTCCATACACAAGTCTATATGGAGATGAACCTAAAATGGTCTTATATGCAGTCCTATATGCCCATAATGCATCCACCAATCTTAAGGACCAATCCTTTCGCTTAGGGTTAACGGTTTTCTCGAGGACTTGTTTGATCTCCCTATTTGCTAACTCAACTTAGCCTTGTGTTTAGGGGTGATAAGGTGTACCAACCTTATGAATCACCCTATATTTCCTCATTAAAAGACCTATGGGCCGGTTACAGAAATGCGAGCCACCATCACTAATGATAGCTCGAGGCATACCAAATCTAGAGAAAATATACTCTTTTAAGAACTTGACCACCACAACATGGTCGTTGGTACGTGCCGGGATGGCTTCTACCCATTTGGACACATAGTTTATAGCCACTAGAATGTAGAGGTAACCACACGAGTTCGGGAATGGTCCCATAAAATCAATACCCCAGTAATCAAAGATCTCTAGAATAATGATTGGGTTGAGAGGCATCATGTGCCTCCAAGATAGACTTCCTAGTTACTGGCATTGATCGCAAGACGTGCAAAAGGTATGAACATCATGGAATAAGGTGGGCCAATAGAAACCGCTTTGCAAAATCTTTGCAGCAGTTTTGCGTGATGAAAAGTGCCCACCACGCACCTGTGAATGACAGAACTCGATTATACTCCTCACCTCATTGTTGGGAATAAACTGACGGATAATTTGATCGGGGCAGTACTTAAACAAGTAAGTATCTTCCTAGCAAAAATACCTCACATTCCTAAAGAACTTCTTCTTGTCAATACTAGACCAATGTGATGGTATCCTACCGGTGGCTAAGTAGTTGGCAATGCCAGCATACCACGGGGTCATTTTGCTTGTATGTGTAGTGATTTGGAAGAGGTGCTCATCCGGAAAGTGTTCGTTGATTAGAATGGGGTCTTGGGCTTCCCCATCAGTAGGGAGCCGCGACAAGTGAGCATCCACTACATTTTTTACCCTTTTTTTATCTCGGATTTCAGTATGGAACTCTTGTAGTAAGAGGATCCATCGAATGAGTCGGGGCTTCGCATCGGGTTTACTCAAGAGGTACTTAAGCGCGGAGTGATCAGTGTATATAATAACAAGTGATCCGATTAAGTATGACCTAAATTTGTCAAGTGCGAAGACCACGACAAGGAGTTCTTTTTCTGTGGTGGTATAGTTTAATTGAGCCTCGTTAAGGATTTTGCTTGCATAATAGATCACATATGGTTTGTTATCTACCCTTTGCCCCAACACAGCCCCCACCGCATAGTCACTTGCGTCACACATCAACTCGAAAGGAAGAGACCAATCAGGTGATCGGATAATAGGTGCGGTAGTAAGAAACCCTTTGAGTTTATCGAAGGCTTCTTAGCATTGTGGTGTCCACTCGAAAGGTACATCTAACGAAAGCAAGTGGCACAAATGTCTCGATATAACACTAAACCCCTGAATGAAGCGCCGGTAAAACCCGGCATGCCCTAAGAATGATCTCACATCTTTTACGCTTCTAGGGGGAGGAAGACATTGAATCAATTCGACTTTGGCTCTATCTACCTCGATCCTCTTGTCGGACACTATATGTCCAAGGACTATATCTTGTGTCACCATGAAGTGACACTTCTCCAAGTTGAGCACTAAATGGCTTTCCTCGCATCTTTCCAAAACTCGCTCTAAGTGCTCAAAACACAACTCATAGCTATCCCCATAAATCGAGAAGTCGTCCATGAAAACTTCCAAAATTTTCTCAACCATGTCACTAAAAATAGACATCATGCACCTTTGGAAAGTGGCCAGTGCATTGCATAGGCCAAAGGGCATTCTCCTATATGCATAGGTGCCAAAAGGGCACGTGAATGTAGTCTTGTCCTGATCTTCTAGAGCGACCTCTATTTGGTTATAGCCGGAATAACTGTCTAGGAAACAATAAAAAAGTCGGCCCGCAACTCATTCTAGGACTTGGTCCAAGAATGGAAGTGGGAAGTGATCTTTCCTAGTTGCGGCATTAAGTTTTCGATAGTCAATACACATTCTCCAACCTGTTTGGATCCTAGTTGGCATTAGTTCGTTATGCTCATTATATACTACCATTACTCTTGACTTTTTAGGGACGACTTGGGTTGGACTTACCTATTTGGAATTAGAGATGAGATATATAATACCTGCATTGAGAAGCTTCAGCACTTCTCCTTTAACTACCTCCTTCATGTTGGGGTTTAAGCATCTCTGCATCTGACGTACGGGCTTAGAATCCTCTTCGAGATATATGCGATGTGTGCACATGAGAGGGCTAATGCCGTGAAGGTTTGCTATGGTCCAACCTAAGGTTTTCCTATGTTTCACAAGCACTTGTAATAAAGATGCCTCTTGGCCTTCAGACAGGCTAGAGGATATGACCACGGGGTATGTTTCACCTTCCCCAAGAAAGGCATACTTGAGGGTAGAGGGTAAAGGCTTTCTTTCAGGAATTGGTGGTTGCTCTTCAGAAGAGACGGGCTTAATAGCACTAGGGGCAAGGGGTTCAAAACTCGGGGTCCA
>CM065383.1:11855000-11895000 GCA_033060915.1 Euryodendron excelsum
CTTTTGAGGTTGTTATTGTTGCCGTCGTTAAGGTTTGCCATTGGAATGGGCCCTAGGTCAACAATCAAAGAACAACTAGGAAGGTCTAATGGACTACGGCGAGTGGGTGATGGAGTCAAGTAACCTGGTGGAAAATTACGCAATGGATCGACTCAAACTAGACGGCGGGTGTGATCTCTAAAATATGAGGACATACATATGCAATGCACACAAAAAGCACGTACAATCCGACTGAACCTCCAATCTCCTCAGAAATATCAACTCCATTGCCCACAAAACAAATAATTTATCCCAGCCGAACCTCCAATCTCCGCATGCAAAACAATACCACCAATAAGCAATTAGCACAGAACCTAACTGCCTCTAAATCTGCCTTCTATCAAAATAAATGCCTAGACCCCTAAAAAGAAAGAAAAACAAATAAATCCTAAAACTAACACAAAAAGGTGGAACAAGGTTACCGATGTGACCTTAGTCGTGGCTTTCCTTGGTGTGATGAATGGATGATTACACCCTAAAAGTGTAATCATAGGCTCTTAATCCGCACTTTGTTAGATTTATATTAGTGTTAATTTCCTTATTTTAGTTATATATTTGTTTGATTATGTTTTGTGTGTGCTTTGTAGGTTATATAAGCTAATAAAGACAAAAAGAAAGCAAGAATAATCAAAGCGGGTTTAAGGCGAATAATTTGTTCATAAAAATTCAGACATGTCTCGGTATTTGGGCCATATCTTTTCAGTCCAATGTCCGATTGAGCTAATTTTTGTGCCATTGGAAAGAAGACTTCAAGAGCTACAATTTGTTCTCTAATGTGCATCGGCTGAATCGGCCTCTAAAGTGGTCAAAATCAAGCTTCAAGGTGGAGGGATGAATAGTAACCGATCGATTGGCTTGGCAAACTTCAGAGAGGGTAATTTACCGATCGATTGGTGAACAGTGCCCGTGAATAGTAAAAACAGTTTTTTTTACCGATCGAACGTTCCAATTGCCATTCGATCGGCCGATCGATCGGTGAACAGTGCTGATCGATCAGTCGATACAGATCTAGAGCTTAAAAGCTATGTTGTTCGAAAAAATGGAGGAGAGGAAGATTTTTTGGGTTTGTAGCAGCCAAGGGGGTGGTGTGAAAAGCTCCTCCAAGGTTGGTTTTTATGTTTTTGTGTATTTTAGTTTAGATTTATGTTTGTAATGTTAATATATGAATAGAAATTATAACTTTCTTACATTTTAATTTATTTTCCTTCACTTTCTTGCCATTTTTTCTAATTTTCTTAGCAACCAAACACTAGTTTTACTTAGTTTAATGTAAAATTTACCTTCATTTATGCTCTTTATTATGGATTCTAGTAGTTAAACATCTCTTGGGTGTGATTGTGAAGATCTACCAAGGATTTTCATGTATTTCAATGGGGATTCATGAACTTCAAAGTTTTATTCATAGATTTGTATAGTTCTATTTGGTTGGGTGTTGGATTTGTTCGAAAACTTAGATTCATAACTCATTTGGTAATATTTATGCACAATTCAACAATTGGTATAAATCTTGCACATTTATAAGGTTTGCTTCTAGGGTTCTATTAATTGGTTTAATCCCTACACTCAACTAAATATGAACTCAAGGTTTTATGGTCAAAATATTCCGAATCAAGAATCCACGGTGTGATTCTTGATTTGAGTTATAAAAATCCTCTATTTAAATTCTTGTTGTGAATTGGTAGATTAAATCAATCACATCCAAGCTTTCCATTTTGATTGTTTTACATTTAAATCAATTGCCTAGTTAGTTGCTTTAATTTTCATTGCACTAGTTTAGTAAATCAAAACCCCATAAAAAACCTAAAGATTTTCGGTCATTTTATTTTTTCTTTTATTTTAGATCCAATTCCCCACATAATTGCAATTCGATCCTAGGCTAGATTAGTGTGAGTTGAGTGCTAGAGCCTATATTTGGCTAGGTCCCTTGGGAGAGAACGATACCGGATTACCAGTTTATATTTCATCGTGACCCTCGTACTCTTGCGGGGTACTAACTCCATTTTGTAGTTTTCGGAGCGAGTCAAGTTTTGGCGCCGTTGCCGGGGACCAAAGGCACAAGGCAAGCACTACAAATCTTGGGATTGGAAAGCAATTGGTGCATTGGATCTCCATCCATCTACCACGACGGAGGAATCTTCGGCTTAGGCCATCGGTAACTTCGTTCCATTTTTTGTGTAAATACCATGTTAGATTTTCATTCTTTCTTTTTCTTTTTATTTTAGGTTCATTTTGGTTTATTTGTATATATTTTGTTTTATTTTAATAATTGATTGGAGAATTGCTAGTGGAGAGTTAGGGATTGTGTTTGATTGTGAATTGGTGGTATATATATCTTGTGGAGATTTGAGGTTAGGTTGGATTGTTGCTTAAATTGGTGGAATCTATTATGTGGAGATTGGAGGCTTGGATGGACAATTATTGAGCATTATTGTGTATGATGTGCTGAGGCGCGGTGCCCTACACTTGGTTGTGCATTGCATCTATCTTCCATTATGCATTTCATTATGTTTGGCAACACATTTTTACACCATCCATCATCCAACATGTCTATGAGAGACCATCTTAAAGCTAATGGCCTAAAGGAGCCTCCCCGACTACCTCTCCATTTTGGGGGACCCCATGGTGGCAATGAGAGCATTAATGAGAATGGTGGTGTGAAAACACCTCCATGTAAATCTCTTAGAGACTACATTCGGGCTAATAGGCTTAAAGCACAAGAACCATCTAACATGTCTCTTAGAGAGTGCCTTAGAGTTAATAGTCAAAGGGAGCCTTCTCGACCACCTTCCAATCTTGGGGGATGTAATGAATTTAACATTGGTAGGGGACATGAGGAAACCTTTTCAAAGCATTATCAAGAATCTCTTCAAACCTACAAGAACCCCTTTGACTATTTTCGTGAAGCTTCACGAATTTATTACCACCATGAGTACGTTGAATATTCACCTCCACCCCAAGTGAGCTTTAATGAAAATCACCTTGATTTTTACCCTAACCAAGAGCAAACCCATCCAAGTAAACAAATTCATCCTGTCACTAACCTTAGGATTGAGGACATCATTGACCAAATCATCCTTCCCCAAGACTTTGTGTCTAAGGAAGACGTTCTTAAGGTAAGTGAGAAAAATATTGAACATGAACCTAGGGATGAAGAGTGTGAGAGAGAGGAGTCCGAAATTGGGGACTCCAAACAAGAAGAGAGGGGTGGAGATGTGTCTACCCTTAATGATGACTTTGGTTTATTTGATGTTAGGAATGTGCATGACAATGAGGATGTTGATGGTTTAGAGGACATTCTTACCATCTCTAGGGATCAAGTGACCCCTACTTTTACACCTCTAACACCTAGTCCTAACCTAACAAAGCCTTTGGAACTCCATGTCTCAACCTTTGAACCAAGCATCATTCCCATGGCCAACCAAGAAGAAGGGGAGGGTCAAGCACTTCATGGCATAAGCATAAGTGGTATCTTTGTACATGATCATTTTTTATTTTCTGCATACCATGACCCTTTTTACCCTTTTGTGCTTCAACGTTATATCATAGAGTTCATCAAACAAGTGGCCATTGTATATTCTTATGCTTGTTTGAACTCTTTGAAAATCTATAAGTTGGGGGTGTGGGATAATGGCAAATTTTTACTTTGTGGAATTGGATGGTTTTCTCTCTCTTATTTGTGTAGAAATATGAGTAGTTTTATTTTTTTTTTTTTTCTTAGTTTAAGTTGGGGGTGCCTTTTGCACCCTATTTTTCTTTTTTTTCTTTTCTTTTCTTTTCTTTTCTTTTCTTTCCACCATTGAATTACATTCAAAGCTTTGTTCTCATGCATTGGGGGCAATGCATTATTTTAAGTTGGAGGTGGGGTAGAGGCTTTGCCTCTATTATTTTGTTTTTGTTTCTTTGTCTTGCACCTTTTTCAAAAAAAAAAAAAAAAAAAACAAATATCATTTTACTTGGGAAAGTGCCTTTTGAGATTAGAAAATATGAATTTTTGCATATATCTTTGCTCAAGATGATGTTGAATCACTCCTTATACCCAACATGTTGTAGGGGTTGCTTAATTCATGCATTTGTAGAGGGAATTACAATATTGTGCACAATCATGCTTTTTAACACAATTTGTTACTAGTCTTGGCACTTTCACCCTTACATTAGTGGAGATTATCACCTTGTGAGCTTTAGAGCATTTATCGCCTTTTGGAGTATTTACATTTACTCAAGGATAGTTTCTTCACTCTCACATCATTCATTAGCTTCATTATGCTTGTATTTGGTTCATGAGTTGAGTTTTGATCTTGTTATTGACACTTTTACTCTATGAAATGTTTCGGTTGTACAACTTTAGATAGGATTCTAGGCCCTTTTCCTCTTGATAGCCGTGAGTTTCCCGTGCCAAACCGTACATTCCTCTTTACCCTTGATGATCTTTTACTTTTAGAAATGTGCAAAGTGATTTTCTCTCTTGTTTTACAAAGGGATGCTTGTGTGAGAAAAGAGTGTTTTTACATTGCTTAAAAAAAAAAAAAAAAAAAGAGATGAAGAAGAGATTGATTTGGGAAATTCAATGCAAAAGAGTATATTGATATATGAAAAGTAGTTGATGAATCAAATGGGGATGATATAAGGATGGAAACAAAAGAAGAAGTAAGAAAAGAAAAAAAAATAGAATAAAAAGAAGAAAAGAATGGAAGAGGAGTTCAAAAGTCGAAAATATGTTAAGAGAAGAGTGAGAATTGAAATGTTGATAAGGGAGAGTTGTAATTGTGTTTCATTCATCATTTCATGCCTTGATCACACATGATATGACAATTTATCCCATCTCTTTACCTTTACCTTTTACCTCTTCTACATTACCCTCTTCACCTCTACATGGCTTAGTTGATCCAAGTTGTGCTTGATTAAAGTTTTCAATAGAGTATAAGCTATTTCTTGTCAATTTCTTTGAATCAATGTTTAACTTTGAACATTCTTTCATGGAGCTATGCTAATGTCGATACACTTTTATCTTTTCGGTTTTTGTAATTGGTATGCTCACTTGATTTGTCTCGTTACATTTACTCTATTGTTGAGCACACCATTGTGAGAACCGTGTTGAACTTTAATTGCGAGTGTATGTCCAGTGAGATTTGAATCAAAACGTTTAAAGGTTTGGATTTGCTTAAATGAGTTCATTTGTGTTGTTTAGCATGATTCTTCACCCACACACATGAACCTCTCTTTTGCATGCCTTGTTGCATATTAATGCAAGTGTTGGAGTTTGGAGTGGCAACAATGTTAACTTGAGTATGATTATGCATTCTTTCCTTATTCTTATCTTGATTGATAATTCACTAAAGGATGTTTGTAGGTATCGTCACTGTAAACCTTCATGAGACACCACTCGTCCACTAGGGGTAACCTAGGGGCTTAAAGACTTGGTGCATGGGCTAAATTCATCCATGACTCCTACGAAAGTGGAGATTATCCTTTGTATTTTTGATAGTTTTTTGCTAGGGACTAGCAAAATGTAAGTTGGGAGTTGTGATTACACCCTAAAAGTGTAATCATAGGCTCTTAATCCGCACTTTGTTAGATTTATATTAGTGTTAATTTCCTTGTTTTAGTTATATATTTGTTTGATTATGTTTTGTGTGTGCTTTGTAGGTTATATAAGCTAATAAAGACAAAAAGAAAGCAAGAATAATCAAAGCGGGTTCAAGGCGAATAATTTGTTCAGAAAAATTCAGACCTGTCTCGGTATTTGGGCCATATCTTTTCACTCCGATGTCCGATTGAGCTAATTTTTGTGCCATTGGAAAGAAGACTTCAAGAGCTACAATTTGTTCTCTAATGTGCATCGGCTGAATCGGCCTCTAAAGTAGTCAAAACCAAGCTTCAAGGTGGAGGGATGAATAGTAACCGATCGATTGGCTTGGCAAACTTCAGAGAGGGTGATTTACCGATTGATCGGCTGATCGGTGAACAGTGACCGATCGATCGGTGAACAGTGCCCTATCGATCAGCCGATCGATCGGTGAACAGTGCTGATCGATCGGTCGATACAGATCTAGAGTTTAAAAGCTATGTTGTTCGAAAAAATGGAGGAGAGGAAGATTTTTTGGGTTTGTAGCAGCCAAGGGGGTGGTGTGAAAAGCTCCTCCAAGTTTGGTTTTTATGTTTTTGTGTATTTTAGCTTAGATTTATGTTTGTAATGTTAATGTAGGAGTAGAAATTATAAATTTCTTATATTTTAATTTATTTTCCTTCACTTTCTTGCCATTTTTTCTCACTTTCTTAGCAACCAAACACTAGTTTTACTTAGTTTAATGTTAAATTTACCTTCATTTATGCTCTTTATTATGGATTCTAGTAGTTAAACATCTCTTGGGTGTGATTGTGAAGATCCACCAAGGATTTTCAAGTATTTCAATGGGGATTCATGAACTTCAAAGTTTTATTCATAGATTTGTATAGTTCTATTTGGTTGGGGGTTGGATTTGTTCGAAAACTTAGATTCATAACTCATTTGGTAATATTTATGCACAATTCAACAATTGGTATAAATCTTGCACATTTATAAGGTTTGCTTCTAGGGTTCTATTAATTGGTTTAATCCCTACACTCAACTAAATATGAACTCAAGGTTTTATGGTCAAAATATTCCGAATCAAGAATCCACGGTGTGATTCTTGATTTGAGTTATAAAAATCCTCTATTGAAATTCTTGTTGTGAATTGGTGGATTAAATCAATTACATCCAAGCTTTCCATTTTAATTGCTTTATATTTAAATCAATTGCCTAGTTAGTTGCTTTAATTTTCATTGCACTAGTTTAGTAAATCAAAACCCCATAAAAAATCTAAAGATTTTTGGTCATTTTATTTTTTCTTTTATTTTAGATCCAATTCCCCACATAATTGCAATTCGATCCTAGGCTAGATTAGTGTGAGTTGAGTGCTAGAGCCTATATTTGGTTAGGTCCCTTGGGAAAGAACGATACCGGATTACCGATTTATACTTCATCGCGACCCCCGTACTCTTGCAAGGTACTAACTCCATTTTGTAGTTTTCGGAGCGAGTCAATGGATGGATGGCGAAGCAGTTCGTTAGATTTCACATGGACTGAGGTTCGTGTTCTAGCACGCCTCTTGTGGTCCCTTATGCGAAAATATGCTCCCCGACAACGGCACCAAAAATTGCTTGATCGCTACCGAGTTAGGTGGTGCTCAACCACAAATGCACGAGTCGCGATGCAATATAGAATCTCGAAAGTACGAGTATCGTCCCTCAAGGAGCAATGCCAAGGTGATTACAAGAATACTCTAACACTAAGCTTAATCCTAATTTCACTCAACTGATGCTTCTAAAGAGAAAAGAAAAATCTTGTGTTTGGTTTTTCGAAATGAGTTAAACTATATCTAAATAATGAAAGTGAATTAAATTGATTAAAACTTTATAGAGAAAAGGACTCAGAATCAATTGCTCTGATTAATCAAGTTTCTCGGAATCTTAATAAAGGTTTTTTTATAACTCAAATCCTTCGAATACGTCGTGAGTCTCGAATTCGGAAGATTTAGCTTTGTAATTAATAATCCCTTCAATCTTCAACTTCTAGAATAGTTCAGATTGTTATAATCAAGGACGTGCATCATCGATTCATGCAACACATATACAGAACCCAACTCATGCATAAACGTTACAAGGCAGCGCATATACTGAGTGCGGTATTCACGCATAAGCGTTACCGAACATAATAGGACGCCCAGGTTTTCGAAAGTATCTAGAACGAAGAAAAAGAATGAGAAGAATAAAAATCAAGAAGATGTAGCAATGAATCCAACCTTACCTTCATTGGTCATCCTTGATCCCCGATTAGTCTTCACAATCGATTCCGAGTTGAGAGAATTAGCTGCTCATGGCCATGAAAAAGCAATAGATTATACATTGAAAGTTTGCTGGAATATGCATGAATATGTGATGAACTACGAATCTTGAATTAAGTGCAACAACTATGAATTCTTGAACACAATCTTGAATTTAAACAAGAAAACTTGAATTTATTAGAGCTAATTACAAGAATAATGATAATCCTAATTACTCCTTTGAATCTAGACTAAAAAGTAATAAAAACCCTCAAGAAAAACGTCCCCCTCTTTAGAAAACCAAAGAGATATATATATACATTGCGAGTTGAGTCCTAACAAGAATAGGAAACTTTGACCCAAAATCCTTCTTAGAGTTCGAACCCTCTTCAGGGCGTTCGAACCCTCAGCAATCTGAATTACACATTTTTCTTCTTATGGTTCGAACACCCATTTCCCTCTAAAATTAAGGTTCGAACCCTAAGGTTTGCACATGCCCGTTTTATTTGACCAGCTTCTGAGAGTTCGAACCCTCATATGGGAGTTCGAACCCTAAGGCAAAAAAAATCATTTTCTTCAACTCTTGCTAGCCATGGTTCGAACTCTCAGTATGTTTTTTCCTAATTTCCAGCTATCTTTCCTTATCCCTTTGCAGTTTCAATTCAAAGCTTTTGGAGTCTCTTTCTTGCAATGCTCATTAGACGCAAACTTGCACAACTTTGTGAGATCTTTCCAATGACGCATCCTTCATTCCATTCTGAGCTACGGAGGATAAGTTGCATGTTTTCCAAGATAAATCCCAGCAACGGTCCTCGACACATGCGCCCCTACTCCTTATCACTTTTATGACTCCAAATCCTCTTCTTTGTCAATGTTTACCTGCAATGAACTCGAAACACGATTAATAGTACATAATACACTAAAAAGGGTATAATTAACCTAGTCTGAAGCTAACTTAATTAGGCTAGTTTAGTTACATCAAACTACACTTATGCAGCTCAATCACTTGCCATACCTCATCTTCTGAAAAGCTTGATTCTAGCCTCCTGACACTTTCCTCCTTCAGCTTTTGAGGGAATGATCCTGCCAATTTTGGTCTCCTTTCCCATTTTTCTTTGAATAAATCTGAATAAAATTCTATTGCTTCTTCTTTCACCTTATCTAGATTACTTATGATAGTACCTTTTGAGTACACTTGAGCAATGTAGTTCCTCTATATCTTTTCTTCATAGAGTTGTGGAAATATGAGGAATTCTTATCCCCCAATTTTAGCCAAAGCACTCTAGATTTGTGCTTTGTCATTAACTCATCCATCCTGTCGGCTTTCCATAGCTTATATTTTGAATTCCTTCTTTCTGAAGACTCTGATTTAGTTAATACCCCTGTTTCACTCTTTAGGTCCAGCTTGTGCACAGATTCAGAGAAGGACTTGATCTTTGCCTTCATATCCTCACAGTGGGTAATCTTCCATGCCTTAATATCCTTTTTTAGAGCTTGAAGTTTTCTTAGCAGTATGAATCCCTTCCAACCTGATGCCACTGAAGATTTCCAAGAGGATAATATAGTGTTTTTGCATGTGCTTTGCTTTAACCAAGCATCAAATATTTTGAAAGGTTTGGGACCCCAATCCTTTACTTCATCTGATAGAAGCACAAGACAGTGGTCAGACAGTTTTTTTTTTGCAAACTCCATTGAGAGCATTTCCATTTATCCATCCAAGAGTTGCATAGGAGGAATCTATCTAATCTACTCCATTTTTTTGTTGTTTGCATGTTTGTCGAGGTGTAGTTTCTAGCTTCCATTGGTAGATCATTCAGTTCAACATTATTTACAAAATTCTAAATTGTTCTCATACCTAGTGTTGATCTTGTGCAGCCCTTCCTTTTTCCAATTTTCAGTACTTCATTGAAGTCTCCACCTACATGCCATGGCAATTGAAAACTTTTCCTTAGTGCTAGCAGCTTATCCCATAATGCTTCTCTCTCTGATTGTTCATTTGGTCCACAACAGTTTATAAATACACATTCCCAACCTCCCTTTAGCTCTCCTTGCAAAAGGATGAAATTTTGTTCAATGATACAGTTTTTTAAGGAGAAAATTTCCTCTTCCCAAATACAAATCAGTCCACCAGAATTTCCATTTGAGTTTGCAACTTTCCATTCCATATCCCTTGGCCCCTATAATGATTTTGCCATCTTTGAATTGCAATCCTTCCATTTTGTCTCCTGAATAAATAGCATGTTTATTTCCCTATCTCTTAATAAATTCTTCACCATCCTTTTCTTCTCTGCTCTTCCACATCTCCTGACATTCCATGTAAGTATCTTCATATTAAGAGTGTTATTCCCCTGTTACTGAGAAGAATTCTCAGTTGTCTCCACTCCCCTTCTTTGATGTCTTCCTTTCCAACTCACTCCAATTTGCTTTAATCAGTGAGTTTAAGGTACTGACTTCATTCCCCATGAAGTTTATTCCCAATTCCTTCCCAATTTTGATGGTGTTTTCTGCCTCCCTTTGGACACTTTTCTCTAGTTGTTGGACTATAATTGAATTTCTGCTTCTAATGTTTTGGGAGGGTAGAGAGGGAGATGAGTTGGATTTTGAGACTTTGTTTTTGATTGGTTTTAATCTTGATTTGAAGCATGTTTTGACCTTCTTGTGTCCCACATCAGACAATGGCTTCCACAATTTACCAAGCATATTTGGAATACTAACCCATTTAAATTAATATTACTAGAGGTTAAATTCTAAAGGAAAGAACATTTAGACAGCAAATGCATACTCTTGAGTATATTTTGTGCTGGATATGAATTTTCTCTTAACCTGGTAAAAAAAACATAATTTTGATGCATGGCAACTTGATGCGCTACCACGCACATATGTCAAGAAGAATTCCTCTAATGTAGGTTGGAGGAAATCTCTATCCGTGCCTGCTATTTCCAAATTAACCATCTCAGATATATATATATATATATATGTGTGTGTGTGTATGTGTGTGTCAACTGTTTTATATGCACAGGATGCAAATCCTTTCCAACATTACTGCTGCAACCATTGTTTTAAAGACTACACAGTTTTAACTTCAAGCAGAAACAGCCAATACCATAACTAGCAGTGCTATAGGAAGATAGCGATTCAATCCTACGAACTGCTTCGGAAAACCCCAGCCCATAAATATTGTCAAACTCTAGAGTCTAGAGATCTACATGGTTTCAAGTACTTGTATATTTCATCACATGATTGAAGGGTGGAATTAGCTAGTATACTGTCATACTTGCTGTACATAACTTAAATCAACGGTATACAGAAAAATCCAGACAAATGTAATATATATACACATATATGTATATATCTTGGACCGTTGTGATTCGAAAAGCACAGGAATCATGCTTTAATTTCCGCCAAAAGTCACTATCACACAACGCCCTCCACACGTTCTGTTAATTAGTATAATACCATGATCGACTAATCGTGCTCGTGCACTACAGGCTAGCACAGTACAGAATCAAAGACTCTTTGTCCTCTAATATAGTAATATTTCTTTTTAATGTTCAGTGGGCGGAGGCTGGGTAGAGGCTCCTGAACTCAAGGAGCCAGAAGAATCTCCATTTTTAATTCCACTCCAAAGAGAGAGAGAGAGAGACAGAGAGAGAGAGTGTTGGGTTGAAGTCCTTTCACTTTCAAGCCCATCATCATTTGCTTCATTTGATTTTTTGAATTACATAAATAAATAGTGACAACACGGAGTGGTAGGACCCTGCAGAGAACTATAGATTTAGATTTCAGAGCATTTGAGTTGACTTTTTGCTTCTTCAACATATGAGGATTTCTGAAAAAATAGGCAAATCATATGAACTTCACGCTTCAAGTGATTGTGGTAATTAGGCAGGTTGGCATTTACGTTCGAATTGGTCCCTAGGCAGAGTGGTACTCAAGAAGACTTGTAAAAAAATTACAACGAAGAAAGGAATTGTCTGAATCAGATAATATAATGATGGAAAAAAGAAAATTCTATTCTTATGTATAAGATTATTCTTCAAAACAGTTAACTTCAAACTTGATTAACCTCAAATGCCTGGAGGCATGCGGCTACAGTACTTTGTTAAGCCGCCTTCAATTAAGTAATATTATACAATCAAAAAAAAATTGTACAAGAAAAATAAAAAAAATATGTGACAAATCTTGATGTTATCATTTTAAAGTAAAAGAATCATCAAGTGACTTAAATTTTTAAAAATATAATTACCGCATAATTTTTTATTTAAATTTTGTAAGAATAGACTGGGTACCATAATGACCAATGGCTTTGGGAAGTATATATAAATGAGATTTAAATCCTCCCCATTCCATTAATTAAAGAGCTGAAACATCAAATAAAATAAAAATGAATGGAAGATTCCAACATCATAATGGAGTGAAACTCATATTAAATAGGGTTTAATTTATACACTGACAGTGTACGATTTTTTTTTACATAATCGGCCTTTATAATGCAACATGTGTCCATGAACCTTACTTATTTATATTATACTTAAATTATAAAAGACATATCACACTTTAATACTTTACTTATGTCAAAAAAAATTTACACTGTTAATGCATCAAAACTAAATCCTATTAAATGGAAACGAAAATAAAGGAAAAAACTTCCCAAGGGTTACAGGTTGCATGTACAACCTGGAAAAAGCACATTCGTATCTTTTCTGAAGCCTACCAATATTTGGTCAAATTTCGGCTGTGTAATCTAGACCATCCATTAGGAACCATTACTAACCAAACTTCCTTTTTCCATAGTGGTGGTCGTTGTTCTGGTAATAAGAAAAGATTTTCCTTGAAAGTGCTGACGTGCCCTATGCCTATGCTGCTTTCACTTTCAAGCAGAATATTGTTTTGTTCTACAGCAACAAGCTCAGATTTACAACAAAAACAACAAACACAAAATTATCTCAGAAAAAGTTTAGAATGCCAATACCTGCAATGTTGAGTAGCCTATATCACTTTGGGAACAAGATTAAATGAATGAACAAGATGTACATCAACAGAAAAAAAACGATTTATATTCGGATGATAACAAACTTGATGCTCGTGCTACTAGATGCGTGTTTTTTTGGGTACTCCTCTGCTTAAAGGGGCTCTACAAATGTTATAATCATAAAAATCATAAATTATTTATATCCCAGGATGTGCACTTTGTTGAGCCTTTTTTCTATATCCCAGGAGAGTGAGCCCTTTTTTCTTGCATCCAACGATCCATTTCTACCTGATGTGGTCCCTCTCCTAGTTGTTACCTCTGATACCATGAAGAAAACACAATCGCAAAGACAATTACTTAGGTGGAAACTGATTCATAGATTGCAATTTATAGGAATACAAGTGCCCTTCCTGACCAAGAATAGCCAAAACTATAACACTGCCAATTACAGCCCATAATTAACTGAATTAACTTTTTTGGTCAATCCCTTGAATATAGAAAACAATCTTTCCTTCTTGATAACAGTTAGTGACAGACTCCAATATCATATGGTGATCGATGTAGCATCTCATATGGAACCCGTTTTAGGCACTAGGCATGCTAAGAAATGTACATAAGAGAGCAAAAGCAGTAAAGGGACAGGTGTATTTCACTTGAATTTGTCGACTGCAAGAGTCCAGAGCGCATGAGACATCTCTATATATATATATATATATATATCTGTAAGTGGGAAGTACAGTAGAATCTGTCTTTTATTACATTTTGATGGTGTCCAACTGATTCAATCTGATTTGTCAGAAATAATTTTTTTAAAGATTACCGCCCGTGCAACATTCAAATAATAAAACGGGCATTTCAGCACAATGAAGGGTCAATATGGAGTCAAGGATCAAGCTTCAATCAGTGACAGTGTTTCAAAAATATATCTGTGGCCCGATGGCTGATTAGGTTTGACGATTTCCCCCGGTTAACCTTACGTTATTCACAAGCTTCATACTTTATAAATGAAAAATTAGAAAAAGAAGAAAGTAAAGAACAGTAGCAAGCTAGAGACATGTAACATAATGAGTAAGATCCTCAAGGATTCAAAAGAGCCCACCATATTTATAAAGTTCTCTTGTAAGAGGACCCTTAAAAAGATTGAGAGAACATGAACCATCCAAATTTATATAAACAAAGTGGACAATTTTTGTTTAACGAATTGTTAGGGGTTAAGATCCTGGCACGGGTTATTGGCTCCCTATGGCTATAAATATCGAAGCAGATGCGAGGTTGTGATTATAGTGTTCATAACTCTCTCTCTCTCTCTCTCTCTCTCTCTCTCTCTCTCTCTCTCTCTCTCTCTCTCTCTCTCTCTCTCTCTCTCTCCAGGTTCACTCAAAGTCTTTCCTTCTGTAGTGATGGCCTATATCCAACCCATCCACACCTTAGCTATCTTTCTTGCACTAATTGCTTGCAATGAAATTCTATATAGTGAGGGAAGACAACTAAAAGAGTACAATTCCATGCATGGCAGCCAGGCTATGAACTCACTCTACAACCCAGAAGTTCATGGTCATGGATATGATCTTCCAGCCCCACAAGCAAGTCACGTTCCTATAATTGACCATTCCGTCGCAGGAAAGAAAGATACTCCTCCAACCACCACGCTTAATCAAAGTCTCGGATTTGACGATTCAGGTGCAGTATATAAAGATGATTTTAGACCTACAACACCAGGTAACAGCCCTGGTATTGGCCATCCTTTTGCAGAAAAGAAGGATGATGCTGAAACGAACAAAAAAAGTAATGGAACAGTTCGAGACACAGATGATTTCCGACCCACAATACCAGGTTACAGCCCTGGTGTTGGCCATTATTTTCAAAACGCAAATGCAGCAGGAAATCCATAAACATATATAAATATATATAGAAGTTTATATTGCAACCTGTCTGTGCAGTGAATTCCTCCCTTAGGTCCGAAACCGAGAGGTTACAGAGACCATGAGCGTTTCCAATTTTATTAGGTTCGTTTCTGAACTGTCTCTTAACGAGACTGGTAATCTATTGTCTGTACGTATGTTAGAGCGCCATGTGTTGTATTGGAAACTATGTATTGTGTAAAAGTAAAATATTTGCATCTCTCTCTTTCTTTCTCTCTCTACGCATATGTGTGCATGTATGTGACTCAACCTCCGAATGTATACTCGAAATATCTCAAGTGTAGGACCACAGAATAGGGGAGTGGCTTTGTTGCGGTCCCTCAAGGTGAAGTCGCTGCGGTTGATTACGTGGTCCACTGTGTATTTGCCGCGTGGCATTGTTATTATACACCCGCTTCACTGATTCTCCCACTTCTAAAACTTCTCCTACCAAGACTTGCTCTCCCTTCATTAATAGTTTTCTCTTTCCAATCCCACTCTCTCTCTTCTGTATCTTCTTTCCTCTATTCTCTATCTATTTATATATACAAATTTATGTATAAACATATATATATGTGTATATATATGCTGTCTCAATACATGCACGTCACCGAATCTTTCACTTCTATAACTCCCTTTGTAAAGACTTCTCTCCCTAATTAATAACTTGCCCTTTTTAGTTTCCATTTAGCTTGCACCTACATTTCAATTTCAAACATCGTGTATTACTTTTCAATGGAGGAGTTAGAACACAGTAAGATGGAAGAAAAATGTCTGAAGACACTTCAGTTGGAAACAAGAGTGAAAAAAAAAAAAACAAAAACAGGAGAGAGAAGAGAGGAATCCACAGTAAACCAAACAAGTCTCATCCTCCTTTACACCCCTCTTCTGCAGAGAGCACGATGAAGACGATAATGGGTTTGCTTGATCTTCTTAAAAATAAAAAAAAATCTAATGTCCAATGCTTCATTCCACACGTTGCAACAAGAAAAATGTAAAGCAAAATATTGAGACAGCATATATATATATATGTGTGTGTGTGTGTGTGTTTATACATAAATTTGTATATATAAATAGAGAGAATAGAGAAAAGAAAACACAGAAGAGAGAGAGAGAGAGTGGGATTGGAATGAGAAAACTATTAATGAGGGGAGAGAAAGTCTTGGCAGGGGGAGTTTTAGAAGTGGGAGAATTAGTGAGGCAGGTGTATGATAACAATGTCATGCGACAAATACACAGTGGACCACGTAATTGACCGCAGCGACTTCACCTTGAGCTACCGTGTAAAGCCGCTCCCGCAGAGTTGTATAACTCGTAAGAACGAGGTCGATTCACAGGGAACAAATTACACAGAACCACAAGCACTAAAAACACTTCCCTCAGGTGCTCACAAAAATCTTACGACTTGCTTCAAAAAGAGAAACGAAAAATCTGATTGTTTTGAGATGGTATATTTGTCTAAGCTAATTCAAACTCAAAAGTAATTAATTGGAAACAATGTAGATTTTAACTATTAATAAAAAGGTCTCGGGGTCAGCCGCTCAGATCAATTGCATCTTTTGGAAGCTCGAAAGAGATATTTTGATAACTCAAACCCTTCGACTATGTCGCTAGTTTCAGGTTCGGAATATTTAGCGATAAAAATAAATATCCTTCAAAACTTCAACTCCTAGAATAATTCAGGTTGTTTTAATCAAAGACGAGTACCATCAATTCGTGCAATGCATATACTGAATATAAATTCATGCATAAACGTTACCGAACATAATCAAACGTTCAGGTTTTCGAAAGTTCTAGAACGAAGAAGATGAAGAGAGAATAACTAAAAGATTTAACTTTAAAACCAAAACATACCTCGTTCACTCATTCAAAACATTCAATTAATCTTCGCTTTTGATCCTGAGATTAAGAAGTTTAGCTACTCATGTTTGTAATGTAAAAGCAAGTTGCATAAATATAAACTGAAAACATTGATTGCAAACCTGAAAATCTGATTATAGGAATTGTGAATACTATGAAAAATCTTAAAATTAAACTAGAAGAATTCTGTATCTACAGCTGCTACTACCTCCTAAAACTGTAAAAAATCATGAACCCTAATATATCCCATAATCCTAACTTATATAGGCTTCCAAGTTTGTGCAGGATCGGACAACCGTTTGAACGTTGCGTTGAACGCACATCGAATGGGGAAACTTACTCTCTAAATCTATCGAACGCACTTCAAACCTAATTTTGGCGTGACACCGTTTGACATAGCGTTCGAACGCTACTGCTCACTGTTCGAACGCCCTTTGAACGCCTTCTCCATTGCAGCACGAATTTTTTCCTTTTCAGCTAGAATTCCTAAAATAAACACAAACCTAAGTTAGTACGAATTAAGATTAAAAATAACATAATTAAACATATTACCAAACTAACAAATAGCTAATTAAGGAATATAAATTGCACTTTTATAGTACAATCAGTATGTTAGCGCAGACTTGTATGCACATGGAAAACACACTACAAAGAGTTACTATATCTATTGAAAACCAAAGAGGTGAGTGGTAGAGCAATAGGGATGTCTGTGGAGCGAGCGAAGGTAGAGATCCGATTGAACTCGCCCCGTATAGAGAGGATATGGAGAATTCAGAACAGAGATGGAGATAGAGATAGAGGTGTTAAACTAAACCTTTGCTGGTATGAACTTAGGTTCTCCTCCGCCCTATCCCTTCCCTCCCCACCCCGCCATACCTGTTAGGCATTAGCGTAATTAGTAATTACATAGGACTCAATTATAAATATTAAGACTAAAAAAATGAGTTTAACTATAAATTTAAAACAAAAAATAGGGGCTCAACTGTAAATAATAAAATCTTAAAATCTAACATTGGTTAACCTTATTTTTTTATTTTTTATTTATTTTTGTATTTGTTTTTGAGTTTTTTTAAAAAAATTTAGTGATATTGGGCTTGGTGGGGGTGAACAAAGGTTTGTACCTGTGAGGCACGGATGGACCTCCAACAAAATCTCTGTACGAATATGAAGACGAGTATTGAGGTAAATTTTTTAGCTGAATGTGGAGATGGAGGTGACAATTTTCATCCCACCTTAGTCCACTACCATCCCTGTAGAGCAAGAGCAAGATGAACCACGCAATGCAGAAAAAGAACAAACCTAATGCGTTGTATTCCTGCCATTTCATTAGTCACTAGTGCGAGTTGAACCATGTGAGAAATCTTTCAAAATTTTCTATAAGTAGGACAATGCGCTGTATTCTTTTCCGTGTGTAATTTTTGACTACAACGCGTATATGATAGAGTATATATATGCGGATGTTAAATATATGAAAAATGTTATTCTTATAAAAAAATTTATACAAAATTTGCAGATAAAATGATGTAACAATGACTGTTTTGTAATTAAAAGCCATTATGATAGGTGTCTGTTTTGAAGTAAAAAACTCTTATTAAGACACATCATTTTGTACAGTATTACTCTAAATATATAAATGCATGTGATGGTGGAGATATCTTTTCTTATTGGAAAATGTTACTCTTCTAAAAATATTTATACAAAAAATTCATTAGGATGATGTGGCAGTAACATTATTACAATTAAGAGCCATTATGATGGGTATTTTTATTTTAAAGTGAATAATTTTTATCCGATTACATTATTCTAATGATAAATTCTATATAAATTTTTTTATTTATATAATATTACCATTTCTTATTTCATGCCTTAGTGGCCAAAATTTTTCAAGACGGATGCAATTTTTGCCAGGTTCCCTTCCGAATCAACTTTGGAAAACCCAAATGTATCATTTAACCAAATGTGGATTCCGATTAACTTATAGCAGCAAAATGAGGTCATTACAGTTTACTCATGCAGTTTAAACAAAATCAAATGACCTCTTCCTAACTGAAAATTGTAACAGCGATTCCATATTTTTGTCATTTTATTTTTTTTTAAAATAGAACATCAAAAAGGTAATTTTACTCTTTTATGTTAAAATAAAATATGATCTTTGCAGGGACATTTTTATTATTTCAACAAATCTACTATGATTTTTTTCACTTTGCAGATAAGTATAAATTATAAGGGGATTATGTGTATCATATATTTTTGCTCAAATGACAAGAGTGTTACGCGTAATTATTCCTAGTAAAATTATTGAAACCTTAGTACATTGGCAAGCTTTTCTGAATCTATGGCAGAACACCATTATCTAATTATACTCCTATTCATTTTGGGTTCCTGTTTAACCCTAAACTTGGTCTATTAGCCTGGATTACTTTTTTGTTTCTTGTTAATTCTATCGCAAAGAATTAAACCCTCATTATGAAGTCCATAGTCGTCATGAATCGTACCACGTAGCATAAATATTTTTGTAGAATACAAGCTGTGTCCATCTCAAAAACCAACACTTCCTTGCCTTCTTGGACACACCCCATTCATTATATATATTGAGAATAATATCACTCGGAATTCATGATACACTGCCCTAGTAACCTGTCCGAAATTTCTTGGATGTGCCCATAATTGAACATAAACTTCAATATTTTGGTCACATTGTCCATACTTGAGCAATTAACACAGATGTATGTAGCAACAACACATTTTAATAGGATCCCCAGTCGTACGATGTCTTCCTACTATGCCCTAGCCTTTTTTTTTTTTTTTTGTTTTTTCAGAATGTGCTGTATTAGCATATACCTGCTTCTTATTTTGTTCGTGTCTTTGCTACTTAGGATACTTTCATGCCAAGAGAAGTGGAGACCCATCTCAATTAATGTGGCTGGTTGCGTTCCCCTTATCTCATTTACCAGACAATACTTCTTACAATAATTTTGAAATTACACTCTTTATATTATTTCATCCTTTGTGAAATGATACTGGTGATGACTTACTGAAGAATCAAGGACTATGATCTGAGCCAACTCCTACCAAGAGGGGGAAAAAGAAGATGAAGCAAACAAGGGCTGATTTTCCACCTAGAAATATCATAATATAATAAGAAAAACAAAAAGAATGACAATAATAAATTGAAGAAAATAGAGAATGAAAACGATAAATCTGGGGCGGAGAGTGAAGACCGAGCAAAAACATTTCCAAATGGGGCAAAATGCGACCCTCACCTTACGTTTAAATTGAATTGAGACCGCTAACTCATAAAGCAAACTTTTCAGACTTCAGAACATTAAAGGGAAGAGCCAATCAAGCACCCTTTTTTTTTTTTTAACTTCCTTTTATATATATATATATATATATATATAGAGAGAGAGAGAGAGAGAGAGAGAGAGAGAGAGAGAGCAATCAAATAGCACATGCACACCAACAGCTTTGAATATTTACTTCATGTTAAACAATTTAGGATTCTGATTTGGGAAAAGAAAAAAAATATTAACGCATTCCGCCAACAAAATGGTAAGTGCACAGTTCAAGAAAACTAATGCAAAATCTAAACCCCAAAGAGGGAGACATTTAAGTATGTAATTAAATAATGATACCAATTAATAATTTTTATTGCCATGATCAATGTGTGTCAGAATCGTAATGGGAAAACCAAAAATTCAAAAACAAAAAAAACAAGTGTTTGGTATTTATCTGTTGTTTTTTTTATTTATTTATCACCATCTATATTACCATGAAAAATACTACTAAAACGATGTAACATCATGATATACTCAATTATAAATTATTTTACTAAGTCCTATGCTTGTGCTTTTTCTAAATGTCTTACAACATCAGTTGCAGGGGGTCACATTTCCTTCAAATTAGACGCTCATTTTAAGATGTTCAAATGTACCTAAACAGAGCGACCAAGTTCTATTGAAAATGTTTAAATGTGCCCTATTTCAATTTTTTTCATTTTTTATCTTCGGAGGATGGATGGTTGTCCTAAATTGTCAATTCATAGTGGAATAAGATGAGTACAACTAATTTTTGCAAAACTTACGTATATATATCTAGGAAAAAAGGAAACAAATTTTAACAAATAGAAGAAGAATAAATGAAGGTGGTTTAAGACTTGTAGGTTAAAAGTTTGGCATATTTTCACTGGGATAGTTATGTTGATACTTATTGTCCTTCAATTGCTTTCATTTATAGTGTTCTACCTTAAGCACTAATGTTTTAACTGTTGTAAGTATATGCTATGCATGTTTAGCCATTTTTAGATGCATCCACGGCAACAAAAAAGGGTTGAGATGTCTGATTAAATATAACCAAACCAAAGCAAAACAGAAAAAAAGAAATGTTTATGCTATGTTTGGCAGGGAGGTTGGAAATTAGATACGGGGGGGAAAGATTCGGTTTTTTCTTCCTTTTTGCTTGGTTGAGAGGAAAGGAGAAGCGAAAGGAAGAGGAGGTTTTATAAAGTCTTGACTATCAATTCCCTTAATGAATAAAATAGTTGCTAGGCAAAGAAAAGGGCAAAAAAAAAAAGAAATTCCTGTACTAAAAAATCCAACTCTCTCTGGTCTCTTGTCTGACAGCTTAACATGCGCATGGTGAAGAAAGTCCTCCTTCCCCATTTCTTTTCCCTCCCCCATTCCCCCCCACCCCCCGAAACCACCCCCAACCACCACCACCCCCCCCCCCCCCCCCCCCCCAACACACACACACACACAAACAAGGAACCAACCTCCTTTCCCTCTTCAGCTCCTTTCCCTAACCAAACCTAGCATTAGTGGATGGCCCATAAAATCGTGCAAAAGATCACATGATCATTGTTCTTGAGTCATGCTATTCCTTCTCTATGACCTTTCTATCTTACATTTTATAGAAATCCTCATTTTAAAAGAAGAAAAACGGAAAAAAAAAAAAATGGTTAGAAGTAAAAAAATGGCTTTTATAAGTCAAATAACTTTTGTAGAGTCATCTAGCTCATGATATCTTAAGCACTAGACTTCATGCATAAACTTTTAATTAAGTTAAAAATATTTGGTTTTAGGAAGAAAAAAATTAAGCCGCAAAGTTAAAAACGTGGAATCCTCTGGAATCTCCCATAGTAGCTGAGCTGTGTAGTTAAGATTCCAAGAAGAACATGCTATGGAGTTTTCCACTACAACTTGAATGAAAAAATTAGGCCGCAAAGTTAACCCCATGTTGCTACAGCTTTCAAAAATGGGATTATGAAAAGGCAATTAGGGCGGATTAGTGCCAGATCCCTTCCATGTGCAACCTTAACTATAACCTTCACAGTTGTTGTTGAAACACTGAGATGTACTTATAAAACAATTAGCAGCTTTTCTTTTCTCACTGCAAAGAATCTAATGCTGCTAGCAGCCAAGATCCATAGTTAGATACAGTAAGATATACTATATTTTTAGTAAGCCAAAAGGAAGAACTTTCAGTTATAGTTAGGGCTGCACATGGAAGGAAGAAAAGCCCCAAAAGAATCTCTCACCACATTCTTGGGCATGCGTGTGAATTGTGTAAGTACCAACTTGTTTTAAAAGAGAAAAAGGCACACGGCATTTGTTTTCATAAAAAAATGGAAGAATTTTTTTTTTTTTGGATACATTGGAGGCCAAAAGCCCCTAAGAAAGAGAGGGTAAGTCAAACCATGATTGTGCAAGTTGAAGACATATGAAGGTTGTTGAAAAACGATTAAATCTCTTATCAAAGTTCAGTTGGCTGTAAATCCATGCTATGATGTTTTCAGCTACGCAAAAAGCTGAGTTTAATCTTCATGGCTACATCTGTAACATTCAAGAAGTCAGGGACTTAAACTTTAGCTAGAATCATCTTTCCTGCTTCATGTAATCTGCTTGCTGGTTACTTGCCAATGGTTTCCTTTTTCTATCTGTTTTGCTTCTTGGTTCAGGTTGTTAGCTCTCTTTTCTGTCATGCCTTGCTTTGCTTGGCCAGTCTTGACTTCTACCCTGTATCCATTCAGTTTGTTCTCCTATTTCATTCTTAATAAATTTGCTTTCAAAAGAAAAAAAAAATCCATGCTATGGATTCAAGCAAAATCAAATGGATATGTTTTCAATTCAGATAGCTTTTTTCATTGTATTGAAGGTGTTAAATCTTTAAATCTTCCCCCCTGCTAAGCTAGTTTTCTCTTTGTGTTTGTGAAAGTTGAATCCTGTTCAACTTAGGAAGTGCAGTGTTTTCCCTTATCTGGTTGTGGTCCTTCTGTCAAACCTTTTGGTTTGTAGACTTCCTCAACCATCTGTACCCGGCCAATAGATTGGCATGGCATTAGTGAATAACTTGCTCCTTGGTGTCCAAGACGTTAATTCATCATCCATACCAGTAAAATGAGGTGGTATGACAAATATAGTGTCCAGCCAATAGATTGGCATGGTATTGAATTAGGATGATTTGGTAAATTGAGCTGTTAATTAGTTTTCCTTTTGACAACTAACTCACTGGAAAATAGTCTAGTAAGCAGCAAATAAATCAACTCATATTCCTTCCTTCAATACAAAGAACTTCATATCGTCATGATCCGAATCTTACATATACATCTAGAATAATCACACAGGGTTAATTAGTCCCATTTACAAAAGGAAAAGAAAAAAAAATTGAAAAATGAAAAATGAAAAGAAAAGCAAAAACACTTGGCCGAATGCCCTAGAATAATGCTAGGGAACGTAGAACAATGTGCACCAACATGGAGGATGAATTTAATTAAAAACCACATGTTCTGCGGCCGAGTTGCTTCCAAAACAACAAGGAAGCAACACACACTAATTGTATTCTAAAAGTACAATTTATATTCCTTAATTAGTTATTTATTAGTTTAGTAATATATTTAATATTGTTATTTTTAATCCTAATTCGTACTAACTTAGGTTTGTGTTTATTTTCAAGAATCCTAGCTAAAAAGGGACAAATTCGTGCTGAAATAGAGAAGGCATTCGAAGGGTGTTCGAACTGTTCTCAATACTGTTCGAACGGTGAACAGTAGCGTTCGAACGCTACGTCGAACGATGTCACACTAAGACCAAGTTCGAAATGCGTTCGAAATATTCAGAGAGCAGGTTTTTCCGTTCGAAGTGTGTTCGATGGAGCGTTCGAATGGTTCCTTAGGCGTTCTAATAGTTTTCCAATCTTGCAGAGACTTGGAAGCCTATATAAGTTAGGATTGTGAAATATATTAGCGTTCGCGATTTTTTACAGTTTTAGGAGGTAGTAGCAGATGTAGATACAGAATTCTTCTAGTTTATGTTTAAAGTTTTTCATAGTTATTCACAATTCCTGTAATCAAATTCTTAGGTTTGCAATAAATTATTCAGTTTATATTTATGCAACTTGCTTTTACATTATGAATATGAATAGCTAAACTTTTAAATCTTGGGATCAAAAGCGAAGATTAATTGAATGTTTTGTATGAGTGAAGAGGTATGTTTTGATTTTAAAGTTAAATCTTCTAGTTATTCTCTCTTCATCTTCTTCGTTCTAAAACTTTTGAAAACCTGGACGTTTGATTTTGTTCGGTAACGTTTATGCATAAATTTATATTCAGTATATATATTGCACGAATTAATGGTACTCGTCCTTGATTAAAACAACCTAAATTATTCTAGGAGTTGAAGTTTTGAAAGATATTTATTTTTATCGCTAAATATTCCGAACCCGAGACTCGCGACATAGTCGAAGGATTTGAGTTATCAAAATATCTCTTTCGGAATTCCAAAAGATGCAATTGATTTGAGTGGCTGATCCCGAGACCTTTTTATTAATAGTTAAAATCTACATTATTTCTAATTAATTACTTGAATTAGTCTAGACAAATATTTCCTCCCAAAACAATCAGATTTTTCGTTTTACTTTTTTAGGCAAGTCGTAAGGTTTTGTGAGCAATTGAGAGCAGTGTTTTAGTGCTTGTGGTTCGTGTAATTTGCTCCCTGTGAATTGATCTCGTTCTTACAAGTTATACTACTCTGTTGTCCTACACTTGGGATATCTCAAGTATACATTCGGAGGCTGAGTCACAAACACACCTTTATATATATATATATATATATATCTATAGAAATCCTTCATCAACCCCTAAAATGTGAAGGAAAATGAAATTAAAACATATCACAAGGGAATCAAAGTGGACTGGACTAAGAAAACTTGGGTCCACTAAATTTTCTGGGACACTGATTTAAATTTTATAGTTTATTCAGTATATATATAGACCCCGTTAACTCCTCCAAGCTGGGAGACCACCTTTGTGATTTGTGTTTTTGTAATTCCAACTTGCATTACTGCAAAGGAATCTTCGTACATTTGGTGGCTAATGATCATGTTAGCTCACTAACTTTTTCGAGGTAGGAAGTGCAAAAGGCCATCTAGGCTGCGGCTGTAAAGTTGGGTTTCCATCTAAGAGCCCTAGAAATAAAGGCAATCTCACAGGAACCGTCCAAATAAACAGAAATTGATTGTCATGGTGAGTGGGAAGGTGCATGGAGTAGTGGGAATCAGTAGAGCCTCCAACTTCTGCCATATATATAAACCTTTTTGCAACCCTCGAGTTTTCTCAAAGGTTATATAATATGTCAAAAAGATCATGACTAAATTAGATATTGAAGATCCAATCACTTTGGAAAGATCTCATAAGATTGTAACGAGCAATCTTGCATGTAAAATGTTATTTTTTAAGAAAACTTGCATGTAAAATGATTTGACAGTGGTATTTTCGTAATTAGGTCATCAAGATTGGTGTTTTGTTTTTAAGTGGATTATACTCATTCAACCACATCATTTTGGTGTTAAGACCTGTATGAATTTTTTCTTTATATAGCATTACCCATCTTGCATTTAGAATTTTCTAAAAAATCTGAAAAAAGAAAACAGGAGAACATAAATTTCTTTAGTGCAATGGCAATGCCATGTTAGTTTACAAATGTTGAGAGGTTTCAAATCCTTTAAGATCGAGAATGGGGTTCAATCCCTTTTTCTTCACACTAACTAGGAATATATAGCATAAATGGTAACCTAACAATCTGTACAGATGGACAAACATTTGATCAAACAGAGATCCATTTTAAAAGTGATAGTTGCACTGGCCAGGAAGCATGCAGAATATAGACAACTAGCAAGGGCTAAGATGTCGCCAAGCTTTTTCGCTCATGAGGGGTTGGGGTTAAACCCTAAAACTAAACCATCCAATTCTACTTTTTTGTTCTTTCTTTTGTATATATATCTCATCTCAACGGAATCTTCCCACTACTGAGGACCCTCACATGCTTCTGGTATCCCTTTCTACGTTGTATAAATGCTACAGTTGGACGAGGGTTATTTAGGCCTCTCTCTCTCTCAAAACACCTCTCTCTCTCTGTCTCTCTCTGAGATTGCTAACTTGAATAACTTGGTGATATGGCAAAAACTAGAATCGCGTGTGCTTGTGCTTTCCTTCTCTTTTTGATTGTATGTAACGAAGTTGTGAGTGTTGATGGAAGGCACTTGAAGCCTAGGCCGTGCAATAAATGCCCGAGGGATGCTAAGAACACTTTCAATGCAACAGTGGATGGAAAGCCGTCCAGCGGCAAGCCCCAAGAGCGTACGAGTAAGGTGGAATATGTGGACGATTTTCGACCCACAGAACCAGGTCACAGTCCAGGAGTTGGTCATTCTCTTCACAATTGAGGTTCTCGTATTCGTCGTAATGTAATCACAAATAAAAAAAGGCACAAATGCCGTCTGTATATAAATGCTTAATTGTTGCTTATGAGCCTCTCTCTCTCTCTCTCTCTCTCTCTCTCTCTCTGTGTCAAAGAAAGGCCCAAGAGGTGGTGATTCTTGATCCTTCATTTCATTTGATCCTACCATGACAGTGTTCAATGAGTGTGGAAACGTAATTGTCATATATATTCCACTGAAGTATATCAATTCTTCAAGATGTCCTATGTTATCAGGAACTATTCCTCTATTATCTACTGCAGTTAAATGATAGAGGAACATCCGAACATAGTAATAAAAAACGCATGGGAGATGAGGTAATTAAGATAGTGAGCATCTATGCTTAATAATAAATGCCCCCTAGGTTGCGTTAAAATGGTAAGCTCCATATATATCACATGATAATGCTGTACAAACAAAA
Organism: Euryodendron excelsum; assembly: GCA_033060915.1. Classification (NCBI taxonomy): domain Eukaryota; kingdom Viridiplantae; phylum Streptophyta; class Magnoliopsida; order Ericales; family Pentaphylacaceae; genus Euryodendron; species Euryodendron excelsum. The sequence goes on from CM065383.1 coordinate 11,881,785, forward strand.
AAAAATCATAAAAAACGTCTATACAAAATGATGTGTCTTAATGAAAACTTTTTACTTCAAAACAAACACCCAACATAATGGCTTCTAATTATAAAACTGTCACATCATTTTGTATGCAAATTTTATATGAATTTTTTGTATGAATATCATTTTTCATATGACATAGAGTAATGCTATATAAACAAAAAAAATTATACAAAATAATGTTTTAGTGAGAGCCTTTCACTTCAAAATAATACTTATCATAATGACTTTTAATTACAAAACTGTATCTCATTTTGCATGCAAATTTTGTTTGAATTTTTTATAAGAATAACATTTTTCTATGACATCATGCATGCCCATTGGCGACCAAATTAAAATTGGTCAAGAAGGAACTACCAGACGTGACCCTAGATCCATTTTGTCAAAACATGCCTAGATGTAGCAGTGTCAGTGCTAATAAATTTTTTTGGATGCTATGGTATCCCAGTGATTTGGGTTCAAATCTTTTCAAGAGTTTTACCAAAGCATCTTGTTCCTAAATCAAGAAAATACTTTCACAATAACTGGGCAATATTGGTTTCATATCACTACCTCTCTAGGCTCTACCAGTTATCTAATGTAGAGAAAAGAAACAATAAGCGAATTTTGTACATTCCAGCACAGCTCATAATGCTCCCCTGAGAGTTCCATAAACCAAATGGGCGGCATGTGTCTGTTCTTGAACCGTTTCTCCTTGAATGTATCTAGCCTGTCAACTCTAGGCCCCTCAATGTATCTAGACACTGTGTGTGTGTGTGTGTGTGTGTGTGTGTGTGTGAGAGAGAGAGAGAGAGAGTTAGTTTTTTGACAATACTAAGACTAAACACACAGATACAAAGCTTCAAATCTTGCAGTAAAAGGGCAGGAAAGGTTGGCATGCACATAGTATATAAGATTATTCTATATTGATTCTTGGGCACCACAAAGATGGAATCTCAAAGCTGTCATGCTTGGACAAAAACTAGGTGTTACAAAAACCTGTAATGCATTGAAAGTCATTAGTTTTGGACCCACATGCACTAGACACATAGTGGTCGTTAAGTTAGTTTAAGTCCATGGAATGATCAATGTTAGACTCCACTTTTAAGCTTGGTTTTGGCTATTTAATTAAAATCAAAGATACGATTTCTTTAGTCAATCACTAAACTCAGTAAAGTGTTCTTGTAGGTTTCTCTTAATGCTAACTTTTTCTATTTTGGGTTTTCGTCTCAAGCGGAGACAAAGATTCGTGGGTGTTCGACTATAAAATTAGCAAGTTGGAGCATGCGCGACGCATCATGGTATGATTTGTTCGTATCTTAGGAGATAATACTTAGATTATCGCTAATCATATCTAGAAGTCCCACCTTGGCCGTTTGAACTGGACTTTGAAATTGACTGAACACTTTCTAAGATTCCTAATTAGAAAAGTATAAACCATAATAAGTGAAAACCCAAAAAAAAATAAAACAAATAATTAATTATACTTTACATCCTTACACTTTTATCAAATTTTATTTTAGAACATTTATTTTTAATTGTAACAATTAAATTATTACGCTTCTAATTTTGTTGTAATGTCAATCTTCTATTAATTTTCATTCAGAAAATAGAAAAAAAAAATTCAAATAAGACAAGCATGTTGCCTTTTGAAATGGGGCAAAAATATAAAATCATGTTTCTTCATAATAATCTACCATAAATTTCTATCAAATCACTCCAAAATTATGAGTGCAATAAACTTTGTGATGTATATAATATAATTGTTTTACATATAAAAACTCCTATTTCAACTCATGTGGAATATGTGTGAGTCTTTGGGATAACAATTGTTGAATTTTACATATTTTTCCTTTGAAAAAGGTCATGTATTTATCACATTTGAATTTTCTTTCTATTTTCTAAATGAAAGATTGACATTACAACAAATTAGAAGTGTAATAACTTAATTATTACAATTGAAAGTTAAAGTTTTGAAGTGAAATTTGGTTTAAAATGCGATGGTGCAAATTATAATTAACCCTAAAATAAAATAAGCATGAGAGAACGCCCTAATACAATACCCAATGGTCACTATATATGTACATACTAGCTTTCAGTATGAACTTTTAAACTGTAACTTTGGCTGTCAAGGTTCTAATATTGCTTGCAGCAATGTTTCTCTCTCTTATACTTGTTTCTTCATCATCGCATGCCTTAAGCAATTATGAGCTCAACAAACACAAAGAGAAGGCGAAGATAGAAGCCACCCCTTGGGCAGCTAAGAAAGTGGATTCCATGCAAAGCGAAAGTGGTTCTGGAAATTTTGGATGGCATAGAAAAGATTTATTGAAGAAATCAATGTATGGTGAAAGTCTGGAAGCAAAAACAGACGACGTGAGGCAAACAGGTCCCGGTCAAAGCCCAGGTGCAGGCCATGCTGAAGATCAAAACTAGGAGGCGCAGCTAGGATCGATCTCGTTGACAATGTTTTGAATTTTAATTTACGCATAGGATTCGAATTAATATTTAAGAACTCCAAATAATCCGATTGTCTATGCTGTATGAAATGAAGAATGTTTTCATTGCTGCTTTTAAGTTTCCTTGACATTTTCATTTCATTCTTGGATCAGTTTCAAGTAATGATGCATCTGCTCAAGATTTGATGTTGTCGCGTCCACAATATATATATATATATATATATAAATATCCAAGAAATGCTAATTAACTAGGGATTTCTGATTTTGAAATCGCGATCCAAACATAGTATACTTTCGATTCACTATAATAGGGAATGAGATTTTAAAAGTTTTTATATTTGTTTTCTTAATGGTTGCTGAATAAGGAAAAACATCAAATATAATGAATTAAAATCAAATAGAAATCTACTCTTATCCTACAACATTTTGAATCAAAAGTTTTTATATTTGCTTTCTTAATGGTTACTGAATGAGGAAAAAAATCAAATATAATGAATTAAAATAAAATAGAAATCTACTCTTATCCTACAACATTTTGAATCAAAAGTTTTTATATTTGTTTTCTTAATGGTTACTGAATGAGGAAAAAAAACAAATATAATGAATTACAATCAAATAGAAATCTACTCTTATCGTACCACATTTTGAATCATGTAACGTATCATGTTTCTGTTTTCATAACATATATTATGACGATATAACATTGACTTGTATAATACAATGATGATCACTGACATGACAAATATTAGCATTAAAACATTAGTGTTGGGAAAAATAATAACATATTATTAGCATTAATACATACAATAATAAGCAGGAAAATGAATTGGGAAAAACAGACTTAGGAGAGAGATTGTCGGTGTAAAGCATCCTAGGACAGCTCAGATACTATTAAACAATTGTGTATTGCTGCTCAAATAGACAAATACTATTTAATTATTTAAAATACATATAATATAAGTGAAAAAACACTAAGTAAAGGTTAGGCCCATTATTCCATTTAATGATTAAGAGTAAGTTATTTCATTTCCATTTCCTCACCAAATTCTAAATTAAAACATAGCCTTAGGAAAGGTAAGGCCCATTATTCCAATCACACCAGACCAGCAATTTGTAAGCCCATATTGTTCTGGGCCTTGTACAATTCTTATCTGGAAGCAGGCCGAAACACAACCGAAAGAAAAGAAACCTACGATAATCAAGATCAAGAAAATAAAAAAATTAAAATAAAACAACAAGAACTATAGGCAGGGGCAAAGTCAAGATTTTATTTTGGGGGATGCCAACTTGAAATAAAATTTTTTGTCTATTGATACAATTGTTATACAAAAACTATATTTTTTAAGTTTTTTTGCACATTTTTTTAACTTCAAGTAGGAGATGTATAGTAAGATGCAAGACCCAATTTCTACATAAAAAAAATAAAATCAGCTTCATTCTGTCTGAGCAAAATATGGCTAAAAATAAAACTTTTTTTTTATATAAGTACTCCAAATGTGTAAGAAAAACACTTTAAAAGTGGTCAAGTACTATACAATCAATTTATACAAAAATCTTAATCCTATAAAACTTAATGTCTATTTAACTACATGTATATACAAGTTGTCCAAATGACAAAAAACTATAGATTAATTATTTCTTATTACACCAATCATCTACTAAAGAGGAAATCGACTTTTTTTGAAATAACCTTTTTATGTGTATTTGGTAAGATTTATTGGATGGTGTACATTAGAAACTCACATATTATTAATTTAGAAGCCCACAAAATATTCTTTTTGTTGGGTTAGGATGCACATGAAAAAAATGGATAGAATCTATAATTCACTATAAAAAAAAATTTATATTTTATTAGATTAAAATTTTAGATTATAAATTGCCGGTGGGAGCCACTAGAATAAATTTTTACCGAAACCTCACACATTTATGCTATATATACAATGGTTGTGCAAAAAATTTATATTTTATTAGATTAGAGATTTAAGTTATAAATTGCCTGTGAGAGCCAATAAAATAAATTTTTGCCGAAACCTCACACATTCACAAAAGTCAGTGTGCCATGGCAGCCCAGCCCTATATGTACATCTGCACCTGACTATAGCTAGCTTAATCAATAGAATCCTGATGAAAACCTATTGGGGCCAAGGATTTTCAAGGATTACTCAAGAGAGCCTCCTTGGAGATGAAGTGTACCCATGGTGCCGGTCTTCGTGCCGTGTACCTCGACCCGGTGCCACGAAAATTTATGGAAAGCATTTTTCTTATAAAAGAGTTTCTGCCACCACCAATGAAAAATCTATCTACAGGATGACTTTTGAGGTTAAAGGAAGCCTTTCCATCAGGGTACTAGTTGTCTGGTTGGGGCAAATATTCTCATATTCGCGACATGAAATTATCCAATATGGTCAAGACAAGGATGATGAAATTAGCTTGACACTTGATTCCAAAGTTTCAAAGGTTGGCATATAGTGATCATGCTAGCTAGAAGGGTAGCCAAACTGCTGGTGTGACGAAGTTTGACATATCTCCAACCAACAGTGACAAATATATATATATATATATATATAGAGAGAGAGAGAGAGAGAGAGAGAGAGAGAGAGATAAGTTTCATGCCAAGTGAATTCTTGTTAATGTTCATTAAGAATTCGATCTATTGGATTTTGGAAGATTCAATTTCAAGCATATGTTCAGGAAAGGCAACATTTGTGCTGATTTTCTAGCAAACCGTGAAGCTCATTTTGATTTAAAAATTGTGAAGTTTGATAGGCCTCCCACGGGCTTAGGACCTCTACTTCAAATTGATATGGCGAGAAATAAATGTCTTGTAGACTGGCCTAATTACTTTTTCTTTTCTTTTCCATAGTGTTAAAAAATTACCAACACTAAAAACACAATTATCAACACTACGTATAATCAGACAAAATATTCTTAAAATGTGCCCTTAAAACATATGTTAGCATTTGTCAAAAAAAAAAAAAGGAATCTTTTCTATTACTGGGCATTTTTGTTTGTGTTTGGCTTATTAATGTGTTAATTATAAAAACTAATTTCATTTGTTTAATAGTTGAAATATCTTCAGCATAATTAAAAAAATAATAATAAAAACTATTAACCGTCAATACTTCCCCCTCTCCCGTAGTATATCATTCCTTTAATAATTGAAAAACAGATCAAGTCTTGCCTTATCACTGTTTTATATTTTTGATTATTGATTCTCATCCAATGACTTAAAAGGATACGTGGTAACGTGGCCAACATGAATTAAGACTTGGATCTATTATTAATTATGCCAGTTTGACATAAGATGTATAATACCTAAGCAATTTAATTTTGAAGTTTGAACCACCTATAAACACAAAGCAACTTTTTTTTCTAGTCCATTATAGGTGATTAGTAAGAATGGTATTGCACTGAATCTTAATGATTTTATATATAGTCTATATTTGTAGTGAAAGTACAATAATACGAATCATTTTTTAATTTTAAGAAGCAAGTAGTGATTCTTTTTTTTTAATTTTATAATTATTGAAGCATGACAAATTAAACATATTATCATGGAAAAGAGAATTTCCAAGGAATTCTTATATTTTCTATTAAGAAAAGAAAAAAATTTTCTTTGCCGATAAAAATGCAGGGGTGAAGGTACTAGTAGAGGATGAGTGAATGTAGAGTTGAGCTTTTTACTGTCTGTTTAGAACTTAGGAAAGAAAAATGAAAGAAAAAAAAAAAAAAAAATTAAGTATCAACACTTCAACCAGAGCAGTTTAAACTTTTTGAGGGCAAAAGAGATGGGTCACCCATATCACTATCTTAAGGTTTAGACAATTCATTCTCATTGAATGCATGGTTTGGAAATAATGTTTTCCCATGTCGGTGTTGGGATAAGTTATCATTACTGAGCTATTTAAGTTAGAATCACCAATACGAATGAAAGATGCTCTTAATTTGTTGAATCTGTTACTTAATGATGATGGGATTTAATATTGTGAATCTTCTACGATCTACCCATTATAACAATTATTGGGATTCTTAATGAAGTCCTATAATGATATATATGTACATGTACATGTGGTGAAGTGAATTGAAAGCATAGTCCTGATTTTTTTTTTATTATTTTAAGTGACAAGCGAACAATTTTAAATAAAGGGTATCAAGGAAAGTTAGAAACTCGTAAAGAAATAAAGGAAGTGCTCACCGGTTTCAAATTCCATTTGTAGGGGAACACAAGTAAGCCATCTAGAAAGTTTGCAATGGATAACGTTTTCTATAATGTCAACTCAACGGATAAGGGATGGGTTTTGATGTAATAAAATTTTAGTACTTACACGTGCACTAATGGTATTGAAGTAGTAGACAATAAGTGCATAGTCGATCTCATAAAAATTTGTAAAATTTTAAAAAATAAATTAAAATTAATCTATTTCACTCTCACCTAATTAAGAAATCTTGAGTTTATTTAACTAATCTAATAATAAGCATAAATAAATAAATTATCAAGTAAACACGTAAGCAATTAATCTAGACAATAATAATAAAGAAATAAGAAAAATCAAATTAAGATATTAAGGTTTTTGAATCCACACACGTGCATTATAATAACTTTTCAAGTAATTAAAATTATTTTCTTAATTCACTTTACAATAACATCATAATCAAACTTGTTATTATGAAAAATATAATATTAAAATCACTTTAATAAATCAACTAATGTATACTCTTCATAACTTTAATGTTCAAGATCAAAAATTCATATGTATCAATTCGAAAATAAAAATCATACAAAAAATTCAATACTTGAAATTATACCAATGAATAGCAAGACTAAATAATTAATTCAACAATCTCAAATCATAAACTAAATTCATATTTAAAATTATTAACTTTATTTAAATCTAGGTAAAAAAATTAAACAATCAAAGCACGTATTTAAAAAATAAATATGAATCACATGTCAAGTTATTACAAAATATAAAACTTCACCTTCAATCTTAATATAAAAACTTAGTCACTCATAATTTTAATATCTATTAAAAATTAAAATACAAAATATAAAATCTAAACAGATAAAATAATAAGACTGAAAAGTTTTATGTTCTAAATCTTCGTCTTCTTTTTTTTTTTCTCGGCTTATCCGTTTCCCTCCCTTCGTTTTTTCTTTTCTCTTCTCTCCTCTTCACTAGACCTAACGTCCTCCCTGGAGATTTTTTAATCCTTTTTAATATACTATTGACCGACCACCTCTAACTTGACGTAAGGCCAGAGTAGATCTTTTTATTTTTTTTATTACTTCTTTTTTTACTTTTTCTTGCTGTACACTTTTAGACATGCACACCTATATTAGATATATATATCTAATCATATTTTTCTTAGTTTTAATAAAATTGTGTATAGATTAAATTTTTGAAGCATTTATTTTCTATTTGGGTTAAGATTTTTTTTTTACTTTTGTATTCAAATTTGTAATAAAAATAATAATATAAATAAATAAATAACAATTAAACAATATGATTAAAGAGTAAGAATATATAAATTATGTGACTTATCATACTTTTTAATTTAAATTTTGCTTGTCATCAAGCAAACTGACACTAAAAATAAAAAAAACTAAAAGACAACTAAATAAAATTAATTAACTTAACTAATGCACTTTCGCTGAAAATCTCAATTGCATTTAACATATGCAATAAGCCTTTTAAACTCGTAGATTATCCCTGGTGAATTAGTGAAGCCTTGTGAAGGTTTGCAATAAATATACCCATAAAATTTTTGAATTTCTTTCATCAAACTCAATAATAATTCTTTCATTCAAATACCAAGAGTTTAAGCAAAGCCATGAAATTTATTGTATCAACAAGAATAGGAATCAAAGTTTAAAACACTAGCAATCATTAAAAGTCACCTCAAAAACTTATTGTTTAAGAAATTTTCTGCCCATTTAGAGATGACTACAATTTTTAAAATTCACTTGACTCAAATTCTATCAGAAGTATGCTTTAACTCAAATCTCACAAGATATTGCACTCACCAAATAAATCACTCTGAAGTAGGTGCATGCAAATATACTTATGTATACGAGCAGAATTAATATAAATCAAAGACAAACATTTCGCATACATTATTTTAAAAAACACTATTAGAAAAAGAATATTTTAATTTCATGAAAGGAATGCCAAATACTGAGATATAAATAATAAATATTACAAAAGCACTTCAATAAGTACACGAGCATCGAGAGCATACCAACTGCTAAGATCAAGTAAAACTTTTTTTTTTTTAGGTTATAATGTAAGGCTTATAAAGACAAATGTAAAAATCAAGCAACGGATATGCGAATGATTGGGATTCTAACATAAAACATAAGGCACTTCTGCATTCTACTCGTTTTTTTTTTTTTTCTACTATTGGTTTTCTTTATCTTTTTGCTTTGTCTTTTTTTTTTTCTAGTGCTATTTTTTTTTTGACCCATCTTTAAGTCTATTTCTTTGTCTTTTACTACATATATCATTACTAAAGTTTTGTCCTTAAAAACAAAAAAACAAGTATCTTCATTTGTGCAAGTTGAATTGAGAAAGAGGGTGATCTATTTACAATATAAAAAAAATTAGCAACGAAGGAAAGAAAAGAAAAAAACAAAAAAAAAAAGGGAAGTACAAAAAGGAAAAACAAAAAGAAATAAGAGGCTGTCTATTGAAAAAAAATATCAAATGAAATAGAAAAATTGAAGATATGTATTCAGTGATCAATTCATATCTTGATCACACATGTTTTGAGTATTTTATCCTTTTTCTTTCCCTACCTTATACCTCATGGCCAAATTACAACCTAAACAGAGTTCTCGAGGATTTAATGTGTACATTACTTGTTCATTCACTTAGTAAAGAATTCACTTATCAGTTGCTTGTGTGATTTTAATATTAAGTATTCTTTCATAGAGTTATATCAAGTCATCTCTCACTATATATATTAACGTCATTTTCTTTATGGTTGTCTCTTTTATTTTATATTTACTCTTTTACAAGGACAACCGATGTGAGATGCCTATTTTCTTTCTTTTTTGGAGAATATTCAGTGAGATTAAATCAAAACTTAAAAGATGTATCTGTGTTTTAATGTTGTAATATTTTTCTTATCATGTAATGATCACGCACACACAAAAGCCTTTTACATATTATTTTAAGACATTATTTTGCTTGTGTGTTAACGAATAGGATATACAAAATATGCTTGTGTTTTGATACATGTAATATTTTGTCTCATTATCCTCACTTGCAGGCCACATTTTGATGTTTGTGGGTACCAGATTAGACAACGAAAGTGTAGTTTATTACCTCTAAATGATCCCTTGTTAGTCGTAGTTTTGGGATAAGTTTGATTTCTTTAATATATTTTGCATTAAACCTTTTTCTCAATCTGATTACAGGTTTCTAAAGCTAAAGGAGTGAATTGGGAGTCAAAGAAATGATCCGAGCTGAGAGTGTAAAACATTGAGGAACATTCCCAGGGGTCTTGTCTCGAGAAGCATGCAACTTTTGGTTTGTGACTTGGAACGGAGCAATTGATGAGTCGTTGGAAAGCTCTCCCCAAGACAATTATGTTTGCGTCTAATGAGCCTGGCCAAATTCCAACTCTAAGGGCTTTAAATGAGGCAATTCCGAACTGAGCGAAAAGGGGGATTATGGTTCGAACCCTTAAAGAGCCATTCGAACAGCAAGAAGAAGGAAAAGAAGAAAACAAGGCATACCGTTCGAATGGCTCGTGGGCATGCAAATTGGAAATTAGCCTACCGTTCGAATGCACATCTCAACGGTTTGAACGGTTGAAAATGCAGTGACAGGCGTTCGAACGCCCATTTTAACAGTTTGAACGGCATGGTTATTTTTGTCCAGATTTTAGGGTTCACTTTGTAATCCCTATAAATACAACCCTTTTTGTGATTTTCGAGATATCAGAGCATAAGGGACGGCGACTTTAGGGTTTTTTGTACGTTTCTTCCTTTATTGTACCTTTTTGTTGTTAGATTTATGCTTAGATGTAAATGCAACCTCTAAAGCATTAGTTTAATATATGGTTTTCCATTTCTCTTGCATTAAATTCATAATGTTGGTGGAGTTATTGCTTTAAAGTTGAATTTCTAGCTCTTCTTCATGTATTTTCGAAATTATTCATAGATAGGAATGAGTAGCTAACTTCCCCCACCTCGGGATTGAATGTGAAAACTGATTGGAGGTCTTGGTTGACTATAAGAGGGTGTTTTTGGATTTTCAAGCTAAATCTTGTGATTGTATGGTTCTTGTTGTTCTTCATTCTAGAAACCTTTGAAAACTTAGACGATTGATTATGTTCGGTAACGTTTATGCGTGAGTATATACTCAGTATAGGTGCTGCACGAATCGATGGTATTCGTCTTCGATTCTAAAGATTTGATTTATTCTAGATGTGGGATTTCTAAAGGACACCCCGTTTCTATCGCTAAAACTTCCGAATTCGATACTCACGTTGTAGTCAAAGGATTTGAGTTATAGAATACCTCTTTTGGAATTCTTAGACAAATAATCGGTTGGATCAGTCAATCCCGAGACTTTGTCACATTAAGTTAAAACTCAAACTTGATTCAAGTCGTTCCTTCTTAGTTAGTTAGTAAGTTTAGATAACCAACCCATTTCCACAACAAACATATTTTCCATTTTTTTTACTTTGCATTTTAAGGAGTTTTAGCTCGAATTTAGTAGTTGATTGAGAGGGTGGTCCTAGATCTTGTGGTTATTGTGCACACACAACTCCTTGTAGGATGATCTCGTACTCCAAGTAATACTACTCCGCCGGCCTTCTTTTGGGTTAATCTTGAGTGCACGTGTGGTGCGAGTCAAGTTTTTGGCGCCATTGCCAGGGAGTTTGCTTTTGCACAAGTGACTGCGAGAGGCATGCTAGAACACGAACCTTAGTCAATGCGAAATTCAGTGAATTGCGTCATCATCAACCTAGAACAACGGAGGAATCGTCAGCAAAAGTCATTCGGTAACTTCGTTCCATCATTTTTGTGGTGTTAGAATTTTAGGATTTTGCTTATTTCTTTTTATATTTTGTAGGGGTCTAGGCATATGGTAGTCAGGAGGCGGAACTAGAGGAGGTTAGGCTTTGTGCTAAATGTTTATTGGTGGTTTTGCCTTGTATGTGAAGATTGGAGGATCGGTTGGGTTGCTTTTAAATTCAATGTGGGTAACGGAGTTGACATTTATGTGGAGATTGGAGGGTCGGAGGAACTTTGCTTGATTAATGTGTGCATTGCATTTATATGTCCTATTTCTTTCGAGATCACACTCATCGTCTTGTTAGAGTCGACCCGTTATGTAACCTTCCACCAGGCTATTTGACTCCGTCACTTGCTCGTTTAAACCTAACAGATTCACCTCGCTTTCCTTTAATTGTTGACTTAGGACCCATACCTATGGCCAACATTGATAATCCACTAGGCAATGTCCCAGGGGGTGAACACAATGAACATAATGGGCACAACGGTCATGAAAGGGGAAGCAACATAGGGGACTCAGAAGTCCAAGATCGTCCTATGAGGGACTACATGAACCTTGCTAGGCAAACACCCACATCCGCCATAGTACTTCCGGCGCACCAAACCACATTGAATCTTAAACCGGGAATGCTACAAGCCATGCCTCAATTTCATGGCTATGACTCTGAACAACCATACATGCACATAAAAGATTTTGAGGATGCATGCTCCATTTTCCAAGATAATGCTTGTCCCCGAGAAGTTTTACTTCTGAAACTTTTCCCATTCACTTTGAAGGATAAGGCTAAGACATGGTTGAATACACTGAGGCCTATGTTTATTTACTCATGGAACACACTTCAAGGGGAGTTCTTGAAAAAGTTCTTCCCCGAATATCACACCAAGGCACTACGGCGTGCCATATCTCAATTTGTACTGACTAGTGGTGAGACCTTCTTCCAATGTTGGGAGAAGTTCAAGGATCTACTATTCGCATGTCCACGTCATGGTTTTCTAGAATGGCACATCATTAACATATTCTACTCTTCGTTGACCCCTTAATTGAAGATGTTTGTAGAGTCTATGTGCACGGGAACCTATCTAGACAAGAACCCCACTGAGGCACATAATTACTTCGACTATCTAGCTAACTTGACTAGGGATTGGGCTAGCACGGGTACTCAAAACCTTACAACTCAAAATCATATTACCAAGCCCACTATCACACATGTTGAAGCCAAACACCAGATGGGGGAAGTATAGGATCTACAAGCTAGGGTTACGTCACTCACACGCAAGTTGGAGGCTTTAGAAACTTCTAAGGCCACCACTTCTGTACCGGTTGAAACACCTTTATTGTGCTTAGTTTGTAATACACAGGACCATGATACAACTTCATGTCCGATTATACCGGGGGTGAGGGAAGCACTTCACGGCCAAGTGAACGAGGTTGGTCAATTCCAAGGGGGTTACCAAAATCAAAGGAGTGGGAACAATCCCTACTCCAATACATATAACCCGAGGTGAGGAATCACCCTAACTTTGGGTGGAAACAAGAGGGTTCACAAAATCCTCAACCATTTCAACAACCTCCACAACCCTTTCACCCACCACCGCAACCTTTCCATGGACCATCAACGTCTTATCCCACACAATCGGCACCTCAACCGTATGCACATCAACCAGCACAATACCAAGATTCTCATAGGAGAAACAATGAGGACGTATAAGTGACCAATGATCTACG
>CM065383.1:11900000-11902500 GCA_033060915.1 Euryodendron excelsum
AAAAAGTTAAGACACTTTGAGGTCTTAGGAAAAGTTTAAGACACTTTGAGGTCTTTGGAAATTGAAGACCCTTTGTGGTCTTGGAGGTTTTGACTTGAAATTGAATGGTAGAGTGTTTCTTGAAAATGTTTTTGCATCAACTTGAGGGAGTTATGGAAAAATGCTTTGGCATGTCTCAAGGGAACTTGAAAGTGTTTTTGAAGTCTTGTTTTGAAAACCTTGGAGGCATGTTTTGATGAATTAATTTTTGAAAGTGGTTTTCGAAAATGGCTAAGGGTTTGGAGTCCTAATATGGACAACCTTAGAGGTTGTTCTTGTTTTATCACTTCTCCTTGGAATCCCTAACCATTATGGGGCTAGGAACACCTTAGGTTTGTGACTCTTTGAAAATATTTTTGGAAAGGTCTTGAAGAGGGAATGTAAGATCATTTGAAGAGTTTATGGAGTTGGGTTATTGAAGTCATGGGGTAGGAGGTTTTGGAGGAATAGGTTATGAGGATAATTTGAAAGTTTGAATGATCATTTGAAAAAAAAAAGGGTTCAAGAGTTGGAACCTTGAAGTGTATTAACTTAGGTTGGGTTAGCCTAGGTTTAGGGGGAACCTAAGGTTAACTAACTTAGGTTAGGTTGACCTAAGGTTAAGAAGACTAAGGGTTAACTAACTAGGGTTAAGTTAACCTATGGTGAGTGAACTAGGGTCAAGTTAACCTAGGGTTGGACAACTAGGGTCAAGTTGACCTAAGGTTGGTCAATTGGGGTCAAGTTAACCTAGGGTGTGGTAACTAGGGTCAAGTTAACCTAGGGTTAGGTAACTAGGGTCAAGTTAACCTAGGGTTGGTAACTAGGGTCAAGTTAACCTAGGGTTAGGTAAGTAGGGTCAAGTTCACCTAGGGTTGGTAACTAGGGTCAAGTTAACATAGGGATGGTCAACTAGGGTCAAGTTTACCTAAGGTTGGTCAACTAAAGTCAAGTTAACCTAAGGTGGGATTGGAAAATGGTTTTGAAAGTTGGTTTAATGCATTCTTAGAAAGAGTTTTTGAAAAACAAAACATGTTATGTAATGGACTTTGGTTAGCAATCTTTTTAAAGATTATTTCCATGAAAATTTTAACTCTAGCCAAGAGTATGGTTTATATGGTTAGTGTTTGGAGACCATTCCAAGGAAAGTTTCCTCAAGGCCATTATAACCTTTGTCTTGACAAGAGTGGAGGTTTCAAAAATCAACATAATGATCGCAATTTTTGAGAGATCATTTTGATGCAAAGATGGAGTGAGTGCATTTTTGAATGTCATATTTTGAGAAGGATTTTGAAGGCCATTTTTTAGGGAAAACCTTCCATCAAGAGAGGGTTCCATGGGGCCATTACAACCACTACACTTGAAATAATGGAGATCTTGAAAATTAGAGAAATGGAAAGCAACATTTATGCAAGTTAAAATGCAATGATGCCAAAATGAAAGTTAGGGGGTTAGTGGGGGCTCTTTTAAGGCATACTTCTAAAGTCTCATCTTAGACTTCAAGAGGCCAACTCTTGGAACAATTTTTGAGAGAAATGGAGAATTTGGAAATGACATAAAATTAAGAGCAATGTAAGCATTGTGGAGCATGACAATAAGCATAAAATGAAGCCAAGCACACAAGACATGATCAAGATAGCAATATGCAAGGGGTCGTGATTCACATACAAGGCTTTTAGGCTACATCACATAAACAAGGGGCTCCTAAGCCATACCATCTTAAAGTGGGCTAGTGAGAGGTCCCCCTACATGGTGGCTGTCACTTGCTTTTCTCTAGGCATGATCTAAGAGCCCTCTTGGCTCAACCATGCAAGAAAGGGGGGGTTGAAGATGGGGATTAAAATAGAGAATAGCCTGAATAGGCTAGGAGGGAGGAGAGAAGTGTGGGGAAAGCATAAATGTAAAAGGGATACCACATTTTGCCTTCAACACACTTGTAGTCTTTAATGGATGTCTTGATTGGAGCTTGAGTGACTTCAAGAAGGTTTGAGAGGCTAGAGTGGAGTGTATGAGTGTGTATGAGGCCTTGTATATGGAGTGTATAGGTTTAGGAGGGGTAGAATCTAGCCTAAGTGTTGGAGGGGAGGAATATATGTAGAGATTCGAGTTTTTGGAGTGATTTCAGCAGAGTTTCGTATCAATTTCAGACCTTCAATATGCAAGGGGGGAGGCCTCTATTTATAGGCAATCTGGAACAGGCCTTGAGCATGTGCTACATGTGCATGGCCAAATTTTGGCCTTGCGCATGTAGGACATGCGCAGGTACTGTTCCATTGCTAGAATAACACGTGGCACCCTGTGTATTGGTTAAATATCGACCGTTGATTGAAAGTCGGTCAATTTGATCAAAATTTGAGCGCATGTAGCATACGTTCCATCACCGGGAAAGTTCATCCAAACTTTGCCTTGATAATTGAGTCAATCGGGAAGGTTTCGAGGGAATCAATTGCACTCGGGATGTTCTCCTAGTGCCTCCGATGAA
>CM065383.1:11910000-12110000 GCA_033060915.1 Euryodendron excelsum
ATCAAGTGATAAGGTTTCCTAATATTCAATAAATTGCATCAATTATGCAAAGATACAAACAAGATAATCTTTTTCTCATGGTGCCTAATAATAAAAATCAAGTAATAAGGTTTCCTAATGTTCAATAAATAGCATCAATTAATGCAAAGGTACAAACAAGATAATCTGTTTCTCATGGTGCCTAATAAAATATTATTTAATAATTAGCTACAGTTCTTATCTGTAAAATTTGGTGGCTTTTCACCTGACAACATGAAGAAATCTAGAGATCATATTATTGATCAACTACAAACAGTGGACCGAGACTAAACTCCAAAACAGAAAAAGAAAATGAAAGGGTTTTTGGTGAAAACAATTTATACATTACTACACCTTTCACTATCTGTGAAAACAGTTTGGTGACACTGAAATGTAAAGCTAAATGCATCCACATATGTGCCCACCACCCAGACACAAGAGAGAGAGTCACAGATTGGTGACACTGAACCATACCGCTAAATACATCCACATGTGTGCCAACTACCCAGACATGATAGAGAGAGAGAGAGAGAGAGAGAGACTCTTCAGCACATAATGTCCTATACTGATCATTTATGTTCTCACTCCCAATGCCATGAAAAATCTACAAATATATATTTATATATGTATAATGGTCTGAGTAGTGGCTAGAGAACTACAAAAGGATTTAGAGAAGAAAGAGTATGGTCTTAAAGAGGTATGAACAACGGCTATGTGCAAAGGCAAGTCAAAGAGAACTTAGAAGGCTTAAAGGCATACCTTCAACAAAGCAACAAAGGTCAATTTTTTGTTAAGTCCAATAGAGGCATATGAATTGCCAGAGCCACAATCAGGTCATAAGAACAGTGAGATGTAATCCTAATTTTAGATGGATTAGCCAAACCAAGCTGGTGAGCTACTCATTTCACTATTTCATCATACCTATGAAGTTTTGACCTTAACACTCAGGTAAAAATGTTAGGAATAAGATTGCAACCAGTAGCATTTTGTTGCCTCATAATATAGTAATTGTTACTCTTAAAATGAAAAAAAAAATGTGGTTGTCTAATTGTATTTTTTTGCACTTACAGCTCTAAACAAAAATCATCCTTACTTGGCATGCATGTAAAAATGTTATGCCTCAACATCACTTAACAATCACAAAACAATAAACAAGGGGCTAAGTCCAGTTTTGAAGCACCAAACTAATCAAAGAGGGAAGACAATTAACTTAGCATCAAGAGGACATCCCTTTCTCAAAACATACAGTTAATGCCTTAATTAAAATCATTTACCTTGTAATGCACTAATTTTTCTTCACTTGAGATCGCAAGCTTCAACTAATAAAATGCCATATATAACTTCAGTTTCCAACTAAGCCATAAGTCATTTACATTACCAAGTTATAGTAAAGAATCAAATTTGACCAAAAAAAAGAACAACAAATAAAAGAATCAACTACAACTCATCAATGTGCAAGCTCAAACTTTAATAAATACTATAGCAATAAAACTACACACTTATTTTTTTTTCCCACCTTTTCTCTCCTTTGTAGAGGGAACCAAAGAAAATTAAAAAAATTTAAAAAAAAGGTACTTTAGAAAGAAAAAAAAAAGACTTAGAAAGACATTTAGCATACCATGAAATTTATAGACAACTACACATATAAAGTACTTTAGAAATTAATAGCCAACGTGAGTTAAAAACTTCAAATGAACTAGGTTTTAATCCTTCCCAAACACAAGGCACAGGCTGGTAATGTTGTCAAAAGTATTCCTTCTTGCTTAGACTGTTAAGCTATCAAATGCAACAGGAATGTTTCTAAAATATTAGCCAAACTATGCATAACTGCAAGTTCAAACTTGTCATCTATGTAAGTGGTCTGCTTTGGATGGAACTACAAGTGTCTATGCATGTAATGCCTAGTTTCTTTCTTCCTTTATTAGGAAAATGAGCCAGAGTGTAACAAAATAAAACCGTACCTCATTTTTATTATTGTTTTTTGTAATCTTTCCAAACCGAGAAGCCAAGTATTGAAGAATTTGGAAAAATTTTGTTTGCCCCTATATTTTGCAATTTTGCCAATAGTATATGGCCAAGTCCCATCATTGTCACAAAAAAGTATGCAATTATTTTTGAATAAATTCATTATATTTTTGAATATCTATTGTTTGATACATGTGTGAAGATATATAAATAACAATCCCATAAATTTATTCATCCAATTCGATCAATATTCTCAATATGACAAAAAAATGAAAGTCAGCAAGTAAAAACCATGCGAATTAAAATAAACCATTCAAATAAATTGTTTCAAATCTAATTAGATATTCCAAAAATACAAAGCTAGTTTGCATAAAATAGTCTAATATCCTAGTCATTAAAAGTATCATACGTTATTTGCTAGACTAAAAGATGCCAATATAAAGAGGCAAATCACATAGATAGCTACATAATTAAGATAAAAAAAAATAAAAAATAAAAGCAAATTTCTTTGATGAAAGGCTAGAAGGATGGTTAGCTCTCTTTTCAACCTCATCAAGGTTGGGTTGAAATATGCAAGCATTAAATCAAAGATTGTAGCTACCTGCAAAAAAATAAATAAATAAAATAAAATAAACTGTAAAAAAATAACTGTGAGTCAATTCATGATAATTATGTCAAAAAGAAACTCCATCCCATATCAGTTTAGAAATATGATATGGTATCAAAACCTTAATATTTATCACTGACAACCTGGGGACTTAACTCTTATATTTGAGTAGTTTGAAGGAGGTAAAATATATGATTAAGGAAGATAAATAATAAGGGAGAAAGATGTAGATTCCTTAGATCTTAAATGAATCTCACCAATTTCTGTCTCATAGTTCTAAATTCTATGCCTGTTTTTGGCTTCATTGGACCCAATTTCACTTCTAAGTCCAATGAAAATGCTTATCTAAATTCCATCCAACTACATGAACCCCAGTGGGATGTAACTCAATAGCTATTAAAAATCAACCCATGCTCCTTATTCCATAATCATCAATTGTCTCAGTTCCATACCCAAGTGATTACACTCTAAAAGTGTAATCATAAGTCTTTAATTTGTACATTGTTAGATTTAGATTGTAGTTAATTATCTTGTTTTAGTCTAATAATTGATTTATTGTATATTTTTGTGTATTTTGTAGGTTTTGGAACGAAAACAGCAAATAAAAGCCAAAATTCCAGAAGACCGTCCGGATGGTTCAGCCATTCTGATGGTGCGTTCGGATGATTGTCAGCCGTTCGGACGGTAAAACAACTGTTCGGACGCACCGTCCGGACGTACTTTGGACGCACGTCAGATGGTAAGCGCAGTTTTGCCCTAAAACTAGCATTCGAAGGAAAAAAAAGATATAGGGAGTTAGGGTTATTTTTTGGAGAAAGGGGCGGCGGGGGAAGCTCACGAAAGGTTAGTTTTCCCATTTTTCTTCATTTTTAGCTTAGATTTATGTTTGTAATGTTAATATAAGAGTAGAAATTGTAACTTTCTTTTCGTTGTAATGTATTTTTCTTCACTTTCTTGCACTTTCCTTCACTTTCCTTGTAGCCAAACAGATTTATTGTTGTAGTAAAATTTAGATTTAATTCTCTTTATGCTTTCTTTACATTTCTACATGCTTTTATGATGCAGCGGATATTAAGAGAACAAGAAATTAAACTCTAATCCGTTGATTCACCATGAATACCAGATTCAGAGCCGTCCTACAACCTATTGATTCACCACGAATGCTAGGTTCTAGGGCATCAAACACTCGTTGATTTTCGTAGAAAATACCGAATGATTGGAAAAGTGCAAAGAATCGCACACAAGTTTATTATTCATCAAAAGCTGCTGAAAATGTCCTAAACAAGAACATAAATAGGCAGCACAAAACCCTAGGCCCGAGACAAAACCGGATTAAAGAAAAACTGACAAAAAGCCCACAAAAAATAAGCTCAAAACACAAAATAGTTCCAAAACTGTATTTAGAAGCATTTTTTTGCAATTTCCTAGGCTAGAAAATCATTTCATATTTTTCCCTTTCTCCGGCTCATTGATACCTTTTCAAAGACATATTATAATGGCGACACGGAGTAACGAGTCAAAAGTTATGGTCGATTGAAGTTTACCGACCACCGGTCCGGGTATATCGCCGTCGCCGCGTTTCCAAAAATCTTCAGCAATGCGATCCGCATCATTTTATGATGAAATCAAGTAGTTAGATTTATCTTGGGTGTGATTGTGAAAATCCACCAAGGATCTTCAAGTATTTCAAGGGGGATTCATGAACTTCAAAGTTTTATTCATAGATTTCAATTTTTCTATTCAGTTGAGTGTTGGATTTATTTGAAAACTTAGATTCATAACTCATTTGGTAATATTTATGCACAATTCAACAATTGGTATAAATCTTGCACATTTCTAGGTTTGTTTCTATGGTTCTATTAATTGTTGCAATTTATACAATCAACTAAATATGAACTCAAGGTTTTATGGTCAAGATATTCCGAATCAAGAATCCACGGTGTGATTCTTGATTTGAGTTATAAAAATCCTCTATTAAAATTCTCGTTATGAATTAGTAGATTGAATCAATCATATCCAAGCTTTCTCATTTAATAGCTCTAAATTTAGTTTTAATTTGCTTTTAATTTAATTGTCTAGTTATTGTTTTAATTTTCATTGCACTAGTTTAGTAAATCAAAACCCCATTAAAAACCTAAAGATTTTCGGTTCTTTTATTTTTTTTTTATTTTAGATCAATTCTCCACATAATTGCAAATCAATCCTAGGTTAGGTTAGTGTGAGTTGAGTACTAGAGCCTATATTTGGCTAGGTCCCTTGGAAGAGAACGATACCGGATTACCGGTTTATACTTTATTGCGACCTCCGTACTCTTGCGGGGAACTAACTCCATTTTGTAGTTTTCGGAGCGAGTC
This sequence comes from Euryodendron excelsum, assembly GCA_033060915.1. Classification (NCBI taxonomy): domain Eukaryota; kingdom Viridiplantae; phylum Streptophyta; class Magnoliopsida; order Ericales; family Pentaphylacaceae; genus Euryodendron; species Euryodendron excelsum. The sequence goes on from CM065383.1 coordinate 11,914,945, forward strand.
ACCAAGTCTACGAAAAAAAAATTGAGTTTACTATTAATTTTATTCATTTTTAAGTTTATTTTAGTTAATTTAGAGTCTAGATAACAAAACAACTTATACACAGAGATCTTACACATAAAGGAAAAAAAAGCGAAAAAAGGAAATAGAGATCCTGTTTGTTAGTATTTTATTGGCAGTGCCAGCGAAATATGCTTGTCCAATGGCTCTGAACTTAAAAGGGATGCATACCCATGTCTACACAAAAGTAACAAAATAACTGAGTTTACTCTTTAAGTTTATTTAATGAGAATTTTATTGCTAAAAAGAATAATATAATGAAGCTTAAAGGCATCCCTGTAGGATATGCATCTCTCAAAAGCGAGAGACAAACAAGTCTAGCCTACATGTAAAATTCTCTTATATCCCGGGAAAATAGATGAAGAAAAAAAAAAATACACCAAGGCAAAGGATGAATTACAAAGAAATAGCCAATAGGCGCACAACATCCAAAAATTCATAAGCGAATATCAAAAAAGAGCATACGGAACTTGATCTGGTTCTAAACATATTGCCCAAATCCTACGGAATGGAGCAGCCAACACTCAACCTAGTGGATTGTGATGACATTGCTATGTCACTCCTGTTAGAGAAACAACCAACACTCATGTAGCAGCTAAGCCGCAGTGGGGATAAAGGCATCACCCATAGGCAGAAGTCACCACAATACACAAACATATTTGACAAGTTTCTCCATAAAATCAGAAAATTATAGAGTCATTGACGGGACATGCCCATGAAGGCCATGTCTAACAACTTGAAAGCTTTCTCCAAATAATTTGTATAGGTCCAGCAAAGAGGAATTTCATCAAACAGTTAATATGCATAAAGTGTTACTCCAAACTCATGTATACACATTCAGTTTTTTATTTAACAAACAAACCAGCCACTTCCATTATGCAACAATGATTTCTTCTAAAATAATATAATCTCACATTAAAATCACCACAAGTTTAGTTTATGGAAAATAAAATCACGTATTTATCAATCCAACGCACATTAATCTAAACAAGATATGGTGGAGAATGCACGTTGAAGGCTGAGTCGATCTATAGGTTATTTGAAAACATTAAAGAAGGCAAAAGAGATCGGAAATGGTGGAATCGAAGGGAAAGAACTTACTGATGAAGGAGGTGACTTTGTTGGCAAAGAACTTACAAGGTTTGGTCATTGCAATTCGAAACCGGTATTTTGTCAACATGGTGGTTTGCTCGGCGGGCTGGTGCATCGGCTGCAGGTGGTTTGCTCCGGAGGAGAGAGAGAGAGAGAGAGAGAGAGAGAGAGGATAACAAAGAAATTTATGGCAAAAAAGCTAGGGCTCTCAATCGGGAAGAGGGAAATCTTTGGAAAACATTCAAAATGAAAGTAAATTTTTTATGGGTGGGAGAGGAAATTTGGGGAAAGTTGAATTTCCCACAAGACATTTTGGTGATATACAATGATTAAAATTATTAAGGATTTTTTTATAGGCTTTGAGGAATAATTCTACTTAATCAAGCATGTAAAAAACTGAATAATAAGATAATTTCTACTAATAAAAATAAGAATAAATTTAATGAAATGGTTTGGGTTCAAAAACAATATAATCGATTTCAGCTCGGTTTGGTTCGGGTTGGGTTCAGGAATGGCCCTAGAGGCATGCATGGGTCGATTTGGTTCAAGTTGGTGGCTAACTCAGAACCGAACTGATCTTCATCAGTTTGAAGATTTTAGACCTAAGATCGAACCAATCGTTCCATGGGATCGAACTAAACCAAACCAACCCGACTCAGTTCAGATTAGTTTGGGTCGATTCCTTGATTCTGGCCAAGCGGGGTTGGGTCGGTTTTGCTTGTATAGTTTTAAGTTAATCCATTACATAAATAAAATTTCTCAAGAGATGCAGCAGAGTCCATTAGGACAAATGACATAAAGTATGATCAAACACAAGCTCCAATATAAAAGATTCTTTTGCATACCCCTAAATGGCCCGATGGATTTGTTTATGATCAATTTATTAGTTATTGAACCTGAATTTAGGCATCAAAAAAGTTGAAATACATAAAATATTTATTATTTAGTTACAAAAATTAAATATTTCAGGTTCAATCAATTATTAGTCACAATGGTTGAATATATAAAAGGATAACTCAATACATGAGATTTTCCCCACTTCGAGGTCTAGGAAAGATCAATTGTACGTATTCTTACCTCTTGCGTGTGGACATATGTTTTTCTAGTGCACAAGGCTCCTCTACTATAGGTTTGGGCATGGTTAGATATATGTGGCCTTCTGTACTTTGAACTTGTGAAACCCAAGTTTCAATGGAATAAACTTACTGCTACGCCAAAACATGCTCTGACTGATCAAAAAAATTAAAAAAAGTAATTTCTCATAATGGTTTAGACATTTTCATAAGATTATGCAATCTTACCTTCTATATACAAACATGTTATTTCCATATTTTGAACATATGACTCTAAATTGCAATAAAACAACCACGTTATAAGCAGAAACAATTTGGTATTTACATAAAAAGGGATAGACTAGTTACATATATTTATTTATTAGTTTTTCTATGCATCAAAGTATAAATAGCAATTTTTTAAAGTAGGAGTAGTAGTACTATACTAATATATTATAAGTAGAAATAATGTATTAAAATTAGTTATAGTCACATATCATATAAATTCTTAATTATCATGCCCTTAAAAACTGGTTGCTCCTTTTGGTGAGGAATTTATAATTTCCTTACTAAAGACTAATTTTTGAACACCACTAGCAAGGAAATTTATGTCTCCTCGCTAATAACTTTTTCCCGCTTAACAAAAAATTCCCACTAGTTATTTTTGTGGTTACCATTAGCAAGGAAGTTTGTATTTTGTCACTATAACATATAATGATTACTTCTTTTAGTAAGGAACCTACTAGTTCCTCGCTAAAGTCTTTATATTATATGTCTTGCGAGGAACAGTATGCCTTGCGAAAGGTTTATACCTTTAAAATCAGCGACGAGCACAAAAGTTGACACTAATAGGTATTGAAGTTTTTTTTGCAACCAGATGTTTTTGTCGCAAAAATAATTATTCAAAACCTTTAGCGACGATCTATTCGACCTCTCGCTAAAACTTTTTCCCTAATCACCCTTCATGAGGAATTTTACTTTTCCTTGCAGATTCACTCTCTCGCCACACATCCCGCCAAAAAATATTTTCCACCAGAGATTTTGCAACGAGTATTTGCGAGAAATTTTTTAGTTTGTCGCTAAATGTAGTCATTTGAAGACTTTAGCGAGGAATCATGGTTTTCCTTGCTAAAAGGGTATTTTTAGCTTGAAATTTAGTTCCCTTGCCAATACTTTCTTCGCTAAATGTCAAATTTCTTGTAGTGAGTATTGTCAAATGTTTATGAGTCTATGATGAGGGTTTCATGATTTTAACTGAGTAATATTTTAGTGATTGATTATTTTGAATATACTCATCTACTAACTTATGATGTCCGAGTAGGCTAAATAATCGGCAATTGGTAAATTTGTATTGATTATTCTCAAGTAAGTCAAGTAATTGAATCAATTGAATCCAAGTCTGTTTTATTTTATTATGTTTGACAAGCATTTTTAGCCTCCATCTCAAAACCTTAAAAAGATTTTATTTTATTTTTCTTTTTATTACATTTGTCATTTGGCTTTAATTACTATATCCATTCTTTGTTGTTCGATCCTAGTCTTACTGGTTTATTTTTATTATGTTCTACTTCACTGCACCTACTCTTGGGTGTATTAAGCAGATCAAGTATTTTTGTTGTGATTGCACGCTAAAAAGTATAATTGGAATCCCTAATTACAAGCTAATGTTAGTTATTATTTGTATATTATTTATTATTTTAATATAAATTTAGTATTTTTTACGTTTTATATGCCGATCAGATTTAAAGATAAAATCAAGCAAAATAAAGTAAAGTAATGTACATTATCTATATGATGTATATCTTATATTATATCTTTTGCGTTATATATATTACATATATTAAATTTTATCTTTTACTTTATATATAATAATATATATTATATTTTATCTTTTGCTTTATATATAATATATTATATTATATTATTATAATATATATATCATATGGGTAGGAAATGGATCTGTCGAGGCAAGAAAACAAAAGGAAAAGGAGGAAAAGAAAGAAAGGAGAAAGAAAAGAAAGGGTGGAGGAAGAAAAGAAAGGGGCGGCCGACAAATTGGTCGTTCTTCGACGCATCTTTTACATGCGCCTTGCACATTCTAGCCTCTATAAATAAAGGAGTTATTCGAGCAACAGAAAGAGGAGTCTAGGGAGAGCCGAGAGAGAGAGAGAGAGAGCAAATAGGGAGTCCCTTTGGGATTCCATTCAGGATAAATTTTGGTCTTTTATTTCAATCTTTTGTTTTATTGTTGTGTAAGTTATCTTTATGTATAAACATTTTGATTTATAAAGTATTTTTTTCATGTCTTATTTTTTTAATAGTAGTATTTAGTTTTATTCTTGGAGTTAATTGAGAAAATCACTGGACAGAATTGGGATGGTCGATTAAGGTTTGTCTTTTTATTCCAGATTTATTTGAAAACTTAGAATTTTTACACATGTTCGGTATGTTACATGTATGGACATGGGCACGTATATTTTATACACGTAATGGTAACGTGTATTGTGAACAAATTTAAAATAGATATTTTTAGTAGAAACGTAGAGTAGATATTGGTTTACTCTACGCTGGCCAAAGGCTTGGATATTTTATGCGGATACTCTGTCTAGCATATTTTATGACCAAAATCTCTGATAGGAGATCTAAGGCTCTTAATCCTAATCTGGAATGGATTGCTTTTATATTCTTGGTAATTAAAATCTAGATCTTTTATAAAACTGAGACTTTTGATTATGTTTGTACTATCTCCTGCCTTGACAAAACAGTTAGAATATGCAAATCAATAGTAAGGTCTATAATAATAATTTAATAAGTATCTAAGCTAGAACTTTTGAAAACATGTGCATTTAATTATGCTTGTTACACTCATGCTCTGACAAAGTATTCCCAAGTATTTATGAGTCTATGGTGAGGATTTCATGATTTTAATTGAGTAATATTCTAGTGATTGATTATTTTGAATATGCTTATCTGCTAATTTATGAGGTCCAAGTAGGCTAAACTATCGGCAGTTGGTAAATCTGTATTGATTATTCTCAAGTAAGTCAAGTGATTGAATCAATTGAGTCCAAATCTGTTTTATTTTATTATGTTTGACAAGCATTTTTGGCCTCCATCTCAAAACCTTAAAAAGATTTTATTTTATTTTTCTTTTGACTACATTTGTCATTTGGCTTTAACTACAATATTCGTTTTCTGTGGTTCGACTCCAGTATTATTGAATTATTTTTATTATGTACTATTTTACCGCACCTACTCTTGAGTGTGTTAAGTTGATCAGACAGGAGGTTTTATACAGTCTTGACTATCAATTCCCTTAATGAATAAAATAGTTTCTAGGCAAAGAAAAGGGCAAAAAAACACAAATAAATTCTTGTACTAAAAAATCCAGCTGTCTGGTCTCTTGTCCGACAGTTTAACATTCGCATGGTGAAGAAAGTCCTCCTTCCCATTTCTTTTCCCTCCCCCATCCCCCAACAAATAAGGAGCCAACCTCCTTTCCCTCTTCAGCTCCTTTCCCTAACCAATCCTAGAATTAGTGGATGGCCCTTTAAATCATGCAAAAGATCACATGATCATTGTGTTCTTGAGTCACGCTATTCCTTCTCTATGACCTTTCTATCTTACATATTCTAGAAATCCTCATTTTAAAAGAAGAAAAACGGGAAAAAAAAAAAAAAAAAGTTAGAAGTAAAAAAATGGCTTTTATAAGTCAAATAACTTTTGTAGAGTCATCTAGCTCATGATATCTTAAGGACTAGACTTCACGCATGAACTTTTAATTAAGTTAAAACTATTTGGTGTTAGGAAGAAGAAAAAAAAAAATTAAGCCGCAAAGTTGAAAACGTGGAATCCTCTGGAATCTCTCATACTAGCTGAGCTGTGTAGTTAAGGTTCCCAGAAGAACATGCTATGGAGGTTTCCACTTCAACTTGATTAAAAAAATTAAGCAGCAAAGTTAACCCCATGTTGCTACAGCTTTCAAAAATGGGATTATGAGAAGGCAATTACGGCAGATTAGAGCCAGATCCCTTCCATGTGCAACCTTAACTATAACCTTTACAGTTGTTATTGGGACACTGAGATGTACTTATAAAACAATTAGCAGCTTTTCTTTTCTCACTGCAAAGAATCCAATGCTGCTAGCAGCCAAGATCCATGGTTAGATACAGTAATATATACTTTATTTTTAGTAAGCCAAAAGGAAGAACTTTCAGTTATAATTAGGGCTGCACATGGAAGAAGAAAAGCCCCAAAAGAATCTCTCACCACATTCTTGGGGCATGCGTGTGAATTGTGCAAGTACCAACTTGTTTTAAAAGAGAAAAAGGCACACGGCATTTGTTTTCATAAAAAAATGGAAGATTTTTTTTTTTTTTTTTTGGGATACATTGGAGGGCAAAAGCCTCTAACAAACGGAGGGTAAGTCGAACCCATGATTATGTAAGTTGAAGACATATGAAGGTTGTTGAAAAACAATTAAATCTCTGATCAAAGTTCAGTTGGCTGTAAATCCGTGCTATGATGTTTTCAGCTATGCAAAAAGCTGAGTTTAATCTTCATGGCTACATCGGTAACATTCAAGAAGTCAGGGACATAAACTTTAGCTAAGATCATCTTTCTTGCTTCATGTAATCTGCTTGTTGGTTACTTGCCAATGGTTTCCTTTTTCTATCTGTTTTGCTTCTTGGTTCAGGTTTTAGCTCTCTTTTCTGTCATGCCTTGCTTTGCTTGGCCAGTCTTGAGTTCTACCCTGTATCCATTCAGGTTGTTCTCCTATTTCATTCTTAATGAAATTTTGCTTTCAAAAAAAAAAAATGAAAAAATCCATGCTATGGATTCAAGCAAAATCAAATGGATATGTTTTCAATTCAGATAGCTTTTTTCATTGTATTGAAGGTGTTAAATCTTTAAATCCTCCCCCCTGCTAAGTTAGTTTTCTCTGTGTTTGTGAAAGTTGAATCCTGTTCAACTTAGGAAGTGGGGTGTTTTCCCATATCTGGTTGTGGTCCTTCTGTCAAACCTTTTGGTTTGTAGACTTCCTCAACCATCTGTAACCTTTCATCTATCAATTTATATCTTTAGTTGTTCAAAAAAAAAAAAAATCCATTTCACTTATAGTTTCGATGCAGCAATGCCACCCATGACCAGTTTTTTCGGCTGCTGACTGTGAGAAAATTTTGTTTGCATAGTATAACATGCGAGATATATATATGTATATATATTGGCTAACCGGATCTTCAGGCCATGAGCATACCTCGACTAATCTCAAAACCTATAATCTCTCATCTTGCACAAACCGAGTAATTAGCTAGTTTTTCCCCTAGGGTGGTCGTGAGGAAAGTTGAACTGGTGACCAGCGGGGAGTGAACCCACGGCCTGACCATCCCCATATAATTTGGGGAGATATATACTTAATAACAAAAATAAGCATATATAATATACACATGCATAATATTCTGAAGCACTTGTTTACCACAGAAAAAAAAGGAAGAAAAAATGCTTGTGATGTTCTTATTCTAAAAACTTTTGGAAGCTAAGCCGCGGCCATACCTAATGTTAGTGTCTTGGTATGATATTTTAGTTGAGCAATGGCCTTGAAAAGTTCTGGACATATTGCGGTCCATCTCCATAGTTTTGTCACATGCATCTAGTTGCTGGCTTGTATAGCTCACTGTATAGAATCTTCCTTCATGTTGGGGACTCACATGCTTCATGCACCTTTTTGACTCCTTAAAAACCAATGGAGGCAATGTTCCTTCCTTGTCGTCCTCCACCTTCTCATCTGACTCTTCTATCTTTGAGCTTAAGCTACTCTAATTGTTCAGGGTGACAACTTTTCTGAGTCGATCGATCGATATCAGTCTAGCCATGACCAAGTTGATCAATTCCGCTTGTTTGTTTCTTCTTCTAACACTCTTATTCTGTGAAGTTCTTTGTATTGAAGGAAGGAATTTGAAGTTGGAAAAGAATGTGAAGTGTGTGGAGTGCTTGAATCCTAATGTAAAGATGAATTCCACTAAAATAAGCAAAGAGGTAGCAAGCCCTAGCCAGTTGAAACCATCTGGTGTTAGAACTATGGATGAAGGATGTGTGGATTCTTTTCGACCCAGGATGCCTGGTCACATTCTTGGTGTTGGTCATTCTGATCATCACTAAGATTCTATGGCCGCGGCTTGTGGGGATCATTGTGTTACAAACAGCAATGCATTGTCCGCAGCATTTTCATTTTCAAGATTGAAGATTGTATGCAACATATTTCACTTCTAGTTCAGATAGCCTGCAATATATTGAATGCCTAATTTCAAGTTGAATTAGTTTTGCTTTGCAATCTCTCTCTCTCTCTCTCTCTCTCTCTCTCAAGGTGTTATGGATTTGTGTTTCATTTCATTTCCGCAAGCTTCAAATTACACCATGTCATCAAAAAACGTAAAATAGCTTTTTTATGCAAACTTCCTCGTTGATATTTCTGCTTTTAAGATTAGTTAGCAAATCTTAGTGAATAACTTGCTCCTGGGTGTCCAAGACGCTAATTCATCATCCACACCAGCAAAATGAGGCGGTATGACAAATATAGTGTCCGGCCAATAGACTGGCATGGTATTGAATTAGGATGATTTGGTAAATTGAGCTGTTAATTAGTTTTCCTTTTGACAACTAGCTTACTGGAAATAGTCTAGGAAGCAGCAAATAAATCAACTCATATTCCTTCCTTCAATACAAAGAACTTCATATCGTTATGATCCGAATCCTACATATACATCTAGAATAATCACACAGGGTTAATTAGTCCCATTTACAAAAGAAAAAAAAAAGAAAAAAAATTGAAAAATGAAAAATGAAAAGAAAAGCAAAAACACTTGGCCGAATGCCCTACAATAATGCTAGGGAACGTAGAACAATGTGCACCAACATGAGGATGAAGTTAACTGAAAACCACATGTTCTGCGGCCGAGTTGCTTCCAAAACAACAAGCAACCCACACACACATATATATATAGAAATCCTTCATCAACCCCAAAAATGTGAAGAAAAATGAAATTAAAACATATCACAAGGGAATCAAAGTGGACTGGACTAAGAAAATTTGGGTCCACTAAATTTTGTGGTATATTCAGTATATATATACCCCGTTAACTCCTCCAAGCTGGGAGACCACCTTTGTGATTTTTTTTTTTTTTTGTAATTCCAACTTGCATTACTGCAAAGGAATCTTTGTATATTTGGTGGCTAATGATCATGTTAGCTCACAAACTTTTTCGAGGTAGGAAGTGCAAAAGGCCATCTAGGCTGTGGCTGTAAAGTTGGGTTTGTATCTAATAGCCCTAGAAATAAAGGCAATCTCACAGGAACCGTCCAAATAAACAGAAATTGATTGTCATGGTGAGTGGGAAGGTGCATGGAGTAGTGGGGAATCAATAGAGCCTGCAACTTCTGCCATATATTTAAACCTTATTGTAACCCTTGAGTTCTCTCAAAGGTTATACAATCTGTCAAAAAGATCCTGACTAAATTAGATATTGACGATCCAATCACTTTGTAAAGATCTCATAAGATTGTAACCAGCAATCTTGCATGGAAAATGCTATTTTTCTAGAAAATTTATATAGAAAATTCTACCAAAACAATGTGGCAGTGACATTTTCATAATTAGGTCACCAAGATAAGTGTTTTTTTTAAGTGAATCGCACTCATTCAACCATATTATTCTAGTATTAAAATATGTATAAATTTTCTGTATATATACCATTACCCATCTTGCATTTAAGATTTTCTAAAAAAATCTGAAAAAAGAAAACAGGAAAACATATATTACTTTAGTGCAATAGCAATGCCATGTTAGTTTACAAATGTTGAGAGGTTTCTAATCCTTTAAGATCGAGAATGGGGTTCAATTCCTTTTTCTTCACACTAACTAGGAATATATAGCATAAATGGTAACATAACAATCTGTAAAGATGGACAAACATTTGATCAAACAGAGATCCATTTTAAAAGTGATAGTTGCACTGGCCCGGAAGCATGCAGAATATAGACAACTAGCAAGGGCTAAGATGTCTCCAAGCTTTTTCGCTCATGAGGGGTTGTGGGGTTGAACCCTAAAACTAAACCATCCAATTCTACATTTTTGTTCTTTCTTTTTGTATATATATCTCATCTTAACGGAATCTTCCCACTACTGAGGACCCTCGCATGCTTCTGGCATCCCTTTCTACGTTGTATAAATGCTACAGTTGGACGAGGGTTATTTAGGCCTTTCTCAAAACACCTCTCTCTCTGTGTGATTGCTAACTTAGAATAACTTGGTGATATGGCAAAAACTAGAATCGCATGTGCTTGTGCTTTCCTTCTCTTTTTGATTGTAGGTAACGAAGTTGTGTGTGTTGATGGAAGGCACTTGAAGCCTAGGCCATGCAATAAATGCCCGAGGGATGCTAAGAACACTTTCAATACAACAGTGGGTGGAAAGCCGTCCAGCGGCAAGCCCCAAGAGTGTACGAGTAAGGTGGAATATGTGGACGATTTTCGACCCACAGAACCAGGTCACAGTCCAGGAGTTGGTCATTCTCTTCACAATTGAGGTTCTCGTCGTTTATATTCGTCGTAATGCAATCACAAAAAAAAAAAAAAGGCACAAATGCCGTCTGTATATAAAGGCTTAATTGTTGCTTATGAGCCTCTCTCTCTCTCTCTCAAAGAAAGGCCCAAGAGGTGGTGATTCTTGATCCTTCATTTCATTTGATCCTACCATGACAGTGTTCAATGAGTGTGGAAACGTAATTGTCATATATATTTCACTGAAGTATATCAATTCTTCAAGATGTCCCATGTTATCAGGAAGTATTCCTCTTTTATCTACTACAGTTAGTTTATCGATGGTACTTGCAATTTTTCTACCATAACGTCTCTCCTCGTCAAATGATAGAGGAGCATCCGAACATGGTAATAAAAAAACGCAGGGGAGATGAGGTAATTAAGATAGTGAGCATCTATGCTTAATAATAACTGCCCCCTAGTTTGCGTTAAAATGGTAGCTTGACAGCTCCATATATATGACTTGAATAATGCTATACAAATAAAAAATTTATAAAAAACATTTATACAAAATGATGTGTCTTAATAAAAACTTTTTACTTCAAAATAAACACCCACCATAATGGCTTCTAATTATAAAATTGTTACTGCCACATCTTGTTGTATGCAAATTTTATATGAATTTTTTGTAAGAATAAAATTTTTCATATAAAATAGAGTAATGCTATATAAACAAAAAAAAATTTATACAAAATGATGTGTTTTAATGAGCCTTTGAATCACTCTTCCAAAGATGATGAAATTGAGCCTCCCGCAAGAGCACGGGTGTGCGATTGACATAAAATTCTGGTAAGTACCGGTATCATTCTCTCAAAAAATCAAATCCAATATAGGTAACACATAAGAGCAAAATGACCAACCAAATGAGTCGAATTAGAATGTTACTTAGCAAATTGAAATTAACTATAAATAAGACTGAAAATTGTTTTAATGGTGAGAGTGTGTTGACTACCAAACTAAACTACTTACACTACGTATGTAAAACAATTCTAACTAAAGTTAAGAACAATTAATAGAAAGTTTTGATACAATTGATCTAATCTACCAATTCTCTACAAGTGTCTCAATAGAGGATCAAATCAAAGAATCATTTTGTGGATCCTTGATTTGGAAGATTTAGACCATAAGAATGGGAATTCATACTCAATTGGATGTAAATTGGTGTTCAATTGTTAAAAATCCTAGAAGCAAATCATTAATTATGCAATATCTATACCAACTAAGGAATTGTGCATAGAGATTACCAAAAGTGATTATGAATCTAAGTTTTCTATAGATTTACAACACAATTGAGATGAATATAAAGATATCATGAGATAATCCGTTGAAGTGTATATACCTCCATTGAAGACCTTGAAGATCCTTAGTAGATGATTATACTCTAAAAGTGCAATCTGCATGTCTTAATTAACTAATTATTAGTTTTATATTATGTTTAATTGTGTTAAATTTAATCCTAATTCGTACTAATTTAGATTTGTGTTTATTTTCAGGAATTCTAGCTAAAATGGGATTAATTCGCGCTGAAACAGAATAGGCGTTTGAACAGTACGTCGAACGGTCTCACGTTAAATTCAGGTTCGAAGTGCGTTCGAAAGATTTAGAGAGCAAGTTTTTCCTTTCAAAGTGCGTTCGACGTAGCGTTCGAACGGTCATCCGTGGCGTTCGAACGGTCATCCGTGGCGTTCGAACGGTGGCTCAGGCGTTCGAATGATTTTAAGCTTAAATGGAATGATTTCGAATGCAATTTAGTCACAAGTTTCAAGAAATTGCTGTCATGGTACAAGCTGCTGAAGCTGTGACACAAGCTGCTGAAGCACGCAAAGCTAAAACTTTGGAAGCTCATATCTCTCGAACCAGAAAGGTTATTCAGACTCATAATATGTCAATTTCATATAACTTTTCGAGACTTACAACTTTTATGAAGGGGCCCAGCCCATCGGAGCACTCGGTGGGAACCGTCTGTACGACCGACGATGGGATTTGTATATTAACTGACTTTTTAGTTGAGGAGAGATTAGTAGGTAGCAGAATAGATTTAGGTTTTCTATGTTTTTAAAGGGATTTCTAAGGTTGACATTTTTCTACGGTTTTAGGAGTAATTTTAAGAGTAGATTAGAGTAGTTTATTCATAATTTTCATTCAGTTTTTAATTCCTGTAATCAGATTACTCAGTCTTTTAATATGTTTTTAATACAACTTTGCGTATCTATGATTATGATGAGTAGCTAAATTTCATCTTGGGATCAATCGTGAAGACCAATTGAATGTTTTGGATGAATGAAGGAGGTATGTTTTGATTTTAAAGTTAAATCTTCTAGTTTTTCTTTCTTTCTTCTTCTTCTTCTTCTTCTTCGTTCTAGAAACCTTAAAAAACCTGAATGTTTGATTATATTCGGTAACGTTTATGAGTGAATCTATATTCAGTATATGTGCTGCACGAATCGATGGTACTCGTCCTTGATTCTAACAACCCGATTTATTCTAGAAGTTGAAGTTTTGAAGAACACTTGGTTTTATTGCTAAATCTTCCGAATCCGAGACTCGCGACGTAGTCGAAGGATTTGAGTTATTAAATTATCTCCTTCGGAATTTCAAGAGACACAATTGATTGGATCGATTGATTCTAGGACTTTTTCTTTATTTCTTAGTTTAAATTAGATAACAAATCTTCTCTCAACCTAAAATCAGATTTTTGTTTATTGGAGTGTTTTTCCTAAGATTTTTGATTCACGGTAAGTTTTCTTATTTACGTAAACCATCTTCCCTATGAGATTGACCTCGTACTTACGAGAAATTATTACTACATCGCGGCCGTGCACTTGCGGTTAAGTATCACCCTTTTTAGGGAGCAATCAAGTTTTTGGTGTCGTTGTTGGGGAAATTGCGTTTTACATAGGTGGACGAGCCTTGGAGATTCTATTTTGGAGAAAGCACTTTACCATCATTCTACAAACACGAGGGAACTCAATATCTCTTTTCGACAACTTCATTACATCTTTTATTTTCGAGCACTTATTTTTGTTTTTCTTTTGGTTATATTGGGTTTGTGCATCATTGTTGTGGGATTAGAATGATAAGTTATTTTCATCTTGTTCGTTTCATTTTTTGTGTGATACCATGTTAGATTTTCATTCTTTTTTTTTTCTCTGTATTTTAGGTATTTGGTTTTGATTTGTATATATATTTTGTTTTTGTTTTAATAATTTGATTGGAGGATTGCTAATGAAAAATTAGGGATTGTGTATACTGCAAATCGGTGGTATATAACTTGTGGAGATTAGAGGTTCAGTTGGATTGAAACTTTTTTAAATTGGTGGAATTTATTATGCGGAGATTGGAGGTTCGGATTGCGAATTATGCATTGTTATGTATGATGTGTTGAGGTGCAGTGTACTATATTTGTTTGTGCATTGCATCTATCTTCCTTTGTGCGTTTCATTATGTTTGGTGGCACATTCTCCCACCATCCAACATCCAACATGTTTATGAGAGACCACCTTAGAGCTAATGGCCTAAGGGAGCCCCCTCGACCACCTCCCAATCTTAGGGAGTGTAACGAATTTAACATCGGTAGGGAACATGAAGGAGCCTTTTCAAAGCATCATCAAGAATTCCTTTAAACCTACAAAAACCCCTTTGACTATTTTTGTGAAGCTTTATAAATTTATTACCACCATGAGCATGTAGAATATCCATCTCCACCACAAGAGAGCTTTAACGAAAATCATTATGCTTTTTACCCTAACCAAGAGCAAACCCATCCAATTAAACAAATGCATCCCGTCACTAACCTTAGAATTGAGGATATCATTGACCAAACCATCCTTCTCCAAGACTTTGTGTCTAAGGAAGACGTTTTCAAGGTAAGTGAGGAAAATATTGAACATGAACATAGGGATGAAGAGTGTGAGAGAAGGGAGTCAGAAATTGGAGACTCCAAACAAGAAGAGAAGGGTAGTGATGAGTCTATCCTTAATAATGATTTTGGTCTAGATGTTGGGAATTTGCATGTTAAAGAGGATGTTAATGGTCTAGAGATCATTCCTACCGTGTCTAGGGATCATGTTATCTTTACTTTTACTCCTCTAGTACCTAGTCCTGTTCTACCGGAGCCTTTGGAGCTCCATATCCCAACATTAGAACTAAACATCATTCCAATGGCCGACCAAAAAGAAGGGGAGGGTCAAGCACTTAATGGCACAAATATCATTAGCACATTTGTGCATGATCATTCTTTATTTTCTACATTCTATGACCCTTATTACCCTTATGTGCTTCAAGGTTATATACTAGAGTTCATCAAAGAAGTGGTCATTGTATATTCTTACATTTGCATGAACTCTTTGAAAGTCTCTAAATTGGGGGAGTGGGATGATGGCAAATTCCCACTTTGTGACATTGGGTGATTCTCTCTCAAAATTATCTAGGAATAAGAGTTGTTTTGTTTCTTTATTTTCTTAGTTTATTTTGCATTATAAGTTGGGAGTGCCTTTTGCACCCTATTTTTCTGTTTTTCCACCAATAAATTACATTCAATGCTTTGTTCTCTTACATTGAGGACAATGCATCATTTTAATTGGGGGTGGGTAGAGGCTTTACCTTTATTATTTTGTTTTTGTTTCTTTGTTTGCACCCTAAAAAAATAAATAAATAAAAATAAATAAAAAATATCTTTTTACTTGTGAAAGTGCCTTTTGAGATTAGAAGATAGGAATTTTTGCATGCTTCTTTACTTAACATGATATTGATTCACTCTTCATACCCATCATATTGTAGAGATTGCTTAATTCATGCATTTGTAGAGGGGATTACATCATTATGCACAATCATGCTTTACAACATAGTTTGTTACTAGTTTTTGCTTTTTCACCCTTACATTAGTGAAGATTATTACCTTGTGAACTTTAGAGCAATTATCGCATTTTGGAGCGTTTATATTTACTTAAGGATAGGTCTTTACCCTCATTTCATTCTATAGCTTCATTATGCTTGTATTTGGTTCATGAGTTAAGTTTTGATCTTATTATTGACACTTGTATTCTATGAAATGCTTCGGTTGTACAACTTGGGATATGATTCTTTACCATATTCTTCTTAATAGTCTTTTGTTTTCCATTGCCAAACTGTGCATTCCTCTTTACCCTTGTTGATCTTTTACTTTTATCTATTTGAATTGTGCAAAGTGATTTCATCTCTTTTATTACAAAGGGACGCCTAAGTGAGAAAATGGTGTTTTTGCATTGCTAAGAGAAAGAAGAAGAAGTAAAGATTGATTTGGAGATTTTAATGCAAAAGAGCTTATTGAAACATGAAAAGTAGTTGTTGAATCAAATGAGGATGATATAAGGATGGAAATAAAAGAAGAAGTAAAAAAGAAAAAAAAAAGAATAAATAGAAGAAAAGAATGGAAGAGGAGTTCAAAAGTCGAAAATATGTTAAGAGAATAGTAAGATTTGAAATGTTGATAAGGGAGAGTTGTAGTTGTGTTTCATTCATCATTTCATGCCTTAATCACACATGATATGACCATTTGCTTCCTCTCTTTACCCTTACCTTTCACCTCTTCAATATTACCATTTTCACCTCTACATGGCTTAATTGATACAAGTTGTGATTGATTGAAGTTTTTAATAGAGTATAAGCTATATCTTGTCAATATCTTTAAATCAATGCTTAACTATGAATATTCTTTCTTGGAGCTATGCTAAGGTCGATACACTTCTATCTTTTGTTCGGTTCTTGTAATTGGTATGTTCACTTGTTTGTCTCTATACATTTACTTCATTGTTGAGCATACCATTGTGAGAACCATGTGGGTCTTTAATTGCGAGTGTATGTCCAGTGAGGATTGAATCAAAGCTTTAAAGGGTGGATTTGCGTAAGTGAGTTCATTTGTGTTATTTAGTATGATTCATCACCCACACACATGAACCTCTCTGTTGCATGACTTGTTGCATATTCTTACAAGTGGTAGGAGTTTGGAGTGGCATCTAATGTTGATTTGAGTAGGATTATGCACTCATTCCTTATTCTTATCTTGACTGGCAATTCACAAAAGGATGTTTGTGGGTATTATCACTGTAAGACCTCACGAGACATTACTCGTCCACTAGGGGTAACCTAGGAGTTTAAAGGCTTGGTGCATATGCTAAATGCACTCGTGACTCTCACGAAAGTATAGATAGGTTCTTAGTGTTAGTATTTTGCTAGAGACTAGCAACAGCTTAGTTGGGGGGTGTGATTGTACTCTAAAAATGCAATCTACATGTCTTAATTAGCTAATTGATAGTTTATATTATGTTTAATTGTGTTAATTTTAATCATAATTCGTACTAATTTAGGTTTGTGTTTATTTTCAGGAATTCTAGCTAAAACGGGATTAATTCGCGGTGAAACAGAATAAGCATTTGAACGGTCCTCAAGGGCGTTTGAACGATATACAGAAGCGTTCGAACTGTACGTCGAACGGTCTCACGTCAAATTCAGGTTCGAAGTGCGTTCAAAAAATTCAGAGAGCAAGTTTTCCCGTTCAAAGTGCGTTCGACGCAGCGTTCTAAAGGTCGTCAGTGGCGTTCGAATGGTGGCCCAGGCGTTCGAACGGTTTTGAGCTTAAATGGAATAATTTTGAATGCAATTTAATCATAGGTTTCAAGAGGGTGCTGTCAAGATACAAGCTGCTGAAGCTGTGGTACAAGCTATAGAAGCACGCAAAGATAAAATTTTGGAAGCCCTTATCTCTCAAACCAGAAAGGCTATTTAGGCCCATAATATGTTGATTTTATATAACTTTTTGAGACCTACAACTTTCATGAAGAGACCTAGCCTATTGAAGCACTCAATGGGAACCGTCCGTACGACCGACGATGGGATTTGTATATTAACTCACTTTTTAGTTGAGGAGAGATTAGTAGGTAGCAGAATAGATTTAGGTTTTCTATGTTTTTTAAGGGATTTCTAAGGTTGAAGTTTTTCTAGGGTTTTAGAAGTAGGTTTAAGAGTAGATTAGAGTAGTTTATTCATAGTTTTCATTTAGTTTTTAATTCCTGTAATCAGATTACTCAGTCTTTCAATATATTGTCAATACAATTTTGCGTATCTATGATTATGATGAGTAGCTAGATTTTATCTTGGGATCAATCGTGAAAACCAATTGAATATTTTGGATGAATGAAGGAGGTATGTTTTGGTTTTAAAGTTAAATCTTCTAGTTTTTCTTACTTCTTCTTCTTCGTTCTAGAAACCTTCGAAAACCTGGACGTTTGATTATGTTCGGTAACATTTATGCGTAAATCTACATTCAGTATATGCGCTACACGAATTGATGGTACTCGTCCTTGATTCTAACAACCCGGTTTATTCTAGAAGTTGAAGTTTTGAAGAACACTTGGTTTTATCGCTAAATCTTCCGAATCCGAGACTCGCGACATAGTCAAAGGATTTAAGTTATTAAATGATCTCCTTCGGAATTTCAAGAAACGCAATTGATTCCAGGACTTTTTCTTTATTTCTTAGTTTAAATTAGATAACAAATCTTCTCTCAACCTAAAATCATATTTTTATTTATTGGAGTGTTTTTCCTAAGATTTTTGATTCACGGTAAGTTTTTCTATTTACGTAAACCATCTTCCTTGTGGGATCGACCTCATACTTACGAGAAATTATTACTACATCGCGGCTGTGCACTTGCGGTTAAGTATCACCCTTTTTAGGGAGTGATCAATAGATCTTCACAATTGCATCCAACAATGAATTTAGCTACTTGATTGCATGAAGTAAAATGTGAAGAATTGTAAATTTCTCATTAATTGAAGAAGAGATTGGTGTTTGTTTACAAAGAAAGTATAGGAAAATCAAGGAAAATATAATATAAACCTACTTTCTCTCTCTACAATTTGTACCAACTGAAAATCTAATCTAAAATGGGGATAGATACAAAAAATCCTGTCAATTCTCAAAGATATAGTAGTGAAAATCAAACAGGGGGCACCAGGACTATACGTACGGTCCAAAATACTGTATGTACAGTCAAAATATCGTATGTACGAACTTTGTATGGTCCCGTATACACTGAATACAGCCTTTTGAAGATTAAAATTTTGGCAAATCGTATATACGGTGAACAGTACCATAAATATAGCAGACCGGCCATACGGTCAACTTATTTAAATAGATTTTCAAAAATTATTAAAATTGATATGTTACGGATTCCGGTAGCCTTTCTGGTTCAGGAGATATGACCCTTCAAAGTTTCAGCTCTGTGTGCTTCAACTGATTGTACCACAACTTTAACAGCTTGTACATTGACAACATCCTTTTGAAAATTACTCTTCCTTCATCCGAAATGCACCCGAAACCCTCCACATTAAACTCAAAACCTATACAAAGCAAAATAACTTTAGTTAATACTAAAATTTAATTAAAGAAGCATATAAATTCCTAAACTAAGGCTAACAATTGGTAAATTAAGGTATTATAATTGCACTTTTAGAGTGCAATCACACCCCCTAACTTACTTTTTGCTAGTTCCTAGAAAAATACTAAAACTAAAGCAAGTATGGAAAAATGATAATCCCCACTTTCATGGGAGTCCCGAATGCATTTAGCATATACATTAAGCCTTTAAACCCCTAGGTTACCCTAATGGAAGAGTGGTGTCTCGTGAGGGTTTTCATTGATGATACCCACAAACATCCCTTTATGAGCTACAACATTTAGACTAGATTAAAGAACAACAACTAATCAAACCTCAATCAATGCATTCTACTCTCACTTCTTAACATGTACAAGATCATGTCACAAGCCATACAAAAGAGAGATTTAAGTGACTGTGAAATATTATGTTGAAAAGTTCAATTCGAAACATCTCTAAACATAAATCCATCTATTAAAGCTTTAATCCAAACCTCACTAGAAATACACTCTCAATTAATATACCCACATGGTTCTCATAATGGTATGTTCAAAAATAGAGTAAATGTAAAGAGACACATCAAGTGAACATATCAATTACAAAAATTGAAAAGACAGAAGTGTATTGACTTTAGCATAGCTCCATGAAATAATGTTCATAGTTAGGAATTGATTCAAAGATATTGACAAAATATAGCTTATTTTCTATTGAAAACTTCAATCAAGTACAACTTGGATCACTAATTCATGTAAAGGTGGAAATAACAATGTATAAGAGGTAAAGGGTGAGGGTAAAGAGATAGTAAATGGTCATATCATGTGTGATAGAGACATGAAATGATAAATGCAAAGCAACTACAAGTTTTTCCCTTTTTAATCGTTTGATTCACTTTTCTCTACTTCTTGCCCTTCCTCAAAATATTTTCACATCAATTTGTTTTTCTCTCCTTTTTTTTTCTCGAACTCATTTTTCATTCTTTTCTTCTTTCTTTCATTATCCCTTTTTTTTCAATATCTACTTTTTTATACTTCAATATGCACTTTTTGTGTTGAACATTCTAAATCAATCTCTCTCTCTCTCTCTCTCTCTCTCTCTCTCTCTCTCTCTCTTTTTAACTTTAGTAATGAAGCAACACTCTCTTTTCTCACATAGACGTCCCTTTGTGATACAAGAGAAGAAATTACTTTGCACTTTTCAAATGCTAAAAGCAAAAGATCAAAAAGGGTCAAGGGAAATGTATGGTTTGGCAATGGAAGACTAATGGCTATCAAGAAGAATGTGGTATAAGATCATTTCTAAAGTTGTACAACCGAAGCATTTAGAATACAAGTGTCAATATCAAGATCAATACTCAACTCATGAACCAAATACAAACATAATGAAGCTATTGAACTAAATGAGGGTGAAGAATCTATCTTTGAGTAAATGTAAACGCTCCAAAAGGCGATAAATGCTCTAAAGCTCACAAGGTAATAATCTCCACTAATGTAAAAATAAGCATGCTAGAGGTAGTAAAGATTGATGCTCGCCATCATAATTGTGCATAATAAAGTGGTCCCCTCTACTTAAGTATGAATGAAGCACAATCTATAAAGAGATCAAGTATAGAGAGATAATGCATCAATCTTAGCAAAATAAAAACACATGTTCCTCTCTTCTCATCTCAAATAGCACTCTCTCAAGTCATGTCATGGTACTCGAAAACAAAGAGTCAACACATCCACCATGCAAACTAAACATCAATATAGAAGAATATGGAAAGAATGTGCTAGATTGTAAAAAGAAATGATACCGAGACCATAAGATACTTCAATCTCTTACCAAGATCCCAAGTAATTGAAAGATCATCATTTAATATAATACCTGGGAAGAGTCAATATACCACAAAGAGATCGAAGTGTAATAAAATATATATATGCAATCTAAACTCTACCTCTAACTAAAGAAAATCATGAATTTTTTTTTTATATAGAATATGGAGCAACACAAATAAACAAAAACCAAAGTGCAAAATCAAATAAACAAAAACACAAATAGAAGCAAAACCTCTACTCTCCCCCCCCAACTAGAATGATGCATTGTTCTTAATACATGAAGACAAGACATGGAATGACATGAAAAGATAAAGGAAGAAGAGTTAGGGTGCCGAATGCACCCCCCCCCCCCCCCCTTCCCCCCCAAGTAGGTTGAAAAACAAACTAAGAAAATAAAGAAACAAAAATAACTACTCCTACTCCTACATGACTTGAAGGGAAGGTCACCCAATACCACAAAGTGAAAATTTGTCGACATCCCACACATCGACGCATGCAACTTGTAAAGAGTTCAAACACATGTAAGAATAGACAATGGTAACCCCTTTGATGAACTCAATAATAGAACATGTAAGCACACAAGGGTAAAAAAATGTCATGATATGTAGAAAATGCAAAATGATTATGCACAAAAATGCCAATGAAACTCATGCTATGAGGCAATTAACCATCCTCTTCTTTTTGTTGGTCGGCAATGGGAAGGATGATTGGCTCTAATGTTGGGGCATGGAGATCCAACGGCTCCGGAGGTATAGGACTAGGTACTAGAAGTAGAAATGTATGGATCTCATGACCTATAAATATGATAGGAATGACCTCTAGACCAACATCATCCTCTTTGACATGCACATTCCTAACATTTGAGAGACCAAATCCTCACTCTTCTCTTCTTGTTTGGAGTCCTCAATCTCGAACTCCTCTCTCTCTAGTTGTTTGTCTAGGTGAAAGGTAGTTGGTTCGAAAACCGGAGGTTCAAGCTTCAAAGGAGTTGGTGTACTAAGACAAAATTCTAAAGGTTTAAGGATAGAGGTCGCTTGACCCTCTAACATGGTGGACACATTCTCTAAAATAACAACATCCGCATTCACTTGAATATCCCCAACATCAAAAGGTTCAAGACTTTCATCAAAGGCAATTGCTCTCTTTAGAGGATCCTTAATATGCGCTTCATCATTTTTGACCTTCTTAGACTCCTCTTCTCTCTCACTAGTTCCTTTATCACCCTCTTCCTCACTCTTGTCTTGCTTGGAAGCTTTAATCATAGGCTCCTCTCTCTTGGGTTCCGCATCACTAGTGAGATGTTCAACAACTTCTTCACTCACCATAAGAACTTCTTCCCTGGACTCATACACTTGGAGAAAGGTGATGTGTTTGATGATGTCCTCACTCTTAAGAGTAAAGATGGGATAGATTTACTCAATTGAATGGAAGATGAGATTGGACTCACTTCCAAGCATCTGTTCATGAGAATTAGGTTGAAATTGAGTGAAAATCTCTTCCCCCTCTTGAACACCTAAGGTTTGCATTAATAGGGCCAATTGACCCTTAATATCATCAAGAAGTTGACCTTTGTGTTCAAGGCCTTTGTCTATCCTAGAGTTTACACTATTTTGTATTTGCATGAATGGTTGTAAGGTGACCTCTAGTGTATCCTCGAGAATGAACTTTATTATGCCATTGTGGGGAGAGGTGGGATAAACTTGTTCTTGGTGGGGGTAAGAGTTAGGATGGACTTCACCAAAGTTCTCATGATAAGGATAAATTGGTGGTAAAGCTTAGAAATGGTTAAAGGGTTCTTGGTAGTGATAAAGTGAAGGTGATGCATGGTAATAGTCAAAGGGCTCTTGGTAGGATTAAGGTGAGTCAAGATAATGATGTGAATACATGCTCTCATGTCCCCTACTAAGGTTGAATTGAATATAGTCTTTAAGAGACCAACATGAAGGGGCGGCTATACCACCATTCTCAATCCTTTGAGAAGAGTAATCCATTGTGTCTATGCCAATGTGGTGATATAGTGATGTGTGTGAAAATGAGCCACCAAACATAATGAAGTGCATAATAGAAGATAAATGCAATGTACAAACAAATTGGCAATCCGCGCCTCAACAAATCAATTCACAATTCCCTTCCACCAATTTGCCTTCCGAACCCTCCAATCTCCACATAAATGTACCACCAATTTGCCATTCAATTCAATTCAA
Source organism: Euryodendron excelsum (assembly GCA_033060915.1). Classification (NCBI taxonomy): domain Eukaryota; kingdom Viridiplantae; phylum Streptophyta; class Magnoliopsida; order Ericales; family Pentaphylacaceae; genus Euryodendron; species Euryodendron excelsum. The sequence continues at coordinate 11,938,172 of CM065383.1, forward strand.
ACCAACCGAAACCTCCAATCTCCTTAGGCAATAGTAATACTATCAATAAACAAATAGCACACAAGCCTATCCACCAATTACTATCCACCAATTGAGTTCTCAATGCAATGAAAAATTCTACACTAATCAAACAAAAATAATCCTAAAATAAAAGCAAAAACCAAAAATCAAAATCAATCATGCTATCACACAAAAGGGTGGAACGAAGTTACCCATGGCCTTAGCTGAAGATTCCATCGAGGGTGAGTGATCAACTCCCACCCATTTATTTTTCTTGTGCTCCTTTATTTGCTAATTTTTTGTGTTTTTTTTTTTATATACAATTCACTAAGTGCTTCTTTAATCCACAATTTGTTGGTGTTTACCTTATGCTTTTGATCTCTGGCAACGGCGTCAAAACTTGAATCGCTTTTTCAAAGATGATGAATTGAGCCTCCAGCAAGAGCACGAGTGTGCGATTGAAGTAAAATTCCAGTAAATACTGGTATCGTTCTCCCAAAGGATTAAACCCAATATAGGCAATACATAAGAGCAAAACAACCAACCAATTGAATTGAATTAGAATGTTACTTAGCAAATTGAAATTAACTACAAATAAGACCGAAAATTGTTTTAATGGTGAGAGTGTGTTAATTACTAAACTAAACTAATTACACTACATATTTAAAACAATTCTAACTAAAGTTAAGAACAATTAATGGAAAGCTTGGATACAATTGATCCAATCTACCAATTCTCTACAAGTGTCTCAATAGAGGATTTGATTACTCAAATCAAGAAATCACTCCGTGGATCCTTAATTCGGAAGATTTAGACCATAAGAATGGGAATTCATACTCAATTGGATGTAAATTGGTGTTCAATTGTTAAGAATCTTAGAAGCAAATCATTAATTGTGCAATATCTATACCAATTAAGGAATTGTGCATAGAGATTACCAAAAGTGATTATGAAACTAAGTTTTCTATAGATTTACAACACAATTAAGATAAATACGAAGAAATCATGGGATAATTCGTTGAAGTATATATACCTCCATTGAAGACCTTGAAGATCTTTAGTAGATCTTTACAATTGCATCCAAGGATAAGTTTAGCTACTTAATTCCATGAAGTAGAATGTGAAGAATTGCAAATTTCTCATTAATTGAAGAAGAGATTGGTGTTTGTTTACAAAGAAAGTACAGAAAAATGAAGGAAAATACGATATAAACCCATTTTCTCTCTCTACAATTCGTACCAATTGAAAATCTAATCTAAAATGGAGATAGATACAAAAAATCCTGTCAATTCCCGAAGATATAACAGTGAAAACTAAACAGGGGGGTGTTGGGACTATATGTATGGTCAAAATACCATACGTACGGACTTTAAACGGTCCTGTATACGCTAAATACAATCTTCTGAAGTTTAAAATTTTGGTAGACTGTACGTACAGTGAACAGTACCATACGTACGGTTGAACCATCATACGTACGGTTAAGCCGCCATATGTACTGTCAGCTTATTTGAATAGATATTTGAAAGTTATATGAAATCAATGTATTATGGATTTCAGTAGCTTTTCTAGTTTGGGAGGTATGGTCCTTCAAAGTTTCAGCTCTGCACGCTTCAACTGGTTGTACCACAATTTAACAACTTGTACATTGACAACATCCTTTTGAAAAACACACTCTTCCTTCATCCAAAATGCGCCCGAAACCCTCCACATTAAGCTCAAAACGTATACAACGCAGAATAACTTTAGTTGATACTAAAATATAATTAAAAAAGCATATAAACTCTTAAACTAAGGCTAACAATTGACAAATTAAAGTGTTATAATTGCACTTTTAAAAAGTGCAATCAGCCTTTCACTTTAAAATAAATACTCATCATAATATTTTTTAATTACAAAACTACACCTCATTTTGCATGCAAATTTTGTTTGAATTTTTTATAAAAATAACATTTTTCTATGACATCATGCATGCCCATTGGCGACCAAATTAACATTGGTCAAGAAGGAAATACTAGACGTGACCCTAGACCCATTTTGTCAAAACATGCCTAAATGTAGCAGTCTCAGTGCTAATAATTTTTTTTGGATGCTATGGCATCCCAGTGATTTGGGTTCAAATCTTTTCAAGAGTTTTACCAAAGCAACTTTTTCACAGATCAAGAAAATACTTTCACAGTAATTGGGCAATATTAGCTAAATCAAGCATCTATGGTTTCATATCACCACCTCTCTAGGCTCTACCCGTTATCTAATGTAGAGAAAAGAAACAATGAGCGAATCTTGTACATTCTAGCACAGCTCATAATGCTCCCCTGAGAGTCCCATAGGCCAAATGCGCAGCATGTGTCTGTTCTTGAACCGTTTCTCCTTGATGTATCTACCCTGTCAAATCTAGGCCCCTCAATGTATCTAGACACTGAGAGAGAGAGAGGGAGAGAGAGAGAGTTTTCGACAATACTAAGACTAAACACACGGACACAAAGCTTCAAATCTTGCAGTAAAAGGGCAGGAAAGGTTGGCATGGACATAGTATATAAGATTATTCTATATTGATTCTTAGGCACCACAAAGATGGAATCTAAAAGCTGTCATGCTTGGACAAAAGCTAGGTGTTACAAAAACTTGTAATGCATTGAAAGTCATTAGTTTGGTCCCACATGCACTAGACACATAGTGGCCGTTAAGTTAGTTTAAGTCCATGGCATGATCAATGTTAGATTCCACTTTTAAGCTTGCTTTTGGCTATTTAATTAAAATCAAAGATACGATTTCTTTACTCAATCACTAAACTCAGTACAGTGTTCTTGTAGGTTTCTCTTAATGCTAACTTTTTCTATTTTGGGTTTTCGTCTCACGTGGAGACAAAGATTCGTGGGTGTTCGACTATAAAATTAGCAAGTTGGAGCATGCGCGACGCATCATGGTATGATTTGTTCGTGTCTAAGGAAATAATACTTAGATTATCGCTAATCATATCTAGAAGTCCCACCTTGGCCGTTTGAACTGGACTTTGAAATTGACTGAACACTTTCTAAGATTCCTAATTAGAAAAGTATAATCCATAAGTGACGAACCATAAAAAAATAAAACAAATAGTTAATTATACTTTACATACTTACACTTATATCAAATTTCATTTTAGAACTTTTATTTTTAATTGTAATAATTAAATCTTTATACTTATATCATAATCTTTATACGTATGTCAATTTTCTGTTAATTTTCATTCAGAAAATAGAAGAAAAATTCAAATAAGACAAGCATGTTGCCATTTGCAATGGGACAATAATATAAAATCATGCTTCTTCATAATAATTTGTCACAAATTTTTCTCAAATCACTACAAAATCATGAGTGTAATAAACTTTGTGATGTATATAATGTAATTGTGTTATATGTAAAAACTAATATTTCAACTCACATGGGATATGTGTGAGTCTTTGGGATGAAAAATTGTTAAATTTTACATATTTTTTCTTTGAAAAATGTCATGTATTTATCACATTTGAATTTTATTTTTATTTTCCAAACAAAAATTGACATTGCAATAAATTAGAAATATAATGACTTAATTATTACAATTGAAAGTTAAGATTTTGAAATGAGATTTAGTTTAAAGTGTGAGGGTGCAAATTGTAGCTAACCCTAGAATAAAATAAACATGAGAGAACGCCCCAATACAATACCCAATGGTTACTATATATATACATACTAGCTTTCAGTATGAACTTTTAAACTGTAACTATGGCTGTCAAGGTTCTAATATTGCTTGCAGCATTGTTTCTCTCTCTTATACTTGTTTCTTCATCATCGCATGCCTTAAGCGATTATGAGCTCAACAAACACAAAGAGAAGGCGAAGATAGAAGCCAACCCTTTGGCAGCTAAGAAAGTGGATTCCATGCAAAGCGAAAATGGTTCTGGAAATTTTGGATGGCATAGAAAAGATTTATTGAAGAAATCAATGTATGGTGAAAGTCTGGAAGCAATAGCAGATGACGTGAGGCAAACAGGTCCCGGTCACAGCCCAGGTGTAGGCCATGCTGAAGATCAAAACTAGGAGGCGCAGCTAGGATCGATGTCGTTGACAATGTTTTGAATTTTAATTTACGCATGGGTTCGAATTAATATTTAAGAACTCCAAATAATCCGATTGTCTATGCTGTGTGAAATGAAGAATGTTTTTCATTGTTGCTTTTAATTTTCCTTGACATTTTCATTTCGTTCTTGGAACAGTTTCAAGTGATGATGCATCTGCTCAAGATTTAATGTTGTCACTAGATATATCCAAGAAATGCTAATTAACTAGCGATTTATGATTTTGAAATCGCGATCCAAACATGGTATATTTTCGATTCACTATAATAGGGAATGAGATTTTAAAAGTTTTTATATTTGTTTTCTTAATGGTTACTGAATGAAGAAAAAATCCAAATATAATGAAGTAAAATCAAATAAAAATCTACTCTTATCTTATCATATTTTGAATTATGTAACGTACCACGTTTTCGTTTCCATAACATATATTATAACAATGTAGCATTGACTTGTATAATACAATGATCACTGACATGACAAATATTAACATTAAAACATTAGTATTGGGAAAAATAATAACATATTATTAGCATTAATACATACAATAATAAGCAAGAAAATGAATTGGGAAAAACGGACTTAGGAGAGAGAATGTCAGTGTAACGCATTCTACGACAGCTCAAATATTACTAAACAATTGTGTATTGCTGCTCAAATAGACAAATACTATTTAATTATTTAAAAAATATATAATATAAGTGAAAAAAACACTAAGGAAAGGTAAGGCCCATTATTCCATTAAATGATTAAGAGTAAGCTATTTCATTTCCATTTCCTCACCAAATTCTAAATTAAAAAATAGCTTTAGGAAAGGTAAGGCCCATTATTGCAAGCACACCAGACCAGCAATTTGTAAGCCCATATTGTTTTGGGCCTAGTATAATCCTTATCTGGAAGCAGGCCGAAACACAACCGAAAGAAAGGAAATATACTATAATCAAGATCAATAAAAGAAAAAAATTAAAATAAAACAACAAGAACTATAGCCAGGGCGAAGTTAGGATTTTATTTTGGAGAATGCCAACTTGAAATAAAAAATTTTGTCTATTGATACAATTGTTATATAAAGACTATTTTTTAAGTTTTTTTGCACAATTTTCTAACTTCAAGTATGAAATATATAGTAAGATGCAAGACTAGATTTTTACATAAAAAATAAAATCAGCTTTCATTCTACCTAAGCAAAATATGACTACAAATAAAAATTTTTTTTATATAAGAATTCCAAATGTGTAAGAAAAACACTTTAAAAGGGGTCGAGTACTGTACAATCAGCTTATACAAAAATCTTAATCATATAAAACTTAATAACTATTTAACTACAAGTATATACAAGTTGTCCAAATGACAAAAAAAAAAACTATAGATTAATTATTTCTTATTACACCAATCATCTCTACTAAAGATGAAACAAACTTTTTTTCAAATAGCCTTTTTATGTGTATTTGGTGAGATTTATTGGATGATGTATATTAGAAACTCACATACTATTAATTTGGAAGCCCACATAATATTATTTTGTTAGATTAGGATGCACATGAAAAAAAAAATGAATAGAATCTACAGTTCACTATACAGAAAATTTATATTTTATTAGATTAGAGATTTAGATTATAAATTGTGGAGTGCCACTAAAATAATAATTTTTTACCGAAACCTCACACTATAAAAAGGTTGTACAAATGCCAGAGTGCCATGGCAGCTCAGCCCTATATGTACATCCGCACCTGACTATAGCTAGCTTAATCAATAGAATCCTCATGAAAACCTAATCGGGCCAAGGATATTCAAGGATTACTCAAGAGAACCTCCCTGGAGATGAAGTGTACCCAAGGTGCCGGTCTTCGAGCCGGGTACCTCGACCCGGATGGCACGAAAATTTATGGAAAGCATTTTTCTTGTAAAAGAGTTTCTGCCACCACCAATGAAAAACCTATATACATGACGACTTTCGGGGTTAAAGGAAGTCTTTCCATCGGGGTACTAGTTATCTGGTAGGGACAATTATTCTCATATTTGCGACATGCAATTATCCAATATGGTCAAGGCAAGGATAAGGTAGATAACGAAATTAGCATGACACTTGATTCCAAAGTTTCAAAGGTTCGCATATGGTGATCATGCTAGCTAGAAGGGTAGCCAACTGCTGGTGTGATGAAGTTGGAGATAGTTTGACATATCTCCACCCAACAGTGACAAAAATATATATAAAGAGAGATAACATAAGTTTTATGCAAAGTGAAGTCTTATTAATGTTCATTAAAAATTTGATCTATTGGATTTTCGAAGAATCAATTTCAAGCATATCTTCAGACAAGGCAACATTTGTGCTGATTTTCTAGCAAACCGTGAAGCTCATTTTGATTTAAAAATTGTAAAGTTTGATAGGCCACCTACGGGCTTAAGACCTCTACTTTAAATTGATATGGCGAGAAATAAATGTCTTGTAGACGGCCTAATTACTTTTTTTTTTCTTTTTCATAGCACCAAATAAAAAAAGAAGAGGAGGAACTTTTTCCATTTACGGGCGTTTTTGTTCACGTTTGGCTTGTTAATGTGTTAATTATAAAGACTAATTTCATTTATTTAATGGTTGAAATATCTTTAGCATAATTAAAAAAAATAAAAATAAAAACTATTAACCGTCAACACTTCCCCCTCTCCCCTATTATATCATTCCTTTAATAATTGACAAACAGATCAAGGGCTTGCCTAAGCACTATTTTATATTTTTTATTATTGATTCTCATCCAATGACTTAAAAGGATACGTGGTAACGTGACCAACATGAATTAAGACTTGGATATATTATTAATTATGCCAGTTTGACATAAGATGTATAATACCTAAGAAATTTAATTTTGAAGTTTGAACCACCAATAAACACAAAGCAACATTTTTTTCTAGTCCATTATAGATGATTAGTAAGAATGGTATTGCACTGAATCTTAATGATTTTATATATATAGTCTATATTTGTAGTGAAAGTACAATAATACCAATGATTTTTTAATTTTAAGAAGCAAGTAATGATTCTGTTTTTTTTTTAATTTTATAATTATTGAAGCATGACAAATTAAACATATTATCATGGAAAAGAGAATTTCCAAGGAATTCTTATATTTTCTATTAAGAAAAGAAAAAAATTTCCCTTGCCGATAAAGATGCAGGAGTGAAGGTACTAGTAGATGATGAGTGAATGTAGAGTCTCAGCTTTTTACTATCTGTTTAGAACTTGAGAAAGGAAAATGAAAGGAAAGAAAAAATTAAGCATCAACACTTCAACCAGAGCAGTTTTGACTATTGAGATCAAAAGAGATGGGTCACCCATATCACTATCTTAAAGTTCAGACAATTCATTCTCATTGAATGCATGGTTTAATTGGAAATAACGTTTTCCCATTTAAGTTTTCAGTGTTGGCATAAGTTATCATTACTGAGCTATTTAAGTTTGAATCACCAATACGAATGATAGATGCTCTTAATTTGTTGAATCTGTTATTTAATGATGATGGGATTTAATATTGTGAATCTTCTACGATCTACAATTATTAGGAATCTTAATGAAGTTTTATAATGATATATATGTATATGTGGTGAAGTAATTGAAAGCATAGTCCTGATTTTTTTATTATTTTAAGTGACAAGCGAACAATTTTAAATAAAGGGTTTCAACGAAAGTTAGAAACTCGTAAAGAAATAAAGGAAGTACTCACCGGTTTCAAATTCCATTTGTAGGGGAACACAAGTAAGCCGTCTAGAAAGTTTGCAATGGATAACGTTTTCTATAATGTGAACTCAACGGATACGGGATGGGTTTTGATGTAATAAGATTTTAATATTCGTAAGTACACGGATCGTATTGAAGTAATAGACAATGAGTGTGTGGCTGATCTTATAGAAACTTGTGAAATTTTAAAAAATAAATCTATTTCACCCTCACTTAGTTAAGAAATCTTGAATTTGTTTAAGTAATTTAGCAATAAGTATAAATAAATAAATTATCAAATAAACACGTAAATAATTAATCTAGATAATAATAATAAAGAAATGAAAAAAATCAAATTAATATAATTAAGGTTTTAAAATCTACACACATGCATTATAATAACTTTTCAAGTAATTCAAATTATTTCCCTAATTCACTTCACAATAGCATCATAATCAAACTTGTTATTATGAAAAATATAATATTAAAATCACTTTAATAAATCAATTAATGTATATTCTTCCTAACTTTAATGCTCAAGATAAAAATTCATATGTATCTATTTGAAAATAAATTACACAAAAAATTCAATACTTGAAATTATACTAATAAATAACAGGACTAAATAAGTAATTCAACAATCTCAAATCATGAACTAAATTCATATCTAAAGTTATTGACTATAATTAAATCTAGATAAGAGTATTAAATAATCAAAGCACGTGTTTAAAAAATATATATAAATTACTTGCCAAATCATTACAAAACATAAAATTTCATCCTCAATCTAATTTAAAAACTTAGTCATTCATAATTTTAATATTTATTGAAAGTTAAAGAATAAAATATAAAATCTGAACACATAAAATAATAAGATTTGAAAGTTTTGTGTTGTAAATCTTTGTTTTCTTTTTTATGTACTACTAGATGTTAACCCGTGCAATGCACAGGAGTAAGAGTTGTTCAAATTAAAAATAATTAATTTAAAATTTATAATAATTAATTATACGATCGCATAGTATCTTTAAAATATAAATAGATATGGACATATATAGTATTTTATTTAATTATAATCACATTTTTAGATATTAAGTTTAGAAAAAATCCTGACAATCTGATATTATATATATCTTATCTATCTTACAAAACTAATATTATATTATATATATTACAAAATTAATATATCGTATCGTATCTCTCAAATGTAAATAGATATTGATATATATATATATAATATTTTATTTAATTATAATCACTTTTTTTTATAGATATTAAGTTCAGAAAGAGTCCTGACAATTTGATATGATATATATGTATCTTATCTATATTATAAAACTAATATTAGTTTATCTTATATATATATATATATATATATATATATCTTACAAAACTAATACAGTAAGTTCAATAAAATAATAAATTCAATAGTTATTTAATAAATTGTTCCTATAACATGACATTTTAAAAACATCTAAACATTTAAAGCGCCACGTAAGAAAGAGACAAAATATAAGGACAAATACAACTTTTATTTAACATACGGCTAGAGTAGATTTTTTATTCTTTTTTTATTTATTACTTCTTTCTTTACTTTTCCTTACTGTCACTCTTTACACGCGCACACCTATATATATATATCTAATCATATTTTTTTATTTTAATAAAATTATGTAAAAATTTAATTTTTTCAGCATTTATTTTTTATTTGGTTTGAGATTTTTTTTCTTCTTGCTTTTGTATTTAAATCTGTAATAAAAATAATAATATAAATAAATAAATAACAGCTAAACAATATGATTAAAGAGTAAGAATATATAAATTATGTGACTAATTATACCCTCTAACTTAAATTTTACTTGTCCTCAAGCAAACCGACACTAAAAATAAAAAAATTAAAAGACAACTAAATAAAATTAATTAATTTAACTAATTCACTTTCACTAGAAATTTCGATTGCATCTAACATATGCAAGCCTTTTAAACTCCTAGATTATTCCTAATGGACGGGTGAAGCCTCATGAAGGTTTGCAATAAATTTACCCATAAAATTTTTGAATGCTAAGAGTTTAAGTAAAGCCATGAAATTTTACTGTATCAACTGGATAGGAATCAAAGTTCAAAACACTAGCAATCATTAAAGTCACCTCAAAAACTTGTTGTTTAAGAAACTTCATGCCCATTTGTAGATTACTACAATTTTTAGAATTCACTTGATTCAAATTCTGTCAGAAGTATGCTTTGACTCAAATTTCACAAGATATTACCCTCAATAAATAAATCACTCCGAAATAGGTGCATGTAAATATACTTATATGTACCAACAGAATTAATATAAATTAAAGACAAACATCTCGCATACGTTATTTTGAAAAACGCTATTAGTAAATGAATATTTTTGTTCCATGAAAGGAATGTCAAATACTGAGAGATAAATAATAAATATTACAAAATCACTTAAATGAGCACGCGTGCATCGAGAGCCTACCAACTTCTAAGATCAAGTAGAATTTTTTTTTTTTTTAGGCTGTAATGTAAGGGTTATAAAGAAAAATGTAAAAATCAAGTAACGTATATGCGAATGATTGGAATTCCAACACAAAACATAAGGTACTTTAGCATTCTACTCGTTTATTTTTTTCTACTATTGGTTTTCCTTATCTTTTTGCTTTGTCTTTTTTTTATTTCTAGTGCTTTTTTTTTTTTTTTTGTAAACAGAATAGTCCTTTAATATAAAAGATTATGTCCTAACATATTACCAAACATATAGGTTATGAGATTTAACAAAGAAATACTAAATAAGGCTCAACTTGGCTTATTTGATCTTTTGAATCACAAATTTTTTTATTGAAATAATTCTCTTGGAGCCATCTTTAAACCTATTTCTTTGTTTCTTGCTACATATATCATTACTAAAATTTTGTTCCTAAAAACTAAAACACAAGTATATTCATGTATGCAAGTTGAATTCAGAAAGGGGTGATCTATTTACAACATAAAAAAATTTAGCAACAAAAGAAAGAAAAGATAAAAACAAAGAAAAAATGAAAGTAAGAAAATGAAAAACAAAAAGAAATAAGAGGTTGTCTATTGAAAAAAAAATCAAATAAAATAGGAAAATTGAAGGTATATATTCATTAATCAATTCATGCCTTGATCACACATGTTTTGAACATTTTATCCTTTTTTTTTTCTCTACCTTATACCTCATGGCCAAATTACAACCTGAACAAAGTTCTCGAGGATTTGATGCATACATTGCTTGTTCATTTATTTCGTTGAAAATTCACTTATCAACTGTTTGTGTGATTTTAACATTGAGTATTTTTTCATGGAGTTATGTCAAGTCGTCTCTTACTTTATATATTCACGTTATTTTCTTTATGGTTGTCTATTTTATTTTACATTTACTCTTTTACAAGGACAACCGGTATGAGATACCTATTTTCTTTTTCTTTTTTGAGAGAATATTAGTGAGGTTGAATCAAAACTTAAAGAATGTATCTGTGTTTTAATATTGTAATACTTTTCTTATCATGTAATGATCACACACACACAAAAGCTTCTCATATATTGTTTTAAGACATTATTTTACTTATGTATTAATGAGTAGGATATACAGAATATACTTGTGTTTTGATGCATGTAATATTTTTTCTCATTATCCTCACTTGCAGGTCATATTTTAATGTTTGTGAGTATCATTACTGAAAACTCTCACGAGACACCACTTGTTCACTAAGGGTAACATAGAGATTTAAAGGCTTAGTGCATATGCTAAATGCACTTGTATTCCCTACAAAAGTGGAGCTTTTAAACATGTTTATTATTTTACTAGTGACTAGCAAAAGCTTAATTGGGAGGTGTGATTGCATTCTAAAAAGTACAATTGGAGTCCCTAATTACAGGTTAATGTTAGTTATTATTTGTGTATTATTTATTATTTTAATATAAATTTAGTATTTTTTACATTTTACATGCCGACCAAATTTGAAGATAAAATCAAGTAAAATAAAGTAAGGTGATGTACATTATCTATATGAGCAAGTGTATTTATTATACTATATCTTTTCCGCTAATATATTAAATATATTAAACTTTATCTTTTACTTTTTATATAATATATTATATTATATTATTACAATATATATATATCATATGGGCAGAAAATGATTCCGCTGACACAAGAAGACAAAAGGGAAAGGAGGAAAAGAAAGAAATGAGAAAGAAAACAAAGGGAGGAGGAAGAAAAGAAAGGGATGACTAACAAGTTGGTCATTCTTCGGCACATTTTTTACATGCGTCTTGCACATTCTAGTCTTTATAAATAGAGGAGTTATTCTAACAGTAGAAATGGGAGTCTAGGGAGAGCCGAGAGAGAGAGAGAGAGAGAGAGAGAGAGAGAGAGAGAGAGAGAGAGAGAGAGAGAGAGAGAGAGAGCAAATAGGGAGTCCCTTTGGGATTTCATTTATGATAAATTTAGTCATTTTATTTCAATCTTTTATTTTATTATTGTGTAAGCTATCTTTATGTATAAACATTTTTATATATAGAGTATTTTTCTTTCATGTCTTATCTTTTTAATAGTAGAATTTATTTTTATTCTTGAAACCAGTTGAGAAAATCGCTTGACAAAATAAGGATGATTGATTAAGGTTTGTTTTTTCATTTCAGATTTATTTGAAAACATATAACTTTTACATATATTCGATGTATTATATGCACGGACATGGACATATATATTTTATGCACGTAATAATTACCTGTATTGTGAACAAATTTAGAATAAATATTTTTAGTGTAAAAATAGAGTAAATATTGGTTTACTCTACGCTGGCTCTGACTTAGATATTTATACGGATACTCTGTCTGGTATGTTTTATGACAAAATCTCTGGTAGGGACCTAAGCCTCTTAATCCTAATTTGGAATTAATTGCTTTTATATTCGTGGTAATTAAAATCTAGATCTTTTCAAAAACTGAGACTTTTTATTATGTTTTTATTATCTCCTGCCTTAACAAAGCAGTCAGGATATGCAAATCGATGGTAAGAGTTTTTGATAAAAATTTAATAAGTATCTAGCCTAGAACCTTTAAAAACATACACATTTAATTATACTTGTTACAATCACACTCTGACAAAGCATTGCCTAGTGTTTATGAGTCTATAGTGAGGGTTTCATAATTTTAACTGAGTAATATTTTAGTGATTGATTATTTTGAATATACCCATTTACTAATTTATAAGTTCTGAGTAGGCTAAACAATCGGCAATTGATAAATCTGTATTGATTATTTTCACATAAGTCAAATGATTGAATTAATTGAATCCAAGACTATTTTGTTTTATTAAGTTTGACAAGTATTTTTAGCCTTCATCTCAGAACCTTAAAAGGATTTTATTTTATTTTTCCTTTGATTACATTTGTCATCTAGCTTTAACTATTACATCCATTCTCTATGATTCGACCCTGCTCTTATTAGGTTATTTTATTATATAATACTTCGTCGTGCTTACTATTGGGTGTGTTAAGTAAATCAAGCATTTTTGGTGCCGTTGTCGAGAAATAGTATGAAGGAGTTAAAACTGGTAAATAAAATCATAACAAATAAAAAAATTTCAAAAAATTTAAAATTAAAAAAAATTAAAAAAATCCAAGAAATTTAAAATTCAAAAATAAAAAAAAAAACCTTCGCAGTTGACTTAAGGAGGACAATTGAACTTCAAATATTATACCTTTTGTTGGTGGGATTTTTAGGAATGTTCGGTTGAACTTTCGAAACTAAATTGATGAGCATGAACAATCTACAAGAGAAGAAGACGATGAGAATGTCTCGACCCCTTTTAGGTCGAAAGCACTCTGATAATTAAGTTAACAAACTTAATCACAATAAATCGAATAAAATATTAGAGAGATAGAACTCAAATGAACATATCTTGCACTTTAATAGTATTAGGCATTTATAGTGTTTGGAATGCCTTAATCCCATACGAAATTGTATTCTGTCTCCTCCTAGGAGTTAATCTCTTTCGGATAATTGTTCAGTGTCCTAAGCTTTTTAGGAATGGACTTGCATATGCTCCACCGACTTGGTCTTTGCTGGATCTGAGTTAAATTTACCACAATTGGGGCCTTCGTCTGGGTACTGGTGAATTTGGGCCTTTCCTATCCCAAGTTGGCAGCATGTTGCCAAATGAGCCCAATAGAATAATTCTGGGCCTCATTATTTTGACCCACAATTGCCTCCTAATTACACCCTAAAAATGTAATCATAGGCCTTTAATTCGCACCTTATTAGACTTAGATTATTGTTAATTGTCTTAATTTAGTTATATGACTGCTTGATTGTGTTTTATATGTGTTTTATAGGTCGTAGGAGCTAATAAAGGCAAACAGACGCAAACAATAATCAAAGTAGGTACAAGGCGAATAATTCAGTCATGAAAATTTAGAGTTGTCCTGGCATTTTGGCCATATCATTTTACTTCAATGTCTGATTGAGCTGATTTTTTGCTCCATTAGAAAGAAGACTTCAAGAGCTACAACTTGTCCTCTAATGTGCATCAGCTGAATCGGCCGCTAAGGTGGTCAAAATCAAACTCCAAGGTGGATGGGTAAATAGTGAACTGTTCGATTGGTTTGACAAACTTCAGAGAGGGTGTTTTACCGTTCAATTGGTGAATAGTGAATAGTGACCAATCGAATGCTACAGTTACCGTTCGATCGGCCGTTCGATCAGTGAACATTGCCCCATCGGTCGATACAAATCTGGAGTATAAAAGTTGTGCGTGCGGGAGAAAAAAAATAGAGAAGATAGTTGGGGTTTATAGCAACCAAAGGGGTAGCGGGAAAGCTCCTCCAAGGTTAGTTTTTTATATTTTTGTTCATTTTTAGCTTAAATTTATGTTTGTAATGTTAATGTAGGAGTAAAAATTGTAACTTTCTTTTATTGTAATGTGTTTTCTTTCACTTTCTTGCACTTTCCTTCACTTTCCTTATAACCAAACAATTTTAATGTTCAAGTAAATTGTAGATTTAATTCTCTTTAAGCTTTCTTTATATTTTTACATACTTTTATAATAAACTCAAGCAGTTAGATTTATCTTGAGTGTGATTGTAAAATTCCACCAAGGATCTTCAAGTATTTCAATGAGAATTTATGAACTTCAAAGTTTTATTCCTAGATTTCGATTATTTTATTCAGTTGAGTGTTGGATTTATTTGAAAACTTAGATTCATAACTCATTTGGTAATATTTATATACAATTCAACAATTGGTATAAATCTTGCACATTTATAGGTTTGTTTCTATGGTTTTATTAATTGTTGCAATTTATATACTCAACTAAATATAAACTCAAGATTTTATGGTCAAAATATTCCGAATCAAGAATCCACGGTGTGATTATTGATTTGGTTATAAAAATCATCTTTCGAAATTCTTGTTGTGAATTGGTAGATTGAATTAATCATATCTAAGCTTTTCATTTTAGTTGCTTTAAATTTAATTTCAAGTTGCTTTACTTTAATTGCCTAGTTAATTAGTTTAATTTCTATTGCACTAGTTTAGTAATCCAAAACCCCCATCAAGAACCAAAAGATTTTCGGTCCTTTTATTTTTCATTTTATTTTAGATTCAATTCCTCACATAATTGCAAATCAATCCTAGGTTAGGTTAGTGTGAGTTGAGTGCCAGAGCCTATATTTGGCTAGGTCCCTTGGGAGAGAACAATAACGGATTACCGGTTTATACTTTATCGTGACCCCCGTACTCTTACGGGGTACTAACTCCATTTTGTAGTTTTTGGAGTGAGTCAAGTTTTGGCGCCGTTACCGTTGACCAAAGGCACGAGGTGAGGACTGTGAGCTTTGGATTGGAAAGCAATTGGTGGATTGGATCTCCATCCATCTACCACGACGGAGGAATCTTCGGCTTAGGCCATCAGTAACTTCATTCTATTTCTTGTGTGATACTATCGCACCCCCGTTTTTGGGTGTCCAAGGTCCTTTCGGCTCGGAGACCCTAAAGCACGGAACTTTGTCACTAGAACTCGTCCTCCTAGAAGGACAAGTGCGACTAGGTTTGAAAATTGGTTTGACTAAAGGCTTTTCAGAAAAATAGGAGTCACCACCTAACTTGATTAAGGTGAGTTAGGGCACCTAAAACTAAGTGTTAATTTGAAGATTAAACTTAGGATTTTTTGGAAAAGGTTTTGAAAACTCCCTCAAGAGAGGGTTTTTAAGGAAATAGGTTGTTTGGCAACCTTTGGAAAGATTTAAGCCCTTTTGGAAAATAACTCCATTTTGGTCATTTGAAAACAGAAATCTATGGTTCAGGTGTTGGTTACGTGTAGGGAAGATATCCTAAGATTATCACCCTACCCTGCCCTTTCAGTACCTACATGTCTAATCACCCTTTGTTCACTCACTGGAATAACCGGTTACCATTGTCCACTTAATATCCACTTTAGAATTTTGAAAACGGAGTTTAGTCATCACTTTTCGGATGGATGATGCATGATGCAAGTTTTTGGAAGAAGTTTGAAAATAATAAGGGTTTTGAAAGAGTTGGAAATAGAAACTTTGAATTGATTAGAATTTTTGAAAAAGGGATTGGAGTTGAAATAAAAGTTATGACCGCACCATTTTAGGTTGCCTACGTATCTCATTTGGCGAGAATCAGGTCGTTCGTAGTTCGGGCAAGAGCCCAATGGAAAATAGGCGCATTAGGGCCTTTGAAAGGTTTGAAGACACTTTGGGGTCTTTGAAAAAGTTTAAGATACTTTGAGGTCTTTCGAAAAGTTTAAGACACTTTGAGGTCTTTCGAAAAGTTTAAGACACTTTGAGGTCTTCGGAAGTTGAAGACTCTTGGAGGTCTTTAGTAAAGTTTAAGACACTTTGAGGTCTTTGGAAGTTTGAGACACTTTGTGGTCTTGGAAAAAGTTTGAGACACTTTGTGGTCTCGGAAGTTTGGACTTGTAATTGGATGGTGGAGTGTTTTGAAAATGTTTTTGGATAATCTTAAGGGAGTTTTGGAAAAAGGCTTTGTCATGACTCAAGAGAACTTGAAAGTGTTTTTGAAAACCTTGGAGGAATGTTTTGATGAATTGGTTTTGGAAAGTGATTTTTGAAAAGGGCTGAGGGTTTGGAATCCTAATATGGACAACCTCAGAGGTTGTTCTTGATTTATCACTTGTTCTTGGTGTTGAGTCAAGGTTGATCCTTGTTAACTCAAGGTTAATTCCCATGTTGACTTTGATGATAATTAAATCTTGTGTTATTTTACTAATAAATCTACTTAGTGTGCAGATTAACAAAGTTCATAACTTAGACTTAAAGTTGAATCTTAAGTCTAATGCACGTCAAAGAGTATGTACAACAAGTTCAAGAAGCAAGCAATGAATTCAAAGAGCTATGCAATGAACCAAACTGAGAAATGATGCCTATCTCTACTTCAAGCAAATGTCTTACATTTGAAGAGATTGAATGTGTTCAATTAAAGCTTCTTCCATGTATGCATAGTTTCAATGAAGACTGATTTGCACCAGACTAAAGACTTCATCAGAATATGCAAAGATCAGTTGAGGAGGTGCAATGCTCAGTTGAAGATGTAGTGTCTGTTGAAGAGATTGTAAATGCCTCAAGAGATGATTACATCTAGTATGCAAAGATCAGTTGAGGAGGTGCAATGCTCAGTTGAAGATGTAGTGTCTGTTGAAGAGATTGTAAATGCCTCAAAAGATGATTACATCTAGTATGCAAAGATCAATTTCAGATTATGTGATTGAAGTTGCTGAGAAGATGGCTTACAATGAATATCTGATCTCTACATGGAATCCAAGTGAAGAATTCTTCTACAGTGTAAAGAATCAATGAAGATTAGGTGTGTGAAGAGATTTCAATAAGTCTGCAAAAGTCTCATTGAAGTGATCTTTAATGAAGAATGAATAATCGCTATCAAGGAAAGGAAATCAGAATTGAAGCATTGTGAAGCTCTACACAATTAAGGAAGCTTGGCATTGAAGAAGAAATTATATAATGAAGAAGGGAAGATCAACATTAATCAAGTGAAGCTTTGACTGTTTGAAATTCAATAAGAAGATCAATATCCAATGATTGATTCAATCCAAATTGAATAGAAGTTAACTCTGATGAGTTAAAGAGATTTGATTGATCATCATACCCCAAAGACATACTCCTTGAAGATCTTATACCTATGCTAAGATGATCTGAATCATTGGAAGATAGAATACAGAATTCTGGGTAATGAGGGGACTCATGAAAGTAAGGTGTCGCCTCTTGCACACAGAAACAAAAAGGTCTGAAGACAAAATGGGCAATGAGGGGATTCATGAAAGTAAAGTGTCGCATCTTGAACACAGAAGCAAAAAGCTTGGAAATCAAATAGATAATGAGTGGACTCATTATCATGAAGTGTCGCCTTATAGAGACAGACGCGAAGGCTTGAAGATGAAATGAACAATGAGCGGACACATGAAGACGAAGAGTCGCCTCTTGGCAGCAGAAGTACAAGGCTTGAAGATAATATGATCAATGAGTAGACACCTGAAGATGAAGTATCGCCTCATGACAGTAGAAGCCGAAGATGTGAAGACAGAATGAACGAGGAGTCGCCTCATCAATATGAAGAGTGAACTCATGAACTCAGTGAACAACATCTGGTAAATGCAGAAGCAGAAAGTGTTGACTCCACAAATCTGGAGCCGACTCCCTCTAATATAACGGCTATTTTTCTTAACGTTATAACGGATTGGACGTGCATTAATGATACCCAACCACCTCCAACGGATGGAATCAATGCAATGATATATATACTAGCCTCCAACTGCATTTATATACAAGAATCAAGGAGAAGAAACAACAAAAGACAAGAATCACTGATCAACCTGATATTCCTGAACATTCTTCCTGTTTCATTCTTGTGAGCTTTGAATGTAAAATCTACTTTTAGTAGAGAGTGAGTTGTATACTTCTATACACTTGTAATTGAGAGTTTGAGAGTTCTCTTGTGTGAAGCAAAACTCTTGTAAGTTTAAGTGGAGTTTGGACAAAACCACTTGGAGATTGAAGAGCTCAGAGAGGAGTTCTTTGTAGAGTGAGCTGAGCACTTTATCAATCAGCAGCCCATCTTGTAATAGGTGATTACATTGTGGAAGAAGACTTCAAGGAGGTCTTGGGGTGAGGACGTAGACCACGGTTTGTGGTTGAACCTCGGTAAATCTGTGTCTCTTCCACTGCTCTGTTTTCTTTGCTTCTATTGATAACATTGCTTTGCACATAGATTAATCACTGCTATATTGTTTAGATTACTTTTAATTAATCTTAACTTGTATTAATCTTCGAAAAAGCCAATTCACCCCCCCCCCCCCTCTTGGGTTGCCTATTGGACCAACACTTGGAATCCCTAACCATGAGAAGACTAGGAACACCTTAAGTTTGTGACCTCTTGAAAGCATTTTTAGAAATGCCTTGAAGATGGAGCGTAAGAACATTTGAAGAGTTTTTAGAGTTGGTTTTTTGAAATCAAGAGAGTGGGAGGGTTTGGAAAAGCGGGTTATGAGAATGGTTTAAAATTGAGTGATCATTTAGAAAAGGGTTCAAGAGTTGGAACCTTGAAGTGTATTAATCTAGATTGGGTTGGCTTAGGGTTAGAGGTGACCTAAGGTTGACTAACTTGGGTTAAGTTAACCTAGGGTTAAGATGACCTATGGTTAATAAACTAAGGTTGGGTTAACCTAAGGTCAAGGTGACCTAGGGTTAACTAACTAGGGTAGGGTTAACCTAAGGTTAGGATGACTTAGGGTTAGGTTAACCTAAGGTGAGTGGACTAAGGTCAAGTTAACCTAGGGTTGGACAACTAGGGCCAAATTAGCCTAGGGTTAGTCAACTAGGGTCGAGTTAACCTAAGATTAGATTGGAGAATGGTTTTGAAAGTTGTTTTGATGCATTCTTGGAAAAAGTTTTGAAAAACAAAATATGTTATGCAATGGACTTTGGTTGGCAATCTTTTTGAAGATCATTTCTATGAAAATTTTGACTCTAACCAAGAGTATGGTTTATATGGTTGGTGTTTGGAAACCTTTCCAAGGAGGGCCCAAAAATCAACATGGTGATGACAACTTTTTAAGGCACCATTTTTAATGCAAAAATGGAGAGAATGCATTTTTGAAGATTATCTTTGGAGAAGGATTTTGAAAACCATTTCTCAAGGGAATCATTCCATTAAGAGAGGGTTCATATGGCCAAACAAAAGAGTGACCACTCAAGAGAGGGTTCCATGGGGCCATTCCAACCACTACACTTAAAAGAACGGAAATCTTGAAAATTAGAGAATTATAAAACAATCCTTATGCAAATTAAAATGTCATGACACCAAAATGAAAGTTAGGGGATTAGTAGGAGGTCTTCTAAGGCATTATTTCTAAAATCTCATCCTACACTTCAAGGGGCCAACTCTTAAAACAATTTTTGAAAGAAATATAAAGCTTCGAGATGGCATGAAAATAAGAGCAATGTAAGCATTGTAGAGCATGACAATAAGCATAAAATGAAGCCAAGCATGCAAAACATGATCAAAATAGTGATATGCAAGGGGTCATGATTACACACAAGGCTTTTAGGCTACACCACATAAACAAGGGGCTCTTAGGCCATACTATCTTAAAGTAGGCTAGTGAGAGATCCCCCTACACGGTGGCTCTCACTTGCTTTCCTCTAGGCATGATCTAAAAGCCCTCTTGGCTCAAGCATGCAAGAAAGGGGGGTTGAAGATGGGGGTTAAAATAGAGAATAGCCTAAGTAGGCTAGGAGGGAGAAGAGGAGAGTGGGGGAAGACACAAATATAAAAAGGATACCACCTTTTGCCTTCAACACACTTTTAGTCTTCAAGGGATGCTTTGATTGGAGCTTGAATGACTTCAAGAAGGCTTAGAGGGCTGGTAGGGAGTGTTTGATGGTGTATAAGGCTTTATATGTGAAGTATATAGGCTTGGGGATGATGGAACCTAAGCTAAGTGTTGGTGGGATGAAGTGTGTATAGAGATTTGCAATTCTAGAGTGATTTTAGCAGGGCTTCGCATTAGAAATTGGAGTTGGAATATGCAAAGGGTGGTTTGGTATTTATAGAGATTCTGGAACAGGCTTGGCATATGTACTACATGCGCCTGGCCAAAATTTGGCCGTGCGCATGTAGGACATGCGCAGGTACTGTTCATTGCCAGAATGACACGTGGCACCTCATGTACTAGATAAATCTGGACTGTTGATCGAAAGTTGGTCGATCTGATCAAAGTTTGAGCACATGTAGCATACGCTCCATCACCGGGAAGGTTTGTCCAAACTTTGCCTCGATAATTGAGTCAATCGGGAAGGTTTCGGAGGAATCGGTTGCACTCGGGATGTCCTCCCAGGGCTTGCGGTGAACTTTCATGTTTTTGAAAAGTTTGAATTGTGTTTGGAAGTAGGGGATATCGTCCCGGGAAGCGTGCATAAAAGGTCACTTTTGCGGAGCGTCTGTGATACGCTCCAAGGGTGTTTGAAAATGGTTGTTTTCATTTCATGTGATCGAGGCCTTCGGGAAGCGATCTTTTTGATCGGACCATACCGATGGAAAGTATTCTAGAAATACTTTCGGGTATTCTCAGATTTATGCATTTCTCAAGTCATTTGATGGTGCGTTTTGATTAGGGAATTGGAGAAAAAGTCAACCTTGGCGGAGCGTCTGCGAGATGCTCTAGAGGTTGTCAAAAGTAGCCATGTTTGAGCCATACAATGAAGGGCTCCAGGAGGCGATCTATCCGATTGAACCATATCGATGGAAAGATTTATGAACGAGCTTTCGGGACTTCCTTGATTTACGCATTTCTCAAGTCAGTTGACGATGCGTCATAATCAGGGGATCAGGAGAAAAGACAATTTAGGCAGAGCGTCTGCGAGACGCTCTGAGGAACTTTTATCGAGTCATGTGAGTTTAGTGTCACAAGGTCCTCCTCAGGTTAAACAAGGGTGTATGGTGAAACCTTCTGCTCGAAATCCCAAGGCCGGTGTTGTTTCGAGGCATATTTGGGCTTCCAGGGGCAAAACAGTCATTTTGATTAGGAATGGCTGGAAATGGTCAGGAATGGTTTGGTGTGTTGTGTTAAGTGTGTAGGGTTGTTCAGGGATGGTTTTGGGAGAGTCTTTTACCGTTCGGCGGGGTTTGCGTAGTGTTGAGGTGTTTAGGGGCAAAATGGTCATCTTGGCTGAAGTGGGCCAGAATAGGACCGGATTCAGACCAAATGGCATGTGGGGGACGCCTAATGGTTTAACAACATTTTGGTAGGATGGACTTATTGTTTTAAGGGATTTTGAACTTTCCCAAAACGTGCTTGGAGGCCCCAGGGGCAGGTTTGGTCATTTTTCACCGAGTCGGGCTAGCAGGCGCTGGTGTTGACCCAGGTGTTGGTTCCCGAGATTGCCCAGTCTCTGAAAACTACCTGTGTGGTGTTGGTCTCTAAGAACGCCCGGTCTTAGAAAACTACCTGTAGGGGTGGTGTTGATTCCCGGAAACGGCTGGTCTTAGAAAGCTACCTATAAGTGTGGTATTGGTATCTGAGAACGCCTGGTCTTGGAAAGCTACCAAATGACGGACATTCTACATTGGCGGGCTAGCAGGCGCCAAAAGTGAACCTTCTGGAACTTGATCAGGTGTTGGTCCCCGAGATCGCCGGATCCCAGGAAGCTACTTGGATGGCGTTGGTTTCCAGGACCGCCTGCTCTGAAAAGCTGCCTAGAATAATGGTGCTTATGGCTCCAACGGGTTCTTGTGGGCCTGAGAAACGACCAGCTGACTGGACTGGAGATTGAAAGGCTCATCTTGAGCTTACATGTGTTGTGATGTTGGAAATCAAACCCAGTCAGGTCAAAGATTGCCGAGCGGACAAAAATGGGGTACTTACAGATACCATGTTAGATTTTCATTCTTTTTTTTCCTTTATTTTTGGTATTTTATTTTGATTTGTATATATATTTTGTTTTTGTTTTAATAATTTGATTGGAGGATTGCTAGTGGAGAATTAGGAACTGTTTTTATTGCAAATTGGTGGTATATAACTTATGGAGATTGGAGGTTTGGATGGTGAATTATGCATTGTTATGTATGATGTGTTGAGGCACGATGCGCTATATTTTTTTGTGCATTGCATCCATCTTCCATTGTGCATTTCATTATGTTTGGCGGCACATTTTCACACCATTCATCATCCAACATGTGTATGAGAGATCACCTTAGAGCTAATGGCCTAAGAGAGCCTCCCCGACCACCTCCCAATTGTGGGGAATATAATTGCACGCCCCATGGTGACAATGATAACATTCATAAGAATGGTGGTGTGGAAACACCTCTATGTAAATCTCTTAGATACTACATTCGGGCTAATAAGCTTAAAGCACAAGAACCATCCAACATATCTCTTAGATGTAAGTACCCTATTTTTGCTCGCTCGGCAATGTCTGGCCTGACTGGACTCAGTTTTCAAATATCATAACACATGCAAACCCAAGATGGTCTTTCAAACTTTAAAGCCATAAAAATCATTCCAAGCAGCTTTCTAGGACCCGGGGGTCTCGACGCCATCTAGGTAGCTCCTCGAGATTGGGTGATCTCGGGGGACCAACACCTTGTCAAGTTCCAAACGGTTCACTTCTGGCGCTTGCTAGCCCGCCAATGTAGAATATCCGTCATTCAATAGTTCTTCGAGATTAGGCGTTCTCGCAGACCAACACCACCCTCACAGGTAGCTTTCTGAGACCAGGCGTTCTTAGGAACCAACACCACCCTACAGGTAGCTCTCTGAGACCGGGTGGTCTCAGGGACCAACACCACACAGGTAGTTTTCTGAGACCGGGCGGTCTCGGAAACCAACACCTAGGTCAATACCAGCGCTTGCTAGCCGACTCGGTGAAAAATAACCGAACCTACCCTTTGGGCCTCAAGGCACGTTTTGAGAAAGTTCATAATCCCTTAAAATGGTAAGTCCACCCTTCTAAAGTGCTACTAAGCGGTAAGGCATACCTCGCACTCCATTCTATCCAATTCCGGTCCTATTCCGGCTAACTCTGGTCAAAATGACTGTTTTACCCCTGACGCCCTGACACTGCACAAATCCCACTAAACAGTAAAAGACTCTCCCGGGATCATCCCTGAATGACCTGGCATGCTTAACATAGCACTCCGATCCATTCCTGACCATTTTCAACCAAACTCAGCCAAAATAACCATTTTACCCTTGACAACCTAAATGCAGCCCAAAACAACGTCGGTCTTAGGATATCGAATAACGGGTCTCGTCATACACCCATGTTTAACCCAAAGAGGACCTTACAAACTAAACACCCCCGACTAAATAAAAGCTCCCTAGAGCGTCTCGCAGACGCTCTGCTAAAATTGTCTTTTCTCCCGATTCCCTGTTATAACGCACCGTCAAATGACTTGAGAAATGCGTAAACTAGGGAATTCCCAAAAGCTCATTCATAGGTCTTTCCATCGATACAGCTCGATCAAATTGATCGCTTCCCCAAGCTCTTCATCACATAGCTTAAAAACTGTAACTTTCAACAACCCCTGGAGCGTCTCACAGACGCTCTGCTTAGATTAACTTTTCATCCAATTCCTTGATTACAACGCATCATCAAACGACTCGAGAAATGCGTAAATTAGGAAATTCCCGAAAGTATTTCCAAAGTACTTTCCATCGGTGCGGTTCGTTCTGAGAGATCGCTTTTCGAAGGCCTCGATCATGCGACACAAAAATAGCTACTTTCGGGACCCAGCAGAGCGTATCACAGACGCTCCGCAGAGATGCAATTTTATGCACATTTTTCAATACAATATCTCACACTTCTGAGCACCGTTCAAACTTTTTGAAAGCATAAAAGTTCACAAGAAACTCTAGGAAAACACTGTTGACGTAACTGATTCCTCCGAAACCTTTCCTGTTAGCTCAATTATCGAGGCAAAGTTTAAATGACCACTCCCAATGGTGGAGCGTATGCTACATGCGCCCAGATTTGGATCAAATCTACCAAAGTTTGATCAACCGTCAGGATTTAGCCAGTACAATAGGTGCCACGTGGCATTCTGGCAATGGAATAGTACTGGCGCATGTGCTACGTGCGCCAGGGCAAATTTTGGCTAGGCGCACGTAGCATATGCGCCAGGCCTCTTCTAGGTTGCCTATAAATACAGGTCTCCCCCTTTGCATATTCTAGAATCAAAAATTGATGCGAAGCTCTGCTGAAATTGCTCCAGAACCCCGAATTTCTATATGCATCCCACTCCTCAAACACTTGGGCTAGATTCCACGTCCCCCTAACCCATACACTTCACCTACATAGCCTTCTACACCATAGAACACCTCATTCCAGCCCCTCAAGCACACTTAAAGTCCTCCGAGCTCAAGCCAAGACATCCATAGAAGATTGCAAGTGTATTGAAGGCAAAATGTAGTATTCCTTTCACATTCTTGTCTTCCCCCACTCCTCTCTTCTCCCTCCTAGCCTACTTAGGCTATTCTTTATTTTAATCCCCATCTTTTACCTCTCTTTCTTGCATACTCGAAGTAAGAAAGCTCTTAGTTCATGCATAGGGGAAAGTTAGTAACAACCACCATGTAGAGGGATCTCTCACTAGCCTACCTTAAGATGGTATGGCCTTGGAGCCCCTTGAATATGGTGTAGCTTAAAGCCTTGTATGTATTCATGACCCCGTGGTATATTGCAATCTTGTTCATGTCTTGTGTGCTTGGCTTTATTTTCATATTTATAACCATGTTAGCAAAATCCACACTATTCTCATTTTCATGCCATTTTCAAGTTCTATATTCTTTTCAAAATAGTTCTAAGAGTTGGTCCCTTGAAACTTAGAATGAGACCCTAGGTAATTTTGCCTTAGAAAGTCCCCCACTAATTCTTAACCCACATCTTTGCATCCTAGCATACCAACTTGCTTAAAAATAATTTTCAAACTTTTTAATTTCTAAGGTTTTCATTCTATCAAGTTTAGAGGTTGAAATGTGTCGCGCCCAGATTTTTCACACTCGAGGAATACACATACAAGCAGGAAAAATACTGTACTCTCTCGTTAGAACTCATCCTCCTAGAAGAATGAGTACAACTAGGTTTGAATGGAAAATTGGTTTGAATAAAGGGCTTTTGGAAAACATTTGGAGTTGCCACCTAACTTGATTAAGGTGAGTTAGGTCACCTAAAAACTAAGCACAATCCGAAGATTACACTTAGAGTTTTTGAAAAAGAATTTTGGAAAACATCCTCAAGAGAGGGGTTTTAAGAAAATAGGTTGTTTGACAACCTTTGGCAAAAATTTAAGCCCTTTTTTGAAAATAACTCCGTTTTGGTCTATCGAAAACAGTGATCTAAGTTCAGAGGTTGGTTACGTGTAGGGAAAATGCACTAAGCCATCACCCTATCTTGCCCTTGCGGTATTTATATATCTATTCACCCTAGATTCACCTATGAGAGTCTTCAACTAACAAATGTTCAAAACTACCCACTTTAAAAAAGAATTTTTGAAAAGACATGATACATGATATGTAAATGCCATAGAAAGATTTGATTTGGAAATAAATTGGAAAAGAACTTGGTTTGATTTGAAAAGAGATTTGAAAAGATCGGTTTGATTTTGAAAAGTTTTAGAAATTGAAAATAGAGTTTTGAAAATACATTTTTGGAATTGGAAACTTGAAATAGATTATGGAATTGGAAATTTGAAAAAAAAAAGTTATGGAACTGGAGATTTGAAAGAAGTTATGAACGCACCCGTGAGGGTTGCCTACATATCTTTTTTGAGGAATTAGGACAGTCGTAGTTCGAACAAGAGTCCGATGAAAATAGAAGATATGATTGGAAGAAAGAGATTTTGATTTGGAATTCGAATTGGAAGATTAGGAAATCAGGATTGAACTTAGACCTGGAATTGAACTTGAAAGAGGATTTGACCCTTAGAAGAGAACTTGAACTAGATTTAGAAAGATAAAACTTTGGGAAACCTAGACTTAGGAAAGATAAGATTTAGGAAAGACTTGAGGTTTAAGAAAGATTTGACTCGAATATTTGACTTGGAAGATTTAGGAAAGATTGGATTTAGGAAAGACTCGGATTAGGAAAGGTTTCGTTTTAGGAAAGTTTCGTTTTAGGAAAGTGTCATTTTAGGAAAGTTTCGATATTGAAAATTTTTATTTTAAGAAAGTATTGAAATTGGAAAGTTTTAAAATAGGAAAGGTTTCATTTTAAGAAAGTATTGAAATTGGAAAGTTTTGAATTTGGAATGTTTTGAGTTTAGAAAGTTTTAGATTTGGAAAGATTTGAAGTTTAGGAAAGTTTAGAATTTTAGAAAGGTTCAAAGTTTGAGTTTTAGAAATTCTTAAAATGAGGAAAGGTTTTAGTTTAAGAAAGATTTGAAAACTTAGATTTGGAAAGTCGAAATTTGGAAAGGTATGGAATTAGGAAAGATTTGAAACTTTAAAGTTTAAGGAAAGATTAAAAGTTTAAGTTTTGGAAACTTAAGGTTTAGGAAGGTATGAGATTAGGAAGGATTCAAATTAGGAAAGTTTTAGAGTTGGAAGGATTGGGATTCCTATTTCCTAAATCAAAGGATTAGATTTTCTTTCTAAAAGAAGTGTTTTGATCTTGTTTCCAAAAACGGAGGATTGGATCTAGCTTCCTAAATGGAAGATTGGATTTGGTTTCCTAAAGGGAAGATTGGATTTGGCATGGATTTGGTAGGTGACGTTTTAGAAACCCAAGATTTGGAAGACTATAGTTTTGACATGAAAAATAGGCTTTGGAAATATATATAGTTTTGATGTAGAAAATAAGAGGTTTTGGAAACCTAGGTTTTGAGGCCAAAATAGGGAATTGAAAATCATGTTTTTGGGAAGAAAAATTAGGATTTCCTAATTATTGGCTCTAGGGCTTGACTTGGGCTCTAAGGAAATAGATTTTTTTGGAAAGTAGAATTTTTGGAAACAAAGATTTTTGAAAAAAGATCTAGAAAAAAGAGTTTTTAGAAAAGGATTTTGAAAAGAGCTTTTTTTGGAAAGAGATTGTTGGAAAGAGTTTTTAGGAAGGAAATTTAAAGAGTGTTTTTAGAAAATGAATTTTGAAGAGAGTTTTTTTTGGAAAGGAGTTCGAAAAGGAGTTTTTAAAAAATAGATTTTTGGAGGGAGTTTTTTAAAACAATTTTAGAAAGGAGAATGGAGAGAGTTTTTAGAAAGTATGTTGGAAAAGAGATTTTTAGAAGGAAAGATTTGAAAAGAGAGTTTTTTAGAAAGTATACACAATACCTCACTTTCCTAAAATGATTCTAACCATAAGAAGGTTAGAACCACTTTAAGATAATGGTTTTGAAAACAACGATGATTTGAAAATATGAACCATATTGGTCACTTTAAATGTAACACTTTCCTAAAACAACCCTAACCATGGAAAGACTAGAATCACCTTAGGATTGTGATTTTGCAAACAAGTTTTGAAAAAGAAGATTTTGATGCAAGTTTTGAAAACAATTTTGACGCAAGCTTTTGAAAACAAGTTTAAAACAAACTTTAGAGGAATGCAAGATCATGATATGCACAATGCAAGTTGGGGTCGTGAACATACAAAGTTAAAGGCTTTATCACATAATCAAGGGGGCCGAACCTACATGGTCTCCGGTTAGACTAAAAGAAAGCCCTCGACACGGTGATCTCCAATAGCCTAATCCTATACATGGACTGGGAAGTTCCTTGTTTCAAGCATGCAAGAAAAGGGGGGGGGGGGGGGGGGGAAGAAGATGGGGGATTAAAATAGAAGAAAACCTAAATGGGTTCAGAGGGAGAAGAGAAGGGGAGTTGTGTAAATGTAAATAAGGAGCCTACCTTGTGTCTTATTTATTTTGCTTTGCTTTGCGCGCTTTGCTTTTCTTGTTTTGACCCTTGCTTCGCTTCAGTCTTCGAAATCTTGTCTTCGTTCTTCGGGAGCTTCAAAGTTGCAACACTTCAAGTCTTCAATGGAGGCTTTGAGGCTAGTGTATAAGTGTATAAGAGTGTATGTGAGTGTATAAGAGGCTAGGGTTTGAAAAACCTAAAGGAGACTAGGGTTTAGAGAGGTTATGAGCTCTGTATATCGAATAATAAGGTTTTTAAACTGAGTTTGAGGACCCTTTTCATGCTGGAGGAGGCTTTGTATTTATAGAGAGAAGAATGACATGTCACCTGTTGTAGTGGCGCCAGGCAAAAATTCCTTCTAGTGCCGCTAAGAGTGGAGCCAAGCCAATATTTGACTAAGCGCCACTACTAGTGGCACCAGCCAATTAGGAAAGTTTTAAGGTCGGCAAGTAACGTATCTTCAGAAGATTTGGGCGCCTATACTAGTGACTACTATGTAATTTTTAGCCTAGCTTCACTAGGAGTGACTCCGAAAGGTTTGCGAGTGATTTAAAGGGGCCGAGAATGACCCGGAAGGCCGAAAAGGGACAGGAACCCTTAGAACAAGGTCCCGAGGGTAACAGACCTGAAAAATGATGACAAGAATTGTTGAAAGAGTTGATTGGGCCAATAGGGGCAAAACGGTCAATCGGGCAAGAAAGTTATCGGGATGAACTCGGAATGGCCTGGAATAAGACTCAAGGTTCAGAAACATTATTTAGAATGCTCTTAAGGGTTAACGGTTTGATACCCAGAACTGGTGTGGTCGGAAGAGGAGACCGGCCCACCAGGGGCAAAACGGTCATTTTACACTGGGTTTGCCGGAATTGACTCGGAATGATTCAGAAAGATAACGAAAGTTTGAGAATGCTATAAGAAGTATTCTCGGGAGGTTATCGGTTTGATACCCAGAGTCGGTGTGGTTCTCGAGGCGTTCGGATGCCTAGGGGCAAAATGGTCATCTTGACCGAAAAGTCTCATAATTGGCCCGAAACTGACTACAAGGTACCTAATTATGCCGGATTGCCTTTAAGACAATCTTGGAAACGTGGACTTACCGTTCTAAGGACTTAGATACTTTCTCGAGAAACGTGCCGAAAATGGCCCTAGGGCAGTTTGGTCATTTTTCACTAAAGTGGGCTAGCAGGCACGGGTGTTGACCTGAGTTTTGAGTGTTTTCATCACTCTGACGATAGTCCCGTGATATAGGGGTTTGATGGCAATTCTCTATATCGACCTGTTTGCAAGTGTTTCCGCCACTTTGACAGTTACGATATTTACAAGTATTTTCATTACTCTAATGGATCGCGATCATTCCAGAGATTGCCTAATCTCTGGAAGCTGCTAGGTAGACTTAGTGCCTAAGGAATCAACTTTTTTGGAAGGCGTGCCGAAACGGACATTTCTGCATTAGAGGGCTAGCAGGCGCCAAAGGTGGACCGTTCTACCATCTTAGGGACTTGGGGTCTCGGCCTGGTCAACGGGTTTGAAGGGACTTACTGTTTCGAAGAACTTTCTTCGAAAGACGTGTCGGATAGGATGGACTTATCGCCTCAAGGAATCAACTTTCTTGAGGGGCGGACTGGAATTGAAATTGGACTTGAAGTTGGATTAGAATTGAATTTAAAAAGGGGACTTACTGTCTTCGAGAAGACACGCCCACTGGAATTGGACCGAACAATGCCCCTAAGGGCATTTTGGTCATTTTGCCTCTATTTGGGCCCTGCGGGCCCATGAAACGATGGATTGACTGGATTATGATTAAAAAATTAGAATATGTCCATATTGACTTGAACTAAAGTTTGGACGGACCGGAGACTGCAAAGCGGGCAAAAATGGGGGGCTTACAAAAATGACCACATGGAACCCTCTCTTGAGTGATCTACTTTTTACATTGGCCATAGGAGCCCTAAAATGTTAGAATGGATCCCTTCTCTTTTTATCCTTGCCTAAAAATGATTTTCAAGCTCTTTGATTTTTAAGGTTTCTCTTGTAAAACCCTAATTTGGTTAGCATTATGGTTAACTTAATAACATATTTATGGTGCATGATTATCCTTAATCAATGTGCTTGTTTAGCATGGCTTAATAAGGGCTTGCATTTGGGAGATTATCATATTTTTTAAGCATAATTAGTGAGCTTAATTCATGATTAATTAGTTTAATTAATCTTTATGCTTAACTTATGTTAATCATGATTAATTATCATAAGTGTGATTAATTATGTTAATCATGTGGATTAAAGGTGGGGGTTTAACCCTAAGACACCTAGGTGTGTGCTTTATGTGTGAGAGGTGTGTACTTCACTAATGTTACTAGCAAGTGTGTGTGTGTGTGACATGTGGAATGATAGATATATTTTGTATCTATAATTGTCTTCAAGACAAGGGAAGGAGAGAGAAGAGAGGAGCTTGTGTAGTAAAATTGTTTGGCAAAAAAAAAAAAAAAGTAAGAGAAAAGAGAGAAAAAGAAGAGGAAAGAAGAGACGAGGAGAAATTTGAAAGGGAAGCTTGTGATTTCATTGTTGAAGGTGAGAAAATTTATGTTTATGTTTGTTTCATTGCATATTTGTTGTATGTGTATGTTAACATATCAATTAATGCCATGAAGGTGAGAATTGAAGTGATGGAGGAGAAAAGGGGGTGAGGGCTTTCATAGTGAAAACCTTAATTCATCTTGGTAAATATGTTCTTGGTTGTCTTTAATCTTACTTCTAGCTTGGTATTGCATTTTGGAGTCTTTGGTGAGCTTATGTGAAGTGTTGTGGTGGATTGGAGTGGAGAAATCTTGGGTTAGGAAGCCATTTCGAGCCATGTCCAGCAGATCTCGCTAAGGTCTCACTGGCTTCTTACCCCAGTGAACTTATCCAGTAAGTCTCGCTACCTTATCGCTCTAGCGAACTTATTTATCCAGTAAGTCTTGCTACCTTCTCGCCCCAGTGAACTCTTTCTGACAACTTTAACACTCTTTAGTGAAATGACCATAACTTTCTCTAAGAAACTCGGATTGATGCATCATTTGAAGTGTCAGAAAGTAGAGTCATATATCTTTCTAATGATATAAATTTGGTACTTTAAATCCTTGTAACTTGTGAGACATTGTTGTTTAAAGTTAACATTACATTGCATTAGGGAAGGGTTTAACATCCTATTGAGTTCTAATGCATTATTGGTGTTCTAAATTACATGTTTAAGGTGTATAAGCTATAGTCATGCATTGGTTATGAATTATGACATCTATTTCATCAAGTTTGATGTGGTGGTGTTTGGTAGGTTTAGAAGCGGATCAAAACACTCTGGTTCAACCAAAGGAGTGACTCGACGGTGTGTATAAGACAAGTATCAGGTGGGAATATAAGTTGATCTTATTCATAATGCATTGAATGTTTTATTGTCTACATCGGTGGTGATTGTTGGATTATGTGATGGCATTTACATACAATACATTTTATGTACATATCTTACATTGCACGGAGGAGCTTTAGTCGTTGTGGGACTAACCTAAGGTTTAGCCTATGTGGGGCAAACCTTAAGGGTATCGATGTGGGATATCCTTCATAACAAGCCATCGATATATTGGGTCAATGTTATCAAAATAGCGCGCACATATGTGGTGTATCATACATTGCATTACAAGAGGCATTGTTTTTATTATTGATGGTGTATTATCTATTGATGATTAATTCAATGGATGTTTATCATTCCTTCTTTATGAGTTTGATTATCTTGTGAGCACGTTGATATATATCTCACTCCCACACAGATTGTTTTGCAGGAAAATGGGAGATGTCCAGTCCACTGTTGGTGTTGAGTTGAAGAGCTTTGAGAAGCTCTTAATTGAGTTATTAGTCATGTACATTATTGTACATTGTGTTAAAGTCTTGTTGGAGTTTTGTTTATTTGTGATTTTGTAAATATTCGTAAGTGTGGATTAAGAGTTCTCTTAATGATGTATGTTGGAAGATTATGAGATGGTTTGTATTTATTTAATATGATGTTACGTATTCTTATAAGATTTCTATCTTTGAAATTATGTTGAGGTTTCGCTTACAGGTACGTGACTTGTGCAATCACGTTAATCCTAAGACGGTGTTAATGACGCTTGTTTAGGAGTGAGCGTGACAGATTGGTATCAGAGCTGAGATTTAATATCAAAGTTCTATTATGAAGTCGTTTTGAGCCAAGGTTTACAACTAATGCTATATTGTGGGGTTGGTGTCTAGAGTTGCAGTAGACTGTTGGGTGTTGTTTATGTTAGTTTGAGTTAGTAAGCTTATGTGAGTCATATATATATATATATATATGTTGTGTACTAATCTTGAATTGATGCATGAGAATGGCTCAAAAAGATTCACCGAGGAGAGCCAAGGAGGAAGCATCGTCAGCTCCAGTTCAGCGGCAAAGACGACAGGGAGAAGGTGTTCAGTATCCACCAGATGCAGTCAATAGAGTGGCAAATGTTTTAGCTCAATAAATTGAATATCAGTCCATGAGACCAATGCAAAGGACTAGTACATTGAATGAACAATTCATTAAATTGAATCCTCTAGAGTTCATCGGGGCAACTGATCCATTGATGGTAGAGGAGTGGTTAAAGAAATTAGAGGCAATCTTTGAGGTAATGGCTGTGGTAGATGAACAAAAACTGATGTTGGCTACATTCATGTTGAAAGGTGAAGCTCAAAATTAGTAGGAGGCAATGAGACGAATGATGGGTTCCCAAGGTAGTGGAGTACCAATTACGTGGCAACAATTTATAGAGGTATTTAATGAGCAGTACTTTCCACTAATTTACAGATATCAGAAGGAGCAGGAGTTTATCTCTCTGAAACAGGGGAAGATGACTGTGTCTGAGTATGAAGAACAATTTATAGCTTTATCACGATTTGCACTTGACTTAGTACGCATCGAAGATGCTAAATACAGGAGATTCCAACAGGGGTTAGAGTTAAGTGTACGATCTCAAAGTTTAGCTCTTGAGATGGTAAGGTATGCTGACTTGGTGAATAAAGCAAAAATTGTGGAGCAAGATGTAAAAGAATTATTGGGTAAGAGAGAACAGTTTAAAAAGGGAAAGTTTCATGTTGAGGCTGGAACGTCAGGTCAGAAATTATCAGAATCTGTAAGATATGGTGGACAAAGAAGATCACAGTCAAGTCAAAGAATAGGGAGTCCCAAATCTGGAAGTCTAAGGGGTCGTGGCTCTTGGAGACCTCCGGTGAGACCTTCAAGTTCGGGAACTTTTGGTAGCAGAATGGGAGGAGTCACTTGTTATAGATGTGGAGCAGATAGCCATATTATTAGGGATTGTCCAATGCCTTGGAGTGATAAATGCTATCAGTGTGGACAGACGGGTCACATAGCAAAACATTGTACTCAAGGCTCTGCAACAACCTCCTCTATGGGTAGTATGGCTGGTGGTGAAAAAGGGACGACTGGGAATGCACAACGTGGACGTGGGACTACTTCTGAACCACGGACTCAAGCACGAATATATGCTATGACCCAGCGGGATGCTCAGGCTACACCTACAGTAGTGACAAGTATGATATCTGTGGCTGATAAAGATGCTTACGTACTGTTATATCCCGGATCTACCCACTCTTTTGTTTCCATTGCATTTAGTAAACATCTACATAGACAACATATATTTATGGCATAACATTTACGTGTTTCTACACTTGTAGGGGATGTGGTGTTAGTGAAAGTGGTGTATAAAGATTGCGTGTTAAAAATTGGGGAGAAAGAGTTGAATATGGATTTGATTCCTTTAGCAATCTATGATTTTGATATGATATTAGGTATGGACTGGTTATCATCTTATCATGTTTCCATTGACTATTTCAAGAAGGAAGTTATTTTTCAAGTGCCAAATGAATCAGAGTTCAAATTTCAAGGTGAGCAAGATGTAGTTCCAACTTGTTTAATATCAGCTTTAGAAGCTATAAAATTATTACAGAAAGGATGTGAAGGGTACTTAGCTCATGTGATTGATAGTACTAAAGCAGAATTGAAACTGTCAGATCTTCCTGTAGTTCAAGACTTTGTGGATGTATGTCCGGATGAGCTACCAGGGATTGTGCTTGATAGGGAGGTGGAATTCTCTATTGAATTATTACCGGGAACTACTCCAATTTCTATTACACCTTACAGAATGGCACCAGTGGAGTTGAAGGAATTGAAAACTTAATTACAAGATTTGTTAGATCAGGGGGTCATTCAACCTAGTGTGTCACCGTGGGGAGCCCCTGTGTTGTTTGTGAAGAAGAAAGGTGGAACCATGAGACTATGTATTGATTATCGACAATTGAATCAAGTTACAGTGAAGAATAAATATCCTTTACCATATATTGATGACTTGTTTGATCAATTGCAAGGGGCCAAGGTCTTTTCAAAGATTGATTTGAGATCCGGTTATCATCAACTGAAGGTGAAAGACAATGATGTTTCAAAAACTGCTTTCCAAACGCGGTATGGACACTATGAGTTCTTAGTAATGCCGTTTGGAGTGACTAATGCTCCAGCTATATTTATGGATTGATGAACCGGGTATTTCAGCCTTTTCTCAATTCATTTGTTATTGTATTCATTGATGACATCCTAGTTTGTTCACACAGCAAGGAGGAACATGAAAAGCATTTAAGACTTGTTTTACAAACTTTGTGGGATAAAGGGTTATATGCTAAATTCAGTAAATGTGAGTTTTGGCTCGATAGGGTGGTATTTTGGGACATGTGATTTCTGATAAAGGAATTTGTGTTAATCCAAAGAAGATTGAAGCTATAATGATTTGGGAACAGCTAAAGAATGTGTTGGAAATAAGAATTTTCTTATGGTTAGTGGGATATTACAGACGGTTTATTCAAGGATTCTCATCGATCATTGTACCGTTAACTAAATTGACATGGAAGGATGAAAATTTTGAATGGACTAATGATTGTGAGCATAGTTTTCAAGAATTGAAGATAAAGTTGACTACAGCTCCTGTGCTAACCATTCCTTCCGGGAAGGGAGACATTGTGATTTATAGTGATACTTCTCATCAAGGTATGGGCTGTGTGTTAATGCAAAAAGGCAGAGTTGTTGCCTATGTTTCTAGGCAATTGAAGACTCACGAGAAGAATTATCCTATTAATGATTTGGAGCTAGCAGCAATGGTGTTTGCCTTGAAATTATGGAGACACTATCTATATGGTAAGCCGTGTGAGATATTTACAGATCATCAGAGTTTGAAGTATTTGTTTACCCAAAGAGATCTAAATGCAAGACAACGGAGGTAGATGGAATTGATCAAAGATTATAAGTGTGTTATCCATTATCACCTGGGAAGAGCTAATGTGGTAGTAGATGCTTTAAGTTGAAAAGCTTCCGGGAGATTGTCATGTATTCAGTGTTGCCAGGCAGAATTGTTTGCAGAGTTAGCTTCTTTGGGGGTGGAGTTTGAAATGATAAGAATTGATGCAGTGTTAGCACAACTCCGGGTAAGACCATTGTTATTTGATAAAATCTGGGAAGATCCACAATTGGAGAAAATCAGGAAGCAAGTGAAGGAAGGAATAAGAACTGATTTTTTCATTCATGCTAATGGTACTATAATGTTTGGGACCCGTTCTTATGTACCAAGCAATCAAGCTTTGAAAAATGAGATTTTGGAGGAGGCGCATCAATCTTTGTATGCTATGCATTCGGGAAGTACAAAAATGCATCGTGATCTTCAGGAAGTGTATTGGTGGCCTAGCATGAAGAGAGAAATTGCAGAGTTTGTGGCTAAATGTTTGACTTGTCAACAAGTAAAAGCAGAACATCAGAAGTCGGCAAGTTTATTACAACCTCTTCCTATTCCACAATGGAAGTGGGAGCACATTACTATAGACTTTATGGTGGGATTACCCAGAACTCCAAGTGGATTTGATTATATTTGGGTAATTGTTGATAGGTTGACTAAATCAGCTTATTTCTTATCAGTTAAGACTACTTATACTCTTGACAAGTATGCTAAATTATATGTTGATGAAATTGTGAGATTGCATGGAGCTCCAGTGTCTATAGTAGCAGACAGAGATCCAAAATTCACTTCTAGATTTTGGCCTAGTTTGCAATAAGCTTTGGGTACTACTTTAAAATTTAGTACAATATTTCATCCTCAAACTGATGGGTAATCAGAAAGAACTATTCAAACTTTAAAGGATATGTTGAGAGCTTGTGTATTAGATTTCAAAGGCAATTTGGAGGATCATCTAGCTTTAATGGAATTTGTGTATAATAATAGTTATCAATCCAGCATTGGGATGGCTCCATTTGAAGCTTTGTATGGGCGTTGGTGTAGAACTCCAGTGTGTTGGAGTGAGGTGGGAGAGAGACAGCTATTGGGTCCAGAGATGATTAAAAGTACAACTGAAAAGATTAAGGTAATTCAAGAGCATTTAAAGATAGCACAAAGCAGGCAGAAAAGCTATGCGGATAATAGAAGAAGAGAACTAGAATTTCAGGTGGGTGATCAAGTGTTTTTTAAAGTATCTCCATGGAAGGGTATCTTGAGATTTGGGAAGAAAGGAAAGTTCAGTCCAAGGTACATTGGACCCTATACTATTGTGGAAAGAGTTGGCACTACTGCTTACTGACTCAATTTGCCTCTGGAAATGTCTAAGTTGCATGATGTCTTTCATGTTTCCATGTTGAGAAAGTATATGCTGGATCCTTCTCACGTGTTAACTCAACAACTGTTAGAGTTAGAAGATGATTTATGTTAAGTTGAAGAACCTGTTCAGATATTAGACCGTAGAGAACAAATTCTGTGCAACAAGGTGATACCGTTTGTGAAAGTATTATAGAGGAGTCATATAGTGAAAGAAGCCACATGGGAGAATGAGGAGTCAATGAAGAATCAATATCCGTATCTATGCTAGTTCGGTAAGTGAATTTCGGGACGAAATTCTTAAAGGAGGGAAGAATTGTAAAACCCTAACTTAGTTAGCATCATGCTTAACTTAATAGCATATTTATGGTGCATGATTATCCTTAATCAATGTGCTTGTTTAGCATGGTTTAATGAGGGCTTGCATTTGGGGGATTATCATATTTTTAAGCATGATTAGTGAGCTTAATTCATGATTAATTAGCTTAATTAATCTTCATGCTTCGTTTATGTTAATCATGATTAATTATCATAAGTGTGATTAATTATGTTAATCATATGGATGAGAGGTGGATTAAGGAAGTAAGGAGGTGCTAGGTGGGGGTTTAACCCTAAGACACCTAGGTGTGTGCTCCATGTGTGAGAGGTGTGTGTTTCACTAATGTTGCTAGTAAGTGTGTGTTCGTGAGTGACATGTGGAATGATAGATATATTTTGTATTTATAATTGTCTTCAAGACAAGGGCAGGAGAGAGAAGAGAAGAGCTTGTGTAATAAAATTATTTGGTAAGAAAAAAAATGAGAGAAAAGAGAGAAAAAGAAGAGGAAAGAAGAGAAGAGGAGAAATTTAAAAGGGAAGCTTGGGATTTCATTGTTGAAGGTGAGAGATCTTATGTTTATTTTTGTTTCATTGCATATTTGTTGTGTGTGTATGTTAACATATCAATTAATGCCATGAAGGTGAGAATTGAAATGATGGAGGAGAAAAGGGGGTAAGGGCTTTCATAGTGAAAGCCTTGATTCATCTTAGTGAATATGTTCTTGGTTGTCTTTAATCTTACTTCTAGCTTGGTATTGCATTTTGAAGTCTTTGGTGAGCTTATGCGAAGTGTTGTGATGGATTGGAGTGGAGAAACCTTAGGTTAGGAAGCCATGTCCAGTAGATCTCGCTAAGGTCTCGCTGGCTTCTCGCCCCAGCGAACTTTTCCAATAAGTCTCACTACCTTCTCGCTCTAGCGAACTTAGTTATCCAATAAGTCTCGCTACCTTCTCGCTCTAGCAAACTTATTTATCCAGTAAGTCTCGCTACCTTCTTGCCCCAGCGAACTTATCTAGTAAGTCTCGCTACCTTCTCATTACCTTCTCGCCCGAGCGAACTCTTTCTGACAACTTTGACACTCTTTAGTAAAATGACCATAACTTTCTCTAGGAAACTTGGATTGATGCACCGTTTGAAGTGTCGGAAAGTAGATTCATATATCTTTCTAGTGATATAAATTTGGTACCTTAAATCCTTGTAACTTGTGAGACATTATAGTTTAAAGTTGACATTACATTGCATTAAGGAAGGGTTTAACATCCTATTGAGTTCTAATGCATTATTGGTGTTCTAAATTACATATTTAAGGTGTATAAGCTATAGTCATGCATTGGTTATGAATTATAATATTTATTTCATCAAGTTTGATATGGTGGTGTTTAGTAGATTTAGAAGCAGATCAAAACACTCCGGTTCAGCCAAAGGAGTGACTCGATGGTGTGTATAAGACAAGTATCAGGTGGGAATATAAGATGATCTTATTCATAATGCATTGAATGTTTTATTGTCTACATCGGTGGTGATTGCTAGATTATGCAATAGCATTTGCATACAATACATTTAGTGTGCATATCTTGTATTGCACGGAGGAGCTTTATTCGATGTGGGACTAACCTAAGGTTTAGCCGATGTGGGGCAAACCTAAAGGGTATCAATATTGCATATCCTTCATAACAAGCCATTGATATAGTGGGCCAATGTTATCAAAATAGTGCGCACATATGTGGTGTATCATACATTGCATTACAAGAAGCATTGTTTTTATTATTGACGGTGTATTATCTATTGATGATTAATTCAGTGGATGTTCATCATTCCTTCTTTATGAGTTTGATTGTCTTGTGAGCACATTAATATATAGCTCACACCCACACAGATTGTTTTATAAGAAAATGGGAGATGTCTAGTCCACTGTTGGTGTTGAGTTGGAGAGCTTTGAGAAGCTCTTAGTTGAGTTATTAGTCATGTACATTGTTGTACATTGTGTTAAATTCTTGTTGGAGTTTTATTTATTTTGTGATTTTATAAATATTCGTAAGTGTGGATTAAGAGTTCTCTTAATGATGTATGTTGAAAGATTATGAGATGGTTTGTATTTATTTAATATGATGTTATATATTCTTATAAGATTTCTATTTTTGGGATTATGTTGAGGTTTCGCTTATAGGTAAGTGACCTGTGTGATTACGTTCATCCTAAGACGGCATTAATAACGCTTGTTTAGGAGCGGACTTGACATCTATTCTCTCAAGTTTAGTGGTTGGAATAGCTACATGAAACCCTCTCTTGAGTGGTCTCCCTTACATAGGGCATAGGAACCTTAACTTGTTAGAATAGTTTCCTTTGAAAAATGGTTTTCAAAAATTCATTCTCCCCATCTTTGCATTAAAAATGGTTTTTCAAAAGTTGTCATCATTGTGTTGATTCTTGAAGTCCATACTCTTGTCAAGATAAAGGTTATAATGGTTTTAAGGAAACCTTTTTTGGAATGGTTTTCAAACACCAACCATATAAACCATATTTGTGGCTAAAGTTAAATTTTCATGAAAATGATCTTCAAAAGGATTGTCTACCAAAGTCCTTTACATAACATGATTTATTTTCTAAAACTCCTTTTAAAAATGCATAAGATCACCTTTCAAAACTATCTTCCAATCCAACTCTAGGTTAACTTAACCCTAGTTGCCTAACCCTAGGTTAACCTAACCTTAGTTAGTTAACCCTAGGTCACCTTAACCCTAGGTTAACCAAACCCTAGTTAGTTAACCCTAGTTCAATCTACCCTAGGTTAACTTGACCTTAGTTATCCAACCCTAGGTTAACTTGACCCTGGTTATCCAACCCTAGGTTAACCAAAACCAAGTTAGTTAATTCTAGTTCACCTTAACCCTAGGTCACCCTAACCACCCTAGTTTACCTTAACCCTAGGTTAGCCAAACCTTAGTTCATTAACCCTAGGTTACCATAACCATAGGTTAACCTAACCATAGTTGATTAACCTTAGGTCACCCCTAACCTTAGGCCAACCCAATTTAGGTTAGTATACTTTAAGGTTCCAACTCGTGGACCCCTTTTTAAATCATCTTTTTATTTAAAACTATTCTGATACCTCATTTTTTGAAAACCTCCTACTCTCTTGAGATTTCAAAAACCAATTTCATAACCCTTTCAAATACTAATACACTCTATCTTTAAGTTATTTCCAAAAATATTTTCAAGAACTCACAACCCTAAGGTGTCCCTACCCCTTTTATGGTTAGGGATTCCAAGGCAAGGTAATACATTAAGTTCAACCTCCAAGGTTATCCATATTAGAGTTCTAAAGTCCTAGGTGTTTTCAAAAACCACTTTCAAAAACTTTTCAAAGACCAATTTACTAAAACGCTCCAAAATCATACCTCCAAGGTTTTTAAAACAAGACTTCAAAACATGTCCAAAACTTTCTTGAATTATTTCAAAGCATTCCCAAAGCTCCCTTGAGTTGTTCTAAAAACATTTCAAAACACTTCAAAACCCCTTTTCAAGAATTTCAAAGTTTTACTTCAAAACACTCCAACACCCGATTTCAAATCAAAACCCTCAAACCGTTCCAAAGACCTCAAAGTGTTTTCAAACCATTCCAAAAACCTCAATGTGTCTTCAAAACATTCCAAAGGCCCTAATGTGCCTATTTTCCATCGGGCTCTTGCCTGAACTATGAATGACCTAATTCTCATCAAATTAGATATGTAGGCAATCTAAAATGGTGCGGTCATAACTTCAATTTCAACCCCAATCCCCTTTCAAAAGTTTCTATCAATTCAAAATTTCTATCTCAAACTCTTTCAAAACTCTCATGTCTTCAAACTTCTTCCAAAACTTGCATCATGCATCATTCATCTAAAAAGTGATAACTAAACCCTGTTTTCAAAACTCTAAAGTGGATATTAAGTGGTCAATGGTAATCGGTTATTCTAGTGAGTGAATAAAGGGTGATTAGACATATAGGTACCGAAAGGGTGGGTAGGGTAATGATCTTAGGATATCTTCCCTACACGTAACCAACCTCCGGACCATAGATTTCTGTTTTCGAAAGACCAAAATGGAGTTATTTTCAGAAAGGGCTTAAATCTTTCCAAAGGTTGCTAAACAACCTATTTTCTTAAAAACTCTCTCTTGAGGGAGTTTTCAAAATTTTTTCCAGAAACCTTAAGTCTAATTTTTGGATTAATACTTAGTTTTAAGTGACCTAACTCACTTTAATCAAGTTAGGTGGCGACTCCTATTTTTCTAAAAAGCCCTTAACCAAATCAATTTTCAATCCAAACCTAGTCGCACTCGTCCTTCTAGAAGGATAAGTTCTAATGATAGAGTTTCGTGCTTTTCCCGAGCTGAAAGGACTCGGTGGTGGTCCAAAAACCAAGGCGCGACATTAGAGAATGCCTTAGAGCTAATAGTCAAAGGGAGCCTCCTCGACCACCTCCCAATCTTGGGGGTTGTAATGAATTTAACATTGGTAAGGGACATCAGGGAGTCTTTTCAAAGCATCATCAAGAATTCCTTCAAATCTACAAAAACCCCTTTGACTATTTTCGTGAAGCTTTGCGAATTTATTACCACCATGAGCATGTAGAATATCCACTTCCCTCCCAAGAGAGCTTTAATGAAAAATCACCATGCTTTTTATCCTAACCAAGAGCAAGCCCATCCAATTGAACAAATCCATCCTGTTACTAACATTAGGATTGAGGATATCATTAATCAAGCCATCCTTCCCCAAGACTTTGGGTCTAAGGAAGATGTTCCTATGGTAAGTGAGAAAATAATTGAAGATGAATTTAGGGATGAAGAAATTGAGAGAGAGGAGTCTGAAATTGAGGACTCCAAACAACAGGAGTGGGGTAGTGATGAGTCTACCCTTAATGATGACTTTTGTTTATTTGATGTTGGGAATGTGCATGACAATGAGGATGTTGATGGTTTAGAGGACATTCTTACTATGTCTAGGGTGTCGCACCCAGATTTTTCGCACTCGAGAAATACTCACACAAGCGGGAAAAATGCTGTACTCTCTCGTTAGAACTCACCCTCCTAGAAGAATGAGTGCGACTAGGCTTGAATTGAAAAATTGATTTGAATAAAGGGCTTTTGAAAAAGATTCAGAGTCGCCACCTAACTTGATTAAGGTGAGTTAGGTCACCTAAAAACTAAGAATAATCCGAAGACTACACTTAGGGTTTTTGAAAAAGGTTTTTGAAAATATCTCCTCAAGAGAGAGTTTTTAAGGAAAACAAGTTGTTTGGCAACCTTTGGAAAACATTTTGCCCTTTTTTGAAAAATTAACTCCTTTTGGTCTTTCGAAATCAGTGATTCTAAGTTCGGAGATTGGTTACGTGTAGGGAAGACGCACTAAGCTATCACCCTACCCCGCCCTTTCGGTACCTACATGTCAATCTACCCTAGATTTACCTATGAGAGTCTTCGGCTAACTATAATTCAACCCTATTCACTTTGAAAAAGAATGTTTTTAAAAAAACGAAATTAATATGATGCATGATATGCAAGTGCAATAGAAGAAAATTGAAAAATAGATTTGAAAAGAGTTTAATTTATAATTTATTTTATTTGAAAATAGACTTGAAGAAATAGAATTGAAATTGGAAAGTTTGAAAATTGAAAGTAGAAATTTGAAAATAGAAATTTTAGAATTTTGAAAATAGATTGGAATTTGAGAATTGAAAAGATTTTGGAAACCGCAACCATGAGGATGGAATTGAAAGTTTGAAAAGTATTGTGACCGCACCTATGAAGGTTGCCTACGTATCCCTTTGGGGGAATCAGGTCAGTCGTAGTTCAGATCGGAGTCCGATTGAAAATAGAAGAGTTGATTTGAAGAAAAAAGATTGAATTGGAAGAAAGAAACTGAATTGAAAATTGGATTTGGTTTGAGATTAGAAGAGGAGATTGAAAATTGAAATTTTGGAAAAGATTGGACTTGGATTTGAAAAGATAGATTTGGACTTGTTTTGGAAAAGAGAAGGTTTGAGAAAACCTAGACTTAGGAAAGACTCAAGAGTTTAAGAAAGATTGGATTTAGAAAAGGTTCGAATTAGGAAAGGTTCGATTTAGGAAAGTGTCATTTTTGGAAAGTTTTTGAATTAGGAAAGTTTCGAAATTAGGAAAGTTTAACTTAGGAAAGTTTTGAGTTAGGAAAGTTTTAGGTTTAAGAAAGTTTTCAACTTTAGGAAAGTTTTGAAATAGGAAAGTATTGAATTTAGGAATGTTTTGAATTAAGAAAAGTTTAGAAATAGGGAAGTTTTGAAAGTAGGAAAGTTTTGTTTTAGGAAAGGTTTGAAAAAGAAAAGTTTCAACTTAGGAAAGTTTTGGAATTAGAAAAGTTTCAACTTAGGAAAGTTTTGAATTAAGAAAGTTTCAACTTAGAAAAGTTTTGAGTTTAGAAAGCTTTAGATTTAGAAAGATTTGAAATTTAGAAATTTTTAGAGTTTTAGTTTTAGAAAATCTTGAGATTAGGAACGGTTGAGTTTAGGAAAGTTTTGAAAACTTAGATTTGAAAAGTTAAGATTTAGAAAGGGGTAGAATTAGGAAAGGGTTAAATTAGGAAATATTCGAAAGTTGAATTTTAAAAATTGGGAAAGATTTTTATGTTCAAATTTTAGAAACTTAAGATTTAGGAAAGTAGAAAATTATGAAGGAGTTGGATTAGGAAAGATTTGAATTTTAAAATTCAAGGAAAGATT
The DNA here is from genome assembly GCA_033060915.1 of Euryodendron excelsum. Taxonomy (NCBI): domain Eukaryota; kingdom Viridiplantae; phylum Streptophyta; class Magnoliopsida; order Ericales; family Pentaphylacaceae; genus Euryodendron; species Euryodendron excelsum. The sequence continues at coordinate 11,982,646 of CM065383.1, forward strand.
TAAAGTTTAGGTTTAGGAAACTCATGGTTTATGGAGGTAGGAAATTAGGAAGGAGTTGAATTAGGAAAGGTTTGGATTAGGAAGGGATTGGATTTTGCTTCTAAAAGAGAAGGTTTGATTTTGTTTCCAAAAACGGAGGACGGGATCTAGTTTCCTAAATGGGAAGATTGGATTTGGCAAAAATTTGGAAAGGAAAGTTTTAGAAACCCTAGATTTGGAAAACTATAGTTTTGACATAGAAAAGAGGTTTTGAAAACATGTATAGTTTGGATGTGAAAACAAGAAGTTTTGGAAACCTAGGTTTGGGGCAAAGTTTGAAAATCATGTTTTTGGAAAGAAAATTAGGGTTTCCTAATCGTAGGTTCTAGGGCTTGACTTGGGCTCCAAGGAAAGAGAATTTTGGAAAAGTGCGTTTTTAGAAACAAAGGTTTTCTAGAAAGGAAATCCTAGGGAGGAATTTTTGGAAAGTGAATTTGAAGGGAGAGTTTTTGGAAAGATTTTTGGAAAGAAGGAGTTTTTGGAAAGAAGGAGTTTTTGGAAAGTGTGTTTTTGAAAACGAAAATTTTAGAAGGAAAATCCTAGAGGGGAATTTCTATAAGGGTGTTTTTAGAAAGATTTCTAGAGAGCGTTTTTAGAAAGTGAATATTGAGGAGAGAATTTTGGAAAGGAGTTGAAAAAGGGAGTTTTGAAAAATAGACTTTGGAAGGGAGTTTTTGAAAACAATTTTGGAGAGGAGAGTTTTAGGAAAGTGTGTTGAAAAAGAGATTTCTAGGAAGAGATTTTTGAAGAGAGAGTTTTTAGGAGTAAAAACATCTCACTTTCCTAAAGCAATTCTAACCATAAGAGGGCTAGAACCACCTTAGGAAAGCGGTTTTGAAAACAACAAGATTTGAAAATATGGACCGTATTGGTCACTTTTAATGTAACACTTTCCTAAAGCAACCCTAGCCATGGAAAGGCTAGAATCACCCTAGGATCGTGGTTTTGAAAACAAGTTTTTGAAAAAGAGATTTTGATGCAATTTTGAAAAACAAGTTTGAAAACGGTTTTGAAAACGAGTTTGAAAACAGTTTTTGGAAGATGCAAGACTATGATATGCACAATGCAATTTGGGGTCGTGAACATACAAGGTTAAGGCTTCACCACATAATCAAGGGGGCCGGACCCACGTGGTCTTTGGTTAGACTAGAAGAAAGTCCCCGACACGGTGACTCTCCAATAGTCTAATCCTACACATGGACCGGGAGTCCCCTTGTTTCAAGCATGCAAAGAAAGGGGGGGAAAGAGATGGGGGATTAAAATAGAGAAAACCCAAATGGGTTGGAGAGAGAAGAGAGAGGGGGGAAGTGCAGAAAATTAAAGAGAAAACTTACCGTATGTCTTCTTTATTTTGCGCGCCGCGCTGTCTTCGGTCTTCGGTCTTTGTCTTGATCTTCACCTTCAGTCTTCAAGAGTTATCTTCAAGCTTTGGATGACAGCTCTTCAAGTCTTCGGAGAAGGGTTGAAGGTTGGTATATGAGTGTATGGGGGAGTGTATGAGTGTATGAGTGTATGGGGATGTATAGGAGTGTATATGAGTCTAGGGTTTGTGTATAGTGGCTAGGGTTTGGAAAACTTAGGGAGGCTAGGGTTTTGGAGGTGCTCGAGCTCTGTATATAGAAATATAGGATTTTAGGTTAAGTTTGCAGACCCCTTTCACGTTGAATGAGGCTCTGTATTTATAGATGTTGGACAAACGGCGCCTGTTGTAGTGGCGCCAGGGCAAACTTTACACTGGCGCCACTAGGAGTGGTGCCAAGCCATTTTCTGGCTTGACCCCACTACTAGTGGCGCCAGCCAATTAGGAAAGGTTTAAGGTCGGCAGACAACGTATCTTTGACTAGATTTGAGCGCCTGTACTAGTGACTACCATGCAATTTTTAGCCTGGCTTCACTATGAGTGACTCTAGAAAGTCCGGGAATGATTTGGAGGAGCCGGGAATGACCCGGAAGGCCGAAAAGAAGCAGGAACACTTAAAATAGTGTCCTAGAGGTATTTGACTTGAAAAGTGAGGATAAGATGTGTCGGAAAGGTTGACCGGGCCTTTAGGGGCAAAACGGTCAATCGGACCGAAAAACTGCCAGGAGAGACTCGAATTGTCCCGGAAGAAGACTTGGGATCTGAAAACATTATTCAGAATGTTCCCAGAGGTTGCCGTTTGATTCCCAGACCTGGCGTGGTCGGAAAAGAAGATCGGCCCACCAGGGGCAAAACGGTCATTTTGTACCGGGTTTGCCGGAACTGACTCGGAATGGTCCGGAAAGGTAAAGGAAGGTCGAGAACACTATAAAAAGTATTCTCGGGACATTACCGGTTTGATACCCAGAGCCGGTGTGGTCGAAGAAGGAGATCGGCCCTCTAGGGGCAAAATGGTCACTTTATATCGGGTTGGCCGGAACTGACTCGGAATGATCCGGAAAGGTAAAGGAAGATTGAGAATACTATAAAAAGTAGTCTCAGGGGGTTACCGGTTTGATACCCAGAGTCGGTGTGATTCCCGGGGCATTCGGATGCTTAGGGGCAAAATGGTCATCTTGACCGAAAAGTCTCGAAAAAGGTCCTAAGGGTAGTCTGGTCATTTTTTACCGAAGTGAGCTAATAGACACGGGTGTTGGCCTAGGTTTTGAGTGTTTCCGCCACTCTAACGGCGGTCGTCGTGACACAGGGATTTGTTGCCAATTCCCTATATCGACCTATTCGTGAGTATTTCCGCTACTCTAACGGTTTTGTTAGTATTTTCGCTACTCTAACAGTTTTGTGAGTACTTCCACTACTCTAACGGTTTTGTGAGTATTTCCGCTACTCTAACGGTTTTGTGAGTATTTCCACTACTCTAACGGTTTTGTGAGTAGTTTTGCTACTCGGACCGTCTTGAGGAATAAACTGTCTCGAGAGAGGGATTGGAAAGGGGTCTTACCGTCTCCGAAAGAGACGTGCCTGGATTGGGACCGTCCCGAGGAATAAACTGTCTCGAGAGAGGGATTGGAAAGGGGTCTTACCGTCTCCGAAGAGACGTGCTTGGATTGTGAGTGTTTCCGCCACTCTAACAGTTTTGTGAGTACTTCCGCTACTCTAACGGTTTTGTGAGTATTTCCGCTACTCTAACGGTTTTGTGAGTAGTTTTGCTACTCGGACCGTCTCGAGGAATAAACTGTCTCGAGAGAGGGAATGGAATTGGAATAAGAAAGGACAATGCCCCTAAGGGCATTTTGGTCATTTTGCCTCAATTTGGGCTTGACATGCCCGCGAAGCGATGGAAAGACGGAATTTGGACCTAGAGAATTGGTTTCGATTGGAATATGCCCAAAATGACTTGAAAACAAGTCTGGAAGGAGTGTAGACTGCCGAGCGATCAAAAATGGGGTGCTTACATAGGGATCAAGTGACCCTTAGTTTTACACCTCTAACACCTAGTCCTAACCTACCAGAGCCTTTAGACCTCCATGTCCCAACCTTTGAACCAAGTATCATTCTTATGGCCGACCAAGAAGAAGGGGAGGGTCAAGCACTTCATGGCATGAGCATAATAGGCACATTTGTGCATGATCATTTTGTATTTTCTACATTTTATGACCTTTATTACCCTTATGTGCTTCAAAGTTATATTCTAGAGTTCATCAAAGAAGTGGCCATTGTCTATTCTTATATTTGCCTAAACTTTTTGGAAATCTTTAGTTTGGGGGTGTGGGATGATGGCAAATTCCCACTTTGTGGCATTGGGTGATTCTCTCTCATTTGTGTAGCAATATGAGTAGTTTTGTTTCTTTATTTTCTTAGTTTATTTTGCATTATAAGTTAGGGGTGTCTTTTGCACCTTATTTTTCTCTTTTTCCACCATTGAATTACATTCAATGCTTTGTTTTCATGCATTGAGGACAATGTATTATTTTAAGTTGGGGGTGGGGTAGAGACTTTGCTTCTATTGTTTTGTTTTGTTTCTTTGTCTTGCACCCTATAAAATTTTTTTTATTTTACTTGTGAAAGTGCTTTTTGATATTAGAAGATAGAAATTTTCGCATGCTTCTTTACTCAAAATGATGTTGATTCACTCCTCATATCCAACATGTTGTAGGGATTGCTTAATTCATGCATTTGTAGAGGCGATTACATCATTATACATAATCATGCTTTACAACATAGTTTGTTTCTAATTTTTGCTTTTCCATCCTTACATTAGTGAAGATTATTACCTTATGAGTTTTAAAGTAATTATCACCTTTTGGAGCGTTTACATTTACTCAAGGATAGTTCTTTACCCTCATTTCATTCTATAGCTTCATTATGCTTGTATTTGGTTTATGAGTTTAGTTTTGATCTTGTTATTGACACTTGTACTCTATGAAATGCTTCGGTTTTACAACTTGGGATAAGATTCTTTGCCATATTCTTCTTGATGGCCTTTTGTTTCCCATTGCCAAACCGTGTATTCCTCTTTACCCTTGTTAATTTTTTACCTTTATCCATTTGAATTGTGCAAAGTGATTTCATCTCTTGTATTACAAAGGGACGCCTAAGTGAGAAAATGGTATTTTTACATTGCTAAGAAAAAGAATAAAAAGTAGAGATTGATTTGGAAATTTTAATGCAAAAGAGCATATTGAAATATGAAAAGTAGTTGTTGAATCAAATGCGAATGATATAAGGATGTAAACAAAAGAAGAAGTAAGAAAAGAAAAAAAAAAGAATAAAAAGAAGAAAAGAATGGAAGATAAGTTTAAAAGTTGAAAAAAATATATATATTAAGAAAAGAGAAGAGTGAGAATTGAAATGTTGATAAGGGAGAGTTGTAGTTGTATTCATTCATCATTTCATGCCTTGATCACATAAGATATGACAATTTGCTCCATCTCTTTACCCTTACCTTTCACCTTTTCTACATTATCATCTTCACCTCTACATGGCTTAGTTGATTCAAGTTATGCTTAATTGAAGTTTTCAATAGAGTATAAGTTATATCTTATCAATATCTTTGAATCAATACTTAACTATGAATATTCTTTCTTGAAGCTATGCTAAGGTTGATACACTTCTATCTTTTGTTCGGTTTTTGTAATTGATATGTTCACTTGTTTTGTCTCTATACATTTACTCCATTGTTCAGCATACCAATGTGAGAACTATGTGAGTCTTTAATTGCGAGTATATGTCTGGTGAGAATTGAATCAAAGCTTTAAAAGGTGAATTTTTATAAGTGAGTTCATTTGTGTTGTTTAGCATGATTCATCACCCACACACAAGAACCTTTCTTTTGCATGACTTGTTGCATATTCTTACAAGTGATAGTAGTTTGGAGTGGCATCTAATGTTGATTTGAGTAGGATTATGCACTCATTCCTTATTCTTATCTTGATTGGCAATTCACAAAAGGATGTTTGTGGGAATCATCACTGTAAACCCTCACGAGATATCACTCGTCCACTAGGGGTAACCTAGGGATTTAAAGACTTGGTGCATGAGCTAAATGCATCTGTGACTCCTACAAAAGTGGAGATTATCCTTTATGTTTTTTTATAGTTTTTGCTAGGGATTAGTAAAATATAAGTTGGGGGTTGTGATTACACCCAAAAAGTGTAACCATAGGCTTTTAGTTCGCACCTTATTAGACTTAGATTAGTGTTAATTGTCTTAATTTAGTTATATGTTTGCTTGATTATGTTTTGTGTGTGTTTTATAGGTTATAGGATCTAATAAAGGCAAATAGACGCAAATAATAATTAAAGCGGGTTCAAGGCGAATAATTCGGTCATGAAAATTCAGAGTTGTCCCAGCATTTTGGCCATATTGCTCCGATGTCCAATTGAACCAATTTTTGCGCCATTGGAAATAAGACTTCAAGAGCTACAACTTATCCTCCAATATGCATCAGCTGAATTAGCCTCTAAGATGGTCAAAATCAAGCTTCAAGGTGGATGGGTGAATAGTGTACCGTTCGATTGGCTTGGCAAACTTTAGAGAGGATGTTTTACCATTCGATCGGCCATTCAATCCGTAAACAGTGTCTGATCGATCGGTGAACAGTGTCTGTGAATAGTAAACAGTGATTAGTGACCGACTAAATGCTACAGTTACCATTCGATCGGTGAACAGTGCTTGATCGATCGGTCGATACAGATCTGGAGCATAAAAGCTATGTGTGCAGGAGAAAAAAAAAATAGAGAAGATAGTTAGGGTTTATAGCAGCCAAGGGGGCGGCTGGAGAACTCCTCCAAGTTGGTTTTTTATGTTTTTATTCATTTTTAGCTTAGATTTATATTTGTAATGTTAATATAAGAGTAGAAATTGTAACTTTCTTCCATTGTAATGTATTTTTTTTTCACTTTTTTACACTTTTCTTCACTTTCCTTGTAACCAAACAATTTTAATATTTAAGTAAATTATAGATTTAATTATCTTTATACTTTCTTTATATTTTTACATGCTTTTATGATGAACTCAAGTAGTTAAATTTATCTTGGGTGTGATTGTGAAAATCTACCAAGGATCTTCAAGTATTTCAATGGGGATTCATGAACTTCAAAGTTTTATTTATAGATTTCAATTGTTCTATTCGGTTTAGTGTTGGATTTATTTGAAAACTTAGATTCATAACTCGTTTGGTAATATTTATGCACAATTCAACAATTGGTATAAATCTTGCACATTTATAAGTTTGTTTCTATGGTTCTATTAATTATTGCAATTTATACACTCAACTAAATATGAACTCAAGATTTTATGGTCAAAATATTCCGAATCAAGAATCTACGGTGTGATTCTTGATTTGAGTTATAAAAATCCTCTTTTGAAATTCTTGTTGTGAATTGGTGGATTGAATCAATCATATCTAAGCTTTCCATTTTAATTGCTTTAAATTTAATTTCAATTTGCTTTACTTTAATTTCCTAGTTAATTAGTTTAATTTCTATTGCACTAGTTTAGTAATCCAAAACCCCCATCAAAAACCAAAAGATTTTTGGTCCTTTTATTTTTCATTTTATTTTATATTTAATTCCCCATATAATTACAAATCAATCTTAGGTTAGGTTAGTGGGCGTTGAGTGCTAGAGCCTATATTTGGCTAGGTCCCATAGGAGAGAATGATATCGGATTACCGGTTTATACTTCATCATGATCCCCGTACTCTTGCCAGGTACTAACTCCATTTTGTAATTTTCGTAGCGAGTCACCTCCCAGCACTAGTGCCCTTTGGAATGGGGCTAGGGCTAGGGCTAGTGCTAAACAATTGTAGATACATGGAACACGGCGCATGCCCGGTACAGCCATCAATTGCCATTTAATGAGATGTGACTATTAGGGAAACCCAATGTCTTTTTGCCATCGATTCACGTTTTTCTATAATTGAAGAGTCTTCCCGTCTAATCGAAATGTCAAATCTATGATACTCTATGGATTCTAACTTTGATCATCTACGAAGAAACTCTGTAAATCTCTCTTGTTCGTTCTTCTTTCTCTGCTTCCTAATTTGAAAACCCTAGGATCTTTAAGTTGTCTTCCATAGCAAATAGGCTTAGGAGCATGGTTGATAGTCTCGCCGTCATTGCGGCTTTTAAGCATAGAAATGACTTCCCAAAAGGAGTAGATATTAAATTAATCGGGCCTAAGGACGATGGCTAGTTCAAAAATGAAGAAGGGACTCCTTTCCCCCTAATCGCCATTGTTGAGGGTAGACTTAGGTTCCCAGTTCACCCTTTCCTTACCGCTATCTTGAACCACTATGGAATCACCCCCATCTAACTTCAATCTAATAGGTATAGGATAGTTATGGGAGTAACCGAATTAAATAGGCATCTGAACCAGAAACTGGGCCTTTATGAGTTAGATTACTATTATTTTAGTGTAAAGTTGAGTGGGGCTAGGTTGAACCAAAAAAAGTACCATTTTTGGGTTAGGAATGTGTCGAAAGAGTTGGTCCAGTTCCTCCCCAGTTCAGGAAAGGGGAATGACGACGTCATTGTAAGAGTAAGCGGGCCATGGGAGTTCGGAAAGATCCTAGAGGAGGTTCTCCCAACAATGAGATGCCTCAAGGTTCCGAAAAAAATAGGTGGATCTCCACATTCTTTAATAGGTTTTTCTTCTATATCTGTTTTCACCTATTTTTGTTGATCTTAACACTGTGTTTTTGTCTTTGTAGCTGACTTTGGCATTAAAGACAAAGAGCTTGAACAAGTTGGTGTGGACATCGTTGCTCTCGACCAAGTCTAGGTATACAAGGGCGAGGGCGAGTTGAAAGGAATTGGTCAGGCTACTCACATACTACTAGGCAACCCAATTTGATACTAGTCCTTCTCGACCATTTTCGGGGTACCAGAGGACGTGATTGTCATTCAGAATGTGGAAGGTGGCCTGCACCAGCTTGCAGACTTTCCATCTGTCCCGCTTCAACTACTTGCCGCTGAAAGTAGTATGGAATATCCATAGCCCCACAACCTGGCGGCCTTCCTTAAGAAAAATACAACCAAGAAGAGGAAAGGGAATGGAGCGAGTGCGTCCGTGGACGTTGGTGCTGTTACCGTTGCTACTTCTACATCCACGCCATCTCCAACCATCACGGCCTTGGTGGTGCCCCCAATGATAGATCTGATGGAACCTATGGTGCTTAGGAAGCGAAAAAGAGGAGGAGGCTAGTGAAGGCTATTGAGGTTGATGATGCTTCAGAGAAGTCAGCATGCCCTGAGGAAGAAAACAAGGGCAAAGGAAAGGAAAAAGAGGCCGAGGAGTTTGTGGTTCGGCCACAAGTTAGGGATCGCGCCATAACTTCTGAAGACTCAATTCTCTTTAACGCCGATATTGCTATCAGGGCTCTTCAGGCCATTGTGCCACCTGGAGATATTAAGGAGTTGAGCGACACATCCACTGAAGATATCTTTAAGGGGGTAGCTTATGCCTCAATGATGGTAAGTCGTCTTCCCGTTCTGCTTTTTGGTTGATTTTTTGCTTAACTTTTTACTGATGTAGTGAATTGTCTTATATTTAACCAGGGTGCCATTCAGAGCTTGGAAGCCATGCATCATTACTGCAACCTACGTAATCTGCACAAGAGCTTGATACAAAATTATGACGAGCTGAAGGACTACTTCCATGTCCAAGATTGGGACGCTCGAGCTTTGAGGATGGCACTGCAAAGTACTAAAGCCACCCTTGCTGAAACCCATGTCTGTTTTAAGCAGAAGGAAGAGAACTTCCAAGCGATGAAGGCAGAGGCTGAAGCTTTGAAGGTTTGTCTCGTTAAAGCAGAGAAGTTAGAGTCTGAAACGAAGCCAGGCTTGGCTGAAGCCATAATGGACCTTGACAAGTTGAAGGTAAAATCATAGGCCCAATATATAAAGGACTACAAGGATGCCGGAGACATTTATGAAGCTCAAGTTAAGCAAATTTGTGAGTAACTCTTTCGGGAAGGCTAAAGAGCAGCCTTGAGAAAACAAGCTCTGGATAAGTCTTCTCCTTTCTGGACAGAGATACCAATTCATGCTGAAGTCGATCTAGGGTCTGACGCAAAAGCTGATAAAGGTGAAAAAGAAAAAGGAGGAGAGGCTCTCCATGGGGTTAAGCCAACTGAACCCATCCTTCATGCAGACTTGCTTCCTGCTGTGGAGAACCCCCTTCTCGATATGAACCTTGCCAAGACGAATCAGTCCGCTGAGTTGAACATTATTACCGAACAACCCTCCATTTTGACTACTGTTAACGCCAAGATATCTTCTGTAGTAATTTATGCTAATTTGCCCTTTACTGTTGCTGATCTACCCTTGTAATTATGTCTGTGGGCAGAACATTCTGTATTTAGTTCCTTTAATGAGATTTTTGGTTATCCCAATTTTTTTCTAGTATTTTTTGAGTTCAAGTCTTTTCGATCATGTTTTTACTTTACACTTGATCTGAAACTAGTTTTAGGCCAAGATATTTCAGCCGAACTTTTTTACCCTAATCAGTGCTTAATTTTCTACCAAGTTGAATGAGTTTTGGGCATTCTTTTACCAACCTGCCATACTTAGGTAGGGCCAAGGTTTTCTTGGTTTTTATTTACTTAACAAGCTTTAGTTTTTGTGGCCTTCATTAGTCGACCTGCCCAATTTGGACAGGACCAAGTTTTTACACTTGGTTTTTGTGGCCTTCGTTGGCCGACCTGCCCAACTTAAACAGGACCAAGTTTTTACACTTGGTTTTTGTGGTTTTTGTGGCCTTCATTAGCCGACCTACCGAACTTGGACATGATCAAATTTTTATACTTGATTTTTTGTGGCCTTCATTGACCGACCTGCCCAGCTTGGACAGGACTAAGTTTTTACACTTGGTTTTTGTGGCCTTTGTTGGCTGACTTGCTTAACTTGGACATGATCAAGTTTTTACACTTGATTTTTTGTGGTTTTTAATAGCTAACCTGTCCAACTTGGACAGGACCAAGTTTTAACACTTGGCTTTTGTGGCTTTCATTGGCTGACCTGCCCAATTTGGGCAGAACCAAGTTTTTACACTTGGTTTTTGTGGCCTTCATTGGCCGACCTGCTCAACTTGGACTGGACCAAGGTTTTATACTTTATTTTTGTTTTGCTTTTTCACTTGTTTGCTGGAATGGCATCAGACATATAGATTTACAAAATAACTCCCAGTTTTATTGATAATATACAACAAAGTATTATTGCAGGTGATTACATCCTTTAGGAATAAGAAGACTCCTATTGGTAGAACATCCTGAGATTTTTAGCATTACATGGTCAGGGTAGTTGTCGCCCTTCCTCGACAGTTTACAGTCGGTGTGCCCCCACACCAACTTGGGATGCAACTCTATAAAGACCTTCCCAGTTTGGGTCAAGCTTCCCTTCTGTCGGATTCTTCATTATCCTTAACACTTTCCTTAGCACTAGTTCACCAGGAGCAAAAGCTCTTGGTTGGACTCGTTTGTTGTAGGCTTGGCTGAGTTATTGATGATATCCAGTAAGTTTGAGTAAGGTAACCTCCCTTCTTTCTTCAATAAGGTCGAGGTCCTTTGCCAAAGTCTGGTCATTGAGGCCGATGTCGAATGTTGCCGATCTAATGGTAGGAAGTCTGACTTCCAAGAGTATTACTACCTCCATCCTATATGTCATCGAGAAAGGAGTTTCTCCAGTAGATCTTCTTCAAGTGGTTTTATAAGACTATAAGATACTCGATAGCTCTTCAACCCATCTTTCCTTAACTCTTTCCAACCTCTTTTTAATTTCATTTAACATGGTCTTATTTTATATTTTGACTTGCCCGTTGTACTGTGGATAGGCCGGCATTGAGTAATAATTTCACTTGCTTGTTGGAATGGCATCAGACATGTAGATTTGCAGAATAACTCTCAGTTTTATTGATAATGTGCAACAAAGTATTATTGTAAGTGATTGCATCTTTTGGGAATAAGAAGACTCCTATTAGTAGAACTTCCTGAGATTGTTAACGTTCCATGGTCAGGGTCGTTGTCACCCTTCCTTGACAGTTTCCAGTCAGTATGCCCCCACGCTAACTTGGGACACAACTCTATAAGCACCTTCCCAGTTTGGGCCGAGCTTTCCTTCTGCCGGATTCTTTGTTACCCCTAATACTTTCCTTAGCACTAGTTCATCAGGAACAAAAGCTCTTGGCTGGACTCGTTTGTTGTAAGCTCGGCTCAATTGCTGATGATATCCAGTAAGTTTGAGTAGGGCAACCTCCCTTTTTTCTTCAATGAGGTCGAGGTCCTTTGCCAAAGTTTGGTCATTAAGGCTGGTGTCGAATGCTGCCGATCTAATGGTAAAGAGTTTGACTTCCAAGGGTATTACATCCTCCACCCCATATGCCATCGAGAAAAGGGTTTCTCCAGTAGATGTCCTTGGAGTGGTTCTATAAGACCATAAAACACTTGGCTGCCCTTCAACCTATCTTCCTTTAGCTTTTTCTATCCTATTTTTAATTCTATTTAACACGGTCTTGTTTGATATTTTGGCTTGCCCGATGCACTATGGATAAGCTGACGTTAAGTAGTAATTTCTAATCCCAAGCCCATTACAAAATTCTTTGAATATGTTGCCATCGAATTGGGTGTCGTTATCTAAAACCAGTGCACAGGGTATGCCGAATCTTGTAATGATGTTCCTCTATACAAATCTCTTAGCGTCAACTTCCCTGCTAATAGATAAGAATTATGTTTCCACCCACTTAGTAAAGGAGTCAGTTGCAACTATGAGGAATCTTTTATTTCCTAGAGCTCGGAGTAGCGGTCCGACTATATCCAGTCCCCATTGTGCAAAGGGCCATGGGCTGGTAATGGTTATGAGGTCCTCGGCAAGCTGGTGAATGATCGGCGAATACTTCTAGCACTTTGCACACTTCAGCATATAATGGGCGGCATATTTCTACATATAGGGCCACCAATAGCCTTGAGAAATAGCTCAATGCGTAAGGGATCTTCTGTCAACATGACTTTCACAGATACTTCAGTGAATTTCAAACAGAATGCCCTGCACTTTGTCAGGGTGGACACAATGAAGATAGGGGCCAGTGAATGATCTTCTATATAATTCTTTGTCGGGAGATAGCCAGTACTTTAGTGACTTATTCTTGATTCTCCTGGCCTCGTTCTTGTCTTTCGGCAGCTCATCCTTGTTGAGATAGGAAATGATCAGGTCCATCGAGGATGGCCCTAATTGCTCAGTAGCCAAGGCTTGTACTTCTTCTTGAAATATACTTGGGCTAGGTAGTATCTCCACATAAATTGTTCTCTTTGATCCCCACTTTAAGGTCGTTGCCAGAGTTGCTAAGGGATCAGCATGAGTGTTGTTGTCACGGCTGATCTGATGGAGTTTATATTTAATGAGTTTGCCGAGCAGCTCTTTTGCCTTTGCCAGGTACTAAGCCATCCTGTCATTTTTCGCCGCTTAATCACCCATAATCTGGTTAACCACCAATTGGGAATCTGAATATATTGCTATCTTGGCAATCTTGAGCTCTATAGCTCGGTGCAGTCCAACGAGCAGAGTCTCATATTCTAACTCGTTATTTGATGCAGCAAACTCTAACTTGATTGTCTGCTCTAATGCCATATCATCTGGCGTGATTAGGACTATGCCTGACCCTAGGCCCCTATCGTTGGATGCTCCGTCAACAAAGAGCTTCCAACGGTCAAGATTCTCCCATAACTCTAAGGGGGGTTCACAATTTGGTTAATCCGGATCAGGTATCTGAATGGGTTCTTGGGGTAGTTCAATAGAAAATTCAGTAATGAAATCTACAAGTACCTGACCTTTTACTGCAGACCTAGGTAGGAATTTGATGTCAAACTCTCCCAACTCTACTGCCCATTTTTCTAGTCTTCTTGAGAAGTCGACTTTTCTGAATAGTGGCTTCAACTGATGGTCCGTGGGGACGTCAATGGTATGTGCCCTGAAGTAGTGCACTAACTTTCGAGACAACATAACCAGCACCAGGGCTAGTTTCTCTAGTGGAAGATATTTGCTCTCCACCCCCAGCAGAGTTTTGCTGACATAATAGACTGGCCTCTACTGCCTGTCTTGCTGTCAAAGTAGGACGGCACTTACCGTGTGGTCTGATACTATTAAATAGAGATAGAGTTCTTTATCTTTCAACGACGTAGAAGGTAGAGGTGGTTAGGCCAGATATTTCTTCAGGTCGGCGAGGGCCTGGTCACAATCAAGACTCCAGTTGAACTGCTCCAGCTTTCTCAAAAGTTGGAAGAATGGCCGGCACTTATCTAAGGATCGACTGATGAACATGTTAAGAGTCACTGCCATTCCAGTCAACTTCTAGACTTTTTTAATGTTTTTTGGGGCTTGGATATTCTGGATTGCACTTATTTGATTTGGATCTGCCTCAATCCCTGATGTGTAACCAAAAATCTAGGGAACTTCCCAGAGCTTACCCCGAACACACATTTAGAGGCATTTAGCGTCATCTATATAGCTTTAAGGATGTTGATTACTTCCTTTAGATCGGCCAAGTGCTATCTGCTGACCTTGCTTTTAACCACCATGTCATCAATGTACACCTCAACAATACTACTAATATGTTATTTGAACATTTTGGTAACTAATCTCTAATAGGTAGCGATTGCATTCTTCAGATCAAAGGGCATTACTTTGTAACAGAAGATGCCCCTTAGGGTGATGAAGGTAGTTTTTTCTTAATCTTCTTTGTGAAGCAGGATCTGATAGTCCCCGCGATAGGCATCTAGGAAACTCATCCTCTCAAATCCAGCTATTACATCCATGAGTTGGTCAATCTTTGGAAGAGGGAAAGGGTCCTTGGGGCATGCCTTATTCAAGTTGGTAAAGTCAACACAAACCCTCCAATTGCGTTTTTTTTTTCTTTACCACCATTGAGTTTGAGAGCCAGTGTAGGTAATAGACTTCTCGTATTGCCCCCGCCTCAAGGAGCCTGCCCACCTCTTTTATTACAGCATCCATATGTTGAGTAATTGTCTTTCTCCCCTTTTAGACCACAGGTCGGTACTATGGATCCACACTAAGTCCATGGCAAGCTACTTGTGGATCAATTTCTGGCATGTCATAGGGTGTCTAGGCGAATACTTTAATATTCTCCGTCAATAGATTGATCAATGAATTCTCCTCAGATTTGGATAGAGAGGCGTTGTGAATGAACTGTTGTTCTTCGTCGTGCCAATCTATGTAAATCTTCTTCAGATCCTCAACGATCTTATTTTCTGGTAATAGCTCGACATCATCAATCGTGAGTGTGTCTTCGTGAAGTTCCATCATCTATACCTTACCTGTTTTTCCTTCGTGGCGCATACCGTCAGGAAGCACTACTTAGCCGCTATTTGGTCCCCTTTTATCCCTCCTACTCCTCCAGGAATCGAGAAACAAATCAACTGATGATAGGATGAAGGTATGGCTTTTATGAGGTGCAACCATGTCTGACCTATGATTGTATTGTAAGGGGACTGCATATTAACCACCAAGAACTCTGTCTAAATCGTGACTCCTCTTGCGATAACCGAGAGAATTACTTTTCCCAGCAGCAAACCGGGTTCGAACTGAATTTGACCAAGGGGTTCAAAGATGGTTGGAGGTCGACATCCTTCAGTCCCAGCTTCTTGAAGAAGTCGTAGAACATGACTTTGGAGGAGCTTCCTTGATCAATTAGTAATCGTTTTACATCACAGTCCCCCAATCGTAGCGTTACCACTAACACGTCATTATCTAGCAGTTGCACCCCTGCCAAATCATTATTGGTGAAGGTTATGGCCTCAGTACTACTGCCGACCTTTGCCTTTTTGTGTGGGGCTTCCAACTGCATTACCTCCCAAATGTGTGCTGCTTTCCTGATTTCTGCCCGGTATCTATGTGGGTCTACAGTTGTTGATTCTGCCGATCCATGAAGGATATTAATTACTAAAACAGGTTCAGTTCTTACTTCTTTTTGGGGAGCGGCTTCTTACTTCATCTGCTCTGCCTCCTACTTTGTCTTTTCTCTATCGATATATTGGTCAAGGTGTCTCGCCTTTGCCAATTCTTTTAAGTGGTTCTTTAGTTTTTGACAATTCTCAATCTGTTGCCCCTTTTCCCTGTAATAGGAACAGAACTTCCTCTGGTCTCGAGCGGCAGGGTCTCCTCCCAATTTTGGGGGCCACTTGAATAAAGTCTTGTCTGGTATTTGGGGCAAAATCTTGTAAATTGGGTCCTTGAAGACTGTGTTGACCTCTTCTATCGATTTATTGCCCTGAATGTTGTTGTTCTCCTCACATCTGGGCTTTTTACTCTCATGCCCATCTTTCTTCTCGGTCTTCTCGCCGACCTTCTCTTGCGTTGATTATACTATATCCTCTTCCACCTGGGCATATTGTTCAATCCTCAGCATCAGGTCCTGTATGCGGGTGACTAGTTTCTTTATGAGGGATTACCTCAATCGGTGTTCTCTAGGAAAGCCGATCTTGAACTGTGCAACAGCTAACTGCTCATTGTAGTCCTCTATCTCGTTATAAGTCTCCCAATATCTCCTTGCATACGCACGTAATCCTTTGTCGTCTTTCTTCTGCAAGGTTAGCAAGTAATCCACCTCCTTGGGTTGTTTACTGTTTGCTATGAAACGGTTTGTAAACAGTTCAGCAAGTTGTCTCCAGCTTGACACTGACCTTAACTGTAACTTGTCGAACCATCATAGAGTTACCTCTCCCAGGCTTGAAGGGAAAACTCGGCACATGAGTGAATCATTATAGCTCCATAGCGCCATCATCTATTTATAGTACCGAACATGGGTAATGGGATCCGATTTCCCATCATAAGGAGTGAACTTTGGTGGGGCAAATTTTCTGTGAGGTCGGCATATCTCAATATCTTCTGTGAAGGGGTGAAGGGGGTAGAAGTAATCTGGTCTAGGGCTCTTCTAGCTATATCTTGGGTTGTCTGCCTCTTTTGGTGCTTATCTCGATTGTCAAATCGATCTTCCAGCCATTTGTTCGAATCTTGCTGCTCTGGCTAGACCCTTGTCGAGTCTCTTGCTGGTGTCCAATTTCTCTGAGACTGCCGATCCTCCCGTCATTCCATATAGTGTCCTGTGCTAGCTGTATGGCTCCCTATTGCATATGCAACCGAGGGGCTCATATTTTTCGAATTCGACCTCCTTTTATGCCATCGATTTGGTGATATTTCAGGTACTTGTCCATCTCGTCCAGCAATTGCTTTCTTCCTTGCTTCAATTGTCGACTTGAGGTGGGCAATCTCTTCATCTCGCTGCTAGATCTCCCGTTCAGTTGTTCGAAGAACAAATTGCTGGGAACTCAGCCACTGAATGGTGATGGATTTAAGTTCCTTCGATAATTCCTTTGGCGATTTAGATTTCGAGCATACTGCGGAGCCTGTGCTAAACCCTTCTGTCCTTCCGGTCGGTTGCCTCCAGGAAATCGTATCTCAGACTTGATGAAGTGTCATCCGGGAGTCCGCACCGAATCATCATCATGCCGACTTGATTAGTGTGTGGCGTCGTGACTACAGACGTCATGCCTGTCACCTAATTCCCTGTTGGTGGGATTAACTCCTCCTCCGAGATAGCTGGTACTCATCGTTGTGTTGGTCTTCCCACAGACGACACCAATTGTAGGTAAAATTTTTTGGAAGGCCTGGTTGAACTCTTGAAACTGAATTGATGAGCACGAACAATCTGCAAAAGAAGAAGACAGTAAGAATCTTTCAAGCTTCTTTGGGCCGAAGGCACTCCGATGACTAAGTTAGCAAACTTAACCATAATGAATCGAATAAAATATTAGAAAGTTAGAACTCAAGTGAACGTATCTTACACCTTAATGGTATGGGGTATTTATAGTGCTCAAAATGCCTTAATCCCATAGGGAATTGTATTTTGTCTCCTCCTAGGAGTTAGTCTCTTTCGGATAACTGTTTAGTATCCTAATCCTTTAAGGAATGGACTTGCATATGCTCCACCGAGTTGGTCTTTGCTGGATTTGGATTAAATTTATTACAATTGGGGCCCTCATCTAGGTATTGGTGAATTTGGACCTTTCCTATCCCAAATCAGCAGCATGTTGCCAGACGGGCCTGGTACACTAATTCTAGATCTCATTATTTTGATCTACACCTTTACTATGAAGTAAAGACATGGGCATTTGTTTCTCTACCTTAACGATGGAGTTGGACTCCATATATATATATATATATATATCTAACTATCTAACATTTTTTTTTTCTATGGATAGCCCCTAAGTTACCATTTCTAAGATTTTACTTTTCACACTTTAATTTTAGTTTTATACATATAGTTATTTTTCTATTCTTTAAGTGGACAACCTTGAGCAGATAGCCACTGGGTTACCATTTCTAACATTTTACTTTCCGCACTTAAATTTTAGTTTTGTACATATAGTTATTTTTCTTTTCTTTAAATGGACAATCCTGAGTGCATAACCCTTGGGTTACCATTTCAAACATTTTACTTTCCGCACTTTAATTTTATTCTTGTACATTTAGGTATTTTTCTTTTTGTGGTTTACCTTTTAAGTTGATTCACCGTATATTCAAGTTGGCACCGCTCGATATGGTGACTATATAGTTTTATTTTTAATTCTTATTTTTAGTATTTCTTTTTATTTGTTTATTGTGGATAACCTTATTTCAGGTTAATTCACTGCCTATTTAAGTCGACATCACACACTAAGGTTACCATAACATGTTACTAACAAACTTACTTTTTGACACGCCTCCAGTTGTGCTTCAACTGGAGCCACTCCGCAAGGGCACGGAGGTCGCGCTTGTAGTAAAACCGGAGGATCCGGTGTCGTTCTCTCCCAAGGGAATTCTGCAAATATAGCAACAAAGCTCAACTAGCACGGGTACTTATCTTAATGGATTGCAAATGAAAATTCTTAACATAAAAGAGACCGAAAATATGTTGGTTTTGAGATGATGATGGTTATATGCTTCATGCAATAATTTAGTGACTATGAAAAAACAACAAAAGCTAGTTTTATGTGATTAAGGAGAAAAGCTTGGACATGGTTGTTTTGATCCACCAATTCACAACAAGGGTTTCCAATGAGAGGTTTTATAACTCAAATCAAGAATCACACCTTGGATTCTTGATTCGGAAAATGTCGGCTATAAAAATGTGGGTTTTGTTTGATTGAGCCTAGAGAGAGAATATATAATTGGTACCCTAGAATCAAACCTTAAACATGTGCAATACCTATACCAAATGTTGATTTGTGCATAAATATTACCAAAGGGTTATGAATCTAGGTTTTTCTAATGAATCTCATACTAAATCAAATGAAACCATATAATTTTGAGGATATGACTTTGAAGTCCATACAACCCATTTTCAACCCTTTGAAGATCCTTGGTGGATCTTCACAACCACATCCAAGGGGTGTTTAGCTACTAGAATCCATGTTAACTAACATAAAAAGAGACAAATCTACCATTAAACTATAAAAAGCTAGTGTTTGGTTGCCAAGAAAATGAGAGAAAGTGCTAAGAAAATGATGGAAAGTTGCTAGAAAATGTAGAAAATCATTCACTTCATATATATAACAAACATTCACTTACAATGATCCAAAAGCAATAAATGACATTAAATACAAAGCATTAAGAGTAGATCTAACCAAAAACCTTACAAGATAACAAAAATCCACTTTTGGAGCCTTCTTCCCGTCCAAACTGCTGCAGAAAATACCCTATATCTCTTTTTGTCTCGAACAAAAGCTTTTATACTCTGCAGAAAAACAGAGCTTGTACACACCGATCGATCGGTGTACGACCGATCGATCGCCCGATCGAACGGTCAGGGCGATCGAACGCCCGATCGATCGCAAAACCGACCCCTCTGAAGTTTGCTTCTGTATCGTCTGTTGAGAGGATTCCGACGTCACCGATCGAACGCCCGATCGATCGGAAAAACGCCCTCTCTGAAGTTTGCTGCAGAAGGTTGAACAGAGCATCACTGATCGATCGCAGGATCACCGATCGATCGGTCATGCTCAAGATTGCCCATTTGCCTTAGTTTAAGCTCCAAATCCTGCAAAAAGTGTACAAAAAGAGTTTTAATGCGTTTTAGGAGTTAGAATACTAAATTAACACCAAATTTAACTATTCAACTAATAATTTAAGCCAAAAGATTACTATTTCTAAGGGTAATCACTTTTATTATTATTTTTTTTGTTTTTGTTTTTGTTTTTGTTGTGCAGGTTTTTAGTTTATTGTTGTCCTATTTTTTGTTTCCTTATTTATTTAATTTTGTAGTTAGTTTCTCTTTAGTTGGGGGACACGTTTGTTTTTTTTTTATTTAGTTTGTTGTTTGTTTTGACTTTTTAATTTTGTCTTTTTGAATAGACACGTGTGTTAATAAAAATTACAAAAAAGAGTAATCGGCTAATGTTGGGGAATCAAATGGTTTACTTAGATATTATTAAAGGTGGAGTAAATGTTGAGGCATTGAGACATCTGGGTTCCACCCGAACGGTCAACTATCATGATTTGATGTCAAAAGTCTGACTCGACTTTGTAATAATTATTCTTCCTAAAATGTGTTAGGTTTAAATGTTTTATTTGTCTGTTTATCTTTATTTGTAAATATAACTAACATTTATTTTGTAAATATTTGTATTTTTATTTCAAAAAGAAAAAAAAAAACATGCTCAAGGCCAAAGAACGTACAATTTGAATCTCTTAATGCACTTAAAATCTACAAAAGAGATTTACGTTTCTTTTGTAATTTTGTACAGTTTTATATGAAATGCAAATATAGATTTTGAGGATTTGTTGAAACATGTTTGCATTTACATTAGCACAAATTTTGTTTTATCCTTTCTTTTTAATACAATTGTAAGATTTTATCGTAATACATAGAAAAAGGTTATTTTACATCACTCATTATCATATCATGATAAATTTAGTATTTATACATATTGTACAGTTTCATCCTTACAAAAGTGAAAATTATTCACCAAGTTAGCTTTAAAGCCAATTACGTCTTTCAGAGTGCTTAAAGCCAATTAATCCCTATTTATGTAAATTATAATCTATACCACTAATGAATTATAATTGCACTTCCTGTCATATTAAAAATTATATTTCGAGCTCCATATTATTAAATGCTTATTTATCTCCCCACAGTAAAGATTACAGATACCCGTCTATTAAATTAAATTACTGACAATTAAATTTAATAGACTAATTAAATTCCTTGAGATCTTCCACTTAAACTTATTTAACATGTCAGATTCATAATCCACCTGCAGAGTTTGACATAATCAAAACTTATAAATTTCTTTAATGGGCATCAATCCCTATAATAGGACGTTGATTCCATCAATAATTAATAGTCACCATACACGTAATGTTATTGTCCAACTCACTGAGTTTATTGACCCACAAAGAATCTCACTCTTCTGTAAATCAAAACAATAAACACTGCATGTACGTGTCTATTTATTATATTAGGATTAAGAGCATAAGCACTCATAATAATCATGAGATATTAATTGTTTCTTATAGTCAATATAAAAATAATTACCTCAACACCTTTATATTCAATACACACAAAATGTACTAGTACAAAGAATTAGAACTATACCATTCCTCATACTCAAGACAGACCTATTAAAACCTTGTGCTACAGCCCTATTGATAGTGTGTCAAGTTCCATCTAAGACTGTGAACGATAAACTTCTATTCCATAAGAACCGATGATCTAATTTTTCGTGTGTAAGTCGTACTCTACACACCAAATTATCTACTATACAGAATAAAAAACACACATGCATAATCATCAAATAAATAATACAATACAATCATTGCTTACACAGATTCTCATTAAAATGGAATAACTAATTATTAATAAATACTAAAACCATTACACAGAGTATGTTTTTTAGTATAAATCCCTAACACTATTTACAATATAAAAAAAATTAGCAATAAAGAAAAGAAAAGAAAAAACAATAAAGAAAAAAGGGAAGTACATAAAAGAAAAATAAAAAGAAATAAGAGGTTGTCGATGGAAAAAAATATATCAAATGAAATAGGAAAATTGAAGGTATGTATTCATTAATCAATTCATTCCTTGATCACATATGTTTTGAGCATTTTATCCTTTCTTTCTCCCTACCTTATATCTCATGGGCAAATTACAATCTGAACAAAGTCCTTGAGGATTTGATGTGTATATTGCTTGTTCATTCATTTCGTCAAAAATTCACTTATCAGTTGTTGTGTGAATTTAATATTGAGTATTCTTTTATGGAGTTACGTCAAGTAGTCTTTCACTTTATATATTCATGTCATTTTCTTTATGGTTATCTCTTTTATTTTACATTTACTCTTTTATAAGGACAACTGGTGTGAGATGCCTATTTTTTTCTTTCTGAGAGATTATCCAGTGAGGTTAAATCAAAACTTAAAGGATGTATCTGTGTTTTAATATTGTAATATTTTTCTTATAATGTAATGATCAAGCACATACAAAAGCCTCTCACATGTTGTTTTAAGACATTATTTTACTTGTGTATTAACGAGTATGATATATAGAGTATGCTTGTATTTTGATACATGTAATATTTTTTCTTATTATCCTCACTTGCAAGTCACATTTTGATGTTTGTGGGTACCATTACTTATTTTGATACATGTAATATTTTTTCTCATTATCCTCACTTGCACGCCACATTTTGATGTTTGTGGGTACCATTACTGGAAACCCTCATGAGACACCACTCGTCCACTAGGGGTAACCTAAGGGTTTAAAGGCTTAGTGCATACGCTAAATGCACTCGTGTTCCTTACGAAAGTGGAGCTTATCTTTTTAAAAATGTTTATTATTTTGTTAGAGACTAGCAAAAATTTAGTTGGGAGGTGTGATTGCACTTTGAAAAGTATAATTAGAGTCTCTAATTACAGGCTAATGTTAGTTATTATTTGTGTATTATTTATTATTTTAATATAAGTTTAATATAATATTTTACACGCCAACTAAATTTCAAGATAAAATCAAGCAAAGTAAAGTAAGATGATGTACATTATCTATATGAGCAGGTGTATACCTTATATTATATCTTTTATGTTATATATATTAAATATATTAAATTTTATCTTTTACTTTATATATATTAATATATATTATCTTTTATCTTTTACTTTATATATAATATTGTTATAATATATATATATATCATATTGGCAGGAAATGGATCCATCGACGCAAGAAAACAAAAGGGAAAGGAGGAAAAAAAAGAAAGGAGAAAGAAAAAAAAAAGGGAGGAGGAAGAAAAGAAAGAGGCGACTAACAAGCTGGTCGTTCTTCGGTACATCTTTTATATGCGCCTTGCACATTCTAGTATCTATAAATAGAGGAGTTATTCGGGCAGTAGAAAGGGGAGTCCAGGGAGAGCAGAGAGAGAGAGAGAGAGCAAATAGGGAGTCCCTTTGGGATTCCATTTATGATAAATTTTAGTCTTTTATTTCAGTCTTTTATTTTATTGTTGTGTAAGTTACCTTTATGTATAAACATTTTTATTTGTAAAGTATTTTTCTTTCATGCCTAATCTTTTTAATAGTAGTATTTAGTTTTATTTTTGGAGCCAATTGAGAAGATCGTTTGACATAATTGGGATGATTGATTAAAGTTTGTCTTTTCAGTCCAGATTTATTTGAAAACTTATAGTTTTTACACATGTTCGGTATATTACATGCACGGCATGGGCACGTATATTTTATGCACGTAATGGTTACGTGTAATGTGAACAAATTTAGAATAGATATTTTTAGTGTAAAAGTAGAGTAGATATTGGTTTACTCTACGCTAGCTAGAGACTTGAATATTTTATACGAGTACTCTGTCTGGTATGTTTTATGATCAAAATCTCTAGTAGGGACCTAAGACTCTTAATTCTAATCTGGAATTGATTGTTTTTATATTCTTGGTAATTAAAATCTAGATCTTTTGAAAACTAAGACTTTTGAATATGTTTGTACTATCTCCTACCTTGACAAAGCAGTCAGGATATGCAAATCGATGGTAAGGGTCTTTGATAAAAATTTAATAAGTATCTAGCTTAGAACCTTTAAAAACATGTGTCTTTAATTATGCTTGTTACATTCATACTATGACAAAATATTGCCAAGTGTTTATGAGTCTATGGTGAGGGTTTCATGATTTTAACTGAGTAATATTCTAGTGATTAATTATTTTAAATATACCAATCTACTAGTTTATGAGGTTTGAGTAGACTAAATGATCAACAGTTGGTAAATCTGTATTGATTATTTCTAAGTTGTCGCGCCCCGATTTTTGGAGTCCAAGGTCCTTTCGACTCGGAGACTAAAAGCACGGAACTTTGTTATTAGAACTCATCCTCCTAGAAGGACAAGTGCGACTAGGTTTGAATTGAAAAATAATTTGATTAAGGGATTTTTTTTTTTTTTAGAAAAATAGGAGTCGCCATCTAACTTGATTAAGGTGAGTTAGGTCACCTAAAACTAAGTGTTAATCCGAAGATTAAATTTAGGATTTTTGACAAAGGTTTTGAAAAACTCCCTCGAGAGAGGGTTTTTGAAAAAATAGGTTGTTTGGAAACCTTTAGAAAGTTTTAAGCCCTTTTTGAAAATAATTCCATTTTGGTCATTCGAAAACAAAAATCAATAGTCCGGGGGTTGGTTACGTATAGGGAAGATATCTTAGGATCATCACCCTACCCCGCCTTTTTGGTTCCTACATGTCTAATCACCCTTTTGTTCACTCACTAGAATAACCGGTTACCATTGTTCACTTAATATCTACTTTAGAATTTTGAAAACGGGGTTTAGTCATCACTTTTGGGATGAATGATTGCATGATGCAAGTCTTGGAAGAAGTTTGAAAACATGAGAGTTTTGAAGGAGTTTGAGATAGAAATTTGGGATTGATAGAAACTTTTTGAAGAGGGGGTTAGAGTTGAAATAGAAGTTATGACCGCACCATTTAGGTTGTCTACGAATCTCATTTGGCAAGAATCAGGTCATTCGTAGTTCAGGCAAGAGCCAGATGGAAAATAGACGTATTGGGGCCTTTGGAAAGTTTGGAGACACTTTGAGGTCTTGAGAGTTTTATTTTGAAATCAGGTAGTGGAGTGCTTTGAAGTAGAACCTTGGAACTTTTAAAAGGGGTTTTGAAATGTTTTGAAATGTATTTTGAACAACTCAAATGAGTTTTGGAAGTGCTTTTGAAATAACTCAAGAGAGTTTGGAAAATGTCTTGAAGTTTTGTTTGGAAACCTAGGAGGTATGATTTTGGAATGTTAAAAGGTTTTGGAAAATGGTTTTTAAAAACACCTAGGACTTCGGAATTCTAATATGGACAACCTTGGAGGTTGTTCTTGATATATCACTTTTCCTTGGAATCCTTAACCATAAGAAGGGTAAGAACACCGTAGGATTGTGAGTTTTTTAAAGTATTTTTAAAAATAGAGTGTAGAAGTATTTAAAAAAGCTTATGGAGTTGGTTTTTAAAATCTCATAAGAGTAGAGGGTTTTGAAAAAATGGGTTATGTGCATAGTTTAAAATTGATAAATCATTTAAAAAGGAGGTCATGAGTTAGAACCTTGAAACATACTAACCAAGGTTGGTTGACCTATGGTTAAGGGTGACATAAGGTTAACTAGCTTGGGTTAGGTTAACCTAGGGTTTAGGTGACCTAGGGTCAACTAACTTAGGTTAGGTTAATCTAGGATTGGGCAACTAGGGTTAAGTTAACCTAGGGTCAAGTTAACCTAGGGTTAGATAAATAGGGTTAAATTAACCTAGGGTTGAGAAGCTAGGGTCAAGTTAACCTAGGATAAAGTAACTAGGGTCAAGTTGGAGGATGGTTTTGAAAGGTGGTTTAATGCATTTTGGAAGGAGTTTCGAAAAACAAATCATGTTATGCAAAGGACTTTGGTAGACAACCTTTTTGAAGATCATTTCCATAAAAATTTGACTCTAGATAAGAGTATGGTTTATATAGTTGGTGTTTGAAGACCATTCCAAAGAAAGTTTCCTTATGACCATTATAACGATTGTCTTGACAAGAGTATGGAGTCCAAGAATCAACATCATGATGACAACTTTTGAAATACCATTTTTAATGCTAAGGTAAAGAGAATGAGTTTTTGAAAACCATTTTTGAGAAAAGGATTTTGAAAACCTTTTTTTAAGAGGAAGCCATTCCAACAAGGGAGGGTTCCTATGGCTAAATAAAAGGGAGACCACTCAAGAGAGGGTTCCATGGGGCCATTTCAACAACTACACTTGAAGGAAACAAAACCTTGGAAATTAGAGAGTTGGAAGGCAACTTTTATGCAAGTTGAAATGCAATGATGCAAAAGTGTGAGTTAGGGGTTAGTAGGGGATTTTCTAAGGTATGATTTCTAAGGTTTCATTCTAAACTTCAAAAGACCAACTCTTAGAACCATTTTGAGAGGAATATTGAACTTGAAAATGGCATGGAAATGAGAATAATGTAAGTTTTGTAGAACATGGTTATGAGCATAAAAATAAAGCCAAGCACACAAGACATGATTAAGATAGCAAAATGCAAGGGAGTCATAAATACATACAAGGCTTTAGGCTACACCATATAAACAAGGGGCTCCTAGGCAACACCATATTGAAGTAAGCTAGTAAGAGATCCCCCTACACAATGGCTCCCACTAGCTTTCCTCTAAGCATGAACTAAGAGCCATCTTGGCTCAAACATGCAAGAAAGGGAGGTTGAAGATGGGGATTAAAATAGAGAATAGCATAAGTAGGCTAGAAGGGAGAAGAGAAGAGTAGGAAAAGACAAAAATGTGAAAGAAATACCACCTTTTACCTTCACTACACTTGTAATCTTCTATGGATGCCTTGACATGAACTTGGATGGCTTCAAGTGGGCTTAAGGGGCTAGAAGGAGGAGTTTAATGGTGTGTAGGACTATGTAGGTGAAGTGTATGGGTTAGGGGAAGGTGGAATCTAGCCTAAGTGTTGGAGGAGTGAGGTATATATAGAAATTTGAGATTTTAGAGCAGTTTCAGTAGTGCTTCACATCAATTTTCAGTTCTGGAATATGCAAAGGGGGAGGCTAGTATTTATAGACAACCTAGGACAGGCCTGGCCCATGTAGCACATGTGCCAGTACTGTTCCATTGCCACCATGCCACGTGGCACTCAATGTACTGTTCAAATCTTGACGGTTGATTGAACTTTGGTTGATTTGATCAAAATCTAAGCGCATGTAGCATACGCTCCATCACCGAAAGTATTCGTTTAAACTTTGTCTCAATAATTGAGCCAACCAAAAAGGTTTTGAGGGAATTAGTTGCACCCACGATGTTCTCATAAAGTTTCTCGTGAACTTTCACATTTTCGAGAAGTTATAATTGTGTTTGGAAGTGTGAGATATCGTCTCAAAAAATGTGCATAAAATCACATTTCTGTGGAGCATCTGTGATACGCTCCCTGAGGGTTCGAAAGTAGTGGTTTTCGTGTTGCATGATCAAGACCTTCGGGAAGCGATCCCTTCGATCGAACCATACCAATGGAAAGTACTTTGGAAATACTTTAGGTAATTCCCTAATTTACGCATTTCTCAAGTCGTTTGACAGTGCGTTGTAATCGAAAAATTGGGAGAAAAGTCAATCTAGGCAGAGCGTCTGCGAGACGCTCCATGAGTTGCTGAAAGTTGGAGTTTTCGAGCCATATAATGAGGAGTTTCGGGAAGCGATCTATCCGATCAAGCCGTATCGATAGGAAGACCTATGAACGAGCTTTCGGAAATTCCTTGGTTTGCATATTTCTCAAGTCATTTGACGGTGCGTTATAACCAGGGAATCGGGAGAAAATGCAATTTAGGTGAAGCGTCTGCGAGACGCTCTAAGGAACTGTTATCGAGTCATGGGTGTTTAGCATCCTAAGGTCGTCTTTAGGTTAAATAGGGTTGTATGATAGGACCCGTAGTTCAAAAACCTAGGACCGGTGTTGTTTTGGGGCACATTCGAGTCTATAGGGGCAAAATGGTCGTTTTGGCTAGTTTTGGTTAAAAATTGTCAAGAATGGATCGGAGTGCTACGTTAAGCATGCTGAGTCATTTAGGGATGGTTCCGGGAGAGTCTTGTACTATTCGGTGGGGTTTGTGCGGCGTTGGGGTGTTTAGGGGCAAAACGGTCATTTTGACCAGAGTTAGTCAGAATGGAACCGGAATTGGACCAGATGGTGTGTGAAGTATGCCTAATTGTTTAGTAACATTTTGGAATGGTGGACTTACCGTTTTCAGGGATTTTGAACTTTCTCAAAACGTGCCTGGAGGCTCAAAGGACAGGTTTGGTCATTTTTCACCGAGTCGGGCTAGCAGACGTCAGTGTTGACCTAGGTGTTGGTTCCCGAGACCGCCCAGTCCTGGAAAACTACATGTGCGGTGTTGGTCCCTGAGACTGCCTAGTCTCAAAGAGCTACTTGTAGGGTGCTGTTGGTTCTTGAGAACACCTAGTCTTAGAAAGCTACCTGTGAAGGTGGTGTTGGTCTCCGAGAATGCCTGGTCTCGAGGAACTATAGAATGACAGACACTCTACATTGGTAGGCTAGCAGGCACCAAAAGTAACCGTCTGAAATTTGATAAGGTGTTGGTCCCCGAGATCGCGCGATCTCGGGAAGCTACCTGGATGGAGTTGGTTTTCGAGACCTCCCGGTTTCAAAAAACTGTCTGGAATAATGTTTATGGCTTCATTTAGGCTTTGTTGGCTTGGGAAGCGACTAGTTGATTGGATTGGAGTTTGAAAGGCTCGTCTTGAACTTACATGTGTTTTGATGTCTGAAAACTGAGTCCAGTCAGGCGTAGATTGCCGAGCAGGTAAAAATGGGGTGCTTACATAAGTAAGTCAAGTAATTAAATCAATTGAATCCAAGTTTGTTTTATTTTATTATGTTTGACAAGTATTTTTGGCCTCCATCTCAAAACCTTAAAAAGATTTTATTTTATTTTTCTTTTGATTACATTTGTCATCCGGTTTTAACTATTATATCTGTTCTTTGTGGTTCCACTCCGATCTTATCAGGTTTTTTTTATTATATACTACTTCAGCGCATCCACTCTTAGGTGCGTTAAGTAGATCAAGCAGGAGGTTTTATAAAGTCTTGACTATCAATTCTCTTAATGAATAAAATAGTTGCTAGGCAAAGAAAAGGGCAAAAAAAAAAAAAAAAAATCATGTACTAAAAAATCCAGCTCTCTGGTCTTTTGTCTGACAGTTTAACATGCGCATGGTGAAGACAGTCCCCCTTAATTCCCCATTTCTTTTCCCTCCCCCATCCCCCCACAAACAAGGAACCAACCTCCTTTCCCTCTTCAGCTCCTTTCCCTAACCAAACCTAGCATTAGTGGATGGCCCTAAAATCATGCAAGAGATCACATGATCATTGTTCTTGAGTCATGCTATTCCTTCTCTATGACCTTTCTATCTTACATTTTCTAGAAATCCTCATTTTAAAAGAAGAAAAAAGAAAAAAAAAGTTAGAAGTAAAAAAAATGGCTTTTATAAGTCAAATAACTTTTGAAGAGTCATCTAGCTCATGATATCTTAAGCACTAGACTTCATGCATAAACTTTTAATTAAGTTAAAAATATTTGGTGTTAGGAAGAAAAAAAAAAAAATTAAGCCGCAAAGTTGGAAACGTGGAATCCTCTGGAATCTCCCATAGTAGCTGAGCTGTGTAGTTAAGATTCCAAGAAGAACATGCTATGGAGGTTTCCACTTCAACTTGATTTAAAAAATTAAGCCGCAAAGTTAACCCGCCATGTTGCTACAGCTTTCAAAAATGGGATTATGAAAGGCAATTACGGCAGATTAGAGCCAGATCCCTTCCATATGCAACCTTAACTATAACCTTTACAGTTGTTGGGACTGAGATGTACTTGTAAAACAATTAGCAGCTTTTCTTTTCTCACTGCAAAGAATCTGAAGATGAATTCCACTGAAATAAGCAAAGAGGTTGCAAGCCCTAGTGATTGAGCTACATAAGTGCAGTTCAATGCAACTAAACTGATATAAGTTAGCTCTAGATTAGGTTAATTATGCTCTCTTTAGTGTATATTGTACTGAGAATTGTATTTTGAGTTCATTGCAAGTAAATGTTGATAAAGAAGAGGATTTGGAGCCATAAAAGTGATCTAGAATGCGGGCACGCATATCGAGGGTCGTTGCTGGGATTTGTCTTGGGAAACGTGCAACTTATCATCTGTAGCTCGGAATGGAATGAAGGATGCGCCATTGGAAGGATTTCGCAAAGTTATACAAGTTCACGTCTAACGAGCATTACAAGAAAGGGACTCCAAAAGCCTTAAATTGAGCTGCAAAGAGATAAGGGAAGATAACTGAAAAGTATGGAAAAATGCACTGGGAGTTCGAACGGTGAAAACAAGAAGGAAACGAGAGTTCGAATGGTGGCTGGTAAAAAGTGAAAAAAAATGGTATTTTGGCCTTAGGGTTCGAACTCCCATATGAGGGTTCGAACTTTCAGAGGCTAGACACTTAAAAGAAGCATATGCAGGCTTAGGGTTCGAACTCTAATTATAAGGGGAAAGAAGAGTTCGAACTATAAGAAGAAAAATAGAAAAATTACACTGAGGGTTCGAACTCCTCTGCTAGAGTTCGAACTCTAAGAAGAAAAAAAAGAGAAACAAGATTCTGAAGGTTCGAACTCCTCTGCTAGGGTTCGAACTCTAAGAAGGATTTTTGGGCGAATTTTCCTATTCCTACTAGGACTCTGCTTGCGATCTCTATATATATCCCTTTGATTTTTTGGAGGAGGAGGACGATTTCTTTAGGTTTTTAACTACTTTTTAGTCTAGATTCATAGGAGTAATTAGGGTTTTTATTATTCTTGTAAATACTTTCATTAAATTCAAGTTTTATTGCTTTAATTCAAGATTTTGTTCAAGAATCCATAGTTTTTGTAATTAGTTCAAGATTCGTAGTTCGTTTATAGTTTTTATGTTCTAGAAAGTTTTCAATACATAATTAATTGTTTTCCATGGCCATGAGAGGCTAAATTTCTTGACTTAGGATCGATTGTGAAGATTGATTGGGGATCGAGGATGAATTCACTGCTATATCTTCAATGGAGGTAAGGTTGAATTCACTGCTATATCTTCTTGATTCTTCTTCTTCTTCATTCTAGATGCTTTCGAAAACCTGGGCGTCCTATTATGTTCGGTAACGCTTATGCGTGAATACCACACTCAGTATATATGCTGCCTTGTAACCTTTATGCGTGAGTTGGGTTCAGTATATGCGCTGCACAAATCGATGATGCGCGTCCTTGATTATAACAACCCGATTTATTCTAGAAGTTGAAGATTGAAAGAACTATTGGTTTTAAAGCTAAATCTTCTGAATCCGAGACTCACGACGTAGTCGAAGGATTTGAGTTATTAAATTATCTCCTTTGGGATTCCAAGAGATGCAATTGGTTGGAATGATTAATTTCGAGACTTTTTATTTCTTAGTTTAAATTAGATAACTAATATTTCCTTAACTTAAAATCAGATTTTTGTTTATTAGAGTGTTTTTCCTAAGATTTTTTATCCACAGCAAGTTTTCCTATTTACGTAAACTATCTTCCTTGTGAGATCGACCTCATACTTATGAAAAATTATTACTACATTGCGGCCGTGCACTTG
The DNA here is from genome assembly GCA_033060915.1 of Euryodendron excelsum. Taxonomy (NCBI): domain Eukaryota; kingdom Viridiplantae; phylum Streptophyta; class Magnoliopsida; order Ericales; family Pentaphylacaceae; genus Euryodendron; species Euryodendron excelsum. Next base: position 12,013,836 of record CM065383.1, read on the forward strand.
CGGTTAAGTATCACCCTTTTTTGGAAGCGATCACCTAGCCTGTTGAAACCATCTGGTTTTATAACTATGGATGAAGGATATGTGGATTCTTTTCGACCCACGATGCCTGGTCACAGTCCTGGTGTTGGTCATTCTGATCATGACTAAGATTCTATGGCCGCGGCTTGTGGGGATCATTGTGTTATAAACAGCAATGCATTGTCCGCGGCATTTCATTTTCAAGATTGAAGATTGTATGCAATATATTGAATGCCTAATTTCAAGTTCAATTAGTTTTGCTTTGCTTTGCATAATGGAAAATGTAAAATTGCAGATAGGTCTATGGATAAATGCAAAGAAGCCAAAGGCAATGTTTTCAATTAACGATATGTTCTATTCATTACAAGGAGTCAGATTTGTTAATGCTTGAAGCAAACCTCTGTGCTTTTTCTTGTGAAAGTGAGTGATGCCTGCTTATGGTGTAGAGCTACTGGAATTGCAAATGGGTTTTTCGTTATGGACTTCGCTAGCAACTCATCAGCATATAGTGATTTGGTTAGTCTCTGTCTTGGTGTGTATTTGGCACTGGGGTTTTTCTCTCCTTGCAAATACTAGCCCCTGATGTAACCTTATCTATATATTATATTCTTTTGCTTTTGTCAAAAAATCTCTCTCTCTCTCTCTCAAGGTGTTATGGATTTGTGTTTCATTCATTTTTAATTAAGATTGAAGATTGTATATATTTCACTTCCAATCAAGACAGCATGCACTGTATTTAATGTGTAATTAGAAGGTAAAATAATAATTGAATTAAGAATCATACATAGTAGAATCATCAATACGAAAAGCAAACTACGAGGTGTGGCATCATAAACTTCATATATAGAAAGAACTTGATAAATTTGAAAGGCACCTAGCTATGGGAGACTGGTGGGAAATCTCCACCAAAACTCTACTCATATGTAGATAATTACTTTCAGCCTAATCTAGCTGACTCCTCTTAACTCACTTTAGTATGCTGTCCTCCAACGAGAAAAGAATCTTGCCCTATCAATGTTGAACTATTTGGTTTCCTGATATCAATCCAAACCAAATATTTTCAGGGCTATGCCACCCTCATAATTTGTAAGCAAGTGCTAACTTATGCGACAAAACCTATGAAAATCTTTTCCACAAGCTTCAAATTACACCAAGTCATCAAAAAACGTAAAATAGCTTTTTTATGCAAACTGCCTCGTTGATATTTCTGCTTTTAAGAAAGTTAGCAAATCTCAGTGAATAACTTGCTCCTCGTTGTCCAAGACGCTAATTCATCATCCACACCAGTAAAATGAGGCGGTATGACAAATATAGTGTCCGGCCAATAGATTGGCATGGTATTGAATTGGGATGATTTGGTAATTAAATTGAGCTATTTAGTGTCGCTTTGACAACTAACGTACTGGAAAATCGTCTAGGAAGCAACAAATAAATCAACTCATACATCAAGACATATTTGTCTTCATATGTTCGATCCCTTATGCATATAAGCTACAATTCATCCTTATGATCCGAAGCCTGCATAAACATCTAGGATAATCACGCAGAGTTACACCTATTTACAAAAAGGAAAAAAAAAAAAAAAGGAAAGGGAAAACCAAAACACTTGCCCGAATGCCCTGGAATAATGCTAGGGAATGTAGAACAATGTGCGCCAACATGGAGGGTGAACTTAATTTTAAAACCACATGTTCTGCGGCGGAGTTGCTTCCAAAACAAGAAGGAAGCAACAGATATATATATATATATATATATCGAAATCCTTCCTCAACCCCAAAAATGTGAGAAGAAAAATGAAATTAAAACATATCACAAGGGAATCAAAGTGGACAGCAGGTACTAAGCAAACTTTGGTCCACTAAACTTTGTCTGGGACACATTTAATTTTTGTAGTATATTCAGTATATATACCCAGTTAACCCCTCCAAGCTGGGAGACCACCTTCGTGATTTTTTTTTTTTTTGGGTAATTCCAACTTGCATTACTGCAAAGGAATCTTTGTACATATGGTGGCTAATGATCATGTTAGCTCACAAACTTTTTCGAGGTGTGAAGTGCACTATCCTACACAAATGTTCCTCTAATACAATTGGACAAATATGTTATTTTCTTCAAAGGAAATATAATTTTGTATTATTTATTTGGAAAATTACTGTTGGTTGTATTGAATTAGTTTTGTTGTGTTTCGTCAAAAGTTTTGACGAGGGAAAGAAGATGTTCTGATTACCATTATTTGGTTCAAAAAATTTCAATGAATTAAAGCCAAAGGAAGAAAATGTTAAATTTAATGCTTTAGATACTTGTTAAACAGAAATTGATTGTCATGCTGCGTGGGAACGTGCATGGAGTAGTGGGAACCAGTAGAGCCTCCAACGTCTGCCATATTTTAAACCTTATTGCAACCCTTGAGTTCTCTCAACGGTTATTTAATCTGTCAAAAAGATCTTATGACTAAATTAGATATTGAAGATCCAATCACTTTGGAAGATCTCATAAGGTTGTCAGAAGCAATCCAATTCTACTTTTTTGTTCTTTCTTTTGTATATATAACTCATCTCAACGGAATCTTCCCACTACTGAGGACCCTCACATGCTTCTGGTATCCCTTTCTACGTTGTATAAATGCTACAGTTGGACGAGGGTTATTTAGGCCTCTCTCAAAACACCTCTCTCTCTCTGTCTCTCTCTCAGAGATTGCTAACTTAGAATAACTTGGTGATATGGCAAAAACTAGAATCGCCAGTGCTCGTGCTTTCCTTCTCTTTTTGATTTTATGTAACAAAGTTGTGTGTGTTGATGGAAGGCACTTGAAGCCTAGGCCGTGCAATAAATGCCCGAGGGATGCTAAGAACACTTTCAATGCAACAGTGGGTGGAAAGCCGTCCAGCGGCAAACCCCAAGAGCGTACGAGTGAGGTGGAATATGTGGACTACTTTGGACCCACAAAACCAGGTCACAGTCCAGGAGTTGGTCATTCTCTTCACAATTGAGGTTCTCGTTGTTTATATTCATCGTAATGCAATCACAAAAAAAAAAAAAGGCACAAAAGCCTTCTGTATATAAATGCTTAATTGTTGCTTACGACCCCCTCTCTCTCTCTCTCTCTCCCCCCCCCCCCCCCCCCACACCCAAAGATGTCCTATATTATCAGGAAGTATTCCTCTATTATCTACTACAGTTAATTTGTTGACGGTACTTGTAATTTTTCTATTTACAACATCACTCCTCGTCAAATGATAGAGGAACATCCAAACATAGTATTCATTAAAAAAAAAAGCATGAGAGATGAGGCAATTAAGATGGTGAGCATCTATATATGCTTAAATGGCCCTTAGTTTGTGTTAAAATGGTAGCTTTGCAGCTCCATATAGTGGCAGAGCCAGGAAATATATTCAGGGGGCCAATACTAATCACAACCTCTAAGGAGGCATTTATAATTTTTTTTTTGGGGGGGGGGGGGGGGGGTGGTGCATTTATCATTTTAGGGAGGCAAAGAGAGAAAAATTTTCAAAATTAGAAGTAAAAAAATAAATTTTTAAAAGTTGAGGGCACTAAGCCCTTAGTAGCTCCGCCCCTGGCTCCATATGACATATCATGCATGCTCGTTGGCGACCAAACATTGGTGAAGAAGGAAATACTAGACGTGACCCTAGACCCATTTTGTCAAAACATATATGCCTAAATGTAGCAGTCTCAGTGCTAATTAAATTTTTTTGGATGCTATGGTATACCAGTGATTTGGGTTCAAGTCTTTTCAAGAGTTTTATCAAAGCAACTTTTGCCTAAATCAATAAAATACTTTCACAATAATTGGGCAATATTGGTTAAAGTTTCATATCACAACTTTTCTAGGCTCTACCAGTTATCTAATGTAGAGAAAAGAAACAATAAGCGAGTTTTGTACAGTCCAATCCAGCACAGCTCATAATGATCCCCTGGTAGTCCCATAGGCCAAATGGGCAACATGTGACTGTTCTTGAGCCCTTTCTCCTTGAATGTATCCACCCTGTTAAATCTAGGCCTCTGAATGTATCTAGACACTAAGAGAGAGAGAGAGAGAGAGAGTTTAGTTTTTCGACAATACTAAGACTAAACACACAGACACAAAGCTTCAAATCTTGCAGCAAAAGGGCAAGAAAGGTTGGCATGCACGTAGTATATAAGATTATTCTATATTGATTCTTAGGCACGGCAGAGATGGAATCTCAAAGCTGTAATGCTTGGACAAAAACTAGGTGTTACAAAACCTTGTAATGCATTGAAAGTCATTAGTTTGGACCCACATGAACTAGACACATAGTGGCCGTTAAGTTAGTTTGAGTCCATGGCATGATCAATGTTAGACTCCACTTTTAAGCTTGGTTTTGGCTATTTAATTAAAATCAAAGATACGATTTCTTTAGTCAATCACTAAACTCAGTAACGTGTTCTTGTAGGTTTCTCTTAATGCTAACTTTTTCTATTTTGGGTTTTCGTCTCACGTGGAGACAAAGATTCGTGGGTGTTCGACTATAAAATTAGCAAGTTGGAGCATGCGCGACGCATCATGGTATGATTTGTTCCTATCTTAGGAAATAATACTTAGATTATCGCTAATCATATCTAGAAGTCCCACCTTGGCCGTTTGAACTTAACTGAACACTTTCTAAGATTCCTAATTAGAAAAGTATAAACCATCATAAGTGACGACCCAAAAAAATAAAATAAATGGTTAATTATACTTTGCATCCTTACACTTATATCAAATTTTATTTTAAAACTTTTATTTTTAATTGTAATAATTAAATCCTTACGTTTTTAATTTTGTTGTAATGTCAATTTTCTGTTAACTTTCATTCAAAAAATAGAAAAAAAATTCAAATAAGAGAAGCATGTTGCCTTTTGCAATGGGGCAAAAATATAAAATCATGCTTCTTCATAATAATTTACCATAAATTTCTATCAAATCACTTCAAAATTATGAGTGTAATAAACTTTGTAATGTACATAATGTAATTGTTTTACATGTAAAAACTCATATTTCAACTCACATGGAATATGTGCGAGCCTTTGGGATAAAAAAATTATTGAATTTTACATATTTTTCTTTTGAAAAAGGTCATGTATTTATCACTTTTGAATTTTCTTTCTATTTTTCAAATGAAAGATTGACATTGCAACAAATTAGAAGTGTAATAACTTACTTATTATAATCGAAAGTTAAGGTTTTGAAGTGAGATTTGATTTAAAGTGTGAGGGTGCAAATCACAATTAACCCTAAAATAAAATAAACATGAGAGAACGCCCTAATACAATACCCAACGGTCACTATATATACATACTAGCTAGCTTTCAGTATGAACTTTTAAAGTGTAACTATGGCTGTCAAGGTTCTAATATTGCTTGCAGCAATGTTTCTCTCTCTTATACTTGTTTCTTCATCATCGCATGCCTTAAGCGATTATGAGCTCAACAAACACAAAGAGAAGGCGAAGATAGAAGCCACCCCTTTGGCAGCTAAGAAAGTGGATTCCATGCAAAGCGAAAATGGTTCTGGAAATTTTGGATGGCATAGAAAAGATTTATTGAAGAAATCAATATATGGTGAAAGTCTGGAAGCAAAAACAGATGACGTGAGGCAAACAGGTCCCGGTCACAGCCCAGGTGTAGGCCATGCTGATGATCAAAACTAGGAGGCCCAGCTAGGATCGATCTCGTGACAATGTTTTGAATTTTAATTTACGCATAGGGTTCGAATTAATATTTAAGAACTCCAGATAATCCGATTGTCTATGCTGTATGAAATGAAGAATGTTTTTCATTGTTGCTTTTAATTTTCCTTGACATTTTCATCCCATTCTTGGATCAGTTTCAAGTAATGATGCATCTGCTCAAGATTTGATGTTGTCACATCCACAATATCTATATATATATATATATATATCCAAGAAATGCTAATTAACTAGCGATTTATGATTTTGAAATCGCAATCCAAACATGGTATACTGTCAATTCACTATAATAGGGAATGAGATTTTAAAAGTTTTTATATTTGTTTTCTTAATGGTTACTGAATGAGAAAAAAAATCAAATATAATGAATTAAAATCAAATAGAAATCTACTCTTATCCTACAACATTTTGAATCAAAAGTTTTTATATTTGTTTTCTTAATGGTTACTGAATGAGGAAAAAAATCAAATATAATGAATTAAAATCAAATAGAAATCTACTCTTATCTTACCACATTTTGAATTATGTAACGTACCATGTTTCCGTTTTCATAACATATATATATTATAACGATATAACATTGACTTGTATAATACAATGATGATCACTGACATGGCAAATATTAGCATTAAAACATTAGGATTGGGAAAAATAATAACATATTATTAGCATTAATATACAATAATAAGCAGGAAAATGAATTGGAAAAAACAAACTTAGGAGAGAGATTGTTGGTGTAAAGTATCCTAGGACAGCTCAAATACTATTAAACAATTGTGTATTGCTGCTCAAATAGATAAGTACTATTTAATTATTTAAAAATATATAATGTAAGTGAAAAAACACTAAGGAAAGGTTAGGCCCTTATTCCATTTAATGATTAAGAGTAAGTTATTTCATTTCCATTTCCTCACCAAATTCTAAATTAAAACATTGCCTTAGGAAAGGTAAGGCCCATTATTCCCATCACACCAGAGCAGCAATTTGTAAGCCCATATTTTTTTGGGCCTAGTACAATCCTTATCTGGAAGCAGGCCGAAACACAACCGAAAGAAAAGAAATCTACTATAATCAAGATCAAGAAAATAAAAAAATTAAAACAAAACAACAAGAACTATAGGCAGGGTCAAAGTTAGGATTTTATTTTGGGGGATGCTAACTTGAAACAAAAATTTTTGTCTATTGATACAATTGTTATACAAATACTATATTTTTTAAGTTTTTTTGCACATTTTTTTAACTTCAAGTAGGAGATATATAGTAGGATGCAAGACTAGATTTCTATATAAAAAAATCAAATCAGCTTTCATTCTATCTGAGCAAAATATGGCTAAAAATAAAACTTTTTTTTATATAAGTACTCCAAATGTGTAAGAAAAACACTTTAAAAGTGGTCAAGTACTATACAATCAATTTATACAAAAATCTTAATCCTATAAAACTTAATGTCTATTTAACTACATGTATATACAAGTTGTCCAAATGACCAAAAAATTATAGATTAATTATTTCTTATTACACCAATCATCTACTAAAGAGAAAATCGATTTTTTTTCAAATAGCCTTTTTATGTGTATTTAATAAGATTTATTGGATGATGTACATTAGAAACTCACATACTATTAATTTAGAAGCCTACAAAATATTCTTTTTGTTGGGTTAGGATGCACATGAAAAAAATGGATAAAATCTATAATTCACTATACAAAAAATTTATATTTTATTAGATTAAAGATTTAGGTTATAAATTGCTGGTGGGAGCTAGTAGAATAAATTTTTACCGAAATCTCACACATTTACGCTATATATACAAGGGTTGTACAAAAAATTTATATTTTATTAAATTAGAGATTTAAGTTATAAATTGCCGGTGGGAGCCAATAAAATAAATTTTTATCGAAACCTCACACATTTACAAAAGCTGCCATGGCAGCCCAGCCCTATACGTACATCTGCACCTGACTATAGCTAGCTTAATCAATAGAATCCTGATGAAAACCTATTGGGGCCAAGGATTTTCAAGGATTACTCAAGAGAGCCTCCTTGGAGATGAAGTGTACCCATGGTGCCGGTCTTCGTGCCGTGTACCTCGACCCGGTGCCACGAAAATTTATGGAAAGCATTTTTCTTATAAAAGAGTTTCTGCCACCACCAATGAAAAATCTATCTACAGGATGACTTTTGAGGTTAAAGGAAGCCTTTCCATCAGGGTACTAGTTGTCTGGTTGGGGCAAATATTCTCATATTCGCGACATGAAATTATCCAATATGGTCAAGACAAGGATGATGAAATTAGCTTGACACTTGATTCCAAAGTTTCAAAGGTTGGCATATAGTGATCATGCTAGCTAGAAGGGTAGCCAAACTGCTGGTGTGACGAAGTTTGACATATCTCCAACCAACAGTGACAAATATATATATATATATATATAGAGAGAGAGAGAGAGAGAGAGATAAGTTTCATGCCAAGTGAATTCTTGTTAATGTTCATTAAGAATTCGATCTATTGGATTTTGGAACATTCAATTTCAAGCATATGTTCAGGAAAGGCAACATTTGTGCTGATTTTCTAGCAAACCGTGAAGCTTATTTTGATTTAAAAATTGTGAAGTTTGATAGGCCTCCCACGGGCTTAGGACCTCTACTTCAAATTGATATGGCGAGAAATAAATGTCTTGTAGACTGGCCTAATTACTTTTTCTTTTCTTTTCCATAGTGTTAAAAAATTACCAACACTAAAAACACAATTATCAACACTACGTATAATCAGACAAAATATTCTTAAAATGTGCTCTTAAAACATATGTTAGTATTTGTCAAAAAAAAAAAAAAAAAGGAATCTTTTCTATTACTGGGCATTTTTGTTTGTGTTTGGCTTATTAATGTGTTAATTATAAAAACTAATTTCATTTGTTTAATAGTTGAAATATCTTCAGCATAATTAAAAAAATAATAATAATAAAAACTATTAACCGTCAATACTTCCCCCTCTCCCGTAGTATATCATTCCTTTAATAATTGAAAAACAGATCAAGTCTTGCCTTATCACTGTTTTATATTTTTGATTATTGATTCTCATCCAATGACTTAAAAGGATACGTGGTAACGTGGCCAACATGAATTAAGACTTGGATCTATTATTAATTATGCCAGTTTGACATAAGATGTATAATACCTAAGCAATTTAATTTTGAAGTTTGAACCACCTATAAACACAAAGCAACTTTTTTTTCTAGTCCATTATAGGTGATTAGTAAGAATGGTATTGCACTGAATCTTAATGATTTTATATATAGTCTATATTTGTAGTGAAAGTACAATAATACGAATCATTTTTTAATTTTAAGAAGCAAGTAGTGATTCTTTTTTTTTAATTTTATAATTATTGAAGCATGACAAATTAAACATATTATCATGGAAAAGAGAATTTCCAAGGAATTCTTATATTTTCTATTAAGAAAAGAAAAAAATTTTCTTTGCCGATAAAAATGCAGGGGTGAAGGTACTAGTAGAGGATGAGTGAATGTAGAGTTGAGCTTTTTACTGTCTGTTTAGAACTTAGGAAAGAAAAATGAAAGAAAAAAAAAAAAAAAATTAAGTATCAACACTTCAACCAGAGCAGTTTAAACTTTTGAGGGCAAAAGAGATGGGTCACCCATATCACTATCTTAAGGTTTAGACAATTCATTCTCATTGAATGCATGGTTTGGAAATAATGTTTTCCCATGTCGGTGTTGGGATAAGTTATCATTACTGAGCTATTTAAGTTAGAATCACCAATACGAATGAAAGATGCTCTTAATTTGTTGAATCTGTTACTTAATGATGATGGGATTTAATATTGTGAATCTTCTACGATCTACCCATTATAACAATTATTGGGATTCTTAATGAAGTCCTATAATGATATATATGTACATGTACATGTGGTGAAGTGAATTGAAAGCATAGTCCTGATTTTTTTTTTATTATTTTAAGTGACAAGCGAACAATTTTAAATAAAGGGTATCAAGGAAAGTTAGAAACTCGTAAAGAAATAAAGGAAGTGCTCACCGGTTTCAAATTCCATTTGTAGGGGAACACAAGTAAGCCATCTAGAAAGTTTGCAATGGATAACGTTTTCTATAATGTCAACTCAACGGATAAGGGATGGGTTTTGATGTAATAAAATTTTAGTACTTACACGTGCACTAATGGTATTGAAGTAGTAGACATTACACGGGCACTAATCATATTGAAGTAGTAGACAGTGAGTGTGAAGCAGATTTTAAAAAAATTTGTGAAATTTTAAAAAATAAATTAGAATAAATTTATTTCATCCTCACCTAATTAAAAAATTTTGAGTTTGTTTAACTAATCTAGCAGAACATAAATAAATAAATTATCAAATAAACACGTAAACAATTAATCTAGACAATAATAATAAGGAGATGAGAGAAATCAAATTAAGATGATTAAGGTTTTAGAATTCACACACATGCATTATAATAACTTTTCACATAATTTAAATTATTTTTCTAATTCACTTCAAAATAACGTCGTAATCAAATTTGTTATTATAAAAAATATAATATTAAAATCACTTTAATAAATCAACTAATCTATGTTGCTCCTAACTTTAAGGTTCAAGATCAAAAATTTATATGTATTCATTTGAAAACAAATCACATAAAAAATTCAATACTTGAAATTATACCAATAAATAACGGGGCTAAATAATTAATTCAACAATCTCAAATTATGAACTAAATTCATATCTAAAATTATTAACTTTAATTAAATCTAAACAAGAATATTAAATAATCAAAGCACGTGTTTAGAAAATAAATATGAATCATATGTCAAGTCATTACAAAACATAAAGTTTTATCCTTAACTCTAATATAAAAACTTAACCACTTATAATTTTAATATCCATTGAAAGTTAAAAAATAAAATATAAAATTTGAACACATAAAATAATAAAGCTTTAAAATTTTGTGTTATAAATCTTTGTCTCTCTTTTTTTCTTTTTTTTGTTCTCGGCTTCTCCATTTCTCTCTCTGGGTTTTTTCTATTCTCTTCTCTCCACTTTACTGTGCGGCTAGAGACCTAACGTCATACCTAGAGATTTTTTAATCCCTTTTTTTTATACTATTGGCTTGACATACGGCTAGAGTAGATCTTTTTATTCTTTTTTTTATTACTTCTTTCTTTACCTTTCCTTGCTACCCACTCTTCACACGTGCACACCCATATAGATATATATAATTGTTTTTTTTTAATAAAATTGTGTAAAGATTTGATTCTTCAAGCATTTATTTTTTATTTGAGTTGAGATTTTTTCTTTTTGTTATTGTATTTAAATTTCTCATAAAAATAATAATATAAATAAATAAATAACAATTAAACAATATGATTAAAGAGTAAGAATATATAAATTATGTGACTTATCACATCCTTCAACTTAAATTTTACTTGTCCTTAAGCAAATTGATACTAAAAGTAAAAAAATTAAAAGACAACTAAATAAAATTAATTAACTTAACTAATTCATTTTTACTGAAAATCCCGATTGCATTTAAAATTTGTGATAAGTCTTTTAAACTCTTAAATTATTCCTAGTAGATGAGTGAAACCTCGTGAGGGTTTACAATGAATATACCCATAAAATTTTTGAATTTTCTTCATCAAACTCAATAATAATTCTTTCATTCAAATGCCAAGAGTTTAAGTAAAGTCATAAAATTTACTGTATCAACAAGAATATGAATCAAAGTTCAAAACGCTAGCTATCATTAAAGTCACCTCAAAAACTTCTTATTTAAGAAACTTTCTGTCCATTTAGAGATAACTATAATTTTCAAAGTTCACTTGACTCAAATTCTATTAGAAATATGCTTTGACTTAAATCTCACAAGATATTGCACTCAACAAATAAATCACTTTGAAGTAGGTGCATGTAAATATACTTATATATACGAGCAGAATTAATATAAATCAAAGACAAACATCTCGCATACGTTATTTTGAAAAACGCTAATAGAAAAAAAAATTTAGTTCCATGAAAGGAATGCCAAATATTGAGATATAAATAATAAATATTACAAAATCGCTACAACGAGTACATGCTCATCGAGAGCATACCAACTTCTAAGATTAAGTATAACTTTTTTTTTTAGGCTGTAATGTAAGGGTTATAAAGAAAAATGTAAAGATCAAGCAACATATATGCAAATGATTGGGATTCCAACACAAAACATAAGACACTTTTGCATTATACTCGTCTTTTTTTTCTACTATTGGTTTTCTTTATCTTTTTGCTTTGTCTTTTTTTTTTTCTAGTGCTATTTTTTTTTTTTAAACAGAATGGCCCTTTGACATACAAGATCATATCCCAACATATTACAAAGCATATAGTTTATGAGATTTAACAAAGAAAGGCTAAATAAGGCTCAATTTGACTTTTTTGATCTTTTAAGTCACAGATTTCTTTATTGAAATATGGAACCATCTTTAAGATTATTTCTTTGTCTCTTGCTATGTATATCAATGCTAAAGTCTTGTCCTTAAAAATGAAAATACAAGTATCTTCACTTGTGCAAGTTGAATTGAGAAATGGGGTGATCTATTTACAATATAAAAAAAAATTAACAAAGAAGGAAAGAAAAGTAAAAGACAAAGAAAAAAGGGAAGTACGAAAAAGAAAAAAAAAGAAATAAGAGGTTGTCTATTGAAAAAAAAAATCAAATGAAATAGGAAAATTGAAGGTATATATTTATTGATCAATTCATGCCTTGATCACACATATTTTGAGCATTTTATCCTTTCTTTCTCCATACCTTCTACCCCATGGCCAAATTACAACCTGAACAAATTTCGTCGAGGATTTGATGTGTACATTACTTATTCATTCACTTCATAAAGAATTCACTTATCAATTGCTCGTGTAATTTTAACATAGAGTATTCTTTCATAGAGTTATGTCAAGTCGTCTCTCACTTTATATATTCATGTCATTTTCTTTATGGTTGTCTCTTTTATTTTACATTTACTCTTTTACAAAGACAACCGGTATGAGATGCTTATTTTCTTTCTTTTTGAGAGAATATCCAATGAGGCTAAATCAAAACTTAAAGGATGTATTTGTGTTTTAATATTGTAATACTTTTCTTATCATGTAATGACCACACACACACAAAAGCCTCTCATATCTTGTTTTAAGATATTATTTTGCTTGTGTATTAACGAGTAGGATATATAGAATATGCTTGTATTTTGATACATGTAATATTTTTTCTTATTATCCTTACTTACTGGCCATATTTTGATGTTTGTAGGTACCATTACTGGAAACCCTCACGAGACACCACTCGTCCACTAGGGATAACTTAGGGATTTAAAGGTTTGGTGCATATACTAAATGCACTCGTATTCCCTACGAAAGCAAAGCTTATCCTTTTAAACATGTTTATTGTTTTGCTAGGGATTAGCAAAAACTTAGCTGGGGGGTGTGATTATACTTTAAAAAGTACAATTAAAATCCCTAATTATAGGCTAATGTTAGTTATTATTTGTGTATTATTTATTATTTTAATATAAATTTAGTATTTTTAACGTTTTATGTGCCGAGCAGATTTAAAGATAAAACTAAGCAAAATAAAGTAAAGTGACTTATATTATCTATATGAGCAAGTATTTATATTATATCTTTTATGTTAAATATATTAAATATATTAAAATTTATCTTTTACTTTATATACTAATTATATATATTTTATCTTTCATTTTATATATAATATATTATTTTATATATTATATATATATATATATATAATATATTATATTATATATATATATATATATATATATATATCATATGGGCAGGAAATGGATTAGCCGACGCAAGAAGAAAAAAAGGAAAGGAGGAAAAGAAAGAAAAGAGAAAGAATAGAAAGGGAGGATGAAAAAAAGAAAGGGGCAGCTGACAAGCTGGTCGTTCTTCGACGCAACTTTTACTTGCGCCTTACACATTCTAGCCTTTATAAATAAAGGAGTTATTCAAACAGCAGAAAGGGGAGTCTAGGGAGAGCCAAGAGAGAGAGAGCAAATAGGGAGTCCCTTTGGGATTCCATTTAGGATAAATTTTAGTCTTTTATTTTATTGTTGTGTAAGTTATCTTTATGTATAAACATTTTTATTTATAATGTATTTTTTTTTCATGTCTTATCTTTTTAATAGTAGTATTTAGTTCTATTCTTGAAGCCAATTGAGAAGATCGCTTCACAGAATTAGGATGATCGATTAAGATTTGTCTTTTCATTCTAAATTTATTTAAAAACTTAAAGTTTTTACACATCTTTGGTATGTAACATGCACGAGCATAGACACATATATTTTATGCACGTAATAATTACGTGTATTGTGAACAAATTTAGAATAGATATTTTTACTGTAAAAGTAGAGTAGATATTGGTTTACTCTATGCTGGCCAGAGACTTGGATATTTTATATGGGTACTCTATCCGGTATGTTTTATGATCAAAATCTCTAGTAAGGATTTAAGACTCTTAATCGTAATCTGGAATGGATTCCTTTTATATTCTTTGTAATTAAAATCTAGATCTTTTTGAAAACTGAAACTTTTGATTATGTTTGTACCATCTCTTACACAGTCAGGATATGCAAATCGACTGTAAGGGTCTTTGATAATAATTTAATAAGTATCTAGCCTAGAATCTTTGAAAACATGTGTCTTTAATTATGCTTGTTACACTTATGTTCTAACAAAATATTGCCAAGTGTTTATGAGTCTATGGTAAGGGTTTCATGATTTTAACTGAGTAATATTCTAGTGATTAATTATTTTGAATATACCCATCTGCTAATTTATGATATCTGAGTAGACTAAACGATTGGCAGTTGATAAATTTGTATTGATTATTCCCAAAGTAAGTCAGGTGATTGAATCAATTAAATCCAAGTCTGTTTTATTTTATTATGTTTGACAAGTATTTTTGGCCCCCATTTTAAAACCTTAAAAATATTTTATTTTATTTTTCTTTTGATTACACTTGTTATAGGGCTTTAACTACTATATCCGTTCTCTGTGGTTCCATTCCGGTCTTACCGGGTTATTTTTATTATGTACTACTTCGCTGCACATACTTTTTGGTGTATTAAGTAGATCAAGCATTTTTAGCGCTGTTGCCGAGGAACAGTATGAAAGAGTTAAAATCGGTAAATAAAATCATAACAAATAAAAAAATTTGAAAAAATTTAAAAAATTCATAAAATTTAAAATTAAAAAATTCAAAAAAATTCAAAAAAAAACCTTTGCAGTTGACTTAAGGAGGACAATTGAACTTCAAATCTTATACATTTTGTAGGTGAAATTTTTAGAAAGGCCTGGTTGAACTCTCAAAATCGAATTGATGAACATGAACAATCTGTAAGAGAAGATGATGGCGAGAATGTCTGAATCTTTTTTAAGCCGAAGGCACTCCAATAATTAAGTTAACAAGCTTAACCACAATGAATCGAATAAAATATTAGAGAGGTAGAACTCAAGTGAACGTACCTTACACCTTAATGGTATGTGGTATTTATAGTGCTCGAAATACCTTAATCCCATAAGCAATTGTATTCTGTCTCCTCCTATGAGTTAATCTCTTTTGGATAATTGTTTAGTGTCCTAATCTTTTTAGGAATGGACTTGTATATACTCTATCGACTTGGTCTTTGCTGGATTTGAATTAAATTTACCACAATTGGGGCCTTCGTCCTCGTACTGGTGAATTTGGGCCTTTCCTATCCGAGGTCGGTAGCATGTTGCCAGATGAGCCTGGTACAATAATTCTGAGCCTCATTATTTTGACCCACAATTGCCCCCTAGCCCTAGTGCCCTTTGGAAGGAGGCTGGGGCTGGTGCTTAACAACTGTAGATACATGGAACACGGCGCACACCCGGTACAACCATCAATTGCCATTTAATAAGATGTGACTGTTCGGGAAACTCAATGTCTTTTTGCTATCGATTCACGTTTTTTTGTAAGGGAAGAGTCTTCTCATCTAATCGAAACGTTAGATCAGTGATACTCTGTGTATTCTGCCTTTGATCATTTGCAAAGAAACTCTGTAAGTCCCTCTTATTCGTTGTTCTTTCTCTGTTTCCCAACTTGAAAACCCTAGGATCTTGAGGCTATCTTTCATGACGAATAGGCTTAGGAGCATGGTTGATAGTCCCACCGCCGTTACGGCTTTTAAGCGTAGATATAACTTCTTAAAAGGGATAGATATTAAGTTAATTGGGCCCAAGGACGAAGGTTGGTTCGAAAATGAAGAGGAGACTCATTTCCCCCTAATTGCCATTGTTGAGGGTAGACTTAGGTTCCTGATTCACCCTTTTCTTACCGTTGTCTTGAACCACTATGGAATCACCCCCATCCAACTTCAGTCTAATGGGTATAGGATAGTTTTGGGAGTAGTCGAATTAAATAGGCGTCTGAACCAAAACTTGGGCCTTTACTGTCACGCCTCATAACCCAGTCTATACGGATTTAGGGTACACGACTGGCTAGTAGCAAGGCTACCTAAGGCCGCATTACATAAACTAGTTGATCACCTGTGCATAATCATTTAAAATGATGCATAATTGCGAAAAATAGAACTTTTGATAACTTGAAATCATAATCTATGTCATACATGGCAGAGCTGTGCCTAGTCCAAATCATAACATACATATGAGCCTAATTAAGGCTCACTACAGTTATAACATATATACTATTACAAAACATTGGGGTATAGCCCTAAAACATATTACAAAACATGAGCCCGTGAGCAGTAGCTCAAAATCCACATATGACCTCGCTTTAGGGCCTCTCAAATTGGCTACCTGAAAATTATTTGAGAAAACGTAAGCTAATGCTTAGTGAATAACAATAATGCATGAGTATAAAATACCATAGACTACATTTATATTTAATGTACATGACAATAGAGGTACATTTATACATAAGTGGCATGAACTTAGAAACGTATAAGTATAATATTAAAGACACATGAAGCATAGACTTTTATATTAAAACATTTCATCATTTTTAAAACATAATGTTGAAGAAGAGCGGTAGTCACGTCGTAGCATGAACTAGTAAAGTGTGATATAGCTTGTCATTAGCATAATATATCGTAACTTATAAGTGTACATCTTAGCTCATCGTATAACCTTAGACACATTTATTTCATTACTCTCAGAATTGTATAAAGCGTAACTATGAAAACGTAGGTAGCATAAGCATTATATTGAGACATTATATCATTTGAACATAGTATCATAGGTGTGAGATGTAAATCGTAACATGGTCGTGTACGACATAATGTGGCTGGGCATAAGCATATCATGGCATGGTACAATGAGACATATCATAATATTGTAGAAAGGAGAGATATATTGTGACATTAATACATGTGAAAACATACGTAACTTGTCGTGAAATATTTAAATAAATCATATTTTTCGTTCTAGTACATAAGAGTGTCATGTCTTTACATTAGAGCTAGGCTCCGCATCAGTAACCATAAAGGTCACCACATCAGTAACTGTAAAGGTCACCATAAGGCTCTTTAGGCCAACATCAAAGCTAGGCTCTGTATTAGTAACCATAGAGGTCACTACATCAGTAACCGTAAACGTCACCATAAGGCCTTTTAGGCCAACATCAGAGCTAAGCTTCGCATCAGTAACCATAAAAGTCACCACAGGGCTCTTTAGGCCAATATAGTAACCATGAAGGTCACGCATAGGCTCCTTAGGCCAACATAGTAACCATGAAGATCACGCATAGATTCCTTAGGCCAACATAGTAACCGCGAAGGTTATGCATAGGCTTATCATAAGAGCTGGGCTCAGTTAATAACCATAAAGGTCACTCTTTAAGCCAATCATGAGAGTAGGGTTCAATTGTGAGACGAGGCTTAGTCATTAAGAGCTACGCTCAGTCGTTAGCACATAGAGTGCTTTAAGCCAATCATAAGAGCTAGGCTCAGTTATAGTAACCGTAAAGGTCATACATAGGCTTTTTAAGTCAATCATAAGAGTTACGCTCAGTTATAGTAACCATAAAGGTCACATCTGGACTTTTAAGCCAAGGGACGTCTCCTAACATGATGATAGATTATTTCATGTCCCCCATCGTAGGACCATCGTTGTTAGTTTAAAGTCCTGCCACGAAAGACCTTACATGTCGATGGTTTATTTCACGTCTCCCATCCTAGGACTATCAGGCTAGATTAAAGTTTCGCCATGAAAAGAACTTAAGTTGAATTCGTACGCTAGGAATCTTACATCTATTTTATGCAAATGTCTAGCTCATTGGTTGTAATTCATATCATAGGTAAGGTTTGTCTGCAATTCTAAGCATGACATTTATACTTGAACGTAATCATTGATGCATTGAAATAAATGGAAAGAAATTCATGAAACTTAATTGAACTTGAAAGCATTCGGAGAGTAATAATTTTTATTCATGGCATATCGTTACTCACCTCTCTCCGGTTGAACGGGCGATAAACAAGGTGTTCCTACACAAAATGAACGTAGGAGTAGAGAAACATGAATACAAGACTTTAAGACAAAGCAATAACACGTAAACCGAGACTAAGCACATAAGTTCCTTAACCCGACTCATCAACACCTCACTCTCACAACGAAAGAGAGCGATGCTAAACTCTAGGATAAACCCCAACATAAAATGAGAACACAAGGTTGGGGGTGAAGTATGAAACCTGGAACCTCGATCCCTTCATCGCGTCCCAACCACCCCAAACAAAGGATTCTCACACAAGGCTAGTTTCATATGAAAATATACTTAAAGGCCTTTAATTTGATAGGTCATGGCTTAAAAACACATTTCGGATGAAGAAGTTAGATCTTACGAAGAACGGGGTAACACTTTGGAAAAATAAGGTTTTTAGCAAAGTTTTAGGTCAACTTTAAACCTTCATATCTCTCAATCTATAAGGAATTAGAGATCAAACTTCATATGGATACAAAGGTTTATGAGTTTACTTTTTAACACTTCAAACGGTGCATCAATTCGAGTTTTCTAGAGAAAGTTATACCCATTTTACTAAACAATGCCCAAACTGATAGGCCATTTGAACGCCCAACCGAGAGTTCGAACGCCTAGGCAAAATGAACTAGGAGTTCGAATGCTTAAATAGGAGTTCGAACTCCAAGCAGAAAAATGGAAAAACCCGTTCTCTGACCATTCGAACGCCCTCCAAGTGAGTTTGAATGCTTGGGCTTCTTTCCTATTCCGTTCGAACTCCATATTAGTAGTTCGAACGCCCAGTTCTGGGCAGTAACCGAAGTTCGACGCAAAACTTCAAAACTTCACCAAAACTCCTCCAAACACAACCAAACGTTCCCAATACTCTTATAGCTCAAAGATTAGCCCACAAAGATGATAATAACTCAAAATGAGGGAGAAATAACAATAAAAACAAAGGGATCTAAAGAAAGAATTTAAAATCTTAACATTTCACATATTTGAGGGTTTCAACCCCCAACTCTCCAATCCTCCAATATTAAGCTACAAGTTCTCAAGATCATGTAAATGGGACCTAAAGGACCCCCCAAACTCAATGACAACACTCCAAGATGTATATATACAATTACCCAACGAAATCATACAAGATAGATACATATACATATATAATTGTGAAGAGAGAAATGAAATCTTACCTTATTCAAGCTTTATGAAGTCTTCATTGGCTTCAATCTCTTCTTTCAAGCCCTTTTTTCCTTAATCTTCCCTTCCTTCTTCCCTTTCTCTCTTTCTCCCTCTCTCAACTTGTTTGGTGTGTGTATATGTGTATGTGTGTGTGTGTTTTGTGTTATAAGAAAACACACATGGGAAATAATCCCATGTGTCTCACACCTCTAACATAAGTTACAACACAAGTCCTCATTAGTCATTTTTTACTCAAAATGAGAAATAAATAACATTAAATATTGCATACACTATAAATTCTCATTAATATAAATAAATAGAGATTTGAGATATCACATCCTTCGCCCTTTAAATAAGTTTGGTCTCCAAACTTGATACGAGCTATCATTCAAATAAAAAGGGATACACTTCTCGAATTTCAATCTTCTGAGCCGTTAAGGGTCTAGACAATTCATCAAGTGGGACATCGGAAGTTCCAGACAACATGAATGTCTTCCAAGGGCGGTGGAGAAACGTGTGTGTCAACATTGTTACACAAGGAAATACGATTCACATTTGGTCTAAATGACGTGTTTGTATGCACGGAAAGGGGATATGGGAGGAGGCACAAGCCCACTCCTTTAACAACAAGTCCCGAGTGGGTGGAAGAACAAACCCAACTCGCTTAAGTTCACATTCAATATTGGCATGATGAGGGGATGAACAACCCAATCCTAAGATGACATCAAAATAGTGCATTTCTAGGTATAGGATTTTCGAGCATGAATACATTACTAATAAGATTCCCTCAACGGTTATAAATCCTGTTGCATACCACGAAACCTCTGGGTGACAAAAGGTAAAGAAAACATAATTTGAGGGTTCCGAAGAGGTATGCAATCATTTAACAACAATATGAGACAACCATATGTGTGGAGCCATAATTTATAAGACCCCATCACATAAGATGAATTTTTTGAGTAGCAAGAATGCACACAAACATACTTGAAGGGGTACTAAAGACATATGCGAGTGTTGAGTAAAGAGATACGAGACAATTAAACCACTTCGGAAGCAATAAAGATATGCGCAGGTCGACGACAACTAGAAAGTATACCTGACACTATAGAGCAGACAGTTGGGGTGTTTCCTGGGGTAAGTTGATTTTCCTTTCTATTAGCCGTAGACGGCTGAACCGAGGCTAATGCTGATGATCCAGAGTTTTGTGTTCTATTCTTCTTTGGACAATCCTTCACTTAGTGTCCAACTCAGCCGCTTCTATAACAAGCTCTGCTTCCCAAAAGGCATGTGCCCCAATGTTTTTTTTAATAAGTTGGACATGATGGTATTTTATTAACTATACAATTCCCTCGGTCCTAGTGTTCCCTCATGAGGTAGATAAGTTCCCACTTGAGGATCCCGAATTATGTCACTTTAAGCTTTGTCCCCTACATTGGTCACTCCCAGTCCTCTTCTTGTGCTCCTCTCGGTATTGCGTCGACTCATTAATTGCTCCTTCAAAAGTCCCCAGAAATGTCGGGGACCTCAACTGCGGGATTGGTTCAATGGGGGTTCAAGTCACCCATTCCACTCTTGGCACTTGTGCTACTGACGGCTCAAGCGTGTTGGTTGTGTTGCTAATAGTAACTTGGACCACTCGAACAAGTCCGTCCAAGATCCCCTCAATACGATCCATTCAGTCCTCGAGCCCTCTGGCTCTTCTACAACCCCTTCCTTTTGGCGGCTTTCTATTCATACAAATGTATTAACGGTCAAGCATGAAACATAGTATTACTACACGAAATACACCTTGACATGTCATTATACACATAAATTACATATACACACACATAACACATAATCAAGTCAAACCTAGAATTCTATCTAGACATGACTCGATTTTACAGTGTCAACCTATAGCTCTGATACCACACTATCACGCCCCATAACCAAGACTATATGGATTTAGGATACATAGCCGGCCAGTAGCAAGGCTACCCAAGGCCGCATTACATAAATTGGTTGATCACCTGTGCATAATCATTTAAAACGATGCATAATGGTGTAAAATAGAACTTTTAATAACTTGAAATCATAATCTGTATCATACATGGCAGAGCTGTGCCTAGTCCAAATCATAACATACATATAAGCCTAATTAAGGCTCACTACAGTTATAACATTTACACCATTGCAAAACATTGGGGTATAGCCCTCAAACATATTACAAAACATGAGCCCGTGAGCCGTAGCTCAAAATCCACATATGACCTCGCTTTAGGGCCTCTTGGATTGGCTACCTGAAAATCATTTGAGAAAACGTAAGCTAATGCTTAGTAAATAACAATAATGCATGAGTATAAAATACCATAGACTACATTTATATTTAATGTACATGACAATAGAGGTACATTTATGCATCTCGAATTCCTATATACATCCCACACTTCAAGCACTTAGGCTAGATTCCATCTCCCCCTAACCAATACACTACACCTATATAGCCTTTAATGCCATTAAAGACCTCATTCTAACCCCTTCAAGCCTCTTCAAGGCTATTCAAGCTCAAGTCAAGGCATCCATGGAGGTTTGAAAGTGTTTAAAGGCAAAAGGTAGTACTCCTTTTACATTTTTGCAATCCTTACTCCTCTCTTCTCCCTCCTACCCTACTTAGGCTATTCTGTATTTTAATCCTCATCTTCTACCCCCTTTTTTTGCATGTTTGAAACAAGGAAGCTCTTAATTCATGCCTCAAGAAAAGTTTTATGAGAGCCTTCGTGTAGGGAACTTCTCACAAACCTACTTTAAGATGGTATGGCCTTAGAGCACCTTGTTATGTGGTGAAGCCTCTAGCCTTGTATGATTTCATGACTCCTTTGCATACAGTTATCTAGTTCATGTTTTGCATGCTTGGCTTTATTTTCATATTTATGACCATTTTCTTAAAACTTTCACTATCTCTATTTCTATGACATTCTTAAGCTCCATATTCAAATGTTTTCCTAAAAATGGTCCTAGAGTTGGTTTCTTGAAGCCTAGGTCAAACCCTCAATTTTTACATCTTAGAAAACCCTCTTTAAGTCCCTTGACCTAATTTTGCAACCCTACATTTCATTACTTTACAAAATGACATTAAAATGGGCTTCAAACCCTCTTCTTCTATGTTGATTTTTAAGGGCCTTACTCTATTGAATTTTGTAATTTAAATAGTCCCTTGGAACTCTCTCTTGAGTGGTCTCCCTATTATCTTGACCATATAAACCCTAGTTCATTAGAGTTGGCTCTATTATCTTTAAAACGGTTTTCAAAATAATTTCCTTCAAAAAGTGTTTTTAAAATTGCACTCTTTTCAACTTGCATAAAAATGATTTCCTTAAATCATCATTTTCATCTTGAGCTTTACAAGTTTTGCTTTTTTGAATATTGTGATTGGAATGGTCCCATAAAGTCCTCTTTGGAGTGATTTCCTTCAAATCAACCATATAAACCTTTATTCTTTAGAATGGTCTTTAACTTGTTAAAAGTGGTTTTCCAAAACCTCATTTCCAAAACTAATTTTCAAATGATCACTCTCTTTAATTTTCAAGTCTTCAAAACTATGTATTCGATACTGATTTTCACAAGTTTTTCTCTTTCTAGTTTGTGAATGAAATGGTTCCAAAGTAACCCTCTCTTGAGTGGTTTCCAAATATCAACCATAGGACCCCAACACTCACTTGAATGGTTTTCATAAAATGGTTTTCAAAACCCACTTTCAAACTTCATGCATAAAACTACTAGGTCCAAACCCTAGTTCAAAATCACCTTTCAAAGCCACCCTTCAATCCTAGGTTAACTTGACCCTAGGTCATCTTAGCCCTAGGTAAACTTAACCTTAGTTAGTTAACCCTTGGTCAACCAAACCCTAGGTTAACCCAACCTTAGTTAATTAACCCTAGGCCTCCTTAACCCTAGATTAACCTAACCTTAGTTAGTTAACCCTAGGTCACCTTAACCCTAGGTCAATCTAGCCTTAGTTAGTTAACCTAACCTTAGTTAGTTAACCCTAGGTCACCTTAACCCTAAGCTAACCTAACCCTAATTAGCCAACCCTAGGTTAACCTAACCCGAGTTAGTTAACCTTATGTCAACCCAACTTAGGTTAGTAGGCTTTAAGGTACCAATTCAAGGACCTCTTTTCAAATGACCCTTCAACTCAAAAGCGATTCTACTCTCTTAAGATTTTAAAAATCAACTCCAAAACCTTTTCAAACATTCCCACACTCTACCTTTAAAAAAAAAAAAAATTACTCCAAGAAGTTCTCTTAAACTTGTCTCAATAGCTAAGCACTTAATATTTTTTCAAAGACTATTTTAAAAAATGTTTCTAAAAACTCACAACCATAAAGTGTCCACAACCCTTTATGGTTAGGGGATTCTAAGGAAAGTGACACATTAAGTACAACCTCCAAGGTTGTCTATATTAGTGTTCCAAAACCCAAAATATTTTCAAAAGCTCTTCTCAAAAATGATTTTCAAACATCATATTCTTGAAGCAACCTGATCGCTCCCTAAAAGGGTGATACTTAACTGCAAGTGTACGACCTCAATATAGTAACAATTTCTCGTAAGTACGAAGTCGATCCCACAAGAAAAATGGTTTACGTAAATAGAAAAACTTACCATGGATCAAAAATCTTAGGAAAAACACTCTAATTAACAAAAATCAGATTTTAGGTCAAGGACAGATTGGTTATCTAGTTTAAACTAAGAAATAAAAAGTCTCAAGATTAATTGATCCAACCAATTGCGTCTCTTGAAATTTCAAAGGAAATAATTTAATAACTCAAATCCTTCGACTACGTCGTGAGTCTCGAATTTAAAAGATTTAGCGATAAAACCAAGTGTTCTTCAAAACTTCAACTTCTAGAACAAATCAGGTTGTTAGAATCAAGGACGAGTACCATCAATTCGTGTAGCGCATATACTGACTATAGATTCAGTCATAAACGTTACCGAACATAATCAAACGTCCAGGTTTTAGAAAATTTCTAGAACGAAGAAGAAGAAGAAAGAAGAAACAAAAATTTAACTTTAAAACCAAGAACGTACCTCCTTCATTCATCCAAGATCTTCAATTGATCTTCACAATTGATCCTAAGATGGAGTCTAGCTACTCGTTATAATTATAGATACACAAAGTTGTATTGAAAATATATTAAAAGACTGAGTAATTTGATTACAAGAATTGAAAACTAAATGAAAACTATGAATAAAATACTCTAATCTACTCCTAAAACTACTCCTAAAACTTAGAAAAAAAGTCAACCCCAGAAACCCCCTAAAAGAGGTTCAATTTTAGCTTATATAGGCAACAAAAAAATAGGAAACCCCAATGTACTGTTCAAACGAGCTTCGAACGCCTGATTGACCATTCGAACGGTCTTCTAACTCTCTTCGAATGGATTTTATACTCTCTGAATCTATCAAACGGTCTTCAGACCTGATTTTAGTATGACACCGTTTGACGTACCGTTCGAACACCACTTCGAACACCTGTTTACTGTTCGAATGCCATTATTCACCATTCGAACGCCTTTTGAACACCTGATTAGAATTTCGCCTGAATTTCTCCTTTTTAAGCTCGGATTCCTAAAAACATACGTAAAATTAAGTTAATAACGAATTAGGACTAAAACAACATAATTAAACCTATTCCAAGCCTAACAAATAACTAATTAAAGACATATAAATTGTACTTTTAGAGTACAATCATACCCCCCAATTAACCTTTTGCTAGACTTTAGTAAAATACTAAAACCAAAAACATATCTCCACTTTCGTGGGAGTCACGAGTGCATTTAGCATATGCACCAAATCTTTAAACCCCTAGGTTACCCCTAGTGGACGAGTGGTGTCTTGTGAGGGTTTACAGTGATAAACACCCACAAACATATATCCATGTAATGTCAATATGATATCAAGAAAACACGAAACATGTATTAACCTCATTCAAGTCAAGTCTCAATCCACCTAGATCATGAGTCATTGCAAGGTAAAGGCATAAATTATCGATGAAATAAAATACATTGAAGTGTACTACCAATGGCATATAATTCTAATGCCTCGTAGCTCGTACAATTATGTCATTTATGCTTCGACCCAAGTCTCACAAGACATACACTCAACTTTGAACATGAACACACAGGGTCTTTTAATGGAAAGCTCATTTTAAGAGTAAATATACAAGACATATGTCGAGCCCAGATTTTTCGCATTCGAGGAATACTTCCACAAGCGGGAAAAAATGTTGTACTCTCTCGTTAGAACTCACCCTCCTAGAAGAATGAGTGCGACTAGGTTTGAATTGAAAATTTAGTTTGAATAAAGGGTTTTTGAAAAAGATTCGGAGTCGCCACCTAACTTGATTAAAGTGAGTTAGGTCACCTAAAAACTAAGAATAATCCGAAGACTATAATTAGGGTTTTGGAAAAAGGTTTGAAAATATCTCCTCAAGAGAGGGTTTTTTAGGAAAACGGGTTGTTTGGAAACCTTTAGAAAATATTTAGCCCTTTTTAAAAAATAACTCCTTTTGGTATTTGAAATCAGTGATCCTAGGTTCGGAGGTTGGTTACGTGTAGGGAAGACGCACTAAGCTATCACCCTACCCCGCCCTTTCGGTACCTACATGTCAATCTACCCTAGATTCACCTATGAGAGTCTTTAACTAACTAATGTTCAATCCTATCCACTTTGAAAACAATGTTTGAAAACTAACATGATGCATGATATGCAAGTGTAAAATAAGAGAGAATTGAAAAATAGATTTGGAAATAAATTTGAAAAGAATTTGATTTGAAAAGAGATTTGAAGAGATGGAATTTGAAATTGGAAAGTTTGAAAACTTGGAAATAGGAATTTGAAAATAGAAAAATTTTGAAATTGGAATTTTGAAAATAGATTGGAATTTGGGATTTGAAAAATGTGGAGACCGCACCCATGAGGGTGGAATTGAAAGTGTTGTGACAGCACCTATGAAGGTTGCCTACGTATCCCTTTGGGGGAATCAGGTCAGTCATAGTTCGGACAAGAGTCCGATTGAAAAGAGATTGTTGGATTGGAAGAAAGAGATTGAATTGGAAATTGAATTTGATTTGAAATTGGAAGAGGAGATTGGAAATTGAAATTGAGGAGATTGGACTTGCTTTGGAAAGATTGACTTTGGAAAGATTTGGTTTTAGGAAACCTAGACTTAGGAAAGAGAAGAGACTTAGGAAAGATTTGACTTGACTTAGAAGATTTAGGAGATTCGGAAAGATTGGATTTAGGAAATGTTTGAATTAGGAGAGGTCCGATTTAGGAAAGTTTTGAAATTAGGAAAATTTCATTTTTGGAAAGTTTTGAAATTAAGAAAGTTTTCAACTTTAGGAAAGTTTTGAAATGGGAAAGTATTGAATTTAGAAATGTTTTGAATTAAGAAAAGTTTAGTTTGAGAAAGGTTTAAAATTTGGAAAGTTTCAAATTAAGAAAGTTTTGAATTATGGAATGTTTGAAAAAGGGAAGTTTTGAATTTGGAAAGTTTTGAAAACAAGGATGTTTTGAAAATAAGAAAGTTTCGTTTTGGGAAAGATTTGAAAAAGGAAAGTTTTCAGTTTAGGAAATGTTTGAATTAAGAAAGGTTCGAATTAAGGAAGTTTTGAATTAGGAAATGTTTGGATTAAGAAAGTTTTGAGTTTAGAAAAGTCTTAGATTTGGAAAGATTTGAAGTTTAAGAAAGTTTAGAATTTAGAAAGTTTTTAGATTTAGAAAGTCTTGACTTAAGAAAGTTTTGAACTTGGAAAGCTTAGAATTTTAGAAAGATTTGACATTAAGAAAGTTTAAGATTTTGGAAGTTTTAAAGTTTAAATTTTAGAAAATCTTGAAATTGGAAAAGGTTTGAATTTAGGAAAGGTTTGAAAACTTAGGTTTGAAAAGTTAAGATTTGAAAAGAGGGTAGAATTAGAAAATGGTTGAATTAGGAAAGATTTCAATTTTGAAATTTAAGGAAAGATTTAAGGTTTAGGTTTAAGAAACTTATGGTTTAGGAAGGAATTGAATTAAGAAAGGTTTGGATTAGGAAGGGATTGGATTTGGTTTCTAAAAGAAAATGGTTGGATTTTGTTTCCAAAAACGGAGGACAGGATCTAGTTTCCTAAACGAGGAGATTTGATTTGGTTTCCTAAAGGGAAGATAGGATTTGGCAAGGATTTGGAAAGGGAGATTGTAGAAACCCTAGTTTTAAAAAATTATAGTTTTGACGTAGGAAATAGGTTTTGGAAACATGTATAGTTTGGATGTGAAAACAAGAGGTTTTGGAAACCTAAGTTTGGGGCAAAGTTTGAAAATCATGTTTTTGGAAAGAAAATTAGGGTTTCCTAATGGTTAGCTCTAGGGCTTGACTTGGGCTCTAAAGAAAGAGTTTTTGGAAAGTGCGTTTTTGGAAACGAAAGTTTTCTAGAAGGGAAATCCTAGAGGGGAGTTTTTGGGAAGGTGAATTTAGGGAGTGTTTTTAGAAAGTGAATTTTGAGGAAATGATTTTGGAGAGGAGTTGAAAAAGAGAGTTTTGAAAAATAGATTTTGGAAGGGAGTTTTTGAAAACAATTTTAAAGAGGAGAGTTTTAGGAAAGTATGTTGAAAAAAGAGATTTTAGGAGGAAGGATTTGGAAAGAGAATTTTTAGAAGGTGTAAAAGCATCTCACTTTCCTAAAGCAATTCTAACCATAGGAAGGCTAGAACCGCTTTAGGAAAGCGGTTTTGAAAACAACAAGATTTGAAAATATGGACCATATTGGTCACTTTTAATGTAACACTTTCCTAAAGCAACCCTAGCCATGGAAAGGCTAGAATTACCCTAGGATTGTGGTTTTGAAAACAAGTTTTTGAAAAAGGGATTTTGATGCAATTTTAAAAACAAGTTTGAAAACGATTTTGAAAACGAGTTTGAAAACGAATTTTGGAAGATGCAAGACTATGATATGCACAATACAATTGCACAATACAATTTGGGGTCGTGAACATACAAGGCTAAGGCTTCACTACACAATCAAGGGGGCTGGACCCATGTGGTCTTTGGTTAGACTAGAAGAAAGCCCCCGACACGGTGACTCTCCAATAACCCAATCCTACACATGGACCGGGAATCCCCTTGTTTCAAACATGCAAAGAAAGGGGGGGAAAGAGATGGGGGATTAAAATAGAGAAAATTCAAGTGGGTTAGGAGAGAGAAGAGAGAGGGGGGAAGTGCGGAAATTTAAATAGAAAGCCTATCGTATGTCTTCTTTATTTTGTGCGTCTTGCTTGTCTTCAATCTTCGGTCTTCGGTCTTTGTCTTGATCTTCACCTTCAGTCTTCAAGAGTTGTCTTCAAGCTTTAGATGGCAGCTCTTCAAGTCTTCAAAGGTTGGTTGAAGGCTAGTGTATGAGTGTATTGGGGTGTGTAGGAGTGTATATGAGACTAGGGTTTGTGTATGGTGGCTAGGGTTTAGGGAGTGCTCGAACTCTGTATATCGAATTATATGATTTTTAGGTTGAATTT
This sequence comes from Euryodendron excelsum, assembly GCA_033060915.1. Classification (NCBI taxonomy): domain Eukaryota; kingdom Viridiplantae; phylum Streptophyta; class Magnoliopsida; order Ericales; family Pentaphylacaceae; genus Euryodendron; species Euryodendron excelsum. Next base: position 12,042,808 of record CM065383.1, read on the forward strand.
TCGGATCTTTTTCACGTTGAATGAGGCTCTGTATTTATAGAGGTTGGGCAAACCTGGCGCCTGTTGCAGTGACGCTAGGGCAAAATTGCTCTTGGCGCCACTAGGAGTGGTGCCAGGGCAAAATTGCTTTTAGAGCCACTAGGAGTGGTGCCAGGCCAATTCTTGGCTTGGCGCCACTAGTAGTGGCGCCAACCAGTTAGGAAACTTTATAAGTCGGCAAGCAACGTATCTTTGACTAGATTTGGGCACCTATACTAGTGACTACCACGCAACTTTTAGCCTGGCTTCACTAGAAGTGACTCTGGAAAGTCCGGGAATGATTTGGAGGAGCTGGGAATGACCCGGAAGGCCAGAAAAGAGCAGGAACACTTAAAATAGTGTCCTGGAGGTATTTGACTTGAAAAGTGAGGATAAGATGTGTCGGAAAGGTTGACCGGGCCCTTAAGGGCAAAATGGTCAATCGGACTAGGAAGCTGCCGGGGCGAACTCGGATTGTCCCGAAAGAAGACTTGGGATCTGGAAACATTATTCAGAATGTTCTTGGAGGTTGCTGGTTTGATTCCCAGAGCCGGCGTGGTCGGAAAAGGAGACCGGCCCACCAGGGGCAAAACGGTCATTTTGTACCGGGTTTGCCAGAACTGACTCGGAATGATCCGGAAAGGTAAAAGAAGGTTGAGAACACTATAAAAAGTGGTCTCAGGAAGTTACCGGTTTGATACCCAAAGCCGGTGTAGTCGAAAAAGGAGACCGGCCCACCATGGGCAAAACGGTCATTTTGCACCGGGTTGGCCGGAACTGACTCAAAATGATCCGGAAAGATAAAGGAAGGTTGAGAATACTATAAAAAGTATTCTCAAAAAATTACCGGTTTGATACCCAGAGCCGGTGTGGTTCCCGAGGCGCTCGGATGCCTAGGGGCAAAATGGTCATCTTGACCGGAAAGTCTCGGAAAATGTCCAAAGGACAGTTTGGTCATTTTTCACCAAAGTGGGCTAATAGACGTTGGTGTTGACCTGGGTTTTGAGTGTTTCTGCCACTCTAACGGCAGTCGTCGTGACACAGGAGTTTATTGCCAATTCCCTATATCGACCTATTTGTGAGTATTTTCGCTACTCTAACGGTTTTATGAGTAGTTTCGCTACTCGAACCGTCTCAAGGAATAAACTGTCTCGAGAGAGGGATTGGAAAGGGGTCTTACCGTCTCCGAAGAAACGTGTCTGGATTGGAACCGTCTCGAGGAATAAACTGTCTCGAAGGTGGGATTGGAAAGGGGTCTTACCGTCTCCGAAGAGACGTGCCTGGAGTGGAACCGTCTTGAGGAATAAACTGTCTCGAGAGTGGGATTGGAAAGGGGTCTTACCGTCTCCGAAGAGACGTGCTTGAGTTGAAGCCATCTCGAGAAATAAACTGTCTCGAGAGTGGGATTGGAAAGGGGACTTATCGTCTCCGAAGAGACGTGCCTGGATTGGAACTGTCTCAAGGGATAAACTGTCTCGAGAGTGGGATTGGAAAGGAGTCTTATCGTCTCCGAAGAGACGTGCCTGGGTTGGAACCGTCTTGAGGAATAAACTGTCTCGAGAGTGGGATTGGAAAGGGGACTTATTGTCTCCAAAGAGACGTGCCTTGATTGGAACCGTCTCGAGGAATAAACTGTCTCGAGAGTGGGATTGGAAAGGGGTCTTATCGTCTCCGGAGAGACGTGCCTGGATTGGAACCGTCTCGAGGAATAAACTGTCTCGAGAGTGGGATTGGAAAGGGACTTATCGTCTCCGAAGAGACGTGCTTGAATTAGAACTGTCTCGAGGAATAAACTGTCTCAAGAGAAGGATTGGAATTGGAAAGGAAAGGATAATGCCCCTAAGGGCATTTTGGTCATTTTGCCTCTATTTGGGCCTAACAGGCCAGCGAAGCGATGGAAAGACGGAATTTGGACCTAGAGAATTGGATTCGATAGGAATATGCCCACAATGACTTGAAAACAAGTCTGGACGGAGTGTAGACTGCCGAGCGGTCAAAAATGAGGTGCTTACAGCTGCCCCTCTTTTTCTGTCTTTGCTTGTCAAAGACATAAAACGATAAGAGTAAGAGTCTCATGTTGACCGCAAGGCTGTCGGAGGGACGGACATTGAAAATCTTTTGACAACGAGGGTCGAAAACAGATAACGGGCCAAAAAGGCCTTTAAAAACGAGCTTCAGCGGGAAAAAGGGTAAAACTGCCCAGAATTTATAACTGGCACCAGTAGTAGTGGCGCCTTTGGCAAAACAGAATTGGCGCCTCTGCTAGTGGCGCCAGGCTTAAAGTTAAAACCAGAAAATTTCTAGTTCGAACAGCCGCGACACTTTGGAGGACTTTCGCAAATTCGTGAGGCATTGCGAGGAATCCATCTTGGAGATTGAAGGAGCACTCTTTGGGGACCACGGGTGATTGCCGGAAGGAGTCCACGTCGCCGGAAGAGAAGATTTTGCCAAAAAACTTCCAAAAGGTGAGTTTTCAAATTTTGTTGATTTTGATTTGTAGAACTTCGTTTGAATCATGTGAATAGTGGAAATTAATGTTTTGATACGTTTTGAACACTTTGGTGATGTTGTTTTTGCATTTTGATGGTTGTTTGATTGATTTTGAATGATTTTTCATGATTATGCGAAGAGGGCTTTCTGCAGGAATAGGGGATTTGTTCCTACAGGCATGGGTATTGGGATTTCTAGCTATGTTTTTGTGCAATGTGCCTTAGAAAAATGTGTTTAACAAACGTATGAAGTTTCGTGATTTTTTGAAAACTCGGTGAATTTTTGATTTTTTGAAAAATAGAAAAATATTTAGAAAATTAGAAAATTCAAGAAATCGATGAAATTTTTAAAGTTTGAAATTTGGAAAAAGATTGGAATATTTTTTAAAACATTTGAGGCGATTTTGAAAAATTTTGGAAGCCTTTTGAAAACCATTGATTTATTTGAAAAATAAAACATGTGTTTTGAAAATTTTGAAAAATTAAAAAGTGTGCACGGGTGCCATTGTTATGTGATTGTTGGAAAGTGCACGTTTTTTATTTTGTGTTGATGTCATGGGCGTTGTAGGGGCCATTCTTAAACAGGACTCTGTCAAAAATTTTTTAGAAATTATGGAAAGAGTTGGTTAAAGTTTTAGAAATAAAATCTTTTTTGAAGGAAAAAGGCAGAGAACCCTTGAGATGCGATTTGGAGTTGGAAAAATCAAGAAGTGTGGAAATTTTATTTTTGAATTGTTATTCGAAATCCTTTATTTGGTTTGTTTGCGTTATTTGTTTATTTTATTTTACTGTTATTTAAGATGCATGGATGGTATACTAACATCACTTACCTTGGCTTACCTTTTCAGGATGGCAGATGCAGGTGATGACGGTTCTGAGAGGAGGCGCCGCTCAGGGAGGTGCCGCTCAGGGAGGTGGCCCGGACAAATTCTGTTGGCGGCTCTAGTCGATCTAGAGGTAGTCGACGATCTACTGGACGATCTTCATCTAGCCAGAGCGGGCAGGGGAGTAGACCACCTGTCGACCCTTTTCCTCCGGTTGAGCAGGCTTTTGCCGAGGAGATTGACGCCGAGGAGGAGGTACCGGGCCTTGGGGACCAGGTGACTGGCTATGGGAGAGCTTCTTCCAGGCATAGGCAGACAGACGCCGACTTGGGAGATCTGCAGATACCAGATGTCCCACCTCTCGAGGATCTGGCCTATCATCCTACTGTATACTCCAGACAACATTTGCCACCTCCGCGGGTACATACAGCTTTCCGAGGGGCTGTTCATCAGGTTTTTGTGACCATACAGCAGGCTGCCCCATCATACCGCACCTTCTTGGCAAAGATCGGGTTTGGCGCCTTTATGGGATTACAGGCTAACCGCCTGAACCGACATTTGGTACTGGCACTTATTGAGAGGTGGTTCGGGGAGACCGGGACCTTCCATTTTGTCGGCTTCGAGTTAGGCCCCACTCCTTTAGATTGGGCGATTATTACAGGACTCTCCTTTGTCGGCCGGCGGATCACCCTGCACCCAGTCAGCAGGGATGAGGCTTGTTTGCTGTTGGACTTGCCTCAGCCTGAGCGTTCTGCCTTCCCAGTCTCTTGGATTAGTTAGGGTGAGCGTACTTTTGCTATTGAGCCATTGCCTGCTAGGCTGGATATCATGAGATGGCGACTTGTGTTGTATATCATCTTTAGCTGCTTCTGCAACAACAACAACTCACTCGTGCTGTGTCGTTTGGTGAGCATAGTAGCCAATCTTGGAGCTTTGTCTGAGTTGGACTGGGGGTCCTTTTCTTTTGGCTGCTTTCTTCGATCGATGCGGGTTCGAACTTCCTCTCGTTGGGGCAGCATGACTAGCTTCTGGCCGTTCCTTGTCTGGTGGAGTTACGAGTACCTGCCGGTGCGTCGCCCTACAGTTGTTGAGGATGATCTCTATCCTCGCGCTTTGAGGTGGGCTCATGACCGGGTAGCCCAGCGATCGGAGATTACTGACTTCGTGACGCTCCGGGCTAACCTGGAGCTGATTGAGGCGAGGGATGTGACTTGGCGGCCCTTCATTGGATCAGTCCATTACGAGACAGTCTGGTACCTGGTCCCGTTGTCCTTATCGAGAGCTGCTTTTCTCAGTGATGACATCTGGGAGTCCTATCTTGGAGAGCGACACTGGCAGCAGTTTCATGAGGAATTTCGATCAGCAGGAGCTCCGCCAGAGTATATGTTTGGAGCCCTGGTGGCGGGAGTGCCCATTTCGTACCAGGAGCACCAGCCAGGTGCCGAGTTCTTGCTCCCTCCGGATACGAATTACGCTACGCACTTTGGAGCCCATTCGGTTGGTGCTTTCATCCGGTTTGAGGTAGTAGTCAGCGGGTACGCTATTGGCCAGGAGGTGGTTGACCTGTGGCGCCGTGCTGGAGGATATGTGCCCCAGGCCGAGTTTACTGCCATGAGAGACCAGAGAGACCAGTACCAGATAGAGCGGGACCAGTACCAGGCCGAGGTAGCTTCCCTGACGGCTCGGTTATCTCAGATGGGTGGTGGGTGGTGGGGGGGGGGGGTATGTTATTCTTTCCTTGCTTCTTCTTGCTTGCTGTTGCTTAGTTCCTTTTGTATATAACTGATTTCGGTTCTATCTTCCTTGTAGGATGGCGGTGCTTCGAGTAGTTATCCTCCTCCTCCGATGCCGGGTTTCGGGGATTTGGATCCTGATGATATTGATTTTGACATGTGATAGATGCCCCTTATGGAGACTCTGATCCTCTTTTGCCCCTGGTCCCTGAGTTGTATTTATGTTAGACAGTTTTATTTTTGATATGTTGTACAAAATGAATATTTATGGTACTTAGATGCATGGATAGACAGATATATTTATGATCTTTACAGCTAGGCATATGATTAGATGCATGTGATGGATGATGATGTTAGATATTTATTACATGAGTTGATGTTGGTGACTTCTATTTTTACAGGGAGTTATATCCTATGTGTGCAAAGTCTATGCTGATTTTTTTTTTTTAACAAATGCACAGGTTAAAAATATGCTAATAGAATGACATAGGGTGCTGTTAGACTTGTAGCCTTGGGAATGGTAACTCCCTCCTCTTCGGGGGTTTAGCCTCTCTTTTGGCTCAGCCTTACCTCGATTGGATGATAGCATTTAGTACTTTACTCAACCTTTTGATCACCTCTCACTCTCTGTCTCAAGGTTAGTGTGTATGGTTATTGGGCTGAGACTCTCAATTCTCGGGGGTTTTAGCAACAACTTACTTGACCTTTGGCAGAGCGATAAGTGGCCAGTCATTTCAATTTGAGAAGACTTTGTTTAGGACCGTAATGTAAGCTAGGTTATGGGGTTTTAGAAACAACGGGATATGTAGGCTCAAATTCAATGTTGTTTTCAGTAAGGTTTAGATCCAAACTGTCCTTAATCGTTTTTCAATAGGATTAGCATTTTTTTTTTTTTGAGCTTTGGCAGCGTATCTAACTCATTTAAATCAAGCAATCTGCTTTCAATCAGAGGGGACTTTAATAGGGTTGTAAGGTAGGCCATGGTTTCAGGGTTTTGCAAGAAAAGGTAAAGGCTCAAACCTATTGTACCTACTGGGTTTCCTTGTAACCTAGGATCACCTTTAAATTTCTTTCTTGCTTTTGACCATATACTTCTCAGGGTGACAATGACCTCGTTCTTTCACCCTTTCCATTTACTTCTTGAGATAAACATGACTTTCTTTTCTATGCCTTTGAAGTTAATTCAATCACGATTTTCTTCAGGCCTTTCTTTAGAATCAGGGTTTTCTTTCTTTTTTTTTTTTTTTTTGGCCTCTTGCCCCTTGGCAACTCCTTTCTTTTGCTTTTTCTTTCTATTTCTTTTCTTTTCTTTTATGAAACGAAACAATTCTTTAAACCTTTTCCCTTAAACCTTTTCCCTTGGTAGCTCAACATACCCAGTGTGGGCGGTGATCCCTAGGTTGGGGTTTTGTTAAGAAAGGATAAGTGGCTCAACGGGTTTAGCAAGGGGTCACTTTTGACTGTATGGGAAATGAAATGAGGGCCTCTCTTCACTTTGAATCAGATTGCTTGATCTATAGAGCTTTCAACACTATCCTAGCATGATAGAGGTGGACACCACTCCTAGAATTCTCAACTAATGTTTGCCCCAGTGTGGGGAGGACAGTCTTGGATCAGGGTTGACAAAGAAAATTTTCGCTTTCCGCGAGGCACTAGGGGTTAAGCAAAGAGAATACAAGCACATTTGTTCATTTATTTAGTTATTTATTCTTTATATGTGGGGAAATGAAAGATGGCTCCTCTTCATTTTGATAAACTGGCCACACATCGCTTAGCCTCAGAGTCTTGCAAGTGTTGCCTTTGGGTAGTATCCTCACTCATCTTTATTCTCTCTCTGGAAAGCTGATCATTTGACGAGTGGTTAACTCATGCTATCATCCCCTCAAGTTGGATCATTCCATAAGACAAACCATGCCCCTTGCGTAGAAAGTAGTCACTATTCCCAGGAAAGACAAGACAACAGCAATGGAATAAAAGACTGTCATTTGATTATTATTATTATTTTTATGAAAAGCATAAAGTTCTTCAGCAATAAGAAAATGTAAGCATTAATTTAAAAATAAGAAGTAAAAGGGATAGAAAGAAAGTGGGTGAAACCACCCCTCTCTTGTACGCTTGTGCAAAAAACCCCTTTTTAGTACGGCTTTGGGACAATTCCCACATTTTTGATGCTCCATTCGCGACCCGGATCCTCTGCCAAGGCGAGACAAGCAAAGGTTTCCCCTAGAGCTCCAAAGATGTTGGCACTATTGATGCGGTTGTCAGCCTCCTTCTTGTTCTTTGCAGGGGGTTCTTCTGTAAACAGGGTGACTAGTTCACCCCCTTCCAATTCGAATGGCTCTACTCGTTCTCTTGACTCTTCTAGTCTCCAACCCATGTCTTCATAATTGTACTCAGTTACGGGCCAAAGGTTTTTCAGCAAGTGACTTTCAGCTGTGGCATACTGTAAGAACCCCATTTTTGCTCGCTCGGCAATCTTCGAACTGACCAAGCTCACGTTCACACATCACATGCATATTTAGACTCTAAGCCCGCCTTTTAAACTTGAATTTAGCCCACCAGTCGCTTCTTGGGCCCGTGGGGTCCACTTGAAGCTAAATGACCGTTTTGCCCTTGGTGGGCTGGTCTCCTTTCTCAACCACACCGACTCTGGGTATCAAACCGGTAATTTTTCGAGAATACTTTTTATAGTATTCTCAACCTTCATTTATCTTTCCAGATCATTCCAAGTCAGTTCCAGCAAACCCGGTGCGAAATAACCGTTTTGCCCCTGGTGGGCCGGTCTCTTTTTCCGACCACGCCGGCTTTGGGAATTAAACCGGAAACCTCTGTGAACATTCTGAATAATGTTTCCAGATCCCAAGTCTTCTTCCGAGACAGTCCGAGTCTATCTCGGCAGTTTCCCGGTCCGATTAACCGTTTTGCCCCTAAGAGCCCGGTCAACCTTTCCGACCCATCTTATCCTCATTTCTCAAGTGAAATACCTCCAGGACACTATTTTAAGTGTTCCTGCTCCTTTCCAGCTTTCCGAGTTATTCCCGACTCCTTCAAATCATTCCCGGACTTTTCGAAGCCACTCCTAACGAAGTCAGGCTAAAAATTGCATGGTAGTCACTAGTACAGGCGCCCAAATCTAGTCAAAGATATGTTGCTTGCCGACCTTAAATGGCCTGGCGCCACTCCTAGTGGCGCCAATGTAAACTTTGGACTGGCGCCACTGCAACAGGCGCTAGTGTTGTCCAACCTCTATAAATACAGAGCCTCATTCAACGTGAAAAGGATCCGCAAATTCAACCTAAAAATCATATAATTTGATATACAGAGCTCGAGCACCTCCTAAACCCTAGCCTCCTTGGGTTTTCCAAACCCTAGCCACCATACACTAAACCCTAGCCTCCTATACACTCATACACACCCCCATACACTCATACACTAACCTTCAACCCTCCTTCGAAGACTTGAAGAGTTGAAATCTGAAGTTTGAAGCTTGAAGACAACTCTTGAAGACTGAAGGTGAAGATCAAGACGAAGACCAAAGACCGAAGAAAGCAAGGCGCGCAAAATAACAAGACATACGGTAGGCTCCCTATTTAAATTTCCGCACTTCCCCCCTCTCTCTTCTCTCTTCTAACCCACTTGGGTTTTCTCTATTTTAATCCCCCATCTCTTTCCCCCCTTTCTTTGCATGCTTGAAACAAGGGGATTCCCGGTCCATGTGTAGGATTGGGCTATTGGAGAGTCACCGTATCGGGGGCTTTCTTCTAGTTTAACCAGAGACCACGTGGGTCTGGCCCCCTTGATTATGTGGTGAAGCCTTAGCCTTGTATGTTCACGACCCCAAATTGCATTGTGCATATCATGATCTTGCATCTTCCAAAAACCGTTTTCAAAGTTGTTTTTCAAATCGTCTTCAAACTTGTTTTCAAAATTACATCAAAATCTCTTTTTCAAAAAATATTTTCAAAATCACAATCCTAGGGTGATTCTAGCTTTTCCATGACTAGGATTGTTTTAGGAAAGTGTTACATTTAAAGTGACCAATACAGTCCATATTTTCAAATCTTATAATTTTCAAAACCGCTTTTCTAAAGTGGTTATAGCCCTCTTATAGTAAGAATCGCTTTAGGAAAGTGAGACGTTTTTACACTTTCTAAAAAAGCTCTCTTTTCAAAAAGTCTTTCTTCCTAAAAATCTCTTTTTCAACATGCTTTCCTAAAACTCTCCTCTCCAAAAGTGTTTTCTAAAAACTCTTTCCAAAATCTATTTTTTAAAACTCCCTTTTTCAACTCTTTTCCAAAATCCTCTCCCCAAAATTCACTTTCTAAAAACCTTCCCCAAAAATCTTTCCAAAAACTCTCTTCAACAATCTTCTGCCAAAAACCTTCCTAGAAAAACTCTCTCCAAAAATCTTTTCAAAAATTCTCTTTCCAAAATCTCCCCTCTAGAAGTTCCCCTCTAGGATTTTCCTTCTAAAATCTACGTTTCTAAAAACACACTTTCCAAAACTCCTTCTCTTTAAAATCTTTTTCCAAAAACTCCCTCTTCAAATTCACTTTCCAAAAATTCCTCCCTAGGATTCCCTTCTAGAAAACCTTCGTTTCCAAAAACGCACTTTCCAAAAACTCTTTTCTTAGAGCCCAAGTCAAGCCTTAGAGCCCACAATTAGGAAACCCTAATTTTCTTTCTAAAAACATGATTCTCAAACTTTGCCCCAAACCTAGGTTTCCAAAACCTCTTGTTTTCACATCGAAACTATACATGTTTCCAATACCTATTTTCTACGTCAAAACTATAGTTTTCCAAATCTAGGGTTTACAAAACCTCCCTTTCCAAATCCTTGTTAAATCCAATCTTCCCTTTAGGAAACCAAATCTAACATTCCTTTTAGGAAACTAAATCCAATCTATCCGTTTAGGAAACTAGATCCAATCCTCCGTTTTTGAAAACAAATCCCAAACCTTTCCTAATTCAACTCCTTCCTAATTTCCTACCTTCCTAAACCATAAGTTTCCTAAACCTAAACTTCAAATCTTTCCTTAAGTTTCAAAATCCAAATCTTTCCTAAATCGAATCCTTCTTAGCCCTCCACTTTCCTAAACCTTAAGTTTCCAAAACTTGAACATAAAAATCTTTCCTAAATTTTAAAACTCAACTTTCAAATCTTTCCTAATTCAACCCTTTCCTAATTCTACCTTCTTTTCAAATCTTAACTTTTCAAACCTAAGTTTTCAAAATTTTCCTTTTTCAAACCTTTCCAAATTCTAAACTTTCCAATTTTCAAAACTTCCCTATTTCAAACCTTTCCTAATTTGGGAACTTTCCTAATCTGAAAACCTTTCCTTTTTTTGAAAACTTTCTAAACTCAAAACTTTCCTAAAGTGAAAACTTTCCAATTTTTAAAACTTTCCTAATTCGAAACTTTCCTAAAATGACACTTTCCTAATTTGAAACTTCCCTAATTTGAACATTTCCTAAATCTAATCTTTCCTACTTTCCTAAACCTTCCAAGCCAAGTCAAATCTTTCCTAAAGTCTCTTTCCTAAACCTCCATCTTTCCACAACCAAGTCCTTCCAAAATCAATCTTTCCAAAGCAAGTCTAGTCTTCTAAATTTCAATTTCCAATCTCCTTTTCTAATCTCAAATCAAATCCAATTTTCAATTCAATCTCTTTCTTCCAATCCAATCTCTCTCTTCAAATCAATCTCTTTTCAATCGGACTCCGGTCCGAACTACGGCTGACCTGATTCCCCCAAAGGGATACGTAGGCAACCTTCATAGGTGCGGTCACAACACTTTTCAAACTTTCAATTCTACCCTCATGGGTGCGGTTTCTAAAATCTTTCCAAATCTCAAATTCCACTCTATTTTCAAATTTTCAATTTTAAAATTTCTATTTTTAAATTTCTATTTCCAAATTTTCAAACTTTTCAATTTCAATTCTATCTCTTCAAATCTCTTTTTAAATCTATTTTTTTTTCAAGTCTCTTTTTTTTGCACTTGCATATCATGCATCATGTTAGTTTCTATTCAAACATTGTTTTTTCAAAGTGGATAGGATTGGCCAATAGTTAGTTGAAGACTCTCATAGGTGAATCTAGGGTAGATTGACATGTAGGTACCGAAAGGGCAGGGTAGGGTGATAGCTTAGTGCGTCTTCCCTGCACGTAACCAACCTCCGAACCTAGGATCACTGATTTCAAAGACCAAACGGAGTTATTTTTCAAAAAAGGGCTAAATATTTTTGAAAGGTTGCCAAACAACCTGTTTTTCTAAAAACCCTCTCTTGAGGAGATATTTTCAAAATCGTTTTCCAAAAACCTTAAGTGTAGTCTTCGGATTATTCTTAGTTTTTAGGTGACCTAACTCACCTTAATCAAGTTAGGTGGCGACTCCAAATCTTTTTCAAAAGCCCTTTATTCAAATCAATTTTTTAATTCAAACTTAGGTGCACTCATTCTTTTAGGAGGGTGAGTTCTAATGAGAGAGTACAGTATTTTTCCCACTTGTGTGAGTATTCCTCGAGTGCAAAAAATCTGGGTGCGACACATACTTCGGGTGTAGAAATTCATCACCCCACCCATCAGCGACCATATTTTCAGTGGTCTCATCTTCCAGGAACATCAGCTCCTCAATGGGCCAGTCGGAAGCATCTGGCACTTCATCAGGGTTATGGAGATAGATTGGGCATAATGGGAGATCCTCCTCCCGGTCATCTTCTTCCTCAGTCCCCCAATCGTCCTCATAGTCCTTGGCCTTAGGTCGTCAAACACTCCCTCGCCCTCCATTTCTACTAGTATTATATTGACGGTGTGATCTGGCAGAGGGTTAGCAGTCATATTGGGAGTGGGAGCAGGTTTTACTGGCTGCAGATCAATAGTCTTATTGTCGATCAGGTCTTGGATCTTGTGCTTGAGAGCAAAGCAGCTTTTGGTGTCATGCCCCTGGCCACCTGAATGATATTCACATGTAAAAGCGGCATTAAAGGTCGGAGGCAGAGGGCTTGGCAATGGGTGAGCAGGTACAGGCTTCAAGATGTTGTTTTTCAAAAGGCTATGGTACGCCTCAGTTTGGGTGCAGGCTAAGGCGTCGAAGATACGGGTACGTCGAACAGGTTTATTGAAGTTGGGTCATGCCCCAACGGGGCCATAGTTTGGGGTTGGAGTAGGCATGGTCAAGGTGGGTAAGGGCAGGACCTGGGGTGATTGGAGCGGAGGTCGGTGTTGAGGTGGTTGGCTAGGCAGAATAGCAGACACTTCATTTTCCTTCCTGATTATGCCCCTTGTAGTAGCCACCTTCTTGGCTATGTTGGTGGTATTTTCTCCGGTCTTGGCATAGGGATCTGTAATTCTTCCTGTCTTGAGGCCATTTTCTATCATCTCTCCCTGCATGATGAGCTCAGAAAAGCTTTTCCCCACGCTTGTGCAGAGTTTCTCATAGAATATACCTTGAAAAGTATGTACAAACAGTTGTACATACTCCTTCTCTTCCAGCGGGGGGTTTACTTGTGCAGCAGCCTCCCTCCATCTCAGGGCATAGGCTTTAAAGCTTTCCTTCTCACCCTTGCTCATTGTCATCAAGGACCATCGATCAGAAGTGAGGTCGATGTTGTGACGGTATTGGGCTTTGAACGCATTGACTAGCTCCATCCACGTTGTGATCTTCCTTAAGTCCAGACGAGCGAACCATTGCAGAGCCGACCCTGTGAGGCTGTGTTGGAATAACTGCATGAGGAGCTTTGGGTCGTTGCCATGTCCACTTAGTGCTCCCGCGTATAGGCGAAGATGAGCAACGGGGTTACCGGTACCGTCGTACTTCTGGAAGTCAGGCATTTTAAATTTAGCAAGTCTCGGATGGTCGGTGAAGAAATAGAGTTCATCATAAGAAGTGAATCCGTAAGCATCATGGCCATGGAGACTTCGCAATGAATCCTCCAACCCTTGGATTTTCAGACTGAGAGGGTCCAGAGGGGCCTTCTTTATGACGGGTGAAAGCAATATGGTCTTTTCTTCTTCAGTATTGACCCTTTTGGTATCTTCTTTAGTTTTCCCAGCACTGTCGGACTGAAGCGTGATCCTTGGATTAGCGGGTTCAAGGTCTTTAGATGAAGTCATTGATGATGACGGGACCGCAGTAGCATCCTTCATGGCCAAAGTTTGAATGAGTTTGAGCATCTCATCCATCTTAGTCCTCATTTCATTAACTTCCTCTCGAGAGACTTGAGAGGATTCTTCAGGGTTAGCAGCCATCAGTGATGCTTTGTGCCGAGTGATAATAGGATCCCTAGGTGAATGTTGCACTTTCTTGGGAGCAATGTTGACTCAGTGCAAGGTGACTTCTGTAAATAGAAATAAAAAGAAAAAAGAAAAAGACAAAAACACAAGTCACAAGTTAGTTTTTGATTTTTAGAGAACTTTATGCAATGCATGTCCTAGGGTTGCCCCTGCTTGAGAGGGAGACTAAACATGATGTATTGGCTCACTTTTGGAGATAGGGGGTTTGCCCCTGTATGCAGACATTTTATCGTCAGGTGGGAACCTTCAGCTATTCATGCATTCATTCATAAAAATAAAGAAGTACATTAAATTTTGGGTTTAAGATAAAAAAGAATTGAAATACATTTTAATAAGGGGAGGGGGAACATTTTCCTTTGGACTTCCACCTATCTACTTTTACAAAAGAAACCCTAAACTACTCTTGAGTCTTCGGATTCGCCTTCCTTGGATGTCGAGGAGGTCGCTGAGAGGCCTTGTTGACTGCTTGTCGCTTGTCTTCTTGGCAACCCTATCTCCGTGAGCATGAAGGGATTGGGGCCCCTCTTATGGAATGAATCGAGATGCATCCAATGAGTCCTTAGGGTTGCGCGGGAACCCTTAGGGTTTGGGTAGGTTTAATGCAAGAGAGAGTAACGTCGGTGTCACTTTCAATGGGTTGATCATATACATGAGAATGCAATGACTTGAGTTGCTTAGAACTCTTGTCTTAACATGGAATATTGAATGCATGAACATGAATATGCCAAAGAGTATAAGGAGGGAAGGTACAATTGAAGTAAACAAGCATGCATCAACAGTTAGACAGGTATTATAACAGTATAAATACAAGCATTATAACAACAAGTATAAATGAAAGTAAAAGCAGTCGCCCTTTCCTCCGTGATTTTGAAAACGGTGCTCGTGTCCTAAATCCGGCAGAGGTTCGGCTATGCATGGTGTCTATATGAGTATGAGGTTGAGGGTTGACTAATGCGTCCTAAAAAGGCTCAGTCCCCAGATCTTCAAACCTAGGCCCACTCCCCGAGGTGGTGCCATGATCGGTTGGTGATTCGAGCGGAGGAACCATCAAGAGGCCGTAGGCGAAGAAACTGACACAACATCTTGTCCACAACCAATATACCGTTCCCCTTTTCTAACTAGAAAGGACATATCAGGGTATGCAAGTATGCAGAATGCAAGTGCACATGCAGTGTGTGTATGATTTTTAAAAGAGGAGGAAAGAGCCCAACAACTCCCATTCATCATGTACATCACATTCATGCAAAGCAGTTAATAAAATTTAAACATAAAGCGCGCCTACAAAACAAAGATGCAAGTGTCAGTATGTGGATGACAAACATAATACAAGATAATATGAATAAATGCATGTTTTTCTTTTTTTTTTTAAAACAATTTTAGAAATTTAGTTTTGAAAATTTAAAGTGAATAGGATTGAACCAAGTTAATTGAAGACTCTACATGGGTAAAGGGTAAAGAGACATAACTAACGGCCTAACCCTCTAAGTATCCCCAGTGGAGTCGCCAGCTGTCGCGCCTAGATTTTTCGCACTTGAGGAATACTCCCACAAGCGGGAAAAATGTTGTACTCTCTCGTTAGAACTCACCCTCCTGAAAGAATGAGTGCGACTAAGTTTGAATTGAAAATTTGGTTTGAATAAAGGGCTTTTGAAAAAGATTCGGAGTCGCCACCTAACTTGATTAAAGTGAGTTAGGTCACCTAAAAACTAAGAATAATCCGAAGACTATACTTAGGGTTTTGGAAAAAGGTTTGAAAATATCTCCTCAAGAGAGGGTTTTTTAGGAAAACGGGTTGTTTGGTAACCTTTGACAAATATTTAGCCCTTTTTGAAAAATAACTCCTTTTGGTCTTTGAAATCAGTGATCCTAGGTTCAGAAGTTGGTTACGTGTAGGGAAGACGCACTAAGCTATCACCCTACCCCGCCCTTTCGGTACCTACATGTCAATCTACCCTAGATTCACCTATGAGAGTCTTTAACTAACTAATGTTCAATCCTATCCACTTTGAAAACAATGTTTGAAAACTAACATGATGCATGATATGCAAATGCAAAATAAGAGAGAATTGAAAAATAGATTTGGAAATAAATTTGAAAAGAATTTGATTTGAAAAGAGATTTGAAGAGATGGAATTTGAAATTGAAAAGTTTGAAAACTTGGAAATAGGAATTTGAAAATAGAAAAATTTTGAAATTGGAATTTTGAAAATAGATTGGAATTTGGGATTTGAAAAATGTGGAGACCGCACCCATGAGGGTGGAATTGAAAGTGTTGTGACAGCACTTATGAAGGTTGCCTACGTATCCCTTTGGGGGAATCAGGTCAGTCGTAGTTCGGACAAGAGTCCGATTGAAAAGAGATTGTTGGATTGGAAGAAAGAGATTGAATTGGAAATTGAATTTGATTTGAAATTGGAAGAGGAGATTAGAAATTAAAATTGAGGAGATTGGACTTGCTTTGGAAAGATTAACTTTGGAAAGACTTGGTTTTAGGAAACCTAGACTTAGGAAAGAGAAGAGACTTAGGAAAGATTTGACTTGACTTGGAAGGTTTAGGAGATTCGGAAAGATTGGATTTAGGAAATGTTTGAATTAGGAGAGGTCCGATTTAGGAAAATTTTGGAATTAGGAAAGTTTCATTTTTGGAAAGTTTTGAAATTAAGAAAGTTTTCAACTTTAGGAAAGTTTTGAAATGGGAAAGTATTGAATTTAGAAATGTTTTGAATTAAGAAAAGTTTAGTTTGAGAAAGGTTTAAAATTTGGAAAGTTTAAAATTAAGAAAGTTTTGAATTATGGAATGTTTGAAAAAGGAAAATTTTGAATTTGGAAAGTTTTGAAAACAAGAAAGTTTTGAAAATAAGAAAGTTTCGTTTTGGGAAAGATTTGAAAAAGGAAAGTTTTCAGTTTAGGAAATGTTTGAATTAAGAAAGGTTCGAATTAAGGAAGTTTTGAATTAGGAAATGTTTGGATTAAGAAAGTTTTGAGTTTAGAAAAGTCTTAGATTTGGAAAGATTTGAAGTTTAAGAAAGTTTAGAATTTAGAAAGTTTTTAGCTTAAGAAAGTTTTGAACTTGGAAAGCTTAGAATTTTAGAAAGATTTGACATTTAGAAAGTTTAAGATGTTGGAAGTTTTAAAGTTTGAATTTTAGAAAATCTTGAAATTGGAAAAGGTTTGAATTTAGGAAAGGTTTGAAAACTTAGGTTTGAAAAGTTAAGATTTGAAAAGATGGTAGAATTAGAAAAGGGTTGAATTAGGAAAGATTTGAATTTTAAAATTTAAGAAAAGATTTAAGGTTTAGGTTTAAGAAACTTATGGTTTAGGAAGGAATTGAATTAAGAAAGGTTTGGATTAGGAAGGGATTGGATTTGGTTTCTAAAAGAAAATAATTGGATTTTGTTTTCAAAAACGGAGGATGGGATCTAGTTTCCTAAACGAGGAGATTTGATTTGGTTTCCTAAAGGGAAGATAGGATTTGGAAAGGAGATTCTAGAAACCCTAGTTTTGAAAAATTGTAGTTTTGACATAGGAAATAGGTTTTGGAAACATGTATAGTTTGGATGTGAAAACAAGAGGTTTTGGAAACCTAGGTTTGGGGCAAAGTTTGTAAATCATGTTTTTGGAAAGAAAATTAGGGTTTCCTAATGGTTAGCTCTAGGGCTTGACTTGGGCTCTAAGGAAAGAGTTTTTGGAAAGTGCGTTTTTGGAAACGAAGGTTTTCTAGAAGGGAAATTCTAGAGGGGAGTTTTTAGGAAGGTGAATTTAGGGAGTGTTTTTAGAAAGTGAATTTTGAGGAAATGATTTTGGAGAGGAGTTGAAAAAGAGAGTTTTGAAAAATAGATTTTGGAAGGGAGTTTTTGAAAACAATTTTGAAGATGAGAGTTTTAGGAAAGTATGTTGAAAAAAGAGATTTTTAGGAGGAAGGATTTAGAAAGAGAATTTTTAGAAGGTGTAAAAGCATCTCACTTTCCTAAAGCAATTCTAACCATAGGAAGGCTAGAACCGCTTTAGGAAAGCGGTTTTGAGAACAACAAGATTTGAAAATATAGACTATATTGGTCACTTTTAATGTAACACTTTCCTAAAGCAACCCTAGCCATGGAAAGGCTAGAATCACCCTAGGATTGTGCTTTTGAAAACAAGTTTTTGAAAAAGGAATTTTGATGCAATTTTGAAAACAAGTTTGAAAACGAGTTTGAAAACGAGTTTGAAAACGAATTTTGGAAGATGCAAGACTATGATATGCACAATGCAATTTGGGGTCGTGAACATACAAGGCTAAAGCTTCACCACATAATCAAGGGGGCCGGACCCACGTGGTCTTTGGTTAGACTAGAAGAAAGCCCCCGACAGGGTGACTCTCCAATAGCCCAATCCTATACATGGACCGGGAATCCCCTTGTTTCAAGCATGCAAAGAAAAGGGGGGAAAGAGATGGGGGATTAAAATAGAGAAAACCCAAGTAGGTTAGGAGAGAGAAGAGAGAGGGGGGAAGTGCGGAAATTTAAATAGAAAGCCTACCGTATGTCTTCTTTATTTTGCGCGCCTTGCCTGTCTTCAATCTTCGGTCTTCAGTCTTTGTCTTGATCTTCACCTTCAATTTTCAAGAGTTGTCTTCAAGCTTTAGATGGCAGCTCTTCAAGTCTTCAAAGGTTGTTTGAAGGTTAGTGTATGAGTCTATAGGGGTGTGTAGGAGTGTATATGAGACTAGAGTTTGTGTATGGTGGCTAGGGTTTGGAGAACCTAAGGAGGCTAGGGTTTAGGGAGTGCTCGAACTCTGTATATCGAATTATATGATTTTTAGGTTGAATTTGCGGATCCTTTTCACGTTGAATGAGGCTCTGTATTTATAGAGGTTGGGCAAACCTAGCGCCTGTTGCAGTGGCACCAGGGCAAAATTGCTCTTGGCGCCACTCCTAGTGGCGCCAGCCAGTTAGGAAACTTTATAAATCGGCAAGCAACGTATCTTTGACTAGATTTGGGCGCCTGTACTAGTGACTACCATGCAACTTTTAGCCTGGCTTCACTAGGAGTGACTCCGGAAAGTCCGGGAATGACCCGGAAGGCCAGAAAGGAGCAGGAACACTTAAAATAGTGTCCTGGAGGTATTTGACTTGAAAAGTGAGGATAAGATGTGTCGGAAAGGTTGACCGGGCCCTTAGGGGCAAACTCGGATTGTCCCGGAAGAAGACTTGGGATCTGGAAACATTATTCAGAATGTTCCCAGTGGTTGCCAATTTGATTCCCAGAGCCGGCGTGGTCGGAAAAGGAGACCGGCCCACCAGGGGTAAAACGGTCATTTTGTACCGGGTTTGCCGGAACTGACTCGGAATGATCCGGAAAGGTAAAAGAAGGTTGAGAACACTATAAAAAGTGGTCTCAAGAGGTTACCGATTTGATACCCAGAGCCGGTGTGGTCGAAAAAGGAGACCGGCCCACCAGGGGCAAAACGGTCATTTTGCACCGGGTTGGCCGGAACTGACTCGAAATGATCCGGAAAGATAAAGGAAGGTTGAGAATACTATAAAAAGTATTCTCGAAAAATTACCGGTTTGATACCCAGAGCCGGTGTGGTTCCCAGGGTGTTCGGATGCCTAGGGGCAAAATGGTCATCTTGACCGGAAAGTCTCGGAAAAGGTCCAAAAGACAGTTTGGTCATTTTTCACCAAAGTGGGCTAACAGACACTGGTGTTGACCTAGGTTTTGAGTGTTTCCGCCACTCTAACGGCGGTCGTCGTGACACAGGGGTTTGTTGCCAATTCCCTATATCGACATATTTGTGAGTATTTTTGCTACTCTAACGGTTTTATGAGTAGTTTCGTTACTCGGACCGTCTCGAGGAATAAACTGTCTAGAGAGAGGGATTGGAAAGGGGTCTTACCGTCTCTGAAGAAACGTGCCTGGATTGAAACCGTCTCGAGGAATAAACTGTCTCGAGAGTGGGATTAGAAAGGGGTCTTACCGTCTCCGAAGAGACGTGCCTAGAGTGGAACCGTCTCGAGGAATAAACTGTCTCGAGAGTGGGATTGGAAAGGGGTCTTATCGTCTCCGAAGAGACGTGCCTGAGTTGAAGCCGTCTCGAGGAATAAACTGTCTCGAAAGTGGGATTGGAAAGGAGACTTATCGTCTCCGAAGAGACGTGCCTGGATTGGAACCGTCTCGAGGGATAAACTGTCTCAAGAGTGGGATTGGAAAGGGGTCTTATCGTCTCCGAAGAGACGTGCCTGGATTGAAACCGTCTCGAGGAATAAACTGTCTTGAGAGTGGGATTGGAAAGGGGACTTATCGTCTCCGAAGAGACGTGCCTGGATTGGAACTGTCTCGAGGAATAAACTGTCTCGAGAGTGGGATTGGAAAGGGGTCTTATCGTCTCCGAAGAGACGTGCCTGGATTGGAACCGTCTCGAGGAATAAACTGTCTCGAGAGTGGGATTGGAAATGGGACTTATCGTCTCTGAAGAGACATGCCTGAATTGGAACCGTCTCGAGGAATAAATTGTCTCGAGAGAAGGATTGGAATTGGAAAGGAAAGGACAATGCCCCTAAGGGCATTTTGGTCATTTTGCCTCTATTTGGGCCTGACAGGCCCGCGAAGCGATGGAAAGACGGAATTTGGACCTAGAGAATTGGATTCGATAGGAATATGCCCACAATGACTTGAAAACAAGTCTGGACGGAGTGTAGACTGCCGAGCGGTCAAAAATGGAGTGCTTACAACATGCAAGTAGAGCAATTCCAAATAAAAAAAATGGATAAATTGTAAGTGTATCGACTTGGCGTAGCTTCATCAAAGAAAATTTACTATCTAAGTACAATTAGAGAATTGACATTGATGACTTATACACAAGTAAATTAAAGATTCATTTAATTTCGGATATTGTGGCCATATAGATAGTGAATGAAAGAAGAACCATTAAAGAGGATAGAAAGCGGTAATAGATTTTAATATATGCATACGCATTACACATGATAATCAATGAGCATTTACTTTCAAACTTCCAGCTTTTGAATAACCTTCGAAGTTTTTCATCTTACTTCATTTTTTTTTCATTTGATTTTTTTTCTTTTCAACTCCTTTTCATCCCTTTCTTTTCTTTTCTTTACTTTTCAACTCCATACACTTTCAACTCCACAATTGTATAACATATGCACGAACTCTAAAATTTAGCATTAACAAACTTTTAAGCTCATGTGTATACAAATATCGAGAAAGAAATATAAACATAAATGGCTTAATGGAATGAAATGGCCTATACTTTTATAATTTAAAAATCACATCAAATCAAAACTTCAAGAGTGTATAAGATATCAATAACTCTAACTAATATTCAACATGTAAACCAAAATCAAGCATAATGAAGCTATTCAATGAATGAATATCAATTAAATAACCTTAAATAAATGTACATCACTCTCAAAAGGCGATAAATAGGCTCTAAACCTCATAAGGTATAAAATCTCCACCTTATACGGACATGCATACATAAGAAAGAAATATAGAAATATCATATAACATACTAGTGCACAACATTGTAAACTCTCTCTTATAACAGTTTTATGACAAAAACTTGCAATGCATCACAACATCTAAGGTGAATCAATCATCCACTTGAATTTAGTCAGAAATATGAAACAAAGTAACTTATCATTATACTAACTACAACATGGATACACAATGGTTTCTCAAGATAATTCTTAACATTTCCAATTATAACAGTAAACATAAAGGATATATGAAAAAGTGTGAGAAATACAAACCAAAGTACTGAACCATATAATACATCAAACCTTTACTGAAAACTTCTAAGTGTCCAAAAGGTAGATCAATCATGCACTAATACCTGAAAAATTACTCAATAAAGTATAACAAGGTTTGATAGAATAGAGCTATTTTTAAAAGTTTTTATTTTTTTATAGTTTATGGGTTTTTATATAATAAAAAAAATAAAACAAAACAAAAAGACTAGTAATCTCTCCCCCCCCCCAAAAAAAAAAAAAAAAAAACAAAACTAGAATGATACAATGTGCTCAATGCATCAAGCAAAGAGAAATAAAAACATGAATGCATGAAAAAAAGATAAAAAAATCCAGTGGGACAACACCCTCCCCCCAACTAGGGAAGAACTCTAAAAACAAAATAAAATAAAGCAAAAACTATCTACCTACTCCTACACTACCAAAATATGTAAGAGAAGACTATCCAATACCACATCGAGGGTGTTTGCTTGCATGGATCCACTTACCATTTACCATTAGTAATAAATTCAACATTAATAAATATACATATTTACGAATACTATTAAGCCTAAAATCATACAAAACACTCATGTAAGTTTGTAAAGGATAAAGAATAAAAATAGAATCTTGCATGATAGGTATGTTAAGTCTCAATTCATGTTGAAAAGAAGTATGGGATATCTCACTCCATTACGTCTTCCTCGGTCACCTTTTCTTGTTAGGAGTCCTTAATCTTGGGCTCCACTCTCTTGGGTTCCTCTCCATCACTCTCTATTGTTTTATCCTCCTTCACCTCTTCTGTAGATATCACTTTCCCCAGTTTAGACACTTCAGGACAAATAAGTACCTCTTTTTTAACCCCATCCTCATCATCATCCACCCTAAAAATGTCTTCCCTTGGATCAGACACCACAGGAACGTTGATGTTCTCTATTTCACATTCAGTCTTAAGGGCGATAACGGAGAGACATTGGTCATGACTACTCATATATGGAATCATGAATATCTCATATGTAGAATCATCTCGAGGTTGAGCCGGAAGCTCTTTCCTCTCGCCATCCATTGGCTCTTGTGTTGATAGGGCCACTCGTTGAGTTAGTTCATCTAATTCCCGACGAATTTGTGCAAGAGTGACAACTTGTGCCTCTGTATTAGTATCCTTAAACCCCAAGGACATACCTATGGGATATGGCATGTAAGATGACTGTATGTTCTCTTGATTCTCTACCAAAGGTTGATAAGATAATGAAGGATATGTCTCGTGAAACGTGTAAGGTGAAGTAACAAGTGTATAAGAATCATAAGCATATGGTGGAGACGAAGGTGCTGTGTGATAGTACGGTTGTTGTGGTGGTTGTTGGTGAGCCTCCAGATGTGCTTCACAACCGGAGTCACTCCGCAAGAATACGAAGGTCGCCCATGCAGTAAAAACCAGAAGATCTGGTGTCATTCTCTCCCAAAGGAATTCTGCAAATATAGCAACAAAGCTCAACTAGCACGGGCACTTATCTTGATGGATTGCAAATACAAATTCTTTTCTTTTCCTAACATAAAAGAGACCAAAAATATGTTGGTTTTGAGATGATGGTGGTTCAATGCTTAATGCAATAACTTAATTACTAATGAAGGCAATAAAATCTAGTTTTGTGTAATTAGGAGAAAGCTTGGACATGGTTGTTTCGATCCACCAATTCACAATAAGAGTTTCCAATGAGAGGTTTATAACTCAAATCAATAATTGCACCTTGGATTCTTGATTCGGAAAATGTCGACTATAAAAATGTGGGTTTTTGTTTGATTGAGCATAAAGAGGAAATCTATGATTGGCACCCTAGAATCAAACCTTGGACATGTGCAATACCTATACCAAACATTGATTTGTGCATAAATATTGCCAAGGGGTTATGAATCTAAGTTTTTCTAATGAATCTCACGCTAAATCAAATGGAACCATGGAATTTTAAGGATATGGCTTTAAAGTTCATACAACTCATTTTCAACCCTTTAAAGATCTTTGGTGGATCTTCACAACCACATCCAAGGGATATTTAGCTACTACAATTTATGTCAAAGAGCATAAAAGAAGACAAATCTACCATTAAACTATGTAGAACTAGTGTTTGGTTGCTAAGAAAGTGAGGAAAAATGACAAAAAAATGAGAGAAAATAGCTAGAAAGAGTAGAGAAATATTCACTTCATATATCAAACATTCATTTACAATGATCCAAAAGCAATAAATGACAACATTACAAAGCATTAAAGTAAAACTAACTAGAAAACCTTACAAAATATCAAAAGTTCTCCTTTTGAAGCTACTCCTACTATCCAGATCTGCAGATTTTTGACCTTTTTTCTTTTTGTCCTGTATATACAGCTTTTATACTCTGCAGAAAAACAGAGTCTATACAGACCGATCGATCGGTGGTGGCGTCCGATCGAACGGCCGATCGAACGGTCAATGGTGATCGATCGCCCGATCAAACGCAACACCGACCTCTCTGAAGTTTGCTTTTGTGTAGTCTGTTGAGAGAGTTCTGACGTCACCGATCGAAAGGTCGATCAATCAAAAAAGCTCCCTCTCTGAAGTTTACTGCAAAGATTCGAACAGAGATCTTAGATTGATCGGTGAGTTTGGCGATCGATTGGCCGATCAAACATTCCGTGGACTGTTCGATCGGGCGATCGATCGGTCAATTAATCGGTCATCCTCATATTTGCCCGTTTGCCTTAGTTTAAGCTCCAATTCCTGTAAAAAGTGCACAAAAGAGTTTTAATGCATTTTAGGAGTTAATATACTAAATTAACACTGAAATTCAACTAATCAACCAACAATTTAGGCCTAGAGATTACTATTTCTGAGAGTAATCAACACCCCCCAACTAAGCCTTTGATAGTCCCTATCAAAGTATAAGAGGAAAAACAAAAATATACACATTTATTAACCTTATTCAAGTCAAATCTCCATCCACTTAGGTTGTGAACCATTGCAAGGCAAAAACATAAAGCATGAAAGAAACAAAACACATTGATGCGTACTACCAATGACATATGACCCTAATAGCTCATAACTCGTACAATTACGACCCTGATGCCTCGATCCAAGTCTCACAAGACATACACTCAACTTTGAACATAAACACTCATGGTCACTCAATGGAAAGCTCTTTTAACGAGTAAATGTATAAATCATGCAAGTAGAGCAATTCCGAAAGATATACACATGCCCATATAGATAATATACATTATCTTACTTTATTTTGTTTGGTTTTATCTTCAAATCTGATCGGCGTGTAAAATGTGAAAAATACTAAATTTATATTAAAATAATAAATAATAAACAAATAATAACTAACATTAGCCTGTAATTGGAGACTCCAATTGTACTGTTTAGAGTGCAATCACACCTCCCAACTAAGTTTTTGCTAGTCCCTAGCAAAATAATAAATATGTTTAAAAAAATAAGCTCCACTTTCGTAGGAAACACAAGTGCATTTAGCATATACACCAAGCCTTTAAACCCCTAAGTTACCCCTAGTGGACAAGTGTAGTCTCGTGAGGGTTTTTAGTAATGGTACCCACAAACATCAAAATGTGGCCTGTAAGTGAGGATAATGAGAAAAATATTACATGTATCAAAATACAAGCATATTCTGTATATCGTATTCGTTAATACACAAGCAAAATATTGTCTTAAAACAAGATGTGAGAGGCTTTGTGTGTGTGTGATCATTACATGATAAAAAAAATATTACAACATTAAAACACAAATACATCCTTTAGGTTTTGATTCAACCTCACTAGATATTTTCTCAGAAAAAAAGAAAATAGACATCTTACACCGATTGTCCTTATAAAAGAGTAAATGTAAAATAAAAGAGACAATCATAAAGAAAATGACGTGAATATATAAAGTGAAAGACGACTTGACATAGCTTCATGAAAGAATTCTCAATGTTAAAATCACACACGCAACTAATAAGTGAATTCTCTACAAAATGAATAAACAAATAATGTACACATCAAATCCTCGAGGAATTTGTTCAAGTTGTAATTTGGCCATGAGGTATAAGGTAGGGCAAAAGAAAGAATAAAATGCTCAAAACATGTTTGATTAAGGCATGAATTGTTCAATGAATATATACCTTCAATTTTGCTATTTCATTTGATATTTTTTTTTTCAATAGACAACCTCTTATTTCTTTTTGTTTTTCTTTTTTGTACTTCCCTTTTTTCTTTGTTTTTTCTTTTCTTTCCTTCTTTGTTAAATTTTTTTTATATTATAAATAGATCACCCCTTTTCTCAATTCAAATTGCACAAGTGAAGATATTTGTGTTTTCATTTTTAAGGACAAAATTTTAGCAATGATATATGTAACGAGAGACAAAGAAATAGGCTTAAAGATGGTTTCAAGAGAATTATTTCAATAAAAAATTTTGTGACTAAAAATATTAAAGACGTCAAGTTAAGCCTTATTTAGCCTTTCTTTGTTAAATCTCATAACCTATATGTTTTGTAATATGTTAGGATATAATCTTTTATGTTAAAGGGCCATTCTGTTTACCAAGAAAAAACCAAAAAAAAAAATAGCACTAGAAAAAAAAAAAGACAAGGCAAAAAGATAAAGAAAACCAATAGTAGAAAAAAAAGACGAGTGGAATGCAAGTGTCTTATGTTTTGTGTTGGAATCCTAGTCATTTGTATATACAATGTTTGATCTTTACATTTTTCTTTATAACCCTTACATTAGAGCCTAAAAAAAAAAATTCTACTTGATCTTAGAAGTTGGTATGCTCTCAATGCGCGTGTACTCATTGAAGTGATTTTGTAATATTTATTATTTATATCTCAGTATTTGACATTCTTTTCATGAAACTAAAATATTCTTTTTCTAATAGCGTTTTTCAAAATAATGTATGCAAGATATTTTTCTTTGATTTATATTAATTTTGCTCGTATATATAAGTATATTTTACATGCACCTACTTCGAAGTGATTTATTTGTTGAGTGCAATATCTTGTGAAATTTGAGTCAAAACATACTTCTAATAGAATTTGAGTCAAGTAAACTTTGAAAATTATAGTCATCTTTAAATGGGCAGGAAGTTTCTTAAACAATAAGTTTTTGAGGTGACTTTAATGATTGCTAGTGTTTTGAACTTTGATTCTTATTCCTGTTAATACAGTAAATTTCATGGTTTTACTTAAACTCTTGGCATTTGAATGAAAGAATTATTATTGAATTTGATGAAGGAAATTTAAAAATTTTATGGGTATATTCATTGTAAACTCTCACGAGGTTTTACTCGTGCACTAGGAATAATTTAGGAGTTTAAAAAGCTTATTGTATATGTTACATGCAAACGAAATTTTCAGTGAAAATGAATTAGTTAAGTTAATTAATTTATTTGGTCGTCTTTTAGTTTTTTTATTTTTAGTGTCAATTTGCTTGAGGACAAGTAAAATTTAAATTGAAGGGTGTGATAAGTCACATAATTTATATATTCTTACTCTTTAATTATATTGTTTAGTTGTTATTTATTTATTTATATTATTATTTTTATTATATATTTGAATACAAGAGGAAAAAGAAAAAATTTCAACTCAAATAGAAAATAAATGTTTACAGAATTAAATCTTTACACAATTTTATTAAAAAAAAATGATGAGATATATATATATATATCTATAAAGGTGTGCACGTGTAAAAAGTGGGCAGCAACGAAAGGTAGAGAAAGAAGTAATAAAAAAAAAGAATAAAAAATCTACTCTAACCGTACGTCAAGGAAGAAGCGGTCGGCCAATAGTATATAAAAAGGGATTAAAAAATCTCTAGGATGATAGAGAAGCGGGGAGAAGAGAAAAGAAAAAACTAAGAGAGAGAAACGGAGAAGCGGAGAAGCCAAGAAGAAGAAAAAAGAAGATAAATATTTAGGACACAAAATTTTAAAGCCTTATTATTTTATGTGTTTAGATTTTATATTTTATTGTTTAACTTTTAATGGATATTAACATTATAAGTGATTAAGTTTTTATATTAGGGTTGAGGATGAAATTTCATGTTTTATAATGACTTGACATGTAATTTATATTTATTTTTCAAACTCATGTTTTGATTGTTTAATATTCTTGTCTAGTTTGAATTAAAATTAATAATTTTAGATATGAATTTAGCTTATGATTTGAGTTTGTTAAATTAATTATTAGTCTGTTATTCATTGGTATAATTTTAAGTATTGAATTTTTTGTGTGATTTGTTTTCGAATGGATACATATGAATTTTTTATGTTGAACATTAAAGTTAGGAAGAATATAGATTAGTTGATTTATTAAAGTGATTTAAATATTGTATTTTTCATCATAATAAGTTTGATTACGACGTTATTATAAAATGAATTAGAAAAATAATTTGAATTCTGTGAAAAGTTAATGCATGTATGTGAATTCTAAAACCTTAATTATCTTAATTTGATTTCTTTCATCTCTTTATTATTATTGTCTAGATTAATTGTTTACGTGTTTACTTGATAATTTATTTATTTATACTCATTGCTAGATTAGTTAAATAAACTCAAAATTTTTTAACTAAATGAGGGTGAAATAGATTTATTTTAATTTATTTTTTAAAATTTCACAAATTTTTATGAGATCGATCTCGCACTCAGTATTCATTACTTCAATCCGATTCATGCACGTAGGAGTATTAAAATTTTATCACATCAAAATCCATCCCATATCCGTTGAGATGACATTATAGAAAACGTTATCCGTTGCAAACTTTCTAGATGGCTTACTTGTGTTTCCCTACAAATGGAATTTGAAACCGGTGAGCACTTCATTTCTTTACGAGTTTCTAGCTTTCCTTGATACCCTTTATTCCAAATTGTTCGCTTGTCACTTAAAATAATAAAAAAATCATGACTATGCTTTCAATTCACTTCACCATTTATACATATGTATCATTATAGAACTTCATTAAGAATCCCAATAATTGTTATAATGGGTAGATCGTAGAAGATTCACAATATTATATCCCATCATTCATTAAATAACAGATTCAACAAATTAAGATCATCTTTCATTCGTATTGGTGATTCAAACTTAAATAGTACATGCAGTAATGATAACTTATGCCAACACTGAACACTTAAATGGAAAACATTATTTCCAAACCATGCGTTCAATGAGAATGAATTGTTTGAACTTTACGCTTCGTTTGAAATTTAAATTTTTAGTCAAAAAAATAAAAATAAAATAATAATTTTATTTAATTTTCTATTACGTTTTCTTTTTTACTTCTTCAACAAAAAATTCAAATTTAAAACGAAACGTTTAAATAATGATATGAGTGGCCCTTCTCTTTTGCTCTCATTGAAGGGCTCAAAAGTCAAAATTGCTCTGGTTGAAGTGTTAATGCTTAACTTTTTTGTCCTTTATTTGTTTTTCTTTTTCCTTCCCTCCTCATGTTCTAAACGGGTTGTAAAAAGCCCAGACTCTACATTCACTTATGCTCTACTAGTACGATCCTTCATCCTTGCATATTTATTGGCAAGGGAAAATTTTTTCGTTTCTTAATAGAAAATATAAGAATTACCTCCGGCAGCGACTGCAACCATTCTCCCATCAATTCCGTTCCCAAACCCCACCGAATCAACCCCATAACCCCCAGGTCTATTCTGAGAAGACAGCAGATGAGGCGGCGAAGCCTGAAACTTGGCAGCATTCATCATTGAATTGGCACCAAACCCCTGCAGAGGCTGCGGTGAGGGCTGCCAGGCGAGGGTTTCAGCCGATGCCTCGAATGATGTTGGCTGAGAGAGAGAGAGAGAGAGAGAGAGAGAGAGGTAAGAGAGAGATATACAGAGAGAAGCTTACCTAATGTTGGTTGAGGGAGGGAGACGGGGTTGGCTGAGATCGGGATACCGACAGGACCAAAGGAAGAGGGAGGGCTAAGGGAAGAGGGAAGAGGGAGGGCTTAAGTCGACATCGGCAGTCGACGATAGTAGGGCTGGGAATTTGGGGAAGGAAAACAAAAGCAAAAGGGGGGAATTAATTTGGAAATGAAACTACGTCGTTTAATCATAAAACGACGTCGTTTCATTAAAAAGCAAGTCTCCAAAAGAGGGGTCGCGTTTAGCTTCTTCACCCGACGTCGTTTTTACCATTTTTAGGCACAGTGGTCCATGCCGTCGCGAATAGTTCCGTCGTAAAAACCTTTATTTGTGTCGGGGCCATTGCCGTCGCGAATAATTGGCATTTGCGATGGCATTTCAGCTGTCGCAAAAGAATCCGTCTCAAATAGCCCTTTTTTTAGTAGTGTTCTCTTTTCCATGATAATATGTTTAATTTGTCATGCTTCAATAATTATAAAATTAAAAAAAAAAAAAAAAGAATCACTACTTGGTTCTTAAAATTAAGAAATCATTGGTATTGTTGTACTTTCACTACAAATATAGACTATATATAAAATCATTAAGATTCAGTGCAGTACCATTCTTACTAATCATCTATAATGGACTAGAAAAAAAGGTTCCTTTGTGTTTATTGGTGGTTCGAACTTCAAAATTAAATTGCTTAGGTATTATACATCTTATGTCAAACTGGCATATTTAATAATAGATCCAAGTCTTAATTCATGTTGGTCACGTTACCACGTATCCTTTTAAGTCATTGGATGAGAATCAATAGTCAAAAATATAAAATAGTGATTAGGCAAGCCTTGATCTGTTTTTCAATTATTAAAGGAATGATATACTAGGGGAGAGGGGGAAGTGTTGACGTTTAATAGTTTTTATTTTTATTTTTTTAATTATTCTAAAGATATTTCAACTATTAAACAAATGAAATCAGTCTTTATAATTAACACATTAATAAGCCAAACGCAAACAAAAATGCCCGGGAACAGAAAAGATTCCTCTTCTTCTTCTTCTCTTTCTTTTTTTTTTTGGCACTGTGGAAAAAAAAAAAGTAATTAAGCTGATCTGCAAGACATTTATTTCTCGCCATATCAATTTGAAGTAGAGGTCCTAAGCCCGTGGGAGGCCTAACAAACTTCACAATTTTTAAATCAAAATGAGCTTCACGGTTTGCTAGAAAATCAGCACAAATGTTGCCTTTTCTGAAGATATGCTTGAAATTGAATCTTCCAAAATCTAATGGATCAAATTCTTAATGAACATTAATAAGACTTCACTTGGCATGAAACTTATGTTATCTCTCTCTCTCTATATATATATATTTGTCACTGTTGGTTGGAGATATGTCAAACTTCGTCACACCAGCAGTTTGGCTACCCTTCTAGCTAGCATGATCACCATATGCCAACCTTTGAAACTTTGGAATCAAGTGTCAAAGCTAATTTCATCATCTACCTTATCCTTGTCTTGACCATATTGGATAATTTCATGTCGCGAATATGAGAAAAATTGTCCCTACCGGACAACTAGTACCCTGATGGAAAGGCTTCCTTTAACCCCGAAAGTCGTCCTGTAGATAGGTTTCTCACCGGTCGCAGAAACTCTTTTAAGAAAAAGGCTTCCATAAATTTTCGTGGCATCCGGATCGGCCGGCACGAAGACCGGCACCTTGGGTACACTTCATCTCCAAGGAGGTTCTCTTAAGTAATCCTTGAATATCCTTGGCCCAAATAGGTTTTCATGAGGATTCTATTGATTAAGCTAGCTATAGTCAGATGTACATATAGGGCTGGGCTGCCATGGCACCCGGCTTTTGTACAACCTTTCTATATAAAGTATAAATATATAAGGTTTCGGTAAAAATTTATTCTACTGGCTTCGACCCGCAATTTATAACTTAAATATCTAATCTAATAAAATATAAATTTTTTATACAGTGAACTACAGATTTTATCCATTTTTTTCATGTGCATCCTAACCCAACAAAAAGAATATTTTGTGGATTTCTAAATTACTAGTATGTGAGTTTCTAATGTACACCATCTAATAAATCTTACCAAATATACATAAAAAGGCTATTTGAGAAAAAGTTGATTTCCTCTTTAGTAGATGATTGGTGTAATAAGAAATAATTAATCTATAGTTTTTTTTGTTATTTGGACAACTTGTATATACTTGTAGTTAAATAGATATTAAGTTTTATAGGATTAAGATTTTTGTATAAATTGATTGTATAGTACTCGACCTCTTTTAAAGTGTTTTTCTTACACATTTGGAGTACTTATATAAAAAAAAGTTTTACTTTTAGCCATATTTTGCTCAGATAGAATGAAAGCTGATTTTATTTTTTTATGTAGAAATCTAGTCTTGCATCCTACTATATATCTCCTACTTGAAGTTAAAAATATGTACAAAAAAACTTAAAAAAATATAGTATTTGTATAACAATTGTATCAATAGACAAAAATTTTTGTTTCAAGTTAGCATCCCTAAAATAAAATCCTGACTTCGCCCCTGCCTATAGTTCTTGTTGTTTTTTTTTTATTTTTTTCTTTTCTTGATCTTGGTTATAGTAGATTTCTTTTCTTTCGGTTGTGTTTCGGCCTGCTTCCAGATAAGGATTGTACTAGGCCCAAAACAATATGGGCTTACAAATTGCTGGTCTGGTGTGATTGGAATAATGGGCCCTACCGTTCCAGAGGCTATGTTTTAATTTAGAATTTGGTGAGGAAATGAAAATGAAATAACTTACTCTTAATCGTGAAATAACTTGCTCTTAATCATTAAATGGAATAATGGGCCTTACCTTTCCTTAGTGTTTTTTTCACTTATATTATATATATTTTAAATAATTAAATAGTATTTGTTTATTTGAGCAGCAATACACAATTGTTTAATAGTATTTGAGCTGTCCTAAGATGCTTTACACCGAAAATCTCTCCTAAGTCTGTTTTTCCCAATTCATTTTCCTCTTATTATTGTATGTGTTAATGCTAATAATATGTTATTATTTTTCCCAATACTAATGTTTTAATGCTAATATTTTTCCCAAGTTAATGCTATATCATTATAATATATGTTATGAAAACAAAAATGCGGTACGTTACGTGATTCAGGATGTGATAGGATAAGAGTAGATTTCTATTTGATATTAATTCATTATATTTAATTTTTTTCCTCATTTAGTAACCATTAAGAAAACAAATATAAAAACTTTTAAAATCTCATTCCCTATTATAGTGAATCGAAAGTATACAATGTATCGATCGCAATTTCAAAATTATAAATCGCTAGTTAATTAGCACTTCTTGGATATATATATATATATATAGTGGACGTGACAACTTCAAATCTCGAGCAGATGCATCATTACTTGAAACTGATCCAAGAATGAAATAAAAATGTCTAGGAAAATTAAAAGCAACAATGAAAAACATTCTTCATTTCATACAGCAAAGACAATCGGATTATTTGGAGTTCTTAAATATTGATTCGAACCCCATGCGTAAATTAAAATTCAAAACATTGTCAACGAGATCGATCCTAGCTGCGCCTCCTAGTTTTGATCTTCAGCATGGCCTACCCCTGGGCTGTGACCGGGACCTGTTTGCCTCACGTCATCTGTTTTTGCTTCCAGACTTTCACCATACATTGATTTCTTCAATAAATCTTTTCTATCCCATCCAAAATTTCCAGAACCATTTTCGCTTTGCATGGAATCCACTTTCTTGGCTGCCAAAGGTGTGGGTTCTTTCTTCGCCTTCTCTTTGTGTTTGTTGAGCTCATAATCGCTTAAGGCATGCGATGATGAAGAAACAAGTACAGGAGAGAGAAACATTGCTGCAAGCAATATTAGAACCTTAACAGCCATAGTTACAGTTTAAAAGTTCATACTGAAAGCTAGTATGTGCATATATATATATATATATATATAGTGACCATTGGGTATTGTATTGGGGCGTTCTCTCATTATGGCTTATTTGTTTATTTTATTTTAGAGTTAATTATAATTTGCACCTTGCACTTTAAACCAAATATCACTTTTAAACCTTAAAATTTAATTATAATAATTAAATCATTACACTTTTAATTTGTTACAATATCAACATTCCGTTTGGAAAATAGACAGAAATTTCAAATGTGATAAACATGACCTTTTTTAAAGAAAAAATTATGTAAAATTCAATAAATTTTCATTCCAAAGACTCACACATATCCTACGTGAGTTGAAATAGGAATTTTTACATGTAACATAATTGCATTATATACATCACAAAGTTAATTATACTCATAATTTTAAAGTGATATGAGAGAAATTTGTTATAGATTATTATAAAGAAGCATGAATTTATATTTTTGTTCATTAAAAAAGGCAACATGCTTGTCTTATTTGAATTTTTCTTCTATTTTCTGAATGAAAGTTAATAGAAGATTGATATTGTAACAAAATTAAAAGCGTAATGATTTAATTGTTTCAATTGAAAGTGAAGATTCTAAAATGAGATTTGATGTAAGTACAGAAATGCAAAGTATAATTAACTATTTATTTTATTTTTTTGGTTAGTCACTTATTATGGGTTATACTTTTCTAATTAGGAATCTTAGAAAGTGTTCAGTCAACTTCAAAGTCAGTTCAAATGGCCAAGGTGGGACTTCTAGATATGATTAGCGGTAATCTAAGTATTATTTCCTATCATACGAACAAATCATACCATGACGCATCGCGCTTGCTCCAACTTGCTAATTTTATAGTCGAACACCCTCGAATCTTTGTCTCCACGAAAACCCAAAATAGAAAAAGTTAGCATTAAGCGAAACCTACAAGAACACTTTGCAGAGTTTAGTGATTGACTAAAGAAATCGTATCTTTGATTTTAATTAAATAGCCAAAACCAAGCTTAAAAGTGGAGTCTAACATTGATCATGCCAGGGACTTAAACTAACTTAACGGCCACTATGTGTCTAGTGCATGTGGGTCCAACTAATGACTTACAATGCATTACAAGTTTTTGTAAACACTTAGGCCTCGTTTGGTAACGTTTTTTGTTTTTATTTTTTGTTTTTTTTTTAAAAAAAACAAAAAAGCCGTTTGTTTAAATTTTTTTTTTGTTTTTTACAAAATTCGAAAAAAGAAAACTAAAAACATTAAAATGGGTGTATTTTCTCTTACAAAAATATTGGTCTAGTATTATTGGCACAACGATAACCTATAAACGTTCATCATCAAACCACAAAAAACACACAGCAAAAACACAAAATAAAAACACACAACAAAAAATAAAAATTGACAATATTACCAAACGGACCCTTAATTTTTGTCCAAGCATGACAGCTTTGAGATTCCATCTTCGTGGTGCCCAAGAATCAATATAGAATAATCTTATATTCTGTGTGCATGCCAACCTGTCCCGCCCTTTTACTGCAAGATTTGAAGCTTTGTGTCTGTGTTTAGTCTTAGTATTGTCGAAAAACTCTCTCTCTCTCTCTCTCTCTCTCTTCTCTCTCAGTGTCTAGATACATTGAGGGGCGTAGATTTGACAGGCTAGATACATTCAAGGAGAAATGGTTTAAGAACAGACACATGTTGCCGATTTGGCCTATGGGACTCCCAAGGGAGCATTATAAGCTGTGCTGGAATGTACAAAATTAGCTTATTGTTTCTTTTCTCTACATTAGATAACTGGTAGAGCCTTGAGCGGTGGTGATATGAAACCATAGATGCTTGATTTAGCCAATATTGCCCAATTATTGTGAAAGTATTTTCTTGATTTAGGAAAATGATGCTTTGGTAAAACTCTTGAAAAGATTTGAACCCAAATCAGTGGGATACCATAACATCCAAAAAAATTTATTAGCACGGAGACTGCTACATTTAATTTTTTGACAAAATGGGTCAAGGGTCACGTCTAGCATTTCCTTCTTGACCAATGTTAATTTGGTCGCCAATGGGCATGCATGATTTCATAGAAAAATGCTATTCTTATAAGAAATTCAAACAAAATTTGCATGCAAAATAAGGTACAATTTTGTAATTAAAAGTCATTATGATATGTATTTATTTTGAAGTAAAAGATTTTTATTAAAACACATCATTTTGTATAGAAATTTCGTATAATTTTTTTTTTTTATATAACATTACTCTAAGTCATATGGAAAATGTTATTTTTACAAAAAAAAATAATATAAAATTTACATACAAAATGATGTGGTAGTGACAATGACAGTTTTTTTTATTAGAAGCCATTATGGTGAGTATTTGCTTTGAATTAAAAGTTCTCATTAAGACACATTATTTTATTTATATGTTTTTTTTATAATTTTTTTTATTTGTATGGCATCATCCATGTCATATATATGAAGCTGTTTATTATTAAGCATAGATGCTCACTATCTTGAATTACAAGTACCATCGACAAATTAACTGTAGTAAGTAATAGAGGAATAGTTCCTGATAGCATAGGACATCTTGAAGAATTGATATACTTCAGTGGAATATATATGACAATTACGTTTGCACACTCATTGAACACTGTCATGGTAGGATCAAATGAAATGAAGGACCAAGAATCACCAGCTCTTGGGCCTTCCTTTGAGAGAGAGAGAGAGAGAGAGAGAGAGAGAGGGGCTCATAAGCAACAATTAAGCATTTATATACAGACGGCATTTGTGCCTCTTTTTTTTTTTTTGTGATTGCATTCCGACGAATATAAACAACGAGAACCTCAATTGTGAAGAGAATGACCAACTCCTGGACTGTGACCTGGTTCTGTGGGTCGAAAATCGTCCACATATTCCACCTTACTCGTACGCTCTTGGGGCTTGCCGCCCGACGGCTTTCCACCCACTGTTGCATTGAAAGTGTTCTTAGCCTCCCTCGGCCATTTATTGCACGGCCTAGGCTTCAAGTGCCTTCCATCAACACACACAACTTCTTTACATACAATCAAAAAGAGAAGGAAAGCACAAGCACAGGCAATTCTAGTTTTTGCCATATCACCAAGTTATTCTAAGTAAGCAATGTCAGAGAGAGACACAGAGAGAGAGAGGTGTTTTGAGAGAGGCCTAAATAACCCTCGTCCAACTGTAGCATTTATACAACGTAGAAAGGGATACCAGAAGCATGTGAGGGTCCTCAGTAGCGGGAAGATTCCGTTGAGATGAGATATATATACAAAAGAAAGAACAAAAAAGTAGAAACGGATGGTTTAGTTTTAGGGTTTAACCCCAACCCCTCATGAGCGAAAAAGCTCGGCGGCATCTTGGCCCTTGCTAGTTGCCTATATTCTGCGTGCTTCCTGGCCAGTGCAACTATCACTTTTAAAATGGATCTCTGTTTGATCAAATGTTTGTCCATCTGTACAGATTGTTAGGCTACCGTTTATGCTATATATTCCTAGGTAGTGTGAAGAAAAAGGAATTGAACCCCATTCTCGATCTTAAAGGATTTGAAACCTCTAAACATTTGTAAACTAACATGGCATTGCCATTGCACTAAAGTAATATATGTTTTCACTGCAAGAAAAAGGACTATTTGCAACGGATTTTTTTGCCATGGCACCATTGCCATTGCAAATACCTTCTTTTGTGACGGCAATGACTCCGTCGCAAAACATATTAATTGGAGACGACACTTTGGCCATAGCAGCCATTCTCGTCATAAAAGAGTATTCAAAATGACGTCGTTTAATGTGTCAAATACGTCCCCTCTTCTTCGACCGTACCTATTGCGATGGGACTACACCATCGCAAATGTTTTTAAGTTAAACGCGTACTTTAGTGATGGGTTACCCAAAACGACATCATTTGGTATCTTCTACTTTCAAAAATTGGTTCCCCTTTGCAAACCCTAGGCTATCTCTTCCTCCCCTCCCCTCCACTCCACGCCTCTCTCTCTCTCTCTCTCTCTCTCTCTCTCTCTCTCTCTCTCTCTCTCTCTCTCTCTCTCTCTCTCTCTCTCTCTCTCTCTCTCTACTGTGAATTGGTTGTATTAATGGGTGCTTTCTTTGTCCAAAAGTGTCACTTCGACCTTTTCACCGTCGACAGGCTGAACCCCCAGCATCGCCACCGCCAAAGGCACCGCCTCTTCCACCAGATGTTGCCACCACCAACCGCCGTCCTCTTCTGCCCCTCCATCATCAATCACTTGCTGGCCACCGCCGGCCCCTCTTAAGCTCCCTGCATGCGAAACCCTTTTTTGCATCCTCTACCCGGCCACCAAGACCAGTGGCATCATTGAAAAGGGCGGTGCTATCATCCGCAAGGTCCACAAAAAGACCGGTGCTAGGATTCACATTAATGATTCAATTCCCAAATGCGAAGAGTGCATGACTCTCATTGTAGCCAACACAACCAAGAAAAAGAGTACTTCTGCAACTGAAGCAAAGCAGAGCACTGACAATGTTGATGCAAACGGTAGTGAGTCGGCAAATTCTAGCTCAAATTCAAACAGTGAAGATGAGGGATTGCCAGCGCAGTAGGCTCTTGTTAGGGTTTTTGAGATGATTTTGAAGGTGGATGAAGAAAGAAGTGGGGTTTCTATGGAGAATGAGAAAGTTGAGGAGAAGGAAGGATGAGGTAATGTAGGTGATTGAGCAACGCCCCTGGGGCCAGTGGTGTGTAGGTTGTTGGTGCCGAGTAATCAGGTAGGGTGTGTGCTTGGGAGAGGAGGGAGGATTGTGGAAAGGATATGATGCGGATCGTATAGCTGACGAGTACTTGGAGACGCGGAGGCAGCGATATACCCGGGCCGGGGGTCGGCAAACTTCAATCGACCATAACTTTTGACTCGTAACTCCGTTTCGCCATTATAATATGTCGTTGAAAAGGTATCGACGAGCCGGAGAAAAGAAAAACTAATTAAATGATTTTTTGGCCTAGGAAATCGCAAAAAAATGCTTCTAAGTGTCGTTTTGGCCTGTTTTGTTTTTTTTGGGCCTTTTTTTTTGCTTTGGGCCTTTATTTTTTTAATTAATCCGGTTTGTCCAGAGTTTAGGGTTTCGTGTCGCATATTTATAGTCTTGTTAAGACTCTTTTTCAGCAGTTTTGGATGTTTAATAAAGCTTACTTGCGTTTGCACTTTTCCAATCATTCGGTATTTTCTACGAAAATCAATGAGTGTTTGATACCCTAGAACCTAGCATTCGTGGTGAATCGATAGGTTGCAAGACGACTCTGAACCCGGTATTCGTGGTGAATCAACGGATTCGAGTGTATTATCTTGTTCTTTACTAGCCGCTGCATCAGGATAAGACATGACAATGGCACTCAAGTTAGAGTTTTGACCAAGGATCAGATTCCAGTGTGTGCATTTTTGGGCAATGAGTTGATTCAGGTAAATTTTTGTTTCACTCTTTTTGTTTATGATTTGGTTTTGAGATTGGTTTATTGCTTCGTGTTTATGTTTATAGGAATGAAACTGTTGAAACAATTGAGTTTTGCAACTTTTTTTTGGTAATTTATTATTGTTTATAGTTCCAATAGTGGATAATCAGACAAGTAAAGCCCCAAGAATTGGGACTAAGTGTTTATAGTTCTATTTCAACAGCATACTGAAGAAATAAAGAATTCTTCTTCCTAGTACATCAATTAAAGGAGTTTGTGGTAGACTAGTTGCTTATATGCTTAGGAAATGCACTTACCTAAATGTGTACCTTGCTTGAATAAGTTGTCTTTATCCAAACCTTTTGCTGGTTCTACTAAATGTGATGAGATTGCTAGAATAATTTTTCTTGATTAAGTAGATTGCTAGAATCATTCAATTTTTGCTGGTTCTACTAAACCATTCTTGTTTTTTAGTATTGTTCAGGTTAAGGCTACAGGTTGATTTTCTGCTGACCTCAGATTTTGTAATTTACATTTTCATTGACATGTAGTGGCCAAAAGGTCATCAATTTTCGATGATCCAATGAAGGAAATTCAAGAATTAACTGCCTTAATAAAAGATGACATCACAGCACTTAACGTGGCAATTTCGGATTTGCAAACCCTACAAAACTTGCAGATAGCTGATGGGAATTATTCAGAAGATAGAGTTGTTCATTCTACAAATGTTTGTGATGATTTGAAAAACAAACTTATGGGGGCTACAAAACAGTTTAAGGATGTGTTAACTACCATAACAGAAGTCGGTGCTAAGTGGCCAGCGGTGTCTCTATTTTACTTCCATATATTGTTACCGTTGTCATCTTCATCAACTTTCTTCTCTTTTTTCACAGAATATCAAGGCTCATGAGAGCAGAAAACAGATATTTTCCACAAATATGGCAAGAGAGAACCCTTTGAGGCATCCTATGAAAATAGTTACTGAACCACCTCTTTGGTCCACTACAAGTTCATCGGGGAGTTTGCAACCATCAGTATAAGTTTTCCTATGTTATTAGAATGAAAGACAAAGGAAGAATTCAAAGGATCTTTGTTAATTTGCTTAACATGGTGTTAGTAGATTAAGTAACATACTATTTGGCTGGCTTTCTTGCTTGGCCAGTGAGATCTCTTTGACTAAAGACTTTGTGTAGAGCTTCCATGGTTATCATGCATCAATGACTGTCATGTTAGAGACTAAATTTATTGCATCATCTTTAGTCTTCTTCAATAGATATGTGGATTCATCACGCGTGTATCCCTGGATCTTTAAATCTAAAGAATGAAATATGCATGTATTAAGTTTAGATGGAACAGTAATGGAGGCAACTAATTATAATATGATTTTCTTTCATTTCGACTTTGATATACTAGATTAATGTCTTTAGATTGCCTACACATGGTTGTTCACTTTGTTTAATTGCATTAATCATAGAAAGCTTCTTGTTTAATCCCTTGGTGTTCATCTCATCTATATAGTTCTACGCATTGTATGTTCTACCCCCAAATAGATATATGTGTTGACATTAAATTGTCTGCATATTTTACCTTTTATATTCTCTTTGATGAGTGTCTTCCATAGTTTTAGTGCTAGTTGCCCAGCATCAAGTTCATCGTATCTGTTTGTTTTGTGAAGCTGAAGATTCTTCTTAACTTGTTCTCCCTGTTGCCCCGTTTTTTCAGATCACTGCCAAATGGAGTTCAAGTTGGAAACCAATTGAGGTATGTTATCACATCATTCTATGTGTTAATATGAGTTTGACCTTCGTATTTTTCTGTCTAGCTTGACCATATGTATAATAAAACCTCCTCAAATCTTTAATGCTCCTTGCAAATGTCAATCTGTGGAAGTATTTGGTTCTGTGTGTTTCTTATAGACAACATTCCTTTACTATTATAAACTGCTTGAATTATGTGGTCTTTGCTTGTTGATTCTTTTGACAACTGATCAAGGACTGTGTCAAAACTCTAGAAGCTTTAAATCACCCTCTGGGCTCCATCAACTACATAAACAAATAGTATGGGTGAGTGAGTGGGTTTTAGGCTGCATGCCATCTGATGAGATTTGGGTGATGTAAGCTATTTTTGTGGGGAGTTATTGTCTATTGTGGGCCTCCATGGTAGAAGCAACTAGGGGCTGAAAGTTGGTGGTTTAACATGTGACGGATGTCAGCAGTTCAAATTGGGTAAATATCCCTAAAGCTACTAGGATGTCAGCAGTTCAAATTGCAAACACTGTGTTTATTGAGGAAAACATGAGTAAATTTATCACAGTAAAGGAATCAATTGAAGGCTCATAACGAATAGTACTAACATGGGGCAGAGCACCCATGACCATTTTGATAGTGATTCTGCTTTTGCAGAGGCAGACACCCATGACCATCACATGATAGAAACTAGCCTTGAGAGGTGCAAAACTGCAAGATCCCCAAACGTAAAAGTTTTTTTACTTGAAGATCCTATATTACTCGGTGATTTTGCTTTTGTGTTGTGGTGAAAGTTCAAGATCTTGCGATGACTTTCCAAACTAGCCCAACTAAAACCTGAATTTTCTTTCGCATGGTGCCAATTTCCCTATATTTCAGAAATTTTTTTTTATGTAATATCAATGTGTATTTTGCATGTTATAACAATCACTGGATGGTTGATCTATGATTTATGCTGTCACAGTGTTCACACATTTTTTCCTATGTACAAAGCTCCCAAAATTTTGTTTAAGACTGATCTTTAGTTTTTCTGGTTTCTTCATTGTTATTGAGATGTTACATGCCATGCTTCTCATAGGTTGTATCATAAGACATTGATTTTAGCCATTACCTCGTGCTATGAATCCTACCAGGCGTATGCTAGTAAGTAGTAACCATGGCCGACTGACCTTAAAAAAGAGTTGTGCTTGACAGAACTTACATCAGGAGAAATATGGAATACAGATAGGTTCAAAACATTTTAGTCCTTTTTCTTCAGTTTGTTAATTTTAAAAGTTAACCATAAAATTTTTGCACAGTTTCAACACTATGTTGCATTGATTAAGTTGAGTTGCAATTGTAATTTTGGTTTGTAGGTAGACATTCACTGGAATTTTGTAATTGAATTTTCCCCCCTAAGAAAGTTTGCTTTTTTGTTTAATATATTTGCTTCTCCTTTAAACTTTTTCCTAGTTAAATTACAATGCCACACAAGTTTTTTCATACTTGATTTATTGTTCATCCTCTTGTGATATTATTGTCCAGGTTGGATTTTCTCATTCAAATCTCCTAAGAACCATTATTCAACATGCTTGTTTAAGGTTTCCCAGTCTAGCTTCATACAATAATGTGTCAAGTCCCTTGCCTAGAACTAGAAGATCAAAATCTTCACAACCCACTGAAGTGTTCCCCAAACGCCAAGACATTCGCAAAGTTTTTATCATTTTTGGTGGAGACACTAAAAATGACAAAAACTTACTGCCCTAAATGTGAAATTTCTAATACGAATCCATTGACAGAAATTGATAGAGAACCATTGAGTCCAAATTACTAAAAAGTTTTTGTTCAAAATGCCCAAAAACCTAATGCTCTATTAGAACGAACTCGCAAAAGCATTAAAACTGTTGAAGAATCTGTTGGCCGACATGTAACTTGACATTCTTGTGATGTAAATTATCTTTTTATTTCAATAAGCCCATTTATTACATGCATATCTATTATTTTTTTTTATTGTGTTATTATCATATCTAATATTTATATATTTTTTTTTCAAGTTATTCATAAAGACTAGGTGCATGGATGATATTTTTGTATTGGCTTATTTTGTACTAGACTAGAAACTCGAATTTGGTTGTATGGATTCTTGATTTAGGTCCTTTTTTGTTGTGAGAGACTATGTACTTTGTTTTTTTTTTGGATTTTGGTGGTTTGTTTGGATATATAGAGGTTAAAATGATATATTAATTTTGTTAAGTCTTTTTTTTAAGCGTTTTGGTTTTAATGAATACATGAATTTTGTTTCTTTGATCATACACTTTATCAAGTAAAATAAAAAATTACAAAAATCACTTCCAATATAAACCAAATTTTTTTCATTTATTAGCGACTGTAAAAACTGTCGCTAAAAGTGAAGTTCTGTAGCTAAAGAAGATTAATTTTCTAGTTGATTATTTGCGTCGGCTAAATAACCGTTGCTAAAAGATTTTTTTCTTGGTAAAAACTATCAAAAGTAATGGTTGCAATAAGTATTAGTGACGGCTCAACACCGTCGCAAATACTTATTAACGACGTCATTGTAGCTGTCGCAAAACAAACCCAGCCCGTTGGTCACTATTTGCAACGGGTACTTTGTCGTCGCTAAAAATCTCCCTTGTCGTCGCTCAGCCATCGCTAAAAGTATTTGCGACACTAGCATTTGTGTCGCCTACAATACCGTCGCTCAGCTATTACTAATAAGTATTTGCGACGGCATTTTGACCATGGAGCCGTCGCAAAAACCTTGTTTTCTAGTAGTGTATTTCTTGTTTTCTTTTTTCAGATTTTTTTAGAAAATCTTAAATGCAAGATGGGTAATGTTATATAAACAGAAAATTCATATAGATTTTAATACTAGAATGATGTGGTTGAATGAGTGTGATTCATTTAAGAACAAAACACCTATCTTGGTGACCTAATTATGAAAATGCCACTGCCACATCATTTTGATAAAATTTTTTGTATAAATTTACTATAAGAATAGCATTTTCCATGCAAGATTGAGCGTTACAATCTTATGAGATCTTTCCAAAGTGATTGGATCTTCAATATCTAATTTAGTCATGATCTTTTTGACAGATTATATAACCTTTGAGAGAACTCAAGGGTTGCAATAAGGTTTAAATATATGGCAGAAGTTGGAGGCTTGATGCAGCGGCTGTTGAAGATCAAAATAATACACTTAAATCCGTTGATTCACCACGAATACCGGATTCAGAGTCGTCCTGCAACCTATCGATTCACCACGAACGCTAGGTTCTAGGGCATCAAACACTCGTTGATTTTCGTAGAAAATACCGAATGATTGGAAAGTGCAAAACGCACACAAATTTTATTAAACGTCAAAAACTGCCGGAAAAGAGTCGCAACGCGACTATAAATATGCGACACGAAACCCTAGGCCCGGGACAAACCGGATTAATTAAAAAAAACAAAGGCCCAAAGCAAAAAAAGCCCAAAGAAAACAAAACAGGCCAAAACGACACTTAGAAGCATTTTTTTGCGATTTCCTAGGCCGGAAAATCATTTCATATTTTCCCCTTGCTCCGGCTCGTCAATACCTTTTCAACGACATATTATAATGGCGAAACGGAGTTACGAGTCAAAAGTTACGGTCAATTGAAGTTTGCCGATCCCCGGTCCGGGTATATCGCCGCAT
Source organism: Euryodendron excelsum (assembly GCA_033060915.1). NCBI lineage: Eukaryota > Viridiplantae > Streptophyta > Magnoliopsida > Ericales > Pentaphylacaceae > Euryodendron > Euryodendron excelsum. Next base: position 12,086,551 of record CM065383.1, read on the forward strand.
TCGCGTCTCCAAGTACTCGTCAGCTATACGATCCGCATCAAGGCTCCACTAATTCCCACTACTCCATGCACCTTCCCACTCACCATGACAATCAATTTCTGTTTATTTGGACGGTTCCTGTGAGATTGCCTTTATTTCTAGGGCTATTAGATACAAACCCAACTTTACAGCCACAGCCTAGATGGCCTTTTGCACTTCCTACCTCGAAAAAGTTTGTGAGCTAACATGATAATTAGCGACCAAATATACAAAGATTTCTTTGCAGTAATGCAAGTTGGAATTACAAAAAAAAAACAAAAAAATCACAAAGTTGGTCTCCCTGCTTGGAGGAGTTAACGGTGTATACATATACTGAATATACTATAAAATTTAAATCAGTGTGCCAGACAAAATTTAGTGGACCCAAGTTTTCTTAGTCCAGTCCACTTTGATTCCCTTGTGATATGTTTTAATTTCATTTTTCTTCACATTTTTGGGGCTGATGAAGGATTTCTATATATATATATGTGTGTGTGTGTGTGTGTGTGTGTTGCTTCCTTCTTGTTTTGGAAGCAGCTCGGCCGCAGAACATGTGGTTTTCAATTAAATTCATCCTCCGTGTTGGTGCACATTGTTCTACGTTCCCTAGCAGAACATGTGTTTTTGCTTTTCTTTTCATTTTTCATTTTTCAATTTTTTTCTTTTCTTTTTCTTTTGTAAATGGGACTAATTAACCCTGTGTGATTATTGTAGATGTATATGTAGGATTCGGATCATAACGATATGAAGTTCTTTGTATTGAAGGAAGGAATATGAGTTGATTTATTTGCTGCTTACTAGACTATTTTCCAGTAAGTTAGTTGTCAATAGGAAAACTAATTAACAGCTCAATTTACCAAATCATCCTAATTCAATACCATGCCAATCTATTGGCCGGACACTATATTTGTCATACCGCCTCATTTTACTGATGTGGATGATGAACTAAGACACCGAGGAACAAGTTATTCGCTAAGATTTGCTAACTATCTTAAAAGCAGAAATATCAACGAGGAAGTTTGAATAAAAAAGCTATTTTACCTTTTTTGATGACTTGATGTAATTTGATGCTTGCGGAAAAGCTTTCATAGGTTTTGTCGCATAAATTAGCATTTGCTTACAAATTATGAGGGTGGCACAGGCCTGAAAATATTTGGTTTGGATTGATATCAAGAACATTGATAGGGCAAGGTTCTTTTCTCGTTGGAAGACAGCATACTAAATTGAGTTAAGAGGAGTCAGCTAGATTAGGCTGAAAGTAATTAATTATCTACACATTAAATACAGTGCATGCTGTCTTGATTGGAAGTGAAATATATACAATCTTCAATCCACTACAAGAAATGTGACTTTTAGTGGCGGTAATATTAATGGCGGGTCAAAAACTGCCTTTATTGATCTTTATTAACGGCGGGTATACTACTGCCGTGATACATAATTATTAACGGCAGTTCATACCTACCATCGCAAAATAAATCATCATTTAGCTATCCAAGACTGGATATCCATTAAATAAAACCTTTATCGGCAGTTTTTGAAGAACCGCCTTTAAAGACAAAGCCAAACGAAAATGACATTGGCCTCTTTTTTTTCCCTCCACCTGAAATTGCATTCCCTCCAAATCATACTTCCCTCAATTGGCGTCAGTCGACCCTCCTCTCAAAGAAAGCCAAGGCAGCCCTCTCCTTCTCTCAAAGAATCTCACAAATGATTTTTCAATGCAATGGTAAGCATACTCTTCAATCTCATCATTTTCCCAAAATTTTCCCAATCTGTAAGTCTCTCTCTCTCTCTCTTAGTTTTTTCTAGATTCTTTGAACCCTATGCTCTCTTATTATTGTGAAATGTTAGAGGCTTAACAATTTTGAACCCTAGGTTTCATGAAGCTTCAATTAATTTTGAACCCTAGATGTGAATCCAAGCCTTCACTCTTCGGTTTTTTTGTTTTCGATTCTAAAGAATGGGTCGTTATATACATCAACACATGCATACCCATATGTTATGTGTATAAATATGCATCAAGCATGTGCTCTACCAATATCATATTTGGGAATGGTGTGTTCAACCTTTTCTTTGTTGTCAATGTAATATTTGGGTCAGAAAATTTCATATGCTTACTTGTGTCATTTCTTCTATACTATGGCTTGTGCACTAATATAATTATAGATATCAAACCTTCATACGTTTTTTGTCCTCTAAATATCTTTTTTTTTTATTTTGGTTGTTTTCTTTCAATTTTTTTTATTAACTTAAGTTAAAAGGTAAAAAACCATCACTATTGGGTTTTTGGTCTCCTTTTGATGGAAATTATTTTGTGTTCATTATTTGAAAGTGATACTCTATTTTTCAATTTTTTTGTACCATTACTAGATTCTTACAGTGAATTTTTAGCTTGGATTGAGATGATATTACACTTTATGGCCAGTCAATGACGGCTAAATTATGTGTTATTGTTTGTAGCTAGCTGAGACTGTCCAACTTTTAAGCTTTACAATCAGCAACAAGGCAACACCTATTTCATTTTTCCTTTAAAGCAATATCCTAGTCATTAGATTTTTTATTTTGCAAATTTGTAGGAGTTACCAGATATGTTTGTTATGGTTAAATTACAAGATTTAATTTGCATTGTAGCAATCCTAGTGGCTATAGGTTTGAAATAACCTACAAGTGGTAAATCTTGGTTGTATAGTACTAGGTGAATATTGCCTCCCCTAATTTTTTTTATGGGACTAGGGGCTGAAAAAAAATTCACACTGCTACTAGGTTTATGTCAGGTTATTTGAATCAAAGGGTAACATAATTGTGTGTTGGAGGCACTCATAAAGGCACAATACTTGCTGAATTGTACCTATTATTGGTTATTTGCATTGAATTTTTTCAAATGGATGATTAGGAATTTCTTTCTATAATCCTTTTTAGTGATTACATAAACTTATTCACATTCTATTTGTTGCCTTTCTAGAATAACCATTATGCCTAACCTGCAGAACAAAGTAAAGGGGTTGCCTTTGAACCTTGATTACCTATCAGAGTCACTTTACGAAAATGGCTATAACTCTTTCTAAAAAACTTCAATTGATGCATCATTTTTTTTTTTTTGGAAATTAGACTTATAGATCTTTCCAACTATGTATGGATCAACTGTTAGAACTCTCCTAGTTAAATCTGATTTTGATGCAAAGTTACCCCAAAAATCATGACTGCACATTTCTTCTATTTTCTTTTGGATGCTGACAATTCAACTCCAATGGCTTGTAAACCTAATTGAATTAGGCTTGGGAACTATGAAGACCTCCCGTGTTAGTCATACTTTTACCTTTTGAGCTGGTACTTTATAGTAAAAAAAAACCAAACACAATTTGAAGCCTGTCTTACATTTAAGAAACTAAATACAGTTTGAAGTATCTAATCAAATATGTGCTGTAGTTATATTATGCATGGAAGTTGTGTCACATGGTTTAGAATAGAAAACAAAAAATGATTTAAGCTCGCTACCCTACGGAAATCCACCAAGGGATAAGAGAAAACAAAAAGAACTCTTTCTTCTTAGAAAGCCAAAGGCTAACTCTCAAACATAATCTGAAAATTCTCTACTTTCATTACCACTTGCAATAGCCTAATAAATACATATCTTATTTTAATAAACACACATGTACTTTGACATACATGCACACTTGATTGATGACAAATAAAAACAACCAACCTTTGACTACCACCATTTAAGGAGAAGACAAGAAAAACATGTAAAACACATTTAAGACTCTTGATAAAACACACCTAACAACAAGGAAAATCAAAAGAGGTGGGCTGCAGAAAGTCTAGAAGATTGCTGAATTTTCGGATGTGCAGACAGCTCAAACACCCTTCAGTAAAATAGTCATATCTCTCTTCACGAAACAGCAAATCATGCTCTGTTTTTTTTTTTTTTTTGTTGGAAAGTAGATTCATAGACTTTTTCATCGATATAAGATTTGCACGTTGATTCACTTCCAGTAGATACAGATTTTATTGCAAAATCAGCTAAAAACAGGGCCTACACAGCTAAAAAAACAAGTTTGGCAGCCCCTCTGTTTTGACCATTTGGCTTATTGTTTTTAAGCCAATTTTGACTGAGATCCTTCGGTATCAATTAGCAATTAAGTTAGTGTTTTCAATAAATTATTTAGTGGAATAAATTTTTTCTGTTTCTGTTTTTAATTCTTTTCTGTGTATGGACTTTTGGTTTTGTGTGGATTAAGTTCTAGTACACAGATATCTTTGGGAGCATTATTTATGTTCTATCTATCTGTCTGCCTTTCCATTTGAAGTTTAGGCATCACTTTACTATGTTCTGTTGTGTTTGTCAACAAACAGCTTGGCACTCTAGTACTTTGCTGGATTGTCTCTCTGTATCCATCAGATTGCTCTTGACTGCTTTTTGCTAAATTTGTGATATTAAGAACTCGCCTACGGAATTTATTTCTTTTTCTTTTACTCGGATTTCTTACATTTCTGTTCCTTTTTTTTTCCAGTTCAGTGGAAAATCAGTAGGCATTATTGGACTGGGCAGAATTGGCTTAACAATTGCTAAGAGATTCGAAGCATTTGGCTGCCCAATCAGTTACTATTACCAAAGAAAGCTTGCTCTTGGAGTTAAAGGTGAGTTTCGGTCTTCCCTCTTTGTGATTGTTTGGTTATGTGTGTTGGGTAAACATTGTTTGATGAAATGTGTCTGTGAATGAATATCATAGTATTAAAAAATAGGACCTGATGCTAAGTTAATTGTCTTCCCTCTTTGATCAGTTTGGTGTCTCAAACCTAGACTTAGCCCCTTGTTTATTATTTTGTGATTGGAGAGTTTATTAGAAAAAAAATTTAGTACATATATTGCAACATTGTGTGTTAGACAAAATTAGAGAGAATATCAAAGGCTGCTACATTTTCGAATTCTACAGGCAGCTTTGACACTCTTTAGTAAAACAGTCATATCTCTCTCCACAGTCCAGGAAATCATGCTTTGTTTTTTTTTATTAGAAAGTAGACTCACAGAACTTTCCCACCATATAAGATTCGCATGCTGATTTATTTCTAGTAGATTCAGATTTCACTCTAAAGTTAGCTAAAAAACAGGGTCTGTGCTTTGTTTTGAGAAGTTGGACAACCCCTTTGTTTTTAACAATTTGAGGAAAACATAGGCCCTAAACTATTCAATTGTTCTTGCAATATACATACCACTCTATTATGTATTATTGAAGGAGACAAATCATTCCATGAATATCACTTGGTGAAAAAAAACTGAATTTATCTAATTTTCTTTTTCCTCGATTGCCATTTTGGAATGTGTAGCTTGGACTTCTAATAACGTAAAATACAATACATTAATATTGCATATTTTGTCCTATTTCTAATGCTTGATACTATTAATAGGTAAATTTCTTATTTGCTTAGTCATTTTTTCTGTGTATGTAGATTGAGAGGAGATAGATGCGCGCATATGCAAGGGTTGACATGTGGGACAGTTGGTTTTGATGGTCTATTGAACTTTTGTAGTGGTTCACATTTTGGAGTCATTGGTTTTGACTTGTATAAGTCTTTTGTCTTGAAATTTATCAAGTTAGTGTCTATTGACTTATTTTGGTACATTGACATTTTTGGCAATGAAAAAATTTTAACTTTTTGTATTGGTACATGTCATATAGTGTAATATAAGATTTTAGTGCTAAATTTATATCATAATAAATATTTATCTTTATCACTGGTAATATAGAGTTGCCATAGAATATATATTTATTAGAATAAATGAACTTTTAACTACGGTTAAGCCAACCACCACTAATAGTATACGTAAATATGAACGGTTAATTTACAACATTTTACGGTAGTATGACTACCACCAGTAATGGTATAAGTTATGACGGTGGTAATCAACCATCGCAAATGACATATTTTAGCGGGGGTAACATTGAACCGTCGTTAAATAAACTTAAAAACGTTGATATCAATTGAGGCCGGTTAATACCGCCTTAGAACAGCCATTTTTGGTTACCGGTGGTAGCTTTACTGCCGTATTAGTTTTCCCGACGCCTACCTAGGCGACAGTTGATTTTTTTATTGTGTAACCGCTGCAATATACTTTAGAGGCGGTTGGTGTACCTTTTACCGGCGGTAATTGACCGCCGCAAAAGGCCAATTTCCTTGTAGTGATCTTAATTAAAAATGAATGAAACAGAAATCCATAATACCTTGAGAGAGAGAGAGAGAGAGAGAGAGAGAGAGAGAGAGAGAGAGAGAGAGAGAGAGAGAGAGAGAGATTGCAAAGAAAAACTAATTCAACTTGAAATTAGGCATTCAATATATTGCAGGCTATCTGAACTAGAAGTGAAATATATTGCATACAATCTTCAATCTTGAAAATGAAAATGCTGCCGACAATACATTGCTGTTTATAACACAATGATCCCCACAAGCCGCGGCCATAGAATCTTAGTCATGATCAGAATGACCAACACCAGGACTGTGACCAGGCATCGTGGGTCGAAAAGAATCCACATATCCTTCATCCATAGTTCTAACACCAGATGGTTTCAACTGGCAAGCGCTTGCAACCTCTTTGCTTATTGCAGTGGAATTCATCTTTACACAAGGATTCAAGCACTCCAGAGTCCACACACTTCAAAATCTTTTCCAACTTCAAATTCCTTCCTTCGATACAAACAATTTCACAGAAGAAAAATGCTAGAAGAAGAAACAAGCAAGCCGAATTGATCAACTTGGTCATGGCTAGACTGATATTGATCGATCGAATCAGAAAAGTTGTGTCACCCTAAACAATTAGAGTACTGATCAGGTGAGCTCAAGCTCAAAGATAGAAGAATCAGATGAGAAGGTGGAGGAAGACAAGGAAGGAACATTGCCTCCATTGGTTTTTAAGGAGTACAGTGAGCTATACCAGCCAGCAACTAGATGCATGTGACAAAACTATGGAGATGGACAGCAATATGTCCAGAACTTTTCAAGGTCAATGCTCAGCTAAAATATCATACCAAGACACTAACGTTAGGTATGGTCGCGGCTTAGCTTTCAAAAGTTTTTAGAATAAGAACATCACAAGCATTTTTTCTTCTTTTTTTTTTTCTGCGGTAAACAAGAGCTTCAGAATATTATGCATGTGTATATTATATATGCTTATTTTTGTTAGTAAGTATATATCTCCCCAAAATATATGAGTATGTTCCGGCCGTGGTTCACTCCCCGCTGGTCACCAGTTCAACTTTTCTCACGACCACGCTAGGGGCAAAATCAGGTAATTACTTGGTTTGTACGGGATGAGAGACTACACAAGTTTTGAGATTAGTTGATATTGCTCAAGTTGATCCGAACATCCGGTTAGCCAATATATATATATCCCGCATGTTATACTATGCAATCAAAATTTTCTCACTGTCAGCAGCCGAAAAAAGGATCATGGGTGGCATTGCTGCATCGAAACTATATGTAAAATGGATTGTTTTTTTTCAAGAACAAAAGAAATAAATTGATAGATGAAGGGGTACAGATGGTTGAGGAAGTCTACAAACCAAAAGGTTTGACAGAAGGACCACAACCAGATAAGGGAAAACACCCCACTTCCTAAGTTGAACAGGATTCAACTTTCACAAACACAGAAAACTAGCTTAGCAGGGGGGAAGATTTAAAGATTTAACACCTTCAATACAATGAAAAAAGCTATCTGAATTGAAAACATATCCATAGCATGGATTTTTTCTTTTTTTTAAAAGCAAAATTTATTAAGAATGAAGTAGGAGAATAAACTGAATGGATACAGGGTAGAAGTCAAGACTGACCAAGCAAAGCAAGGCATGACAGAAAAGAGAGCTAACAACCTGAACCAAGAAGCAAAACAGGTAGAAAAAGAAAACCATTGGCAACTAACCAACAAGCAGATTACATGAAGCAAGAAAGATGATTCTATCTAAAGTTTAAGTCCCTGACTTCTTGAATGTTATAGATGTAGCCATGAAGATTAAACTTATCTTTTTGCATAGCTGAAAACATCATAGCATGGATTTACAGCCAACTAAACTTTGATCAGAGATTTAATTGTTTTTCAACAACCTTCATATGTCTTCAACTTGCACAATCATGGGTTCAACTTACCCTGTCTTTTTTAGAGGCTTTCGCCCTCTAATGTACCAAAAAAAAAGTCTTCCATTTTTTTATGAAAACAAATGCCGTGTGCCTTTTTCTCTTTTAAAACAAGTTGGTACTTGCATTCACACGCATGCCCCAAAAATGTGGTGAGAGTTTCTTTAGGGGCTTTTCTTCCTTACATGTGCAGCCCTAACTATTACTGAAAGTTCTTCCTTTTGGCTTACAAAAAATAGAGTATTTATTACCATGGATGTTGGCTGCTAGCAGCATTATATTCTTTGCAGTGAGAAAAGAAAAGCTGCTAATTGTTTTGTAAGTACATCTCAGTGTCCCAATAACTGTAAAAGTTATAGTTAAGGTTGCACATGGAAGGGATCTGGCTCCAATCCGCCTTAATTGCCTTTCATAATCCCATTTTTGAAAGCTGTAGCAACATGAGGGGGTTAACTTTGCGGCTCAATTTTTTAAATCAAGTTGACGTGGAAACCTCCATAGCATGTTCTTCTTGGAATCTTAACTACACAGCTCAGCTACTATGGGAGATTCCAGAGGATTCCACGTTTTCAACTTTGCGGCTTAATTTTTTTTTATTCCTAACACCAAATATTTTTAACTTAATTAAAAGTTTATGCGTGAAGTCTAGTCCTTAAGATATCATGAGCTAGATGACTCTACAAAAGTTATTTGACTTATAAAAGCCATTTTTTTTACTTCTAACTTTCTTTTTTTTTTTTCCGTTTTTCTTCTTTTAAAATGAGGATTTCTAGAAAATGTAAGATAGAAAGGTCATAGAGAAGGAATAGCATGACTCAAGAACAATGATCATGTGATCTTTTGCATGATTTTATGGGCCATCCACTAATGCTAGGTTTGGTTAGGCAAAGGAGCTGAAGAGGGAAAGGAGTTTGGTTCCTTGTTTGTGGGGGTGGGGGAGGGAAAAGAAATGGGAAATTAAGGAGGACTGTCTTTACCATGCGTATGTTGAACTGTCGGACAAAAGACTAGAGAGAGGTGGATTTTTTTAGTATATGTGTGTTTTTTTTTTTTTTTTTGCCCTTTCTTTGCTTAGCAACTATTTTATTCATTAAGAGAATTGATAGTCAAGACTTTATAAAATCTCCTGTTTGATTTACTTAACACACGTATGAGTAGGTGCAGTGAAGTAGTACATAATAAAAATAACCCAATAAGATTGAGGTCGAATCACAGAAAACGAATATAGTAGTTAAAGTCGAATGACAAATGTAATCAAAATAAAAATAAAATAAAATCTTTTTAAGATTTTGAGATGGAGACCAAAAATGCTTATCAAACATAATAAAATAAAACAGACTTGGATTCAATTGATTCAATTACTTGACTTACTTGGAAATAATCAATACAAATTTACAAACTGTCGATTGTTTAGCTTACTCGGACCTCATAAATTAGCAGATAGGTATATTCAAAATAATCAATCATTAGAATATTACTCAGTTAAAATCATGAAACCCTCACCATGTACTCATAAACACTTGGCAATGCTTTGTCAAAACATGAGTGTAACAAGCATAATTAAAGGCATATGTTTTCAAATGTTCTAGGCTAGATACTTATTAAATTATTATTAAAGACCTTTACCATTATTTTGCATATCTTGACTGCTTTGTCAAGGCAGGAGATAATACAAACATAATCAAAAGTCTCAGTTTTTAAAAAGATTTAAATTTTAATTACCAAGAATATAAAAGCAATCCATTCCAGATTAGAATTGAGAGCCTTAGATCCCTACCAAAGATTTTGGTCATAAAACATACCAGACAGAGTACCCACATAAAATATCCAAGCCTCTGGCCAGCGAAGAGTGAACCAATATCTACTCAACTTTTACACTAAAAATATCTATTTTAAATTTGTTCACAATACACGTAGTCATTACGTGCATAAAATATATATGTTTATGCTCGTGCATGTAATATATCAAATATGTGTAAAAACTCTAAATTTTTAAATAAATCTGAAATGAAAAGATAAACCTTGATCAATCATCCCAACTCTGTCAAGCAATATTCTCAATTGGCTCCAAGAATAAAACTAAATACTATTATTAAAAAGATAAGACATGAAAGAAAAATACTTTATAAATAAAAATGTTTATACATAAAGATAACTTACACAACAATAAAATAAAAAACTGAAATAAAAAGACCAAAATTTATCCTAAATGGAATCCCAAAGGGACTTCCTATTTGCTCTCTCTCTCTCTCTCTAGACTCCCCTTTCTGCTGTCCGAATAACTCCTCTATGTATAGATGCTAGAATGTGCAAGGCGCATGTAAAAGATATGCTGAAGAACGACCAGCTTGTTGGCCACCCCTTTTTGTTCCTCCTTTTCCTTTTGTCTTCTTGCGTCGACAGATCCATTTCCTGCCCATATGATATATATTATAATAATATAATATATTATATTATATATAAAGTAAAAAATAAATTTTAATATATTTAAAAGATATAATATAAGATATACACCTGCTCATAAAGATAATGTACATTACTTTACTTTATTTTACTTGATTTTATCTTCAAATCTGGTCGGCGTGTAAACGTTAAAAATATTAAATTTGTATTAAAATAATAAATAATACACAAATAATAACTAACATTAGCCTGTAATTAGGGACTTTAATTGTACTTTTTAGAGTGCAATCACATCACCCAACTAAACTTTTGTTAGTCCCTAGCAAAATAATAAACATGTTTAAAAAGATGAGATCTACTTTCGTAGGGAACACGAGTCCATTTAGCATATGCACCAAATCTTTAAACTCCTAAGTTACTCTTTGTGGACGAATGGTGTCTCTTGATAGTTTTCAGTAATGGTACCCACAAACATCAAAATGTGGCCTGCAAGTGAAGATAATGAGAAAAAATATTACATGTATCAAAACACAAGCATATTCTGTATAGCCTACTCGTTAATACATAAGCAAAATAATGTCTTAAAATAACATATGAGAGACTTTTGTGCGTGCGTGATCATTACATGATAAGAAAAATATTACAACATTAAAACACAGATACATCCTTTAAGCTTTGACCCAACCTCACTGGGTATTCTCTTCGAAAGAAAGAAAATAGGCATCTCATACTGGTTGTCTTTGTAAAACAGTAAATGTAAGATAAAAGAGACAATCATAAAAAAAAATGATGTGAATATATAAATTGAGAGACAACTTGGCATAACTCCATGAAAGAATACTCAATGTTAAAATCACACAAGGCAACTGATAAGTGAATTCTTTACGAAATGAATGAACAAGCAATATACACATCAAATCTTCAAGAACTTTGTTCAGGTTGTAATTTGGCCATGAGGTATAAGGTAGGGAGAAAGAAATGATAAAATGCTTAAAATATGTGTGATCAAGACATAAATTGATCAATGAATACATATCTTAAATTTTCCTATTTCATTTGATTTTTTTTTCAATAGACAACCTCTTATTTCTTTTCTTTTTTTTTTCGTACTCCCCTTTTTTCTTTATTTTTTTTCTTTTCTTTCCTTCGTTGCTAAATTTTTTTTATGTTGTAAATAGATCACCCCTTTTCTCAATTCAACTTACACAAGTGAAGATACTTGTATTTTTGTTTTTAAGGACAAAACTTTAGTAATAATATATGTAGCAAGAGATAAAGAAATATGCTTAAAGATGATTTCAAGGGAATTATTTTAACAAAGAAATATGTGGCTCAAAAGATCAAAGATGACCTCGATTCATTTTGAAAGTGCACAATTGCTCAAAATTTTAAGAATTTAACATATTCAATTACCTAAACAATTAAAACAATTGAATTAAATATAAGTATAATTGAGCTATTGAAAAAGTGACGTGGAAGAAATTTATCAAGAGTTAATGTAAACACTCCGAAAGGCGTGATTGGCTTTAAAGCTTACTTGGTGAATAATCTCCACTTTTGTAATGGTGAAACTGTACAATATATATAAATACTAAACTTGTCATAATATGATAATGAGTGATGTAAAATAGCCTCTTTCTATGTATTAAGATAAAACTTTGCAATTGTATTAAAAAGAAAGGATAAAACAAAATCTGTGCTAACGTGAATGCAAACATGTTTCAACAAATCCTCAAAATCTACATTTGTATTTCACATAAAATTGTACAAAATTATAAAAGATATGCAAATCCCTTTTGTAAATCTCAAGTTCATTAAGAGATTCAAATTGTACACTCATTGGCCTTGCGCATGTTTTTTTTAAAATAAAAATATTAATATTTACAAAATAAATGTTAATTATATTTACAAATAAAGATAAACACACAAATAAAACATTCAAACCTAACACACCCTAAAAAGAATAATCATTACAAAGTCGAGTCAAATTTTTGACATCAAATCAAGATAGTTTACCGTTCAGGTGAAACTCAAGTCTCTTAATGCCTCAACATTTACTCAACTCTTAATAATATCTAAGTAAACCATTTGATTCCCTGACATTAGTTGATTACTCTATTTTCTAATTTTTTTATTAACACATATGTGTCTATTCAGAAAGACAAAATTAAAAAGTCAAAACAAACAACAAACCAATTAAAAAAAACCAAACGCGTCGCCCCAACTAAAGAGAAACTAACTACAAAATTAAATAAACAAGGAAAAACAAAATAGGACAACAATAAACTAAAAACATGCACAACAAAAACAACAATAAAATAAAATAAAATAAAAGTTAGTTCATTAATAACATGTTATGGTGACCTTAGTGTATGATGTCGACCTAAATAAGTAGTGAATCAACCTGAAATAAGGTTATCCACAATAAACAAATAAAAAGAAATACTAAAACTAAGAATTGAAAATAAAACTATATGGTCACCATATCGAGCAGTGTCAACTTGAATATATAGTGAATCAACTCATAAGGTAAACTACAGAAAGAAAAATAACTAAATGTATAAAAATAAAATTAAAGTGCGAAAAGTAAAATATTAAAAATGGTAAACTAGGGGTTATCTGCTCAGGGTTATCCACTTAAAGAAAAGAAAAATAACTATATGTACAAAACTAAAATTAAAGTGCGAAAAGTAAAATGTTAGAAATGGTAACTCAGTGGTTATTCACTTAAGGTTATTCACTTAAAGAAAAGAAAAATAACTATATGTACAAAACTAAAATTAAAGTGCCAAAAGTAAAATGTTAGAAATGGTAACTCAAGGGTTATCCACAGAAAAAAAAAATGTTAGATATTTAGATATATATATAGACAGTCCAACTCCGTCGTCAAGGTAGAGAAACAAATGTTCATGTCTTTACGTCATAGTAAAAGTGTGGGTCAAAATAATGAGGCCTATAATTATTGTATTGGGCTTGTCTGGCAACATGCTGCCGACCTGAGATAGGAGAGGCCCAAATTCACTAGTACCCAGACGAAGGCTCTAATTGTGATAAATTTAATCCAAATCCAACAAAGACCAAGTCGTTGGAGCATATGCAAGTCCATTCCTAAAGGATTAGGACACTAAACAATTATTCGAAAGAGATTAACTCTTAAGAGAAAACAAAATACAATTTCTTATGGGATTAAGGCATTCTAAGCACTATAAATACCCCATACCATCAAAGTGTAAGATACATTCACTTGAATTCTAGCTCTCTAATATTTTATTAAATTTATTGTGGTTAAGCTTGCTAACTTAATCATCGGAGTGCCTTCGGCCCAAAGAGGGTCGAGACATTTTCACCGTCTTCTTCTCTTGCAAATTGTTCGTGTTCATCAATTCGGTTTTGAGAGTTCAACCAGGCTTTCCTAAAAATTCCACCTACAATTGGTGCCATCTATGGGAAGGCCAATACAACGATGAGTACCAGCTATCTCGGAGGAGTTGATCTCACCAACAGGGAATTAGATAATAGCCATGACATTCGTAGTCACAACGCCACACGCCAATCAAGTCAGTATGATGATGATCCGGTGCGGACTCTCAGAGGACACTTCATTAGGTCAGAGATACTATTCCCTGGAGGCAACTGACCGAAAGGACAGGAGGGTCTAGTACGGGCTTTGCAGTATGCCCAAAATTCAAACTACCGAAGGAATTATTAAAGGAAATTAAATTCATCACCATCCAGTGGCCAAGTTCCCAGGAATTTGTAGCTCCGAACAATTGAATAGGAGATCAGGCAGTGGGATGAAGAGATTACCCACCTCAGGTCGCCAATTAAAGCGATGAGGGAAGCAATTACTAGACGAGATGGACGAGTACCTAAAAGATCACCAAATCGGTGGCACAGAAGGAGGTCGAATTCAAGAAATATGAGGCCCCAAGTCGCACGTGCAACAGGGAGTCGAACAGCTAACACAAAGCACTATATGGAATGATGAGAGGATCAGCAACCTTGGAGAAATCGGACAGCAGCAAGAGACCCGGAAAGGGTCGAGCCAGAGCAGTAAGATTGGGACAAGTGGCTGGAAGATTGGCTCGACAATTGAGATAAGCACCAAAAGGGGCGGACAGCTCAAGATATAGCCAGAAGAGCCTTAAACAAGATTGCTTCTACCCCCTTCACAAAAGAGATTAAGACATGCCAACCTCCCAGGAAATTTTCCTCACCAAAGTTCACTCCTTATGATGGCAAGTCAGATCCCATTACCCATGTTCATCACTATAAGCAGATGGTGGCGTTATAGAGCTATAATGAATCACTCATGTACTTAGTTTTCCCTTCAAGCCTGGGAGAGGTAGCTCTACGATGGTTTGACAAGTCACAATCCAGGTCATTGTCAAGCTGGAGACAACTTGCCAAACTATTTACAAATCGTTTCATAGCAAACAGCAAACAACCCAAGGAGGTAGACTACTTGCTGACCTTGCAGAAGAAAAACGACGAGGGATTATGCGTGTATGTAAGGAGATACTAGGGGGCTTATAACGAGATAGAGGACTGCAACGAGCAATTAGCTGTTGCCCAGTTCAAGATCGACCTTCCCAGAGAACACTGGTTAAGGCAATCCCTCATGAAGAAACTAGTCACCCGCATACAGGACTTGATGTTGATGATTGAACATTATGCGCAGGTAGAAGAGGATATAGCACAGCCGATGCAAGAGAAAGTCAGCAAGAAAACTAAGAAGAAAGATGAGCGTGAAAGCAAGAAGCCCAGATGTGAGGAGAACAACAATAATAACATTCAGGGCCCCCGAATACGAGATAATTCCTTCTTCAAGTGGCCTCCGAAGTTGGTAGGAGACCCTATCGCCCGAGACAAGAGAAAGTTCTATTCTTATCATAGGGAAAAGGGGCATCAGACCGAGAATTGCCGAAATCTAAAGAACCATTTAGAAGAATTGGCAAAGGCGGGACACCTTAACCAATACATCGATCGAGAAAAGACAAAGCAAAAGGCAGTGCAAACGAAGCAGAATCTGCTCCCCAGAAGGAAGTCAAAACTGAACTTGTCCGAGAAATTAATATCCTCTATGAATCAAAAGAATTAGCAACTGTAAACCCACACAGATACCAAGCAGAGATTCGGAAAGCAGCACACCTCAGGGAGGTAATGCAGTTGGAAGCCCCAAACAAAAAAGCAAAGGTCAGCAGCAATGCTGAGGCTATAACCTTCACCGATGATGATTTGGTAGGGGTGCAACTACTACACAATGACATATTAGTGGTAACACTACGAGTGGGGGACTAATGTAAAACGATTGCTAATTTATCAAGGAAGCTCCTCCAAAGTAAAACGGTCGCTGACGATGACCTCTTCAAAAGGTTGGGACTGAAGGACGCTGACTTCTAATCATCTTTGAACCCCTTGGTCAGATTCAGCTCAGACTCGATCTGGCTGATGGGAAAAGTAATTCTCCTGGTTACCGCAGGAGGAGTCATGATTCAGACAGAATTCTTGGTGGTTAATGTGTCTTCCCCTTACAATGCAATCATGGGTCGGATATGGTTGCACCTCATGAAAGCCATACCTTAGTCCTATTATCAGTTGATTCGTTTCCTGATTCTTGGAGGAATAGGAGAGATAAGAAGGGACCAAGTAGCGGCTAAGCAGTGCTTCCTGACGGTATGCACCAAGAAGGAAAAAACAAGTAAGATACAGATGATGGAACTTCCCAAAGACACGCCCACGATTGATAATGTCGGGCTATTACTAGAAAACAAGACCGTTGAGGATCTGAAGAAGATTTACATAGATGGGCACAATTAAGAAAAATATTTCATTCTTAGTGCCTCTCTGTCCAAATCTGAGTAGAATTCATTGATCAATCTATTAACAAAGAATATTAAAGTATTTGTCTGGACACCCTATGACATGCCAGGAATTTATCCATAAGTAGCTTGCCACAGACTTAGTGTGGATCCACAGTACCGATCTGTGGTCTAGAAGGGGAGAAGGGCAACTACTCAACATGTGGATGTTATAATAGAAGATGTGAATAGGCTCCTTCAGGCAAGGGCAATACGAGAAGTCTATTACCCACGCTGGCTCTCAAACACAGTGGTGGTAAAGAAGAAAAATGGCAAGTGGAAGGTTTGTGTTGACTTTACCGACTTGAATAAGGCATGCCCCAATGACCCTTTCCCTCTTCCAAAGATGGACCAACTCGTGGATGTAATAGCTAGATTTGAGAGGATGAGTTTTCTAGATGCCTACTGTGGGTACCATCAGATCCAGCTTCACGAAAAAGATCAAGAAAAACTACCTTCATCATCCTAAGGGACATCTTCTGTTACAAAGTAATGCCCTTTGGTTTGAAGAATGCAGGCACCACCTATCAAAGATTAGTCACCAAAATGTTCAAACAACATATCGGCAGCATTGTTGAGGTGTACATCGACGACATGGTGGTTAAAAGCAAGGTCGGCAGACAATACTTGGCCGATCTAAAGGAAGTGTTCACCATCCTTAAAAGCTATAAGATGAGGTTGAATGCCTCTAAATGTGTGTTCAGGGTAAGCTCTGGGAAGTTTCTCGAATTTTTAGTTACACATCGGGGGATTAAGGCAGATCCAAATCAAATAAGTACAATCCAGAATATCCAGGCCCTAAAGAACATCAAGGAAGTCTAAAAGTTGACTGGAATGGTAGTGGCTCTCAACAGGTTCATCAGCCGATCTTCAGATAATTGTCGGCCATTCTTCCAACTTTTGAGAAAGCGGGAAAAGTTCAACTAGAGTCTTGATTGTGACCAGGCCCTTGCCGACCTGAAGAAATATCTGGCTCAACCATTTCTACTTTCTAAGCCGTTGAAAGATGAAGAGCTCTATCTCTATTTGGCAGTATCAGACCACGCGGTAAGTGCCATCTTACTTCGACAACAAGACAGGTAGCATAGACCAATCTATTATGTCAACAAAACTCTTCTGGGGGTGGAGGGTAGATATCTTCCACTGGAGAAGTTAGCCCTAGCATTGGTGATGGCATCATGAAAGTCGGTGCACTACTTCAGAGCCCATACCATCAACGTCCTTATGAACCATTAGCTAAAGCCATTATTCAGAAAAGCCGACTTCTCAGGAAGACTAGCAAAATGGGTGGTGGAGCTGGGAGAGTTCGACATCAGATTTCTACCTAGGTCAGTAGTAAAAGGTCAGGTACTTGCACAATTCATTGCTGAATTTTCTATCGAACTACCCCATTGTGATCCCCCCTTTAAAGTTATAGGAAAATGATAACCATTGGAAGCTTTTTATTGACGGAGCATCCAACGATAAGGGGGTAAGATTGGACAAATTCCTAATCACACCAGATGGTATGGCATTAGAGCAGACAATAAAGTTGGAGTTTGCTGCATCAAATAACAAGTCAGAATATGAGCCTCTGCTCGCTGGACTGTGCCGAGCTATAAAGCTCAAGATTGCCGAGATAGCTATATATTCAGATTCCCAGTTGGTGGTTAGCCAGATTATGGGTGAGTATGTGGCGAAAAATAACAGGATGGCCCAGTACCAGGTAAAGGCAAAAGGGCTGCTCAGCAAACTCAACAAATACAAGCTCCATCAGATCAGCTGCAACGGTAACGCTCATATCGATGCCTTAGTAACTCTAGCAGTGGCCCTAAACTGGGGATCAAAGAGAACAATTCACTTGCAGACACTGCCTAACCCAAGTATATTTCAAGAAGAAATACAAGCCCTGGCTATTGAGCAATTAAGGCCATCCTGAATGGACCTGATCATCTCCTATTTCGATAAGGACAAGCTGCCGGAAGATAAGAACGAGGCCAGGAGAATCAAGAACAAGTCATTAAAGTACTGGCTATCTCTCGACAAAGAAATATATAGAAGATCATTCACTAGCCCCTATCTTCATTGTGTCCACCCTGACAAAGTGCAGGGCATTCTGTTTGAAATTCACAAAAGTATCTATGGAAGTCATGTCAGTGGAAGATCCCTTGCGCATCGGGCTATTTCTCAAGGCTACTAGTGGCCCTATATGAGGAAAGATGCCGCCCAGTATATGCTGAAGTGTGAAAAGTGCCAGAAGTTTTTGCTGATCATTCACCAGCCTGTCGAGGACCTCACAACCATGACCAGCCCTTGGCCCTTTGCATAATGAGGATTAGATATAGTCGGACCGCTACCTCGAGCTCCAGGAAATAAAAGATTCCTTATAGTGGCAACTAACTACTTTACCCAATGGGTGGATGCAGAACCCTTATCTACTATCAGGAAAGTTGATGCTAAGAGGTTTACATGAAAGAACATCATTACAAAATTCGTCATACCCCGTGCATTGGTTTTAGACAACAGCACCCAATTTAATGGCAACATATTCAGTGAATTTTGCAGCGGGCTTAGGATCAGAAATTACTACTCAACACCGGCCTATCCACAGTGCAACGAGCAAGCCAAAATATCAAACAAGACCGTGTTAAATGGAATTAAAAAGAGGCTGAAAAAAGCTAAGGGAAGATGGGTTAAAGAGTTACTGAGTGTCTTATGGTATTATAGAACCACTCCAAGGACATCTACTAGAAAACCCCTTTCTCAATGGCATATAGGGTGGAGGCAGTAATACCTTAGAAATCAGACTCCCTACCATTAGATCGGCAGCATTCGACACCGGCCTCAACGATCAGACTTTAGCAAAGGACCTCGACCTCATTAAAGAAAAAAAGAACGCTACCCTACTCAAAGTTACTAGATATCATTAGCAACTGAGTCGAGCCTACAACAAACGAGTCCAACCAAGAGCTTTTGCTATCGGTGAACTAGTGCTAAGGAAAGTATTGGGGGCAACGAAGAATCTGACAGAAGGGAAGCTTGGCCCAAACTGAGAAGGTCCTTATAGAGTTGCATCCCAAGTCGGCGCGAGGGCAAACCGACTAGAAACTATTGAGGAAGGGCGATAACTACCCCAACCATGGAACGCTCACAATCTCAGGAAGTTCTACCAATAGGAGTCTTCTTATTCCCAAAAGATGTAATCACCTATAACAATACTTTGTTGCATATTATCAATAAAACTAGGAGTTATTCTATAAATTTACACGTCTGATGCCAATCCAGCAAGCAAGTGAAATTACTACTCAATGTTGTCCTATCCACAATACAACAGGCAAGCCGAAATATCAAATAAGACCGTCTTAAATGAAATTAAAAAGAGGTTGATGTAAGCACCCCATTTTTGACCGCTCAGCAGTCTACACTCCGTCCAGACTTATACTCAAGTCAATATAGACGTATCCCAATTAAAACCAACTCTCTAAGTCTAAATCCCATCAGTCCATCGCTTCACGAGAGGCAAAATGACCAAAATGCCCTTAGGGGCATTGTTCTCTCCAATTCGAACTCCAACTCCTCTCTCGAGACAGTTTATTCCTCGAGACGGTTCCAAATCAGGCACGTCTTTCCGAAGACGGTAAGTCCCCTTTTCAATCCCTCTCTCGAGATAGTTTATTCCTCGAGACGGTTCCAAATCAAGCACGTCTTTTCGAAGACGGTAAGTCCCCTTTCCAATCCCTCTCTCAAGACAATTTATTTCTCGAGAAGGTTCCAAATCAGGCACGTCTTTTCAAAGACGGTAAGTCCCCTTTCCAATCCCTCTCTTGAGACAGTCTATTCCTCGAGACGGTTTCAAATCAAGCACGTCTTTCCGAAGACGGTAAGTCCCCTTTCCAATCCCTCTCTCGAGACAGTTTATTTCTCGAGACAGTTCCAAATCAGGCACGTCTTTCCAAAGACGGTAAGTTCCCTTTCTAATCCCTCTCTTGAGACAGTTTATTCCTCGAGACGGTTCCAAATCAGGCACATCTTTCCGAAGACGGTAAGTCTCGTTTCCAATCCCTCTCTCGAGACAGTTTATTCCTCTAGACAGTTCCAAATCAGGCACGTCTTTCCGAAGACGACAAGACCCCTTTTCAATTCCAATCCCTCTCTCGAGATAGTTTATTCCTTAAGACGGTCCGACACGTTTTTCGAAGTAAACCTCTTTGAAACGTTAAGTCCCTTTAAACCTATCGACCGGGACAAGACCCCAAGTCCCCTAGATGGTAGAATGGTCCACCTTTGGCGCCCGCTAGCCCGCCAATGCAGAAATGTCCGTTTAGGCACGCCTTCCGAGAAAGTTGACTTCTCAAGCGCCAAGTCCCCTTTAGCAGCTTCTCGAGATCAGGCAGTCTCGAGAATGATCGCAAACCGTTAGAGTAGCGGAAATACTCGCAAACATCGCAACTGTCAGAGTAGCAGAAATACTCACAAACAGGTCGACATAGGGAATTGCCAACAAACCCCTGTGTCACGACGACCACCGTCAGAGTGGTGGAAACGCTTAAAACCCAGGTCAACACCAGTGCCTGCTAGCCCACTTCGGTGAAAAATGACCAAACTGCCCCTTGGGCCTTTTCTGAGACTTTCTGGTCAAAATGACCATTCTGCCCCTAGGCATCCAAACGCCCCGAGAACCACACCGACGCTGGGTATCAAACCAATAACCTCTTGAGATTGCTTCTTATAGTATTCTCAACCTTATCCTATCTTCCTGGATCATTCCGAGTCAG
The DNA here is from genome assembly GCA_033060915.1 of Euryodendron excelsum. Lineage (NCBI taxonomy): Eukaryota > Viridiplantae > Streptophyta > Magnoliopsida > Ericales > Pentaphylacaceae > Euryodendron > Euryodendron excelsum. Next base: position 12,107,711 of record CM065383.1, read on the forward strand.
TTCCGGCCAACCTGGTACAAAATGACCGTTTTGCCCCTGGTGGGCCGGTCGCCTTTACCGACCACACCGACTCTGGGTATCAAACCAGTAACCTTCTGAGACTGCTTTTCGTAGTGTTCTCAACCTCCCTTTACCTTTCAGAATCATTCAGAGTCAATTCCGGTAAACTCGATACAAAATGACCGTTTTGCCCCTAGTGGACCAGTCTCCTTTTTCGACCACACCGGCTCTGAGAATCAAACCGGCAAAAATATATTTTCAAATCTTTATTTCCAATTTCTAAAACTTTCCAATTTCAATTCTATCTCTTCAAATCCCTTTTAAATCAAATCAATTTCTTTTCAAATCAATTTCCAAATCCATTTTCCAATTCTCTTTTCTTGCACTTACATATCATGCATCATGTCAATTTCTTTTCAAACATTATTTTTCAAGGTGGATAGGATTGAACAATAGTTAGTTAAAGACTTTCATAGGTGAATCTAGGGTAAATTGATATGTAGGTACCGAAAGGGCGGGGTAGGGTGATGGCTTAGTGTGTCTTCCCTACACATAACCAACCTCCGAACCTAGATCGCTGTTTTCAAATACCAAAACGGAGTTATTTTTCAAAAAGGGCAAAATGTTTTCCAAAGGTTGCCAAACAACCTGTTTTTCTAAAAACCCTCTCTTGAGGAGATATTTTCAAAATCGTTTTCCAAAACCCTAAGTGTAGTCTTCGAATTATTCTTAGTTTTTAGGTGACCTAACTCACCTCAATCCAGTTAGGTGGCGACTCCGAATCTTTTCTAAAAGCCCTTTATTCAAATCAATTTTCAATTCAAACTTAGTTGCACTCATTCTTCTAGGAGGGTGAGTTCTAACGAGAGAGTACAACATTTTTTCCACTTATGTGAATTCCTCGAGTGCAAAAAATCTGGGCACGACAGCTGTAAAAAGCTAAAGAAAGATGAAGAGCTATCGATATGGTCTTATAGAACCACTCCAAGGAGATCTATTGGAGAAATCCCTTTCTCAATGGCATTTGGCGTGGAGGCAGTAATACCCTTGGAAGTCAAACTCCCTACTATCGCGCTCTGGTTTTTAACCAAGTCCTTTCGGCTCGGAAAAAAGCACGGTGCTCTATTGTTAGAACTCATCCTCTGAGTGCGATTAGGTTTGAACTTGAAATAAATCTGATTGAGGGCTTATTTTAGAAAAATAGGAGCTGCCACCTAACTTGATTGAAGTGAGTTAGGTTACCTAAAACTAATTATAATCTGGAGATTACACTTAGGGTTTTAGAAAAAAGTTTTGGAAAACTCCCCTAAGAAAGGGATTTTTTAAGAAAATAGGTTGTTTGACAACCTTTGAAAAGTCTAAACCCTTTTTGAAAATAATTCCATTTTGGTCTTTCGAAAACAGAAATATATGATCCAGGAGTTGGTTACGTGAAGGGAAGATATCCTAAGATCATCACCCTACCCCGTCCTTTCGGTACCTACATGTCTAATCACCCTTTGTTCACTCACTAGAATAACTGATTACCATTATCTACTTAATACCCACTCTAGAGTTTTGAAAATGGGATTTGGTCATCACTTTTTGGATGAATAATGCATGATGCAAGTCTTGAGAAAAATGTTTGAATAACATGAAAGTTTGATGAGATTTGAAATAGAAATCTTGAATAGATAGAAAATTTGGGAAAAGGAACTTAGGTAGAAATAAAAGTTATAACCGTACCATTTTAGGTTGCCTACGTATCTCATTTGGCGAGAATCAAGTCATTCGTAGTTCGAGCAAGAGCCCGATGAAAATTAGGCGCATTAGGGCCTTTGGAATGTTTAAAGACGCTTTGAGATCTTTGGAAAGGTTGGAAGACACTTTGTGGTCTTTGAAAAAAGTGGACTTAAGAATTTTGATTTGAAATCGGATGTTAGAGTGTTTCTGGAATAGAACTTGAAGGTTATTGAAAGTGCTATTGAAATAGGATTTTGAAGCGTTTTGAAATATTTTTTAACAAAACTCAATAGAGTTTTGAAAGTTTTGAAAATTTGATTATGGACTTTGAAAATTGGACTTCGAGTCACAAGAGCTCTTATAAACTTGTCTTGAAATGATTTTGAAACTAGCCTTTAAACACCTTGTGAAAGGCATTTTTAATGTTTTATTTATCTTTGAGAGATTAGCCATTGAAGAACTAAACTCCTTTAGAGTAATGAGTTTTGAAAACATGTTTGGAAAAGGGGCTAGAGACTTCTCTTTGGTTTTTTAAAACTTTAGGGTTATAGAACCCTTTTTTAAGTTT
>CM065383.1:12120000-12437500 GCA_033060915.1 Euryodendron excelsum
TAGGTGTATCGACTTGGCATAACTTCATGAAAGAATATTTACTGTTCTAGCACCATTAGAGAATTGACATTGATGACCTATACACAATTGAATTAAAGATTCATGTAATTTCGAATATTGTGGTCATATGAATAGTGAATGAAAGAAGGGCCATTTAAGAGGATAGAAAGTGGTAATAGATTTCAACATATGCATGCACATTACACATGATGATCAATGAACATTCACTTTCAAACTTCCAACCTCTGAATAACTTTCGAACTTTTTCCATCTTCATTCACTTTTTTTTTATTTGAATTTTTTTCTTTTTAACTCCTTTTCATCCCTTTCTTTTCTTTTCTTTACTTTTCAACTCCATAAACATATAAGCAATGCACCAACTCCGGAATTTAGCATTAACAAACTTTTAAGCTCATGTGTATATGAATTTCAAGACAGAACTATAAACATGAATGGGTCATTGGAACAAAATGGCTTCCACTCTTATAATCTGAAATCACATCAAATCAAAACTTCAAAAGTGTATAAGACGTCAATAACTCCACTAATACTCAACATGTAAACCAAAATCAAGCATCATGAAACTATTCAATGGATGGACGTTAATAAAATAACCTTGAGTAAATGTAAATCACTTTCCAAAGGCGATAAATAGGCTTTAAAGCTCACAAGGTATAAAATCTCCACCTTATTAGGACATGCATGCATAAGAGAGAAATATAGAAAGATCATATAATATACCAGTGCACAACAATGTAAACTCTCTCTTTTAATGGTTTTAAGACAAAAACTTGTAATGCATCACAACATAGAGGTAAATTAATAATAAACTCAAACTTAGTCCAATGCACGACTCAAAGTATCCTCAACATTATAAGCACATTGACATGAATATAGATATGGTTTCTTAACATAATCCCCAACACTTCCAATCATAACAATAAACATAAAGAGTATATGGAAAAGTGTGAGAAATATAAACCAAAGTACCGAACCATATGATACAACAAACCTTTACCGAAGACTTCCAAGTATCCAAAAGGTAGATCAATCACGAACTAATACCTGAAAATTACTCAATAAAGTATAACAAGGTTTGATAGAATAGAACTATTTTTGAATTTTTTTTTAATTGTTAAACAAAAAGAACAAAACAAAACAAAAAGACTAATAGGCTCCCTTCCCCCCAACTAGAATAATGCAATGTCCTCAATACATTAAACAAATAGAACAAAGCATGGAATGCAATTAAATGGTAGGAGAAGAGAAAATAGGGTGCCTAATGCACCCTAAGAACAAAGAAAAATCAACGGAGGTAAACTACAGAAAATTAAGGGGATTGCTAAATTTTCGGGTGTGTGCAGACAATTTTGACACTCTTCAGTAAAACAACCATATCTCTCTCCACAGGAAAGCAAATCATGCTCCTTTTTTTTTTTGTTGTAAAGTAGATTCATAGACCTTTCCATCCATATAAGATTTGCATGCTAATTCACTTCTAATAGATTCAGATTTCACTATAAAGTTGACAAAAAAACAAGGTCTGCACTTTATTTTTTTGAAACTGGACAACCCTTTGGTTTTGCCTAAAGCACCCCTAACTTAGAATGAGAAAACAAACTAAGAAAATAAATAAAAAATTACTCCTATTCCTACGCAAACGAGAGAAAAAAAATAAACTAAGAAAACAAAGAAACAAAACAACTACTTCTATTTCTACCCAATTTTTAGAGAAAATCACCAAATGCCACAAAGTGGGAATTTTCCATCATTCCACACCCCCAACTTAGAGATTTTCCTAGAGTTCATGCAAAAATAAGAATAGACAATGGCCACTTGTTTGATGAACTCTAGGATATAACATGAAAGCACATAAGGGTAAAAAGGGTCATTGTATGTAGGAAATAAAGAATGATCATGCATAAATGTGCCAATGAAGTTTATTCCATGAAGTGCTTGACCCTCCCCTTCTTTTTGGTCAGCCATTGGAATGATGTTTAGTTCCAATGTTCGGACATAGAGCTCCAAAGAATAGGACTAGGTACTAGAGGAGTAAAAGTAAGGATAACATAATCCCTAAACACGATAGGAATGACCTCTAGACCATTAACATTCTCTTTAACATGCAAATTCCCAACATCTAGACCAAAATCATCCTTAAGGGTAGACTCATCACTATCCTTCTCTTCTTGTTTGGAGTCCCTAATCTTGGGCTCCTCTCCCTCACTCTCTATTGTTCCTTCTTCCTTCACCTCTTCTGTAGGTATCACTTCCCTCAGTTCAAACACCTCAGGAAGAATAAGTACATCTTCTTCAACCTCATCCTCATCATCATCCACCCTAAGAACGTCTTCTCTTGGATTAGAGGGAACGTGATGTTCTCTATTTCATGGTCAGTCTTAAGGGTGATAACAGAGAGACATTGGTCATGACTACTCATATATGGAATTGGGAACATCTCACATGTAGGATCATCTCGAGGTTATGCCGAAAGCTCTTCCTTCTTATGATCCATTGGCTCTTGTGTAAACAAGGTCAACCGTTGAGTTAAGTCATCTAATTCCTGACGAATTTGTGCAAGAGTGTCAGCTTGTACCTCTGTATTAGTATCTCTAAACCCCGAGGACATACCCATGTGATATGGCATGTAAGACGACTGTATGTTCTCTTGATTCTCTACAAAAGGTTGATAAGATAATAACGGATATGTCTCGTGAAACGTGTAAGGTGAAGTAAAAGATGTATATGAATCATAAGCATATGGTGAAGAAGAAGGTGGTGCATGGTAGTACAGTTGTTGTGGTGGTTGTTCATAAGAAGCATATGGTGAAGCTTGAGAGCTCCACTCCGAATAGTTTGGAGGTGGATAATAGGCTTGTGGTTGTGCCATGTATGAATCAGGACTTGTAGCAATAAAATTTCAAGGATAATCCATGATTAAGATGTATGCAAGACCGACCAACAAGTATATGAAAACAACCTATCCTCCTAATCCCATAACAATGATGCACAAAGCTAATGTAACCAAAAGAAAAACAAAAACAAGTGCTCAAAAATAAAAGATGGAACGAAGTTACCCAAACAAGATATTGAGTTTCCTCGTGTTTGTAGAATGATGGTGAAGTGCTTCCTCCAAAATAAAATCTCCAAGGCTCGCCCACTAACGTAAAACGTAGCTTCCCCGACAACGGCGCCAAACACTTAATGGCTCCCTAAAATGGTGATACTTCATCGTAAGTGCACGGCCGTGATATAGTAATAATTTCTCATAAAAACGAGGTCGATCCCACAAGGAAGATGGTTTACGTGAATAGGAAAACTTACCATGGATAAAAAATCTTAGGAAAAACACTCCAATAAACAAAAACTAATTTTAGGTTGAGAAAAGATTTATTATCTAATTTAAACTAAGAAATAAAGAAAAAGTCATGGGGTCAATGGATTCAATCATTTGTGTCTCTTGAAATTCCGAAAGAGATAATTTAATAACTCAAATCCTTCGACTACGTCGCGACTCTCGGATTTGGAAGATATAGCGATAAAAACAAGAGTTCTTCAAAACTTCAACTTCTAGAATAAATCGGGTTGTTAGAATCAAGGACGAGTACCATCGATTTGTGTAGCGCATATACCGAACCCAACTAATGCATAAACGTTACAAGGCAGCATATATACTGAGTGTGTTATTCACGCATAAGCGTTACCGAACATAATCAAACATCCAGGTTTTTGAAGATTTCCAAAACGAAGAAGAAGAAAGAAAACCAAAAAATTTAACTTTAAAACCAAGAACGTACCTCCTTCGTTCATCCAAGATATTCAATTGATCTTCACAATTGATCCCAAGATGGAATCTAGCTACTCATCATAAACTTAAATACGCAACGTTGAATTGAAAATATAATGAAAGACTGAATAATCTGATTACAGGAATTGAAAACTGAATGAAAACTATGAATAAACTACTCTACTCTACTCCTAAAACCCTAGAAAAACGTTAATATTAGAATATCTTCAAAAACATAAAACTCCTAAACCTATTCTACAACCTCCTAATCTCCCTACAACTAAAAAGTGAGTTAATATATAAATTCCGTCGTCAGTTGTACGGAAGATCCCTATTAAGTGCTCCGATGGGCTAGGTCTCTTCACAAAAGTTGTAGGTCTCGAAAAGTTATATGAAATCGACATATTATGGGCTTGAATAGCCTTTCTGGTTCGCGAGATATGGGCTTTCAAAGTTTCAGTTCTACGTGCTTCAGCAGCTTGTACCTTGACAGCAACCTCTTGAAACCTATGATTAAATTGCATTCGAAATCATCCCATTAAAGCTCAAAACCGTTCAAATGCCTGGGCCACCGTTCGAACTCCACGGACAACCGTTCGAACGCTACTTCGAACGGGAAAACCTGCTCTCTGAATCTATCGAACGGTCTTCGAACCTGATTTTGGCGTGACACCGTTCGATGTACCGTTCGAACGCTTCTATATATCATTCGAACGCCCTTGAGGATCGTTCGAACACCGAATCCATTTTAGCGTGAATTTATCCTTTTTAAGCTCAAATTCCTGAAAACATACATAAAACTAAGTTAGTAACGAATTAGGACTAAAACAACATAATTAAACACATTACCAAACTAACATATAGCTAATTAACGCATGTAGATTGTACTTTTAGAGTACAATTAACGGCACTACGAAGTATTAAAGCCACCCTTGCCAAAACCCAGGCCTACTTTAAGTAGAAGGAAGAGGACTTCCAAGCGATGAAGGTAGAGGCTGAAGCTGTGAAGATTCGTCTTGCCGAAGCAGAAAAGTCAAAGTCTGAGGCGAAGGCAAGCTTAGCTGAAGCCATAATGGATCTTAACAAGTCAAAGGCAGAATCACAGGCCCAATATACAAAAGGCTACAAGGATGCCGGAGACATTTATGAAGCTCAAGTCAAGCAAATCTGTGAGTAACTCTTTTGGGAAAACTAGAGAGCAGCCTTGAAAAAACAAGCTCTGGATAAGTTTTTTCCTTTCTGGACAAAGATTCCAGTTCGTGCTGAAGCCAATATGGGGTCTGACACAGAGGCTGATAAAGACAAAGAAGAAGAAGGAGGAGGAAGAGGAGAAGAGGCTCTCCATGGGGTCAAGCCAGCTAAACCCATCCTTCATGCAGACTTGCTTCCTATTGTGGAGAACCCCCTTGCCAATTTGAACCTCGCCGAGACAAATCAGTCTGCCAAGTTGAACATTATCGACAAACAACCATCCGTTTTGACCAATGTTGTCGCCGAGATATCTTCTGCTGTAACCGATGCTAATTTTCCCTCTACTGCTGCTGATCTGCCCTTGTAATTATACCTGTGGGCAGATATTATGTATTTAGTTCCTTTAATGAGATTTTTGGTTATCCTTATTCTTTTTTCTAGTATTTTTTGAGTTCAAGTCTTTTTTATCATATTTTTACTTTACACTTGATCTGAAACTAGTTTTAGGCCAAGACATTTCGGCCAAAATGTTTTACCTGAATCAGTGCTTAATTTTCTACCAAGTTGAATGAGTTTTGGGCATTCTTTTGCCGACCTGCCATACTTAGGCAAGGCCAAGGTTTTCTTGGTTTTTATTTGCTCAACAAGCTTTAGTTTTTGTGGCCTTCATCGGCCGACCTGCCCAATTTGGATAGGACCAAATTTTTATACTTGATTTTTGTAGCCTTCATTAGCCGACCTGCCCAACTTGGATAGGACCAAGTTTTTACACTTGGGTTTTGTGGCTTTCATTGGCTGACCTGCCCATTTTAGGCCGAGCTTCCCTTCTGCCGGATTCTTTGTTGCCTCCAATACTTTCCTTTACACTAGTTCACCGGGAGTAAAAGATCTTGGCTGGACTCGTTTGTTGTAGGCTTAACTCAGTTGTTGATGATATCCAGTAAGTTTGAGTAGGGTAGCCTCCCTTTTTTTTCAATGAGGTCGAGATCCTTTGCCAAAGTCTGGTCATTGAGGTCGGTGTCGAATGTTGCCGATCTAATGGTAGGGAGTTTGACTTCTAAGGGTATTACTGCATCCACCCCATATGCCATCGGGAAAGGGGTTTCTCCAATAGATCTCCTTGGAGTGGTTCTATAAGACCATAAGACACTCGATAACTCTTCAACCCATATTCCCTTAGCTTTTTCTAACCTCTTTTTAATTCCATTTAACACGGTCTTATTTGATATTTCAGCTTTCCCATTGCGCTGTGGATAGGCTGATGTTGAGTAGTAATTTCACTTGTTTGCAGGAATGACATCAGATATGTAAATTTGCAGAATAACTCCTAGTTTTATTGATAATATGCAACAAAGTATTATTGTAGGTTATTACATCCTTTAAGAATAAGAAGACTCCTATTGGTAGAACTTCCTAAGATTGTTAGCATTCCATGGTTGGGGTAGTTATTGCCCTTCCTTAATAGTTTCCAGTTGGTATGCCCCCGCGCCGACTTGGGATGCAACTCTATAAGGACCTTCCCAGTTTGGGCCGAGCTTCCCTTCTGTCAGATTCTTCATTACCCCCAATACTTTCCTTAGCACTAGTTCACCGGGAGCAAAAGCACTTGGCTAAACTCATGTGTTGTAAGCTCGACTCAGTTGCTAATGATATCTAGTAAGTTTTAGAAGAGCAACATCCTTTTTTTCTTCAATGAGGTTGAGGTCCTTTGCCAAAGTTTGGTCGTTGAGGCTGATGTCAAATGCTACCGATCTAATAGTAGGGAGTCTAACTTCTAAGGGTATTACTGCCTCCACCCCATATGCCATCGAGAAAAGGGTTTTCCAGTAGATGTCCTTGGAATGGTTCTATAAGACCATAAGACACTCGGAAGCTCTTCAACCCATCTTTCCTTTGCTTTTTCCAGCCTCTTTTTAATTCCATTTAACACGGTCTTGTTTGATATTTCGACTTGCCTGTTGCACTGTGGATAGGCTGGCGTTGAGTAGTAATTTCTGATCCTAAAGCCGCTACGAAATTCTCTGAACATGTTGCCATCGAACTGGGTGTCATTGCCTGAAACCAGTGCACGGGGTATACCGAATCTTGTAATGATGTTTCTCCATGCAAACCTCTTAGCGTCAACTTTCCTGATAGTAGATAAGGGTTCTATTTCCACTCACTTGGTAAAGTAGTTAGTTGCCACTATGAGGAATCTTTTATTTCCTGGAGCTCGAGGTAGCGGTCCGACTATATCTAATCCCCATTGTGCAAAGGGCCAGGGGCTAGTAATGGTTATGAGGTCCTCAATAGGCTGGTGAATGATCGACGAAAACTTCTGGTACTTTTCACACTTCAGCACATACTGGGTGGCATCTTTCTGCATATAGGGCCACCAGTAGCCTTGAGAAATAGCCTGATGCGTAAGGGATCTTCTGCCAACATGACTTCCACAGATACCTTCGTGAATTTCAAACAAAATGTCCTGCACTTTGTCGGGGTGGACACAATGAAGATATAGGCTAGTGAATGATCTTCTATATAATTCTTTGTCGAGAGATAGCCAGTACTTCAGTGACTTGTTCTTGATTCTCCTGGCCTCATTCTTGTCTTCCGGCAGCTCGTCCTTGTTAAGATAAGAGATGATTAGGTTCATCTAAGATGGCCCTAATTGCAAAATAGCCAGGACTTGTATTTCTTCTTGAAATATAATTAGGCTAGGCAGTCACGTGAATTGTTCTCTTTGATCCCCACTTTAGGGTCGCTGCCACAGTTGCTAAGGCATCGACATTAGCATTGCTGTCGCAGCTGATCTGATGGAGCTTGTATTTGTCAAGTTTGCTGAGCAGCTTTTTTGGCTTTGCCAGGTACTTAGCCATCCTGTCATTTTTCTCCGTATACTCACTCATAATCTGGTTAACCACCAACTGGGAATCTAAATATATAGCTATCTCCGCAATCTTGAGCTCTATAGCTTCGGCGCCACTCGATAAGCAGAGCCTTATATTCTAACTCATTATTTGACGCAGCAAACTCCAACTTTATTGCCTACTCTAATGTCATACTATCTGGCGTGATTAAGACTATGTCCAATCCTGCCCCCTTATCGTTGGATGTTTCGTCAACAAAAAGCTTCCAATGGTCAGCATTCTCCCATAATTTCAAAGGGGGTTCACAATTTGGTTGATCGGGATCAAGTGTCTGAATGGGTTTTTGGGGCAGTTCAATAGAAAATTCGCAATGAAATCTACAAGTACTTGACCTTTTACTGCCGACCTGGGTAGGAATCTGATGTCAAACTCTCCCAGCTCTACCGTGTATTTTGCTAGTCTTCCTGAGAAGTTAGCTTTTCTGAATAGTGGCTTTAACTGATGGTCCGTGAGAGCATTAATGGTATGGGCCCTGAAATAGTGTACCAACTTTCGTGACGCCATCACCAATGCTAGGGCCAGCTTCTCCAATGGAAGATATCTACTCTTTAACCCCAGAAGAGTTTTGCTGACATAATATATTGGTCTCTACTGACTATCTTGCTATTGAAGTAGGACGACGCTTACCGCGTGGCCTGATACTGCCAAATAGAGATAGAGCTCTTCATCTTTCAACGGTATAGAAAGTTGAGGTGATTGGGCCAGATATTTCTTCAAGTCTTCAAGGGCCTGGTCACAATCAAGACTCCAGTTGAACTACTCCCGCTTTCTCAAAAGTTAGAAGAATGGTTGGCACTTATATAAAGATCAGCTGATGAACCTGTTGAGAGTCGTTGCCATTCAAATCAACTTCTAGACTTCCTTGATGTTCTTCAGGGCCTCGATATTCTAGATTGCACTTAATTGATTTGGATTTACCTTAATCCCCAAATGTGTAACCAAATATTCGAGGAACTTCCTAGAGCTTACCTCGAACACACATTTAGAGGTATTTAGCCTCATCTTATAGCTTTTCAGGATGTTGAATACTTCCTTTAGATCGGCCAAGTGTTGTCTGCCGACCTTGCTTTTAACCACCATGTCGTTGATGTACACCTCAACAATGTTGTCGATGTGATGTTTAAACATTTTGGTGACTAATCTTTGATAGGTGGCGCCTACGTTCTTCAGACCAAAGAGTATTACTCTGTAACAAAAGATGCCCCTTAGGGTGATGAAGGTTGTTTTTTCTTGATCTTTTTCATGAAGCTGGATCTGATGATACCCGTGGTAGGCATCTAGGAAACTCATCCTCTCAAATCCAACTGTTGCATCCACGAGCTGGTCGATCTTTGGAAGAGGGAAAGCTCCTTGGGGCATGCCATATTCAAGTAGGTAAAGTCAACACAAACCTTCCACTTGCCCATTTTCTTCTTTTTCACCACTATGTTTGAGAGCTAGCGTGGGTAATAGACTTCCTGTATTGCCCTCGCCTCAAGGAGCCTGTCCACCTTTTCTATTACAGTATTCACATGTTGAGTAGCTGTTCTTCTCCCCTTCTAGATCACAGGTCGACACTGTAGGTGACTCGCCCCCAAATGCGGTATTCCTATAAATGGAGTTAGTACCCCGCAAGAGTATAGGGGTCGCGATGAAGTATAAACCGGTAATAATCTGGTATCGTTCTCTTCTAAGGGACCTAGCCCAATATAGGCTCTAGCACTCACCTCACACTAATCTAACTAAGGTCGAATTGTAATTAAGCGAATCAAATCTAAAATAAAAGAAAGAAAATAAAATAGACCGAAAATCTTTTGAGTTTTTTATGGTTGTTTTGAATTACTAAATTATTGCAATGAAAATGAAAGCAATTAACACTGCACAATTAAAGTAAAGCAAAATAAAATTAAGCTTAAAGCAATTAAAAGGGAATTGGGCTCAAATGATCCAATCACTCAATTTCATCCAAGGTTTCCAATGGAGTTTATAACTCAAATCAAACACAACATTTAAGTGTGTTTGATTCGGAAGAATTCACTTTGAAAATTGATAATTCTCAAACAATTGAAATTAGATACATGTTCAATGGAGAATCAAAACTTAATACCATCGATTCAACTTAGTCAATACCAAATTTGTAGTCAGTGCATTGATTAGCCAACCATAGTCAATAACCTAAGTTTTCTAAGGCATCTTCAATCAATTGTTGGGAATGAATTTCTAGCAATTGTGGAGTTTTTGTCTAGTCAAGAGTCTTAAATTAATACCATTGATTCGGGTGATAAAAATCTCCAATCTTAGTCAATAATCTAGATTTTCTAAAATTTCACATGGAATTACTAGGAATTTGAATTCTAGAAAATATGGCAATTAATTCATGAGCTACCTCCATTGAATTCATTGGATTATTTGGGTAATTTTCACATTGGAACCCAATCTAAAAACTATCTAATTAAACTCATAATAAAAGCATGTAAAATGAAAGTAAAGCATTTAGATATTTAAACTAAAATTTATTTGAAGATTAAGAGTGTTTGGATACAAGGAAAATACAAGAAATTGCAAGAAAATGAAAGAAAACACAATACATTGAAAGGAAATTACAAGTTCTACTCCTATATTACCATTACAAACCTAAATCTAAGCTAAAAATGAAAAAAAAACCAACCTTGGAGGAGCTCTCCTGCCTCCCCCTTGCTCAAAACTAACCCAAACTACACAAACACTTTACAAAAAATCCTAAAAGCGCAGCTTCAGACGCAAAAAATGCATTCTAGATGAACAATAACCGTCCGAATGGTCATCAGTCGGTGCGTCTTACGCGCGTCTAAAGTTCGTCCAGACAATGAACAGTAACCGTCTGGATGCACTATTCACCATCTGATGAACAATGACCGTCCGATGAACAATGCAATCTGATGAAAAGTAACCGTTTGGACGAGTACTATTCATCATTATTCGACTTAGAAACTTTAAAACTTGATTTGACCACCTTAAAGCTTGATTCAGCCAATGCACATTATAGGCAAAGTTGTAGCTCTTGAAGTTTTCTTTCTAATGTGGCAAAAATCAACTCAATCGGACGTTGGAGTAAAAATTTATGGCCAAAATACCAAAACAGGTTTGACTTCTCATCGCCGATTTGTTCGTTTTGAACCCGTCTTGATCATTCTTTGCGTCTATTTGCCTTTATTAGCTCCTAAAACCTACAAAGCACACACAAAACATAATAAATCAAATATGAAACTAAATTAAGACAATTAACAACAATCTAAGTCTAACAAGGTGTGAATTAATGGCTTATGATTACACTTTTAGAGTGTAATCAGTGGATTCACACTAAGTCTGTGGCAAGCTACGAGTAGATCAATTTCTTACATGTCACAGGGTGTCCAGGCGAATACTATAATATTCTTCGTCAATAGATTGATCAATGAATTCTCCTCATATTTGGACAGAAAGGTACTGAGAACGAAGTATTTTTCTTCATCGTGCTGATCTATGTAAATCTTCTTCAGATCCTCAACGGCCTTATTTTCTGGCAATAGCCCGACATCAATCGTGGGCGTGTCTTCATGAAGTTCCATCATCTGTACCTTGCCTGTTTTTTCCTTCGTGGCACATGTCATCAGGAAGCACTGCTTAGCCGCTATTTGGTCCTCTCTTATCTCTCCTATTCCTCCAGGAATCAAGAAACAAATCAACTGATGATAAGACGAAGGTATGGCTTTCATGAGGTGCAACCATATCCAACCCACGATTGCATTGTAAGGGGAAAGCACATTAACCGCCAAGAACTCTGTCCGAATCATGACTTCTCACGCGGTAGCCGGGAGAATTACTTTTCCCATCGGCCAGATAAGGTCCGAGCTAAATCTGACCAAGGGGTTCAAAGATGGTTGGAGGTCAGCGTCCTTCAGTCCCAGGTTCTTGAAAATGTGTTAAAACATGACTTCGGAAGAGCTTCCTTGATCAATTAGCAGCCGTTTTACATTAGTCCCCCAACCGTAGCATTACCACTAATGCGTTTCTTTGTACTATTTTTCTTTTTAAAAAAAAATTAGTGCTATTTTTTTTCTCTTTTTTTGTAAACAAAATGACCCTTCGACATAACATATCCTAACATATCACCAAACAAATAGGTTATGAGGTTTAACAAAGAAACGCTAAATAAGGCTCAACTTAACTTTTAAAAAGTAAGGATGCATGAATAAATGAAGGCTCAAAAAGACAAAGATGGCCTAAGATCATCTCTCAATAGTTAGCATACTCTTTCAACTTGCATAAATTCAAAGAAGTCATAACGTGATAACAGTGTAACATTTCTTAGCATTCAACCAAAATGAATGAATTAAAAGGACTAACAACAAAATTATGCGCTTTGAACAAAATTGAGAGGAAATGTATAATATCCCTCCAAATAAAGAATGGCTCAATACTCACATGGGTATTCAGTCTCCACATTTTTTTTCTTCAAGAAATGTAAATCAAGTTCACTTATCCGTTGCAAATCAAATCTAACGGGCTTTTTGTGGGTGTACCAGTATAAATGCAATGAGATACTTTAATAAGAGATGGTATAATAAACTTCAGTTCAGTACTCAAGTTAAAGCAATAAATGACATAACTAAACTCATGGCTCAATGGCATCGAATGAAAGAATATTATTCACTTTAATGGTAGAAAATTTATCCTTTTTTTTCATCTACTAATTCCACCCCCCAACTTAAATTAGACATTGTTCTCAATGTATACAAAATAATAATCATAGACAATGAAAGAAGGAAGAGATAGCACCTACGAAAGTGTAAGCACCCCATTTTTGCCCACTTGGCAGTCTCCAGCCCATCCTGACTTGAGTTCAAGTCAATATGGACATATTCTAGAATTCTAGTCTTCATCCAGTCAATTCATCGCTTCGCAAGCCCACCAGGCCCAAATAGAGGCAAAATGACCAAAATGCCCTTGTGGGCGTTGTTCGGTCTAATCCCGTAGGCGCGTCTTCCCGAATACGGTAACTCCCCTTTTCCAGTCCAATTTCAATCCCTCTCTCGAGAAAGTTGATTCCTCGAGACGGTAAGTCTATCCTGCCCAGCACGTCGATTAGGACAGTAAGTCCCTTCAAACCAGTCGATCGGGACAAGACCCCAATTCCCCTAGATGGTAGAACGGTCCACCTTTGGCGCCTGCTAGCCCGCCAATGCAGAAATGTCCATTTCAGCACGCCTTTTGAGAAAGTTGAATCCTCAAGCACTCACTCCCTTTAGCAGCTTCCCGAGATCAGGCAATCTCGGGAATGATCGCGAATCGTCAAAGTAGCAAAAGTACTCGTAAATGTCGCAACTGTCAGAGTAGCGAAAATACTAGCAAACAGGTCGATATATGGAATTGCCAACAAACCCCTGTATCACAGGACTACCGTCAAAGTGGTGGAAACACTCAAAACCCAAGTCAATACCGGTGCTTGCTAGCCCACTTCGGTGAAAAATGACCAAACTGCCCAGGGGCCATTTTTTGGCATGTTTCTTGAAAAAGTACCTAAGTCCTCAGAACAATAAGTCCACCCTTCAGGATTGTCTTAAAAGCAATTCGGCATGATTAGGTGCCTTCTAGTCAATTTCGGGCCAATTTCAAGATTTTTCGGTCAAGATGACCATTTTGCCCCTAGGCATCCGAACGCCCCAGGAACCACACCGACTCTGGGTATCAAACCGGTAGCCTCCTGAGAATGCTTCTTATAGTATTCTCAACTTTTCTTTATCTTTCCGGATCATTCCAAGTCAATTCCGGCAAACCCGGTGTAAAATGACCGTTTTGCCCTTGGTGGGCCGGTCACCTTTTCCGACCACACCGGCTCTGGGTATCAAACTGGTAGCCTTTGGGAACATTCTAAATAATGTTTCTAAATCTTATTTCGGGACATTCTGAGTTTGTCCTAGTAGCTTTCCGGCCTGATTGACCGTTTTGCCCCTAATGGCCTGGTCAACCCTTTCGACAATTCTTGTCATCCTTTTTCAAGGCTAATACCTCCGAGACTCTATTCTAAGAGTTCATGCTCTTTTCTGGCCTTTGGGGTCATTCCCGGTCCCTTAAATCTTTTCCGGACCTTCCGGAGTCACTCCTAGTGAAGCCAAGCTAAAAATTGCATGGTAGTCCCTAGTACAGGCGCCCAAATCTTCTAAAGATATGTTGCTTGCCGACCTTAAAACTTTCCTAAGTGGCTAATGGTGCCAGAAGGATTTTTGGCTTAGCGCCACTATAATAAGCGCCAGGTCATTCTTCTCTCTATAAATACAAAGCTTCATCCAGCGTGAAAGAGGTCCGCAAACTCAGTCTAAAAATCCTACTTTTTGATACACAAAGCTCGTAGCCTCCCGAAACTCTAGTTTCCTTTAGGTTTCCCAAACCCAAGCCACCTATACACACATACATCCCTATACACCTATACACTAGCCTCAAAACCCTCTATTGAAAACTTGGATTGCTGCAACTACGAAACTTTGAAAATCGAAGACAAACTCTTGAAGACTAAAGTAAAGATCGAAGCGAAGTAAAGACCAAAGTAAAGCGCGCAAAGCAAAGCAACATAAAGAAGACACAAGGTAGGCTTCCTATTTACGTTTCTGCACCTTCCCCCTCTCTCTCTCCCTCTTAACCTACTTGGATTTTCTTCTATTTTAATCCCCTATCTTTTTTCTCCCCTTTTCTTTGCATGCTTGAAACAAGAGAGTTCCCAGTCCATGTGTAGGATTAGACTATTGGAGGGTCACCGTGTCAGGGGCTTTCTTTTAGTCTAACCGGAGACCACGTGGGTTCGGCCCCCTTGATTATGTGGTAAAGCCTTTAACCTTGTATGTTCACGACCCCAACTTGCATTGTGCATATCATAATCTTGCATTCTTCCAAAATTCGTTTTCAAACTCGTTTTTAAAAGTTTGCATCAAAATCTACTTTTACAAAACTTATTTTCAAAATCACAATCCTAAGGTGATTCTAGCCTTTCCATGGCTAGGGTTGTTTTAGGAAAGTGTTACATTTAAAGTGATCAATATGGTCCATATTTTCAAAACATTGTTGTTTTCAAAACCATGATTTTAAAGTGGTTCTAACCTTCTTATGGTTAGAATTGTTTTAGGAAAATAAGATATTTTATATACTTTCTAAAAAATCTCTTCTCAAAAATCTCCTCCTAAAAATCTCTTTTCCAACATGTTTTCCATAAACTCTCTTTAAATTCCTTTCCGAAATTGTTTTCAAAAACTCCCTTCAAAAATCTATTTTTCAAAACTTCATTTTTTAAACTCCTTTCCAAAAAACTCTCTTCAAAATTCTTTTCCTAAAAACACTCCCTAGGTTTCCTTCTTAGAAAACTCTCTCCCTGAATCTCTTTCCTACAAAATTTTTTCAACAATCTCCTTCCAAAAATCCCCTTCTAAAAACTCTCTCTTCTAAATTCACTTTCTAAAAACTCTTCTCTAGGATTGCCTTCCAAAAATCTCTCTTTCTAAAAATGCACTTTCCAAAATCTCTTCCCTTAAAGCCCAAGTCAAACCCTAGAACCCACGATTAGGAAACCCTAATTTTTCTTCCCAAAAACATAATTTCCAATCTTGCCTTAAAACCTAGGTTTTCAAAATCTCCTTTTTACGCTTAAATCAATAGTTTCCAAAACCTATTTTCTACGTCAAAACTATAGTCTTCCAAATCCAGGGTTTCTAAAACTTCACCTTCCAAATCCATGCCAAAACCAATCTTTCCTTTAGGAAACTAAATCCAATCTCCCATTTAGGAAACTAGATCCTATCCTCCGTTTTTTTAAACAAAATCAAAACACCTCCTTTAGAAACAAAATCCAATCCCTTATTTTAGAAAATAGGAATCTCAATTCTTCCTAGTCTAAACCTTTCCTAATCCAAGTCCTTCCTAATCTCCTACTTTCCTAAATCTTAAGTTTCCAAAACTTGAATGTAAAAATCTTTCCTTAAACATTCAATTTTTTTCTAATTCCATACATTTTCAAATCTCATATTTCCAAATCTAGAACTTTTCTAAACTCAAAAATTTCTTACTTTCAAAACATTTTAAATTCAAAACTTTCCAATTTCAATACTTTCTTAACATGAAACATTTCTCATTTTAAAATATTTCCAAATCGAAACTTTCCTAATTTGAAAACTTTCCAAAACCAAAACTTTCCTAAAATGAAACCTTCCTATTTTGCAGCTTTCCTAAATCCAATCTTTTCCCAATCCTCCAAGTCCAATATTCGAGTCAAATATTTCTTAAATCTCAAGTCTTTCCTAAATTATCTCTTTTCTAAGTCTAGGTTTTTTAAAACTCTATCTTTCCAAATCTAGTCCAAGTTCTCTTCCAAAGGTCAAGTCCTCTTTCAAGTTCAATTCTAGGTCTAAGTTTAATCTTGATTTCCTAATCCTCCAATTTGAATTCCAAATCAAAATTCCTTTCTTCCAATCAAAATCTTCTATCGGACTCTTGTCCGAACTACAATTGACCTGATTCCTCCAAAATGATACGTAAGCAACCCTCATGGGTACGGTCACAACCTTTTTCAAATCTTAAATTCCACAATTTTTTTCAAGCTTCTATTTCCTTAACTCTTTTCAAATCTCCAATTCCATAATTTATTTCAAGTTCCCAATTCCAAAAATCTGTTTTCAAATCTCTATTTCCAACTTCTAAAACTTTTCAATTTCAAATCTATCTTTTCAAATTTCTTTTTTAAATCAAATCAATTTCTTTCCAAATCTATTATTTAACTTTCTTTTCTTACACTTGCATATCATGCATCATGTCAATTTCTTTTAAAAATTCTTTTCTAAAGTGGATAGGATTGGACAGTTATTAGTTGACGACTCTGATAGGTGAATCTAGGGTAAATAGACATATAGGTACCGCAAGGGCGGGGTAGGGTGATGGCTTAGTGCGTCTTCTCTACACATAACCAACCTCCAAACCTATGATCACTGTTTTCAAAAACCAAAATGAAGTTTATTTTCAAAAAAGAGCTTAAATGTTTTCTAAAGGTTGCTAAATAACCTGTTTTCCTAAAAACCTTCTCTTGAGGAAGTATTTTCAAAATCGTTTTCTAAAAACCCTAAGTGTAGTCTTCGGATTGTGCTTAGTTTTTAAGTGATCTAACTCACCTTAATCAAGTTAGGTGGCAATTCCAAATGTTTTCTAAAAGCCCTTTATTCAAATCAATTTTCAATTCAAACCTAGTCGTACTCATTCTTCTAGGAGGATGAGTTCTAACAAGAGAGTATAGTATTTTTTCCGCTTGTATGTGTATTTCTTGAGTGCGAAAAATCTGAGCACGACAAAAAGCAAAATCCACAATGGATTTAAATTTTCTACATCTTAAACTCCAATTCCATCGTAAAGGAGAAGACGAAACAAGTAAGGATTTATCCAATAACACAAATATGTAGCTTAAAATACTAAAATTATATCATAATGAGAACAATAAAACAAACTACTAGTGTTGTTCAAAATATTCAAATATGCTCATCAGATGGTATCCAATCATAATCTTGGAACTTAGGGAGGAACCTATACTCCTTTAGATCAAAAGCCCATAGCGTGGCGTAGTGGACTAGTATGGAAAATTACCATTGTCTACCATGAAAAATGGAGCTTCCATCTTACTCTACACTTCCATAAAAGAAAAAAGGGTGGGCCCATAGGTTAGAATTTGATAAATTAATAAAAGAGAAATAAAATAAATAAAATAAAACTTAAAACAAAATAAAATAAAACTAACTTAATAATACACAAACAATTAAAAGGGATCAAGTAATAAGTTAATTTTGACAAACAGGATCCTCTAAAAGGATTTCTTTAATTTTTGGGCTTTTCAGCTCTAGAAAGGGTTTCAGTCTTTGCTCGTTAACTTTAAAACTTTCTTTATTATTCGGATTGTGAATCTCAACTGCTCTATATGGATAAATAGTATGAACTATAAAAGGACCAGTCCATCGAGATTAAAGCTTTCCAAGAAACAAATGAAGTCGAGAATTATAAAAAAGAACTTTTTGACCAGGTGTAAAAGATTTTCTTAATATGTGTATATCATGAAATGTTTTCATTCAATCTTTATATGATTTAGCACATTCGTAAGCATCATGTCTAATTTCTTCTAATTCACTCAATTGAAGTTTCCTATTAGCTCCTACCTTGTAGAGTCAAAGTTTAGTTGTTTAATTGCTCAATAAGCTCGATGCTCCAACTCAACAGGAAGGTAACATGCTTTTCTACAAACAAGTCGATAAGGAGACATTCCAATAGGAGTTTTAAATGCAGTACGATATGCCCACAATGCCTCACTAAGTCTTAAAGACCAATCTTTTCTATTTGGATTTACCGTTTTCTCTAATATTTGCTTAATCTCCCTATTAGCTATCTCGACTTGACCACTAGTCTCTAGGCGATAGGATATGCCAACTTTGTGAGTTATAAAATATTTTTTTACTAAATGCTCAAAAACTCTATTGCAAAAATGTTTCCCACCATCACTAATAATGGCGCGTGGAGTACCAAAGCGAACAAATATATTTTCTCTTAGAAATTTAACCATGACCTTATGATCATTAGTTCTACACGCTATCGCTTCTACCTATTTGGACACATAATCTACTGCAACCAAGATGTAAACATTCCCGAATGAATTTTTGGGAAAGGGCCCCTGAAATCTATGCCCTAAACATCAAAAATTTCAACTATCAGAATTGAGTTTAGTGGCATCATATTTCGTCGAGATAGACTTTCTAATTTTTGACATCGCTCAGAAGTTAAACAATATGTGTATGCATCACGAAAAATAGAAGGCCAATAAAATCTACACTGTAAAATCTTTGCAGTAGTTTTTCTAGTATTAAAGTGTCCTCCACAAGCATGATCATGACAAAATGAAATAATATTTTGTTGGTCAGTGTCAAGGATGCATCTTCTTACAATTTGATTGGGACAATATTTGAATAAGTAAGGATCATCTAAAAAGAAATACTTAACTTCGGCTAAAAATTTGGACTTATCTTGTTTGGTCCAATGTACTAGTATTTGACTAGTAACCAAACAGTTCACAATATCGGCAAACCATGGTAAAGATTGGAAAACATTCATTAATTGCTCATCAAGGAATGTCTCCAAAATAGGGTCAAACTCACTAGTGAAGTCTACAATCAATCGAGATAAATGATCAGCTATAACGTTCTCATATCCTTTTTTATCTCGAATTTCAATGTCAAATTCCTGTAGCAATAATATCCACCGAATGAAACGGGCTTTAGCATCCTTTTTAGTGAAAAGATATTTCAATACAACATTATATGAGTAAATTATAACCTTAGACCCTAACAAGTAAGATCGAAACTTGTCGAAGGCAAAAACTACAACCAACAACTCTTTCTCTGTTATGGAGTGATTGAGTTGTGCAGCATTAAGCATCTTGTTGGCATAATATATCACATGAGGAAGTTTATTAACCCGCTGCCCCAAAACAGCACCTGCTACAAAGTCAGAGGCGTCACACATAATTTCAAAATTTGTACTCTAATCTGGCAGTTGGATGATGGGCGTGGAGGTTAGTGCATTTTTTAATGCTTAAAAAGCATGAAAACACTCATCATTAAATATAAATGGTGCATCTTTGGCAAGTAGATTGCACAGAGGTTTAGCTATCGTACTAAAATCTTTGATGAATCTTCTATAGAAACCAGCATGACTCAAGAAAGATCGAATCTCTTTTATAGTTCTTAGACGTGGAAGATTATCAATTAATTTCACTTTAGCTCTACCAACCTCAATACCTTTATGTGAAATAATATGCCCCAAGACAATCCCCTATTTGACGATAAAATGACATTTTTCCCAATTAAATACCAAGTTTTTTTCTTTACATTGGGCTAAGACCAATTCCAGATGATACAAGCATTCATCAAAACTAGAGCCAAATACTGAGAAATCATTCATAAATACTTCTAAAAAACGTTCCACCATGTCAGAAAATATGCTAATCATACAGCATTGAAAGATGGCTGGGGCATTGCATAACCCAAAAGACATGCGTCTATACGTAAACGTTCCAAAAGGATAAGTAAAAGTAGTATTCTCTTGATCTTCTGGTGCAATAGGAATTTGATTATAACCAGAATAACCATCAAGAAAACAATAATACTTATGTCCTGCCAATCTTTCTAACATTTGGTCTATAAATGGTAGAGGAAAATGATCTTTACGTGTCATAGAATTCAACTTCTGATAGTCAATACGTACAAACATGCCATCCTGTTTGGATACGAGTTAGAACTAATTCAGTATCCTCATTTTTCACTACTGTAACTCTTGACTTATTTGGTACTAGTTGAACAAGACTCACCGATTCACTATAAGAGATAGGATAAATCATACTAGCATCTAAAAGTTTAAGAATTTCAGCTCTAACTACCTCTTGCATAGAAGGATTTAGGCGTCTTTGTGGTTCTCTTGAAGTTTTTGCATTTTCCTCTAAATGAATTTTATGCATGACTATAGATAGACTAATTCCTTTAATATCATTAATAGACCAACCTATTGCTTCCTTATGTTTTTTAAGGATGTTCAATAATTTTTCTTCATGAGACTCGTCTAAATCAGTTGCTATTATAACTGGCAGTGTCTCTGAAGGACCAAGAAAGACATATTTCAATGTGTCTGGCAAAGATTTCAATTCTAATTTGGGTGCCTCCACTATAGATGGGTTTACTGGTGAGGAATAAAGTACAAGAGGCAATACTTTAGGTTGCCATTTATTTGTATCCAACACAGGAGTTGAATCTAATAAAGCATTAACTTGATCAATAGATTCATCAATATCAAAATTATCTCCAAAATGAGCTAGACAAACCTCTAAAGGATCTTTATAACTATTTTGAATAAATGTCTTATGCACAAGATTATCAATCATACATATTGTCCCCCTCTCTTCTTCATCCAGTGGTTGTATACTAATGTCAAAAATATTAAGCTCAACAGTCATATTTTCGAATAAAATCTTCATTACACCATTCCTACAAATAATTAGAGCATTGGAGGTAACCAAGAAAGAACGCCTTAAAATAACAAGAATTTACCCTATAGAGTTTTGAACAGGTTAAGTATCTAGGACTATAAAGTGAACTAGAAAGTAGAACTTATCAATCTGAATCAAGATATTTTCAATGACACTTCTAGGAATTTTGATAGACCTATCGGCTAGCTGCAGTGTTACTAGTATGGGCTTTAATTCTCCAAGACCTAATTGTAAATAGACTGAATATGGCAATAAATTCACACTAGCTCCTAAATCTAGCAAAGCCTGCTTAATATAATGATTCCCTATTGTACAAGAAATTATAGGACAACCTGAGTCTTTGTATTTTACCGGAACCTTACATTGAATAATGGAGCTGACTTATTCAGCTAGAAATGCTTTCTTTAAAACGTTTGTCTTTCTTTTTATAGTAACAAGGTCTTTCAAAAATTTAGCATACGATGGCACTTGTTGGATAACATCTAAAAATGAACTATTAATTTTTACTTGCTTAAATACTTCTAAAATATCCCCATATTATGCTCATTCCTTAGGGGCTACTAAGTGCTGAGGAAATGGAGCTTTAGGGACAAAACTTTTAATAGTTGGGTCAATCTCCACTGGCTGTGGGGAAAGAGACTCTTGATCTTTTACTTGTTCCCTCTTATTTTTATTTTTCTCGGTTTTTTCCAGATGTTCTTCTTCAGTTGTTTTTACTTGATTGTCAACTTATTTTCCTGACCTAAGAGTGATAATAGATTAGACTTGATCTTGCTCTTTTGAATAACTAAAATGGCCATTTATGACAAATTGCCTTTTTGGATTAGCTATAGGTTGACTAGGGAACTTTCCCTTTTCTCGTTCTGTCATTTGACTAGCTAACTAACCCATTTGATTTTCTAATTTTGTAATGGCTTGAGTATTCATGTGAGTAGAATTCTTTATTTCAACTATAAATTGGCCTATTATTTGCATAAATGCCTTAAGAGAATATTCTAAAGATGATTTTTGTTGTTGTGGTGCAAAGAACTAAAGATTTTATAGAAGTGAATTATTAGAATACTGTTGAACAGGATATGATTGAGTAGAAGGGCGAAAACCAGGTAGAAATTCACTTTGAGATTGCAAGGGTTGCCCACCTAAATTAGAATTATTTTGATTATTTCTCTATGAAAAATTTGGATGGTTTCGTCAATTTGGATTGTATGTTTCTGTAAAAGAATTTTCAAATTACTTTCCATAATTATTTAGTGCATTTACTTGCTCAGAATAGCATTTAGAATATCCTATCATGGATGGACACGACTCTGTAGTATGCATAGGACTTGCACATAACGAACATATATCATTTTGAACTCTCTTGGCTAACTCCATAGTCCTATTCATAGTTAAAGCTTCTATCTTTCTTGTGAGACTATCTAACTTCATTTTAATTTCAAAAGTCTCTTTTACCTTATAATCCCCCCCCCCTTTTTGAGATGAAGTAGTTGACTTATCCCTATTAGGTGTGAAATCCCACTGCTGGGAACTTTCAGATAATTTCTCAATACATTGATAGGCTTCATCATCGCTAAGACTTAGGAAGGCCTCACCATTTATGGATTCAATCATGTTACAGTGTGATTGTGTTAAACTATTATAAAAGTATTACACGAGTCTCTATGCCTCAAAACCATGATGAGAACATTTCAAAATCAAATCTTTAAATCTTTCCCAACTTTCATAAAAAATTTATCTTTTTGTTGAGTGGAATCAGATATCTCTCTTCTTAAAGCATTAGTCTTAGCCATTAGAAAAAATTTAGAAAGAAATATCTTCACTAGAGACTCCCATGAAGTGATTGAGCCAGATGATAAGCAATTTAACCATGCCTTTGCTTTATCCTTTAAAGAGAAAAAAAAAGATGCAATTTTACAAACTCATCCGAAAAATTTTGGAACCTAAATGTAGCGTAGATTACAAGAAAATCTTTTATATGCATGTAAGGATCCTCTCTCTCTAACCCATGAAATGTTAGAAGAAGTTGTATTATATGAGGCTTTAACTTCAAATGTGTTATATTAGTTGTAGGCAACACTATACAAGAAGGAGGATTCGTGGTTATGGGAGCAAATAAGTCTCTAAGAGATTTGGATTCATTAATATTTTCGAAGTTATCCCCCATTTTTGATATATTTTTACTTGCTTTTATTTGATTTCTAAACCTCTCCTAAATGTATTTTCAATCTCCGGATCAAATGGTGTTAACTCTAAATTTTTTGATCGACAACCGAACATACACCAATTGGAGAAGGCAGAATAGACAAAGAAAGTCTTATTCGCAAGTCAAGAGATGGATTTGAACTAAAACGGCCTAGACCCGACCTAACTAGAATATCTAGAAGTTGTAAACAAACTAAATAGATGAAGGGAAAGATGAATTATCAAGATTTGAGGAAAAATCTCGAATTTGTTTTTTAAATTTTCTGCACAGTATTCAGTATTTTGACTGTATCTTTCTCGTCTGAAATCCGATTGAGCTTATTCAAGCTGCGTTAGAAAGATAACTGAATTCTCTACAATTTTTCCAGAAATACAAATTTTCAAATTTTGATGTTTACTAGCCGAAAAACAGCTCACAATCAGAGTCTAAAAATCAAAAATATTTTCTACTCGAATTTTTAAATTTTTTTAAGAAACTAATTAAACTAGTAGAAGGGTTTGATAAATCTAAATCTAACTTATTTTCTAATTAAGTCCCTGGCAACAGTGCCAAAAAACTTGATGTGATAATTTCATTACTCGTAAGCGCACGAATCGAATTGAAGTATAAGCATGTGAGTGCAACGTCGATCCCACAGGGACTTATAAAATTTTAAAAAATAAATTATAATAAATGTACTCCACCCTAATCTAGTTAAGAAGTCTTGAATTTGTTTAACTAATCTAACAATAGGCAAAAATAACTAAATAACCAAATAAACAAGTAAACAATTAATTAGTAAATAATAATAAAGAGATAAGAGATATCAAATTAAAATGACTAAGATTTTAGAATCCACACACATGCATTATAATAACTTTTCACGTAATTCAAATTATTTTCCTAATTCACTTTATAATAATGTCGTAATCAAACTTGTTATTATGAAAAATATAACATTAAAATCACTTTAGTAAATAAACTAATGTATACTCTTCCTATAATGTTCAAGATCAGAAATTCATATGTATCCATTCGAAAATAAATCACATAAGAAATCCAATACTTGAAATTATACCAATAAATAACAGGGCTAATAATTAATCCAACAATCTCAAATCATGAACAAAATTCATATCCAAAATTATTGACTTTAATTAAATCTAGGCAAGAGTATTAAACAATCAAAGCACGTGTTTGGAAAATAAATATAAATCACATGTCAAGTCATTACAAAGTATGAAGTTTCATCCTCAATCCTAGTATAAAAACTTAGCCACTCATAGTTTTAACATCCATTAAAAGTAAGAAAAATAAAATATCAAACCTAGACACGTAAAAATAATAAAGCTTCAAAGCTTTATAGTTCCAAATCTTTGTCTTCTTTTTCTTCCTTTTTCTTTCTTTCTTCTTGATTTTTTTCTCTTCTATTCTCTTTTCTGTGCAGCAACTCCCTCCTTTTGCTGCAGCTGGTGGGCTAGGTAAGGTTAGGGTTTTTTTAATTCTTTTTCTTGTTTTTTTTCTTGCTGCCCCACCTCTTCACCCGTGCACAGCTATATAAATATATATATATATATATATATCTTCTTTATATATATATAAATATATAAATCTTGCTCCACTTTGACTCTTTCTTTAATGGTTGATAGACTTCTCCTTTTGTCTCCTTGCTTTAATAGAATTATTGAAAGATTTGATTCTTTAAGCACTTGTTTCCTATTTTGGCTGAGATTCTTCCTTTTTGCTCTTGTATCCAAATCTATAATAAAAATAATAATATAAATAAATAAATAACAACTAAATAATATAATTAAATGGTGAAAATATATAAATTATGTGACTTATCACATGTCATTGTGTGGTAGTTGCACTCCTGCCAAATCATCATCGGTGAAGGTTATGGCCTCAGCACTGCTGCTGACCTTTGCCTTTTTATTTGGGGCTTCTAACTACATTACCTCCCTGAGGTGTGCTGCTTTCTAAATCTCCGCCCGGTATCTGTGTGGGTCTACAGTTGCTGATTTTGCCGATCCATGGAGGACATTAATTACTTGGACAAGTTAAGTTCTAACTACCTTCTGGGGAGCGGCTTCCTGCTTTGTCTAGTCTGCCTCTCGCTTTGTCTTTTCTCAATCGATGTATTGGTCAAGGTGTCCCGCCTTTGCCAATTCTTCTAAATGGTTCTTTAGATTTTGGCAATTCTTGGTCTGATGCCCCTTTTCCCTGTGATAGGAACAAAACTTTCTTTGGTCTCGAGCGGCAGGGTCTACTCCCAACTTGGGGGGCCACTTGAAGAAGGGCTTGTCTCGTATTTAGGGCAAAATCTTGTAAATTGGGTCCTTGAAGACTGTGTTGACCCCTTATATCGATTTCTTGCCCTGAATGTTATTGTTGTTCTCCTCGTGTCTGGGCTTCTTGCTTTCACGCCCATCTTTCTTCTCGGTCTTCTCGCCGACCTTCTTTTGTTTCGGCTATGTTATATCCTCTTCCACCCACACATACTGTTCAATCCTTAGTATCAAGTCCTGTATGCGGGTGACTGGTTTCTTCATGAGGGATTGCCTCAACCAGTGTTCTCTGGGAAGGTCGATCTTGAACTGTGTAACAATTAACTGCTCATTGCAGTCCTCTATCTCGTTATAAGCCTGCCAGTATCTCCTTGCATACGTGCGTAATCCCTCGTCATCTTTCTTTTGCAAGGTCAGCAAGTAGTCCACCTCCTTGGGTTGTTTGTTGTTTACTATGAAACGGTTTGTAAATAGTTTAGCAAGTTGTCTGCAGCTTGACACTAACCTGGACTGTAACTTGTCAAACCATCGTAGAGCTACCTCTCCCAGGCTTGAAGGGAAAACTTGGCACATGAATGAATCATCATAGCTCTATAGTACCATCATCTGCTTATAGTGCTAAACATGGGTAATAAGATCAACTTCCCATCATGAGGAGTGAACTTTGGTGGGGCAAATTTCCTTGGAGGTTGGCATGTCTCAATCTCTTTTATGAAAGGGGTAGAATCAATCTGGTCTAGGGCTCTTCTGGTTATATCTTGGGTTGTCTGCCCCTTTTGGTGCTTATCCCGATTATCGAGCTGATCTTCCAGCCACTTGTCCCAATCTTGCTACTTTGGCTCGACACTTGTCGGGTCTCTTACTGGTGTCCGATTTCTCCAAGGCTGCCGATCCTCTCGTCGTTCCATATAGTGCCATGTGCTGGTTGTATGGCTCCCTATTGCACGTGCAACCGTAGGGCTCATATTTCTTGAATCCGACCTCCTTCTATACCACCAATTTGGTGATCTTTCATATACTCGTCCATCTCGTCTAGCAATTGCCCCCCTCATCACTTCAATTGTCGACCTGAGGTGGGCAATCTCTTCATCCCGCTGCCAGATCTCCCATTTAATTGTTTGGAATGACAAATTCCCAGCAACTCAGCCACTGGATGATGATGGATTTAAGTTCCTTCAATAATTCCTTCGGCGGTTTGGATTTCGGGCATACTACAAAGCCTGTGCTATTCCCTCCTGTCCTTTCTGCCGGTTGCCTCCAGGGAATCGTATCTCCAACCTGATGAAGTGTCCTCCAGGAGTTCGCACCGGATTATCATCATGCCGACTTGATTGGTGTGTGGCATCGTGACTACGAATGTCATGACTATCATCTAATTCCCTGTTGATGAGATCAACTCCTCCTTTGAGATAGCTGGTACTCATTGTTGTGTTAGCCTTCCCACAGATGGCACCAATTGTAAGTGAAATTTTTAGGAAGGCTTGGTTGAACTCTTGAAACCAAATTGATGAGCACAAACAATCTGCAAGAGAAGAAGACAGTGAGAATGTCTCAACCCTCTTTGGGCCGAAGGCAGTCCGATGATTAAGTTAGCAAGCTTAACCACAATGAATCAAATAAAATATTAGAGAGCTAAAACTCAAGTGAACGTACCTTACACCTTAATGGTTCGAGGTATTTATAGTGCTCGAAATGCCTTAATCCCATAAGGAATTGTATTCTGTCTCCTCCTAAGAGTTAATCTCTTTTGGATAATTGTTTAGTGTCCTAATCCTTTTAGGAATGAACTTGCATATACTCCACCGACTTGGTCTTTGCTGAATCTGGGTCAAATTTATCACAATTGGGGCCTTCATTTGGGTATTGGTGAATTTGGGCCTTTCCTATCCCAAGTCAGCAGCATGTTGCCAGACAAGCAGGGTACAATAATTATAGGCCTCATTATTTTGACCCACACTTTTACTATGGAGTAAAGACATGGACATTTGTTTCTCTACCTTGATGACGGAGTTGGACTGTCTATATATGTATATATATCTAAATATCTAACATTTTTTTTTCTGTGGCTAACTCCTGAGTTACTATTTCTAATATTTTACTTTCTGCACTTTAATTTCAATTTTGTACATATAGTTATTTTCTTTTCTTTAAGTGGATTACCTTGAGTGAATAACCATTGGGTTATCATTTCTAACATTTTACTTTCTGCACTTTAATTTTATTTTTGTACATATAGTTATTTTCTTTTCTTTAAGTGGATAACCCTGAGTGGATAACCCCTGGGTTACCATTTCTAACATTTTACTTTTCGCATTTTAATTTTATTATTATACATTTAGTTATTTTTCTTTCTGTGGTTTACTTTTTGAGTTGATTCACCGTATATTTAAGTCGGCACTGCTCGATATGATGACCATACAGTTTTATTT
Source organism: Euryodendron excelsum (assembly GCA_033060915.1). Classification (NCBI taxonomy): domain Eukaryota; kingdom Viridiplantae; phylum Streptophyta; class Magnoliopsida; order Ericales; family Pentaphylacaceae; genus Euryodendron; species Euryodendron excelsum. The sequence continues at coordinate 12,147,832 of CM065383.1, forward strand.
TTAATTCTTATTTTTAGTATTTATTTTTATTTGTTTATTGTGGATAACCTTATTTCAGGTTGAATCACTGCCTATTTAGGTCAACATCACACACTAAGGTTACCATAACATATTACTAACTTTTATTTTATTTTTTGTTGTTTTTGTTGTGCATGTTTTTAGTTTATTGTTGTCCTATTTTGTTTTTCCTTGTTTATTTAATTTTGTAGTTAGTTTCTCTTTAGTTGGAGGGACACGTTCGTTTTTCTTTTTATTTGGTTTGTTGTTTGTTTTAAATTTTTAATTTTGTCTTTCTGAATAGACACGTGTGTTAATAAAAATTGCAAAATAGAGTAATCGACTAATGTCAGGGAATCAAATGGTTTACTTAGATATTATTAAGGGTGGAGTAAATGTTAAGGCATTGAGACACTTGAGTTTCACCCAAACAGTAAACTATCTTGATTTGATGTCAAAAGTCTAATTCGACTTTGTAATGATTATTCTTTTTAGGGTGTGTTAGGTTTGAGTATTTATCTTTATTTGTAAATATAACTAACATTTATTTTGTAAATATTTGCATTTTTATTTCAAAAAAAAAAACATGCGCAATGCCACGGAGCGTACAATTTGAATCTCTTAATGCACTTGAAATTTACAAAAGAGGTTTGCGTATCTTTTATAATTTTGTACAGTTTTATGTGAAATGCAAATGTAAATTTTGAGAATTTGTTGAAACATGTTTGCATTTATATTAGCACAAATTTTGTTTTATCCTTTCTTTTTTATACAATTACAAGATTTTATCTTAATACATAGAAAGAGGCTATTTTACATCACTTATTATCATATTATGATAAGTTTAGTATTTATACATATTGTACAGTTTCATCCTTATAAAAGTGGAGATTATTCACCAAGTAAGTTTTAAAGTCAATCATGCCTTTCGGAGTGTTTACATTTACTCTTAATAAATTTCTTTCATATTGCTCTTTCAATAGCTCTATTATACTTGTATTTGATTCAATTGTTTTAATTGCTTAGACAATTGAATATATTGAATTCTTAAAATTTTGAGCAATTGTGCACTTTCAAAATGAATCGAGGCCACCTTTGATCTTTTGAGTCACAAATTTCTTTGTTGAAATAATTCCCTTAAAACCATCTTTAAGTATAATTGCTAAAATTTTGTCTTTAAAAATGAAAATTCAAGTATCTTCACTTGTGCAAGTTGAATTAAGAAAGGAAGTGATCTATTTACAATATAAATTAAAATTTAGCAACAAAGGAAAGAAAAGAAAAAAGGGAAGTATGAAAAAGAAAAACAAAAAGAAATAAGAGGTTGTCTATTGAAAAAAATATATCAAATGAAATAGGAAAATTGAAGATATGTATTCATTAATCAATTCATGCTTTGATTTCACATATTTTAAGCATTTTATCCTTTTTTTTCTTCCTACCTAATATCTCATGGCCAAATTACAACCTAAACAAAGTCCTCGAGGATTTAATGTGTATATTGCTTGTTCATTCATTTCGTAGAAAATTCACTTATTAGTTGTTTGTGTGATTTTAACAATGAGTATTCTTTCATGGAGTTATGTCAAGTCGTCTCTCACTTTATATATTCACGTCATTTTCTTTATAGTTGTCTCTTTTATTTCACATTTACTCTTTCACAAGGACAACCAGTGTGAGATGCCTATTTTCTTTCTTTTTGAAAGAATATCCAGTGAGGTTGAATCAAAGCTTAAAGGATGTATCTGTGTTTTAATGTTGTAATATTTTTCTTATCATGTAATGATCACGCACACATAAAAGCCTCTCACATATTGTTTTAAAACATTATTTTGCTTGTGTATTAACGAGTAGGACATACAGAATAGGCTTGTGTTTTGATACATGTAATATTTTTTCTCATTATCCTCATTTGCAGACCACATTTTGATGTTTGTTAGTATCATTACTAAAAACCCTCAAGAGACACCACTCATCCACTAAGAGTAACCTAGGATTTTCAAGGCTTGGTGCATATGCTAAATGCACTCGAGTTCCCTACGAAAGTGAACCTTATCTTTTTAAATATGTTTATTGTTTTGCTAGGAACTAACAAAAGCTTAGTTGAGTGGTGCGATTGCACTCTAAAAAGTACAATTAGAGTCCCTAACTATAGGTTAATGTTAGTTATTATTTGTGTATTATTTATTATTTTAATATAAATTTAGTATTTTTAATGTTTTACACGCCGACCAAATTTGAAGATAAAATCGAGCAAAATAAAGTAAGGTGATGTACATTATCTATATGAGCAAGTGTGGATATTATATTATATCTTTTACGGTATATATATTAAATATATTAAATTTTATCTTTTACTTTATATATAATATATTATATTATATTATTATTATTATATATATATCTATCACATGGGTAGGAAACGGATCCGCCGACGCAAGAAGACAAAAGGGAAAGGAGGAAAAGAAAAAAAGGAGAAAAAAAAAAAAAGAAAGGGAGGAGGAGGAAAAGAAAGGGGCAGCCAACAAGCTGGTTGTTCTTCGGCGCATCTTTTACATATGCCTTGCACATTCTAGCAAATATAAATAGAGAAGTTATTCGTGCAGCAAAAAGGGGAGTCTAGGGAGAGCCGAGAGAGAGAAAGCAAATAGGGAGTCTCTTTGGAATTCCATTTAGGATAAATTTTAGTCTTTTTATTTCAGTCTTTTATTTTATTGTTGTGTAAGTTATCTTTATGTATAAACATTTTTATTTATAAAGTATTTTTCTTTCATGTCTTATCTTTTTAATAGAAGTATTTAGTTTTATTCTTGGAGCTAATTAAAAATATCGATTGACAGAATTGGGATGATCGATAAAGGTTTGTCTTTTCATTCCATATTTATTTGAAAACTTAAAGTTTTTACACATATTTGGTATATTATATGCACGGGCATAGACACGTATATTTTATGCACGTAATGGCTACATGTATTGTGAACAAATTTAGAATAGATATTTTTAGTCTAAAAGTAGAGTAGATATTTGTTTACTCTACGCGGGCCAAAGGCTTGGATATTTTATGCGGGTACTCTGTCTGGTATAGTTTATGACCAAAATTTCTGGTAAGGACCTAAGGCTCTTAATTCTAATCTATAATGTATTGCTTTTATATTCTTAGTAATTAAAATTTAGATCTTTTCAAAAACTGAGACTTTTCATTATGTTTGTACTATCTTCTGCCTTGATAAAGCAATCAGGATATGCAAATCGATAGTAAAGGTCTTTGATAATAATTTAATAAGTATCTAGTCTAGAATATATGAAAACATGTGCCTTTAATTATGTTTGTTACACTCATACTCTGACAAAGCATTGCTAAGCGTTTATGAGTCTATGGTAAGGGTTTCATAATTTTAATTGAGTAATATTCTAGTGATTGATTATTTTGAATATACCAATCTACTAATTCATAAGGTTCAAGTAGGCTAAACGATCAACAGTTGGTAAACCTATATTGATTATTTCTAAGTAAGTCGAGTAATTGAATCAATTGAATCCAAGTCTGTTTTATTTTATTATGTTTGATAAGTATTTTTGGCCTCCATCTCAAAACCTTAAAAAGATTTTATTTTATTTTTATTTTTATTACATTTATCATCCGACTTTAATTATTATATCCATTCTTTGTGATTTAATCCCGATCTTATCATGTTATTTTTATTATGTACTATTTCACTGCACCTACTCTTAGGTGTGTTAAGTAGATCAAACAAGAGGTTTTATAAAGTCTTGACTATCAATTCCCTTAATGAATAAAATAGTTGCTAGGCAAAGAAAAGGGCAAAAACAAAAAAATTCATATACTAAAAAATCATGCTCTCTCTGGTCTTTTGTCCGAAAGTCTACATGCGCATGGTGAAGGCAGTCCTTAATTCCCCATTTCTTTTCCCTCCCCCATCCCCCCACAAACAAGGAACCAACCTCCTTCCCTTTTCAGGTCCTTTCCCTAACCAAGCCTAGCATTAGCTCATGATATCTTAAGGATTAGACTTCACGCATAAACTTTTAATTGAGTTAAAAATATTTGGTGTTAGGAAGAACAAAAAATTAAGCCGCAAAGTTGAAACGTGGAATCCTCTGTAATCTCCCATAGTAGCTGAGCTGTGTAGTCAAGATTCCAAGAAGAACATGCTATGGAGGCTTCCACTTCAACTTGATTAAAAAAATTAAGCCGCAAAGTTAACCCCATGTTGCTACAGCTTTCAAAAATGGGATTATGAAAAGCAATTAAGGCAGATTAGAGCCAGATCCCTTCCATGTGCAACCTTAACTATAACTTCTACAGTTGTTATTGGGACACTGAGATGTACTTATAAAACAATTAGCAGCTTTTCTTTTCTCACTGCAAAGAATCTAATGCAGCTAGCAGCCAAGATCCATGGTTAGATAGAGTAATATATACTATATTTTTAGTAAGCCAAAAGGAAGAACTTTCAGTAATAGTTAGGGCTGCACATGTAAGGAAAAAAAGCCCCAAAAGAATCTCTCACCACATTCTTGGGGCATGCGTGTGAATGTGCAAGTACCAACTTGTTTTAAAAGAGAAAAAGGCACACGGCATTTGTTTTCATAAAAAAATGGAAGACTTTTTTTTTTGGTAGATTAGACGGCGAAAGCTCCTAAGAAAGGGAGGGTAAGTTGAACCCATGATTGTGCAAGTTGAAGACATATGAAGGTTGTTGAAAAACAATTAAATCTCCGATCAAAGTTCAGTTGGCTGTAAATCCATGCTATGATGTTTTCAGCTATGCAAAAAGCTGAGTTTAATCTTCATGGCTACATCTATAACATTCAAGAAGTCAAGGAGTTAAACTTTAGATAGAATCATCTTTCCTGCTTCATGTAATCTGCTTGTTGGTTACTTGCCAATGGTTTCCTTTTTCTATCTGTTTTGCTTCTTGGTTCAGGTTGTTAGCTCTCTTTTCTGTCATGCCTTGCTTTGCTTGGCCAGTCTTGACTTCTACCCTGTATCCATTCAGTTTGTTCTCCTATTTCATTCTTAATAAATTTTGCTTTCAAAAAAAAAAAAAAAAATCCATGCTGTGGATTCAAGCAAAATCAAGTGGATATGTTTTCAATTCAGATAGCTTTTTTTATTGTATTGAAGGTGTTAAATCTTTAAATCTTCTCCCCTGCTAAGCTAGTTTTCTCTCTGTGTTTGTGAAAGTTGAATCCTGTTCGACTTAGGAAGTGGGGTGTTTTCCCTTACCTGGTTGTGGTCCTTCTGTCAAACCTTTTGGTTTGTAGACTTCCTCAACCATCTGTGCCCCTTCAGCTATCAATTTATTTCTTTTGTTGTTCAAAAAAAAAAAAATCCATTTTACATATAGTTTCGATGCAGCAATGCCACCCATGATCCTTTTTCCGGCTGCTGACAGTGAGAAAATTTTGTTTGCATAGTATAACATGCGGGATATATATATATTGGCTGACCGGATGTTCGAGCCAGCTTAAGCAACATCGACTATTCTCAAAATTTGCGTAGTCTCTCATCCCGCACAAATCGAGTAAATATCTGGTTTTGCCCCTAGTGTGGTCGTGAGAAAAGTTCAACTGGTGACCAGCGGAGAGTGAACCACGGCCTGACCATCCCCATATATTTTGGGGAGATATATACTTACTAACAAAAATAAGCATATATAATATACACATTCATAATATTCTGAAGCTCTTGTTTACCACAGAAAAAAAAAAAAAAAAAAAGAAGAAAAAATGATTGTGATGTTTTTATTCTAAAAACTTTTGAAAGCTAAGCCGCGGCCATACCTAATGTTAGTGTCTTGGTATGATATTTTAGCTGAGCAATGGCCTTGAAAAGTTCTGGACATATTGCTGTCCATCTCCATAGTTTTGTCACATGCATCTAGTTGCTGGCTGGTATAGCTCACTGTATAGAATCTTCCTGCATGTTGGGGACTCGCATGCTTCATGCACCTTTTTTAACTCCTTAAAAACCAATGGAGGCAATGTTCCTTCCTTGTCCTCCTCCACCTTCTCATCTGATTCTTCTATCTCTGAGCTTGAGATCATCTGATCAGTACTCTAATTGTTTAGGGTGACACAACTTTTCTGATTCGATCGATCGATATCAGTCTAGCCATGACCAAGTTGATCAATTCGGCTTGCTTGTTTCTTCTTCTAGCATTTTTCTTCTATGAAATTCTTTATATCGAAGGAAGGAATTTGAAGTTGGAAAAGAATTTGAAGTGTGTGGACTCTGGAGCGCTTGAATCCTAATGTAAAGATGAATTCCACTGCAATAAGCAAAGAGGTTGCAAGCCCTAGCCAGTTGAAACCATCTGGTGTTAGAACTATGGATGAAGGATATGTGGATTCTTTTCGACCCACGGTGCCTGGTCACAGTCCTGGTGTTGGTCATTCTGATCATGACTAAGATTCTATGGCCGCGGCTTGTGGGGATCATTGTGTTATAAACAGCAATGTATTGTCTGCAGCATTTTCATTTTCAAGATTGAAGATTGTATGCAATATATTTCACTTCTAGTTCAGATCATAGCCTGCAATATATTGAATGCCTAATTTCAAGTTGAATTAGTTTTGCATTGCAATCTCTCTCTCTCTCTCTCTCTCTCTCTCTCTCTCTCTCTCTCTCTCTCTCTCTCAAGGTGTTATGATTTGTGTTTCATTTCATTTCCGCAAGCTTCAAAGTACACCATGTCCTCAAAAAACGTAAAATAGCTTTTTTATGCAAACTTCCTCGTTGATATTTCTGCTTTTAAAATAGTTAGCAAATCTCAGTCAATAACTTGCTCCTCGGTGTCCAAGACGCTAATTCATCATCCACACCAGAAAAATGAGGCGGTATGACAAACATAGTGTCCAGCCAATGGGTTGGCATGGTATTGAATTAGGATGATTTGGTAAATTGAGCTGTTAATTAGTTTTCCTTTTGACAACTAACTTACTGGAAAATAGTCTAGGAAGCAGCAAATAAATCAACTCATATTCCTTCCTTCAATACAAAGAACTTCATATCGTTATGATCCGAATCCTACATTTACATCTAGAATAATCACACAGGGTTAATTAGTCCCATTTACAAAAGAAAAAGAAATGAAAACAATTGAAAAATGAAAAATGAAAAGAAAAGCAAAAACACTTGGCCGAATGCCCTAAATAATGCTAGGGAACGTAGAACAATGTGCACTAACATGGAGGATGAATTTAATTGAGAACCGCATGTTCTGCGGCCGAGTTGCTTCCAAAACAACAAGGAAGCAACACACACAACACACACACACACACACACACACACACACACACATATATATATATATATATATCTATAGAAATCCTTCATCAACCCCAAAAATGTGAAGAAAAATGAAATTAAAACATATCGCAAGGGAATCAAAGTGGACTGGACTAAGAAAACTTGGGTCCACTAAATTTTGTCTGGGACACTGATTTAAATTTTGTAGTATATTAAGTATATATATACCCCGTTAACTCCTCCAAGCTGGGAGACCATCTTTGTGATTTTTTTTTTGTAATTCCAACTTGCATTACTGCAAAGGAATCTTTGTATATTTGGTGGCTAATGATCATGTTAGCTCTCAAACTTTTTCGAGGTAGGAAGTGCAAAAGGCCATCTAGGCTGTGGCTGTAAAGTTGGGTTTGTATCTAATAGCCCTAGAAATAAAGGCAATCTCACAGGAACCGTCCAAATAAACAGAAATTGATTGTCATGGTGAGTGGGAAGGTGCATGGAGCGGTGGGAATTAGTAGAGCCTCCAACTTCTGCCATATATTTAAACCTTATTGCAACCCTTGAGTTCTCTCAAAGGTTATATAATCTGTCAAAAAGATCATGACTAAATTAGATATTGAAGATCCAATCACTTTGGAAAGAACTCATAAGATTGTAACGAGCAATCTTGCATGAAAAATGTTATTCTTCTAGAAAATTTGTAGAGAAAATTCTACCAAAATAATGTGACAGTGGCATTTTCGTAATTAGGTTAGTAAGATAGGTTTTTTTTATTTTTAAGTGAATCGCACTCACTTTGATGTTAAAATCTATAAATTTTTTATTTATATAGCATTACCCATCTTGCATTTAGGATTTTCTAAAAAATCTGAAAAAAGAAAACAGGAGAACATATATTACTTAATGGCAATGCCATGTTAGTTTACAAATGTTGAGAGGTTTCAAATCCTTTAAGATCGAGAATGGGGTTCAATTCCTTTTTCTTCACACTAAGTAGGAATATATTGCATAAATGGTAACCTAACAATCTGTACAGATGGACAAACATTTGATCAAACAGAGATCCATTTTAAAAGTGATAGTTGCACTGTCCAGGAAGCATGCAGAATATAGACAACTAGCAAGGGCTAAGATGTCGCCAAGCTTTTTCGCTCATGAGGGGTTGGGGTTAAACCCTAAAACTATACCATCCAATTCTACTTTTTTGTTCTTTCTTTTGTATATATATCTCGTCTCAACGGAATCTTCCCACTACTGAGGACCCTCACATGCTTCTGGTATTCCTTTCTACGTTGTATAAATGCCACAGTTGGAAGAGGGTTATTTAGGCCTCTCTCAAAACACCTCTCTCTCTGAGATTGCTAGCTTAGAATAACTTGGTGATATGGCAAAAACTAGAATCGCCTGTGCTTATGCTTTCCTTCTCTTTTTGATTGTATGTAACGAAGTTGTGTGTGTTGACGGAAGGCACTTAAAGCCTAGGCCGTGCAATAAATGCCCGAGGGATGCTAAGAACACTTTCAATGCAACAGTGGGTGGAAAGCCGTCCAGCGGCAAACCCCAAGAGCGTACGAGTAAGGTGGAATATGTGGACGATTTTCGACCCACAGAACCAGGTCACAGTCCAGGAGTTGGTCATTCTCTTCACAATTGAGGTTATCGTTGCTTATATTCATCGTAATGTAATGACAAAAAAAAAAAAAAAGGCACAAAAGCCGTCTGTATATAAATGCTTAATTGTTGCTTACGAGCCTCTCTCTCTCTCCAAGATGTCCTATATTATCAGGAACTATTCCTCTATTATCTACTACAGTTTCTTGATGGTACTTGTAATTTTTCTATTTACAACATCACTTCTCGTCAAATGATAGAGGAACATCCAAACATAGTATTCATAAAACAAAAACGCATGAGAGATGAGGCAATCAAGATAGTGAGCGTCTATACATGCTTAAATGGCCCTTAGTTTGTGTTAAAATGGTAGCTTTGCAGCTCCATATACCTCCATACACTGGCAGAGCCAAGAAATATATTCATGGGGGCAAATACTAATCACAACCTCTAAGGAGGCATTTATAATTTTTCAGAGGGAGCATTTATTATTTTTAGCGGGGCAAAGAGAGAAATTTCTAAAGTGATAGGTAAAAAAATAAATTTTCAAAAGCCGAGGGTGGCACTAAGCCCTTAGTAGCTTCGCCCCTGGCTCCATATGACATATCATGCATGCTCATTGGCGACCAAAAATTGGTGAAGAAGGAAGTACTAGACGTGACCCTGGAACCTTTTTTGTCAAAACATATATGCCTAAATGTAGCAGTCTCAGTGCTAATTAAATTTATTTGGATGCTATGGTATCTCAGTGATTTGGGTTCAAGTCTTTTCAAGAGTTTTACCAAAGCATCTTTTGCCTAAATCAATAAAATACTTCCACAATAATTGGGCAATATTGGTTAAAGTTTCACATCACAACCTCTCTAGGCTCTACCAGTTATCTAATGTAGAGAAAAGAAACCATAAGCGAGTTTTGTACAGTCCAGTCCAGCACAGCTCATATTGCTCCCCTGGTAGTCCCATAGGCCAAATGGGCAGCATGTGATTGTTCTTGAACCCTTTCTCCTTGAATGTATCTATCCTGTTAAATTTAGGCCTCTGAATGTATCTAGACACTGAGAGAGAGAGAGAGAGAGAGTTTAGTTTTTCGACAATACTAAGACTAAACACACCGACACAAAGCTTCAAATCTTGCAGTAAAAGGGCAAGAAAGGTTGGCATGCACATAGTATGTAAGATTATTCTATATTGATTCTTAGGCACCACAAAGATGGAATCTCAAAGCTGTAATGCTTGGACAAAAACTAGGTGTTACAAAACCTTGTAATGCATTGAAAGTCATTAGTTTGGACCCACATGCACTAGACACATAGTGGCCGTTAAGTTAGTTTAAGTCCATGGCATTATCAGTGTTAGACTCCACTTTTAAGCTTGGTTTTGGCTTTTTAATTAAAATCAAAGATACGATTTCTTTAGTCAATCACTAAACTCAGTACAGTGTTCTTGTAGGTTTCTCTTGATGCTAACTTTTTCTACTTTGGGTTTTCGTCTCAGGTGGAGACAAAGATTCGTGGGTGTTCGACTATAAAATTGGCAAGTTGGAGCATGCGCGATGCATCATGGTATGATTTGTTCGTATCTTAGGAAATAATACTTATATTATTGCTAATCATAGCTAGAAGTCCCACCTTGGCCATTTGAACTGGACTTTGAAATTGACTGAACACTTTCTAAGATTCCTAATTTGAAAAGTATAACCAATAATAAGTGACGACCCAAAAAAAAATAAAATAAATGATTAATTATACTTTGCGTTCCTACACTTGCATCAAATCTCACTTTATAATTTTCACTTTCAATTATAATAATTAAGTTCTTACACTTCTAAGTTGTTGTAATGTTAATCTTCTATCAACTTTTGTTCAAAAAATAGAAGAAAAATTCAAATAAGACAAGTATGTTGCCTTTTTCAATGCGCAAAAATATAAAAGCATGCTTCTTTATAATAATCTATCACAAATTTCTCTCAAATCACTCTAAAATTATATGTGTAATTAACTTTGTGATGTATGTAATATAATTATGTTTCATGTAAAAACTTTTATTTCAACTCACGTGGGATATATGTGAGTCTTTAGAATAAAAATTTATTGAATTTTACATTTTTTCTTCTTTGAAAAAGGTCATATGTTTATCACATTTGAAATTTTTGTTCATTTTCTAAACGAAATGTTGACATTGCAATAAATTAAAGTGTAATGGTTTAATTATTACAATTGAATGCTAAGGTCTAGAAGTAAAATGTGATTTAAAATGTAAGAGTACAAATTGTAATTAACTCTGAAATAAAATAAACAAATAAACCATAATGAGAGAACGCTCCAATACAATACCCAATGGTCGCTATATATATATATATATGCACATACTAGCTTTCAGTATGAACTTTTAAACTGTAACTATGGCTGTTAAGGTTCTAATATTGCTTGCAGCAATGTTTCTCTCTCTTATACTTGTTTCTTCATCATCGCATGCCTTAAGCGATTATGAGCTCAACAAACACAAAGAGAAGGCGAAGAAAGAAGCCACCACTTTGGCAGCCAAGAAAGTGGATTCCATGCAGCGCGAAAATGGTTCTGGAAATTTTGGTTGGCATAGAAAAGATTTATTGAAGAAATCAATGCATGGTGAAAGTCTGGAAGCAAAAACAGATGACGTGAGGCAAACAGGTCCCGGTCACAGCCCAGGTGTAGGCCATGCTGAAGATCAAAATTAGGAAGCGATGCTAGGATCTCGTTGACGATATTGCTTTGAATTTTAGTTTTCGCAAGGGGTTCGAATTAATATTTAAGAACTCCCAATTATCCGATTGTCTATGGTGTATGAAATGAAGAATGTTTTTCCTTATTTCTTTTTCCTTCTCCTTGGATATTATCATTTCATTCTTGGATCCGTTTCGAGTAATGATGCATCTGCTCCAGAGCTGATGTTGTCACGCGCGTCCAAAATATATATAGCTGCTATATAATAAAATGATGATGAGTGACATGACAAATATTAGCATTGAAACATTAGGATTGGGAAAAATAATAACATATTATTAGCATTAATATGTACAATAATAAGTAGGAGAATGAATTGAAATAACAGACTTAGGAGAGATATTGTCGGTATAAAAGAAAAATAGCATCCTATAACTTTTCAAATACTATTAAAAAGTTGTGTATTGCAGCTCAAATACTATTTAATGATATAAACATATATATAATATACGCGAAAAATCACTAAGGAAAAATGTCTCTATAGGTTATTGATTTTTACTTTCAAGTGTCATGATTTTCTTGTCACTTGAGTAATAAATTATCATACACGTACTGTCATATATCCAAAGTGACCTCCAAATATAAAAACTGAGATGAAAAGCGGGCCTTCATAATTCTGAGATCTATAACACTTATGCCGTGCTCAATGTTTCTAGATTTGTTAAGGGAAAAGAAAAAGGAGAAAAGAAGAAAAAGAAAAAAAAAAAAAAAAGCTTAAACTAAGGGTCCTTTTGGTAGAGTTTATTTCAAGTTAATTAATTTTTTTGGCTTATAAGTCAAAAAGTTAAAAAAAAAATTTTGCTTTTATAAGCTAAAGATAAGCAAAAAAAAGGAAAAAAAAAAACTGATTTTTTTACTTATAAACTAAAAAAAACCAAGCCGGAAAGCCCTACCAAATGGGCCTTCAATGACATTGCTTTTATTTGTATGGATTAGAAAAATGAAAAGAAAATAAATAGGTAATTTCTAAAAAATTTATTTAGTTTTATATAAAAAAATAATTAAGAATAAGTAATTTCATTTCTATTCCCTCAACATATTCTAGATCCAAACATAATCTTAAGAAAGGTAGGGCCATTATGCCAACCAGACCAGAAATTTGTAAGCCCATATTATTTGGGCCTATTACAATCCTTATCGTAGCAGGCCGAAACACGAGCGAAAGAAAACAAGTCTATTAATCAAGATCAAGAAAAGTAAAAAAAAATAAAAATAACACAAGAAGATCTATAGCTGGCTCAATCAATGGAATCCTCATGAAAGCCCATTCATGCCAAGGGTTAAAGGAAGCCTTTCCATCGGGTACTAGCTATCTGGTAGGGACAATTATTCTCATATTTGCGACATAAAATTATCCAATATGGTCAAGACAAGGATAAGGTGGATGACGAAATTAGCTTGACACTTGATTCCAAAGTTTCAATGGTTTGCATATGGTGATCATGCTAGCTAGAAGGGTAGCCAAACTGCTGGTGTGACGAATTAGTTTGACATATCTCCAACCAACAGGGGCAAAATATATATATATATATATATATATAGAGAGAGAGAGAGAGAGAGAGAGAGAGAGAGAACATAAGTTTCATGCCAAGTGAGGTCTTGTTAATGTTCGCTAAGAATTTGATCTATTGGATTTTGAAAGATTCAATTTCAAGCATATCTTCAAGCAAGGCAACATTTGTGTTGATTTTCTTGCACACCGTGAAGCTCATTTTGATTTAAAAAATTGTGAAGTTTGATAGGCCTCCCACGAGCTTAGGACCTGTACTTCAAATTGATATGGCGAGAAATAAATGTCTTGTAGACCAACCTAAGTACTTATTTCTTTTTCCTTTCCTTAGTACCAAAAAAAAAAAAAAAAGAAGACGAAGAAGCAGAATCGTTTCTATCCCCGAACACTTTTGTTTGCGTTTGGCTTATTGATGTGATAATTATAAAGACTAATTTCATTTGTTTAATAGTTGAAATATCTTAAGCATATTTAAAAAAAATAAAAATAAAACCTATTTTAGATTTTTGACTATTGATTCTCATCCAATGACTTAAAAGGATACGTGGTAACGTGACCAACATGAATTAAGACTTGGATCTATTATTAATTATGCCAGTTTGACATAAGATGTATAATACCTAAGCAATTTAATTTTGAAGTTTGAACCACCAATAAACACAAAGGAACCTTTTTTTCTAGTCCATTATAGATGATTAGTAAGAATTGTATTGCACTGAATCTTAATGATTTTATATATAGTCTATATTTGTAGTGAAAGTACAATAATACCAATGATTTCTTAATTTTAAGAAGCAAGTAGTGATTCTTTTTTTTTTAATTTTATAATTATTGAAGCATGACAAATTAAATATATTATCATGGAAAAGATAATTTTCAAGGAATTCTTATATTTTCTATTAAGAAAAGAAAAAAATTTCCCTTGCTAATAAAGATGCAAGGGTGAAGGATCGTACTGGTAGAGCATGAGTGAATGTGGAGTCTGAGCTTTTTACGACCTGTATAAAACTTGAGGAGGGAAGAAAAAGAAAAAATAAATAAAAGACAAAAAAAATTAAGTATTAACACTTCAACCAGAGCAGTTTTGACTTTTGAGCCCTTCAATGAGAGCAAAAGAGCAGGGTCACCCATGTAACTATCTTAAAGTTCAGACAATTCATTCTGATTGAATGCATGGTTTGGAAATAATGTTTTCCCATTTAAGTGTTCAGTGTTGGCATAAGTTATCATTACTGAACTATTGAAGTTTGAATCACCAATACGAATGAAAGATGCTCTTAATTTGTTGAATCTGTTATTTAATGATGATGGGATCTAATATGTGAATCTTCTACGATCTACCCATTATAACAATTATTGGGAATCTTAATGAAGTTCTATAAAGGTGAAGTAAATTGAAAGCATAGTCATGATTTTTTTATTATTTTAAGTGACAAGCGAGCAATTTTAAACAAAGGGCATCAAGGGAACTCGTAAAGAAAGAATGGAAGTACTCACTGGTTTAAATTCCATTTGAAGGGAAACACAAGTAAGCTATCTACAAAGTTTGCATGGATAACGTTTTCAATAATGTGAACTCAACGGATACGGGATGCGTTTGCCTAGATCATAGTCGGATTCGAATCGGAAAAATCTCCTCACATCTTGTTATATATTTGTTACGGATTGAACTCTCCAACTCATTACTATTTATACTCAAATTGAGTTGAGTCGAATAGTTATTTTGCACAATTATCATTTTTTTATTTTTCATTTAGAAAGTAGATAGTATTTACCTAATCTTACGTATTTTTTAAAAATGATTATTAGTTTATATAATAAGAGATAAACAATACTTTCTTATACATAAAAATACCCTACTTTTTTTTATATATTACGTATCAATAAAATATAATAGGAGTATTCTGGTCATTGTGATACATAACTGAGTCGGATTCAAGTGAAAGTTATCTAAACACTAATCCCCAAACCCATTTCTACAACCATTACCCTGAAAATCCATATATTAGACCCCTAAATCATTCCATTACAAGTTTACAAGAATTAAGAGTCCCAATCAGAGGCGGAACATAGAGGGGCCAAAGGGGCACTTGTCCCCCTTAATTTTTTAAAAATTCTAATTATGCCTATAACTTTTAATATTGTTTTTAATGTGCCCCTTTGAAAATTTAAAAGTGCCCCTATATTTTTCAAAACTCTATATTGAGCCACAATTTTAAAAATGTCATTCAATTTGTATCTTCTAAAAATTTATGAATACTTTCCTTAAACATTTAATTTACTTTAAAGATTCCTATATATATTATATAGTTATACAGAAGTTAAGTGTCCTATTGTAGATTATAAAAAACAATTCATTTTTACAAAAAAAAATTTATAGAAAACTCTACCAGAATAATATAAAAGCGGTAATTTCAAAATTATGAGCCAAAATTAGTGTTTTAAAACAAAATGAAAGAACCACAAAAAATCACATCCTTTTATAAAAATTTTAAACAAAAATTTTGATTATATAACATTATTTTCAAAAAAAAAAAAAATTAGCTTGTGAATAAATGGTGCCCCTTTGAAAAAAATATCTGACTCTGCCACTGGTCACAGTGGACCATTCAACTGAAGTATAGTCTAACCAACATTGACTGCATGAACTATTTTCCTATCATGAAGCTGCATCTACAAGATCAAAGTAATTAATTATTTATTATTTGCATTATTTTCTCAATCGCTGCAACAACTTGCGTCACATGCCATGAAGGGCAGACCACGTACGTTTGCAATCTAATTTGTCAACTGTTGCTGAGGTAATCCTTTATTTTGGTAAACCAATATGAGCCATTGGACATGCACGGACACTCGCGACACAAAACCTATCTATATAATCCTAAAATGCTTTAATTTTAATCGGAATTATTAGAATTTTGTAGTTCCCTTACTACTTGCTTTTGTAGAGAAAATAGTAATGCCCTTGGCTGGTTGAGTTAGCCTTCAAAGACTTAAACACTGCACCTATCTAACCAAAATTGATGCCCTCGAAGACTAATAATACTAGTGTATTTTGCAACATTTTGAAGGATTCAGTATCTAGCGAACTATGACCCACCTACACCTTGTAGTGATGAGAATCAATGTGATTTTTTTGAGAGTGGATCAAATAAGGGTCATGGAATTTGAAATATGGAAAGACTGTCCTCACGTTTAAAAAAAATTAATAAATAGATAGTACCATGTCTATAGAATCATAGATTAACTTAAATTTTAACAGTAGTGATTGAAACTACTTTATTACTGGATATTTATCTTAAAGAAATAAGAGTAGATGTAACCTCCACAAATCACACTAATTGAAGTCTTCGGCGGTGGACTTGTTTTACAATGGCATGCAATTAAAATTTGAAAAATACTACTCACAATTGCAACTATAGGTCACTTTCATTAAGGCTATAATGATCTCAGCCAAGTCGAGTAGTAAGTTGTTCAAGTTTTGTTTAACATTCTTACGACCTTGAAATTATGTTTAGTTGTTCAAGCTTTGTTTGACATCCTTACGAGCTTGAAATTATGTTTAAGCTTAACTTATTTAACTTTCAAGTTAAGATCAAACAAGTTTTAATCAAGTTGAGTTTGAGTAATTTTAAATTTTTAATGTATATAAGTTTATTAACTCGAGTATCGAGCAATCTTATAAAATCAACAAATTTTAAAATATGTTCAAGTTTGATTTGTTTACTTAATGAGTCGATTTCAAATGAGTTTTTAAAAAGTCAAACGCGAGCGAAGCTCGAGTAACTTAATTCGTTTGATAGCTCTATTCTCCTGCTGTTGCTGTGGGGCCCATTAGCTACTGTGAGGTCTAATTGATATGATACTTATTAATTGAAGGGACATCCATTAACGGGAGAGTCACCTATAGTTGCGGCAGAGAAATATTATTCAGTGCTCCTGGAACATCTTGTCATTCGTGCTCCCATACCGATTTGATCCAAGATTTCTTATTAAATTGCACATTTAATGAGCATTCTCAATATTATGTTTTGAAGAAAGCTCGAACCTCCAATACACCCAATGCCAGATAAGTTCAGGGCATCCCAATTGGATTGAATGGGATGACAATCTCTTATTCTGACTCTGTAAAATCAAAATTTTGATCAAATCACGCGTCGCAGTATACCAAACCTTCTAATTTTTTAAGAGATTTATTTAAAAGATTGGCAATATAACTAGGAAGACGGCTCAAATACCACATATGGGTTACTGGGCAAACCCACTCATATAGTGATGGGGTTAAATATCTCATCTAATAAGTACAAGACCCACTCTCATTTGAGTGAATGAGTAAGAACACGTGTTGTTTCAATAATACTCAGGGTTGTTCAGTACTGATTTTTGGACTAGTTTTTTTAAATTTATAAACAAAAAAATCAAAAAAATTAAGTTTTTTAGTTATTTTTAGTTAAAATAAAATTAAAAATTAAAAAAACTTAATTCTTTTACTTATAAATTTTTTAAAAATTAATAAAAAAAATAGTAACAAACGACCCTTAATTATCCCGCGGCAGAGGATGGAGGTGCGCTTAGAATTTGGAAAACAAAAGGTAGGAGTCGCGGGGACCAACTGAATCAAATGCTGCCACACGATTGAGATTCTAGGGTCCACCTCGATCCCATATCCCCAGATGACCAGTATGCCTCTTGCTTTCCGCTATCAGATCACGACAATCCCATTGTTCCCATCATGGACCCCACACTTCCCCCTTGCCAAATCAGCGATAATTTCGTCAGTCCGCTCGTCTCGAAACTACCGGTCGTCGACGGCTACACTCGGGCGTGGGACGACCAAACCAACCAGTCCAAAGGAATCTGGGAGGATCGCGACGGTGCCCGCCATCAGAGATTCTACGTTATGGCTGTTGCTCTTGCATCGTTGTCTAGACCCCAAGCACGCCAACGGCAGTGATTGCCGGTGGTCGTACATATTTGTCGCGCGTACAACTTTTACTGCGACGGCAACATGTCCTTTCAGGGCGTTGTACTGCTATTTTAAGTGAAAGGACACCTATAGAGATTAGCCCCACCAAAGGACACCCATATACTATTATAACCCACCAAAGATTTTGTGTAGAGATGATAATGGGACGGCTAACCCTTTTTGTCTCTAATGGAAAAATTCAACCCCGCACTCCATTCTAAATTCACGATGTATTCAGCCTCGCCGCTCTATTTCTGTTAGTTCGGATTTAATTTGTATAAAATCTCAAAATAATGATAATGCAAACTATAAAAACATAAACGTAAACATAATATAAAATTGAGAAAGTAAAAAGTTAAATTTCAAAAATTATAATAATATTAAAATTGCAATATTTATTTATAAAGAAAAAAAATTATTTTATATTGTAGTCCATCAACATTCGAGGTTTAGAGAATTCTAGTCATGAAAGAAAGGTTTTGTTGGAACTTGATTATTGTCTTTGCTTCATTATTTACTCGGTAAATAATTATATTAAAATTACTAATTGATTATGTTAAATTTGAGGGACTTCTATGGATAGGACAATCTTTATTATTGAAAGTATAACACACCCTACACAGTTCCAATAGAACTGCTAGCATTAGTCATGATGTTGATCACTTGCTTATCGAAATATTCTTCATACTTTGATAGAAACTCTTTTCATTCTCTTAATTGTTATATTCTTCCTGAGCCTTGATACCTTTGTCTTTATTTTTAGTAAAGTGAAGTTTTGTTGCTCCCAACTTCTAGGTATGCTCTCTGTTAAGTCATACAAAGATTTTAGTAAGTCTCAATTTTTTATTAGGGTTACAAGAGTTATGAAAGAAAAATACTATTGTTTCAAAAGTTTATACAACAAATCTTATGAAAATAATGTAATAATGATATTTTTATAATTAAGAGTTATCCTTATAAAATTTTTGTTTCAAAATGAAAGACTTATAAAAACTAAAGACGACCATCTTCTCTAATTCAAACACCTAATTCTTAGTTTGTGTTCTACTCCTTAGCACCAATAAATAGTAACTCTTGACTATCGTTCTTAAACTTTTCAATGTTTCAAACAACGTCACTGAGGTGTATAACATGTGTATAGCATAAATTACATATAAGGCTTATGCTTTTTTTCAAAGAATTGAAGGAAAATTTCATAGTGGTAAGGAAAAAATGAGCAAATGGCATAGGGATAGGGCCCACTAGGCTTTTAGGGCATCTAGCCTCCGCCACCTACCGGTAGTGGCTCATTTTCGTGTAAGAGTAACTCACAAATATCTTTTTAATGAAAAATTATTCAGTGCTATTTTTTTTAACAGTTACGGTATCTGAATTAGTTTACATGTACTTCGATTAATCTTCTTCTTAGTTCGATTAAAAATAAGTTATTTACACTAAAATTAGGGTATTTACAAAAATTTAAACTCTTGAGCCAACTCTTACATTTGATACGAGTTGAAATTTTGACTTCTCAAAAAGAGATCAAAAACACCGGCTAACTAGGCTAATCTAGTTAATTTTCAGTGCTTTTAGAGCATGACGTGTCGTTACTGTATTACTAATATAATGGTGAAGTCATTCTGTTAGGTGAATCTAAATTGCGCTACAAAAACACTAAATAATTTCTCATTTTTAATTGCTTTTTTAAGCCCTTGATTGAAAACTATGTGACATCCCAAATCCACCGAGTCTCGTTGTAGACACCTCCAGACGTGAGGTGCTACTATTACCCAAAGGTCTTTCCAATTTTACGTTCATGCATAGGTGGCATCGTCCGTGGGGGCCACCTGTGCAGATTAAAAGGGTAGCATAGACCTTTCACTTTCGAGCTCACATTATTTTAACGCAGTTAATACGTTTCATTGCACCTAGTTGTTTTTAATACACGAAGGGACTGTCTGCCTCACAAACAAAACTTTTATTTAAAATTTAGCATTACAAAGCTGGAACCTACATTCAACGCCTGACGGCCTGGGTGGGCCTCCCTCTCTAAATACCAGTTTTACCCCTACCCTATTTTTTAATTTAATCATGCTTAGTCGTTGTAATTGCAAACGACGAAGTTGGAACATATAGTATGTGAGGGTGGTTTGGTAATTTTAAGAAAAGGGTTTGTTTTCTCTCTCTTTTCTACCGTTCGTTCTCCTAGGCCATTCATTCGCTGGTATCAGGTGTATGTATGTGTGTATCTATGTGTGTGCTTGTCTTCTAAGCGTTTGGGCCGGAATCGGAGAAAAAAAAACCCTAGGAAAATCGGCCGTCCACGGGAAGAACCCAAATGGTTTGTTTCGCTTCTCAGAGATGGAGTCCCAAACCCTAATGATCAGAGCTCGACGACTGCTCTCCATGTTCGGCCACCAAAGGTAGCTCCAACACTCTCCCGTTCCTTCGTTTTCTGCTTCTTCGTACTCGGGTTTTTTTCTCGCAGATAGCTTGCCGATCATCGATTCTTTGTTTCTCTCGTTCTACTACTTTTCCTATTTCATCGTATTTTTCACTCTTTCTCGTGACCGTTCTCGAGGCTTTGACGGTTGTTGTTTGTTGACGTTCGATTTCTTGGTATTTTTTTCTTGGATGTTCATCGATATTCTTTCAATCAGTTATATACGATGAAGCGTATGGTTTGTGGTGACAATGAATTGTTTTGGTGATTCTTACTTGTTTTGGTGATTTCCAAGTAGCTTCAAAAGTCTCTGTTACAGTATCTTTTATGTAATTTTCTATTTTTCCCTTATTAGCAATTTCGTTTTGGAGTTTTTGTTGGTTATTTATGGTGTTGTTAGTTAATTTTTTATTATAGCTATTAATGGCGACTGTAGTGCCTGCTTCCACATATATAGGAAACCAAGGATAAAACGCAAAAAATTAAGTAGGACTAATTAATAACACTGACCAATATACAGAATTATGGAAATTTTGATTGACTGAAAATCATCTACTGAAATGCAACATTTTTGGAATTCTTTTATTCTTTCAGTCGTTTTTTTGGCATTATTGTTCTTTAATTAATGTCTACATTTTTTCATATATTCCTGTCCCTCGGTGCTGTTAGGTGATATTGTGGTTTTCTGTTGATATTTTGCACTACTTTTTAGCTGCTTCAGCCCCACTTGGAGTTTTGTTACATACGCTTTAGTTTTTATTTTTATTTTGCTTGCTAGTAGTTTTATGACATTCCAAGTTTTATGTTTAGGGAATGGAAATTGTAGTATGTAATATCATTTGTTTTGGTGGTTTATCAGGGAATTGTTTCATCAAGCCAAAGCATTCCACGTTATGGTGGTTGTGATATTTACCCTTTTCCAACTTGCTGCATGCGGACCATGTTCCATAAATGGGATGCGAAGTCCAGTGGAATATGATGCATCCGAGTCCTACAGAGATAATTATAATAACGGGTTTCAGGATGTATATGTGGGCGATGTAAGTTCAGGGTACCCAAGTCTTGAGATTATATGTAGCAAGTCAAATTTGTTCTGCTTTCCTTCAACATTGCCTGGATTTTTGTCTGAAGAGCATAGTCCTGAATCAAACGTTCTAGAGGCATCTGCAGTACAGTCTGATGCCACATTACCAGTAGGATCAACTCAAGCAAGAAATAATTTAAGCTGGTCATCGGACTATGGCATGTTCAAGTTATTAAGTGGAGGGGCTGTTTCTTGTTCTTTGAACTCCCAAGAGGGAATCGTCTCATCTCTTCAAACCAGTAGTGCTAATCAAAACTATGTTTCTTCCTGTGGTGGACCTTTACATATTCAGAAGAGCCCAAGTTCCAACTTGAACAAGAACTCTGAGATGATCAAATCAGGATTTTTAGATGGTTCTCTGTCCCCATTTATCGAAATAAACCCTCCTCTACTTGACTGGGGACAAAAATATTTATATTTTCCTTCCTTTGCTTTTTTAACTGTGGCAAATACCCACAGCAACAGCATTTTATACTTGTACGAACCTTTCAGTACCAATACACAATTTTACCCTTGCAATTTTAGTGAGGTGTTTCTGGGACCCGGTGAAGTAGCTTCAATTTGTTTTGTGTTTTTACCTACATGGTTAGGCATGTCCTCAGCTCATCTGATCTTGCAGACAAGCTCTGGTGGTTTCTTGATCCAGGCTAAAGGTTTTGCTGTTGAGTCTCCTTATGGGATACGGCCCTTAGTAGGATTGGATATGTCCTCCAGTGGAAGGTGGAGTAAGAATTTGTCATTGCTTAATCCTTTTGATGAAACACTTTATGTGGAGGAAGTAACTGCATGGATATCAGTTTCTTTAGGGAATACTTCACATTTGACAAAAGCAAACTGTAGAATAGAAAATTTTCAAGGTTCTGATGAGCATAATGTGATGAACGTCAAGGAGTGGTTGGATATTGAGAGTGGTCAAGTTGACTCGCCACTAATGGCAATGAGGCCTCATAGAAATTGGGATATTGGTCCTGGTAGCACTGAGACCCTCATAGAGATAGACTTCTCGTATAACTCTGCAGGAAAAATTTTCGGTGCCTTTTGCATGCAGTTGCTAAGGTCTTCACAAGATAAGTCAGATACAATTATGGTTCCTCTTGAAGCAGAACTGGGTGGTGAATCAGCTAATCATTTTACAGAATCTGTGTCATTATCACTTGAGACTGTAGTGCCATGCGATGCCAGTGAAATTGCCATTGTTGCTCTCTTGCTGAGAAATGGTGCTTCCCATCTCTTGAATGTTATTAAGATTAGTTTGACTGGAGAAGGCACAAAGCTTTTGCAGATTAAATACATGGAAGGCTTAATACTTTTTCCTGGCACTGTCACACAAATAGCTGTGGTTAGTTATATTCCCTTGCCCAAGGGATTACATGATTCTGCATCTGAAATTCCCAGTATAAACTTGGATTGTAAATTAATGATACTGACAAATGACTCCAGTAGTCCTGAGATTGAGGTTCTCTGCAAGGATATAGTCAGTATTTGTTCAAAATTAGATTCCTATCCCAAATACGATCAAGAGGCTGGGAAGCCTGAATATGGCAATGCAAAAACTGGGTCTTTAGGCAGCGTGTTGCAGTCACCATCACATATCAAGGTATGCTGATTCTGATGCATTTTTCTTAAGTTTGTACAATGGCAAGGATTTGTTCCCAATAATTTACTTCCCTCATGTTTTGCATTTCTCTTAGAATGCTATATTGGGTTACTATCTTTCATGTTGAGTTGCCATGATTGATCATTGAGTTTGCTTTCTGGGAAGCACGTATGCTTATGAGGGTTCCATGGCTGTGTTCTACAGGTGTTGTACGTCCAATGCTTGTTGGACATCTGCTGTCACATGTAATACAAATGTCCTACTATGTTATATTCTATTTAAACTGAACACAATTTGGAAACACATGGAACAGGCGTTCTATTCCTTGGACCCTTGGCACAAACTAGAGGAAAATAAAACGGAGCTAAAGATTTGAGGGAAAAAAGAAGTATGGAGTTTACAAATACAAACCTTTTTTAGAGCTATATAAACTTGAAAATCTAAGGCAGACATGTTTGGTAAAGCTTTTGTTTTAATAAAATCCTACAAAATTGAACACAAAACATGTTTGGTAACGAGTTTGTTCTTTTTTTGGTTGCCAAAACTAAAAACATAGCCCAAAAAGGTGCAAATTCCTGTGTTCATTATTTTGTTATTGTTTTCCTTCACAAAACACGTTGCGCGACCAATAACCTCCCAGGTTCGACTCCCACCCCCCTTAGACCTCACATTTTTTTAGCTCCCAACGGAAACAATGCAGCATCAGTAACTGCACACAACCACACAACCCACAACACTCACATTTTTTTAGCTCACAATGGAAACAACGCAGCACCAGTAACTGCACATAACGGCACAGCCCACAATGCACCACCTCCCCAACACCTCCCACCACTACCGGAAACACCTACCGGCCTTAGGTGCTGGTGTTCTTCTGATCCCTATGAAAGCAAGTCTCCTTGTACACATGCTCAATTTGTGTAAGAAATCAATGTTCTGGATTCGAGTGAAGAAATTACCCTTTGCCGTCCTCCTTGCTGCTTTTGTGATGTTTCTTGTATTTTTTTGCATCCTTCCACAATTGATGGTGTTAGGTTCCCAGGACTACTTTTTCAAGAATGGAAAAAAAACTTGGAAAAAAAAAGGAAAACAAAATATAGAAAATTGACAACATAAAATAAAAACTGAAAGCATTACCAAACGCCCCCTTAGCCTTTAAGACTTCTAATTTGTTTAATTGTTTGCAAGTATTTGAGGTTTCTAAAAGCAAGACATTAGGGCTTTCTATTTCGACTTCTTTTGGAAATATGAATTTATTTGTTATATAAGAATAAGATGGATAATTTGTTTTTATCTTTTTCAATATATAAATAGATATCATGCATAGTATGTGTCTTTGACGTGTCTGTGTCCTAATTTTGTGGATATTTCCATGTCTATACTCTGTCGCATCACTATTTTGTGCTTGTATCCATGCTTCTTATTATGCTTCTATGAGCTCCAATTATACTGATAGATACTAAACATTTCTTGCACAGCCATATAATTCTTAAGGTGACTTGTATTTTATTCTCAAATGTGCAATTAGAAAGGGGAGAAACAATACTGTGGCTGAAAAAACTCTCAATGTGAAGAGGGCATCCAATTTACCCCTGGTGCCTAAGACTGAAAATTTTCTGAATTCTTAAGGTGACTTGTAGTGAAATGCCTAATTTAAAATGAACAATTGGAATTTAAATTTTACAGATATTCTTGACTTGCCGTCTCACCATTTCTCTTGAGCTCTTGCTCTCAAAGCCCAAGGAGGTCTAACAATCACAAAACGTTCGAGTTTTAGACATTAGAAACAAGAGAGATTCAAAATCTTTGGTCAAAATGATGGGTATCGTGCCATGATATTTGCTTCCTGTGAAATTAACATTTAAGATCTTCAACATTGGGCATTGTCTTTATTCTTTATGCTGTGGTTTCTGATTTTGATGACATTTCACACAGTAATGTACTTCCGTGGATGAATAAGAGCTTTGCAGATAATTGTGAATTTTGTGGGTGATGGGATTGCCATTAGTGGCAGCTAACTGTTACTGATTTCAATTTACCCATTTACCGGTATTCTTCTTCAGTTTTGGCTTTTACACACACATCACACGTTGTTTAAGGAAAAGAATGGAGAGTTAAGGGGTTGTTTGATAAAACTGAAAATTGAGTACTGAAAATTTTCATTACTGAATTACTTGTGGGTTCTGAATTTTTTAATTGAAAATTTCAAGATAAATAGGTTAACCAAGAATAAACATGAAAATTACTTTCCTCTTGACGTATTCAACTTGTATCAGTATAATTTAAGTCTATCTGACTCAAAACTAAAACCCATTTTCGGTAAATTTTTAGATTTGAGTGATCTTTGATTATGTGTTTTGAAATGCACTCAATTGCAAAACCCCTGAATTTATTTAGTTTTAAGCACTTAATTGCCTTATGAAACAGGCTTAAGTAAGATGGACCACTTTGAACTTTTCTCTTTGAATACTATAAGAAAGAACATAATTTAGTTATATTTGGTGAGTTCTGCAATTCTAGGGCTACTTTTTGTTAGCCTTTATTATTTTGTTTTTGTTACTGGGTTTCTATTACTACTTATGGGCTATTGCTTTTTCGCAATGTTAAAAACTTAGAGGAAAGTGAGAATATAGGTTCGAATTTGAGGGTAGCTGTACTCCAAAAGATGGAGGTCGGTTTTTACCTATTTCACCTCCTAAATGAGTCGGGAAAAAAATATGTAGTGGCCCTCTTTACGACAACTATTAGCTTTTGACTTTGTAGTTGTCATAGTGGCTGGGAACTCCTCTGCCATTTAAGAAACTGTTGTCTTATAAGATTAGGGGAGAAAAGGCAAACCCAGTATGGTTGTTCACCACCAGTCATTAGCAATTAAAAAACATGATAAATCCACAAACAGATGATCTTCTTCTGATCCCCTTCATTTTTTCTCCCTAATGTAAGGAGAAAAAGGGGGAAAGGGGTGTGGTGAGATGGGTAGTTAGGTTTTTGAATGGGTTATATTTCCACTTAATTAACAAGGAGTATTCTTATGGGCAAATATTTTTTTATTTGTCTCTTTGATCTCTCTCTCTCTCTATCTATATATATATATATATATGTATATATATATCTATGTATACATATACAAATAAGGAGGACCGACATGGACTGGGACACAACAATTTTTATAAAATGAGCATATAAACCACCGACGGTGATATGACAAAAAGCATATTTGTTTTTATGTATGTGTTGTTTGCTATGGTACATGTCCAAGTGTTGGATTCATCTAATACTAATGTTCAAGGATACTCAGACTCGGCTAGATTTCGTATTTTTAAATATTTCTGTAGCTTTTTTAAGGTAAAAGTGTATTTTACAAACTAAGATATAACATTTCATGCATAAAATGGAAGTCTTATGCTTAGTACTATAGTAAACTCAATTATTTATACATACTTATCAGATGTATGTCCAACTATCCATATCAGACACATATCCCATAGCTTTATCCGAATGTTGAGTGTCTTAATACCAGGATTTTCATAAATTTAGAGGAGTCCAGGTAACATAGATGAGCATCATAAACTTTTCTTTATTGCCATGTCTAATCATTTAGAACATGCAATTTTTGTCTTCAATAGCTGATAGGCTTGTGTGTACTTTTGTTCAAGGCAATGGAGGCAGCACAATCAGATGAATTGGTACTGGGAAACTGGAAATCTCACGGCACTGCTAGTGACATGTCTGTGCTTGACGATCATGAGGTTCTGTTCCCAATGGTTCAGGTTGGAACTCATCACTCTAAATGGGTCACCGTCAAAAACCCGAGCCGACAACCGGTTGTAATGCAGCTGGTCCTGAATGCAGGTGAAATTATTGATGAGTGCAGGGCCCCAGATGGGCTTTTACAGCCCACTTCATCCAGTAGTTTGGTCTGTGGTGAATATACAGCACCAACAAGGTATGGGTTCTCAATAGCAGAGAATGCACTAACAGAGGCCTATGTCCATCCTTATGAGACAGCATCTTTTGGGCCAATTTTTTTTCACCCGTCAAATCGGTGTGGGTGGAAGAGTTCAGCACTGATAAGGAACAATCTTTCTGGTGTGGAGTGGTTATATTTGCGGGGATTTGGAGGGTCATTTTCCATGGTTTTGTTTGAAGGATCTAAGCCTGTTCAGAATTTAGAATTTAAGTTCCTCTCGCCAGGTCCTCTAAATTTCTCTCCTGATGTTTTCCATCACATGGAAAAAACGACCTATACCTGTTCCCAGACATTGTCAAAAGAACTATATGCAAAGAACACGGGGGAACTGCCACTGCTGATTAGAAGGATTGAGGTTTCTGGTACAGAATGTGGATTGGATGGGTTTGTGGTGCATACTTGCAAAGGTTTTGCTCTTGAACCTGGCGAGTCCACAAAGATTCTGATATCATATCAGGCTGATTTTTCTGCAGTCATGGTACAGAGAGATCTTGAACTGGCCTTAGGTACTGGTGTTCTTGTGATCCCTATGAAAGCAAGTCTCCCTGTACACATGCTCAATTTGTGTAAGAAATCAATGTTCTGGGTTCGAGTGAAGAAATTATCCTTTGCCATCCTCCTTGCTGCTTTTGTGATGTTTCTTGCATTTTTTTGCATCCTTCCACAATTGACGGTGTTAGGTTCCCAGGACTACTTTTTCAAGAATGGAAACAGCTCCATCGGCACTGTTAGGCAACTAGGAAAGTCTTCTCGTGTGCATCGCTACCAGAGCAGCCGTAACAAGTTTGCTTTGTCCTCTAAAATGAATGGCTTGTTAAGGTCAATGGGGGAAGAGGAGTTGCCTCAGAAGATGGTCAAGTCTGTTAATAGATATCCAGATGGCCAAGGAGTTGCCTCAGAAGATGGGATAGTTGCTCAACATGTTAAGCCAACAGTGGAGAGTCAGAGACAAACTAACTATTTGCTGGACAGTCAGAAGGAAATGGCATTCAAATCTTGTGCCCTGCCAGTGTCTAGCACAGTTGAGAAATCTGACGTGCAGGAAGCATCAAAGGATGGAAAGCTCGCAGTTAGGATTGGAAAAGAGAAGGGAAGAAGGCGAAGAAAGAAAAAATGTTCAGGGACAGGATTAATGGGAATCTTTGAAGTTTCAAGTAGTCAAAGTGGAAATTCTACACCTTCATCACCTTTGTCCCCAGTCGCATCATTTACACCTAAACGGTCATGGCCGGTGTCTTCTGATGCAGATCAATCTGTTGAGGCTAGGAATCAATTTGTGCAAGTGGCTGAACAACAACCTGAGAGGAGTTCAGGTACTGAACATGCCTCTAAGGCAAACAATTTGGAGCCTGAGGTTTCTATGAAGTATTCCGATAAATATTGTTTTTTCCTCAATCAAGAGAAACCCTCTGCACCAAGAAAAATGGCTGGCAAACCTGTTCTGTTGCCTTCTGCTTCCTTCCCTTGCACTAGTAGGCCTGACCCCAATTCGCCTTTTTTAGCTTCAACTTCTTCGATTGCTCCACATGCCCGGGCTCCTGGATCCAAAGTTTGTAGCCAAAAAACAGCTAAAACAGAAGGAAAGACACGGCTTGATGATCAATTTAAGTACGATATCTGGGGTGACCATCTTTTTGGACTTCATAAAATGGGTAGGTCAAAGGAGGTCTCTGCCATTGCCTCTAGTGTTACCGAAAGCCACTCTCATAGCTTCTTTGTAAGTGGTCCACAAACCCTTATGACAAAATCTCATCCAAAATCTGTAAGTTGTTCTTATCAAGAGGGTTAATGATAAAAACACTTAGTAATATTATTAGTTACATCTACCTTCAAGTCTTCTTTGCAGTGCTAAAGTTTTCCCAATCATAGAAGAGAAAGAAAATGGAAAAGGAAATATCATATCTAAACATCGACTTATCACCTGGGCTTTTTTGGTGTAATGTTCTTTCATCAGTCTATCTAATGTGATATTGCTGTTCTTGTTCACTATCAAAGCTTTCAAAATAAGGTTTCAAATCCTTTGCATTTTAATTTTTTCATGTCTTTCTGCCTGGTGATTGCTTTTAGGCTTTTTTTTTATACAAAAAAAAAATGATTTTATTATGCTTCTGTTGATAAGACGAAGATTTCATAGCCGAATTTCCCTCCAAAAAAAATTTCGTTTCACTTCACGAATTCAGGGACTTGGTCTAGTTAAGACTTGAGGTTGCTCATTTATGGTATTATTATTATCTAGTTTCAGCATAAGAGTCTCTATGTAAAAAACATTGATTAATCACTCAGACAGGCACCATTTTGTGGTGATGGCTATTGGATGGTAGATCCAGCAGATTTGGTACTGGCTTCTGAGCACCAGTTATGGCCGTAGCCGCTGGGCTAATGGCTGTCAGTGTTAGAAGGCGGGAGCGGATAGGAGGCCTAGAGAGCTTTTTGGAATTTGGGCTTTGTTGATTTAATGTCAACTGGTTTTGGAAGTGACCGAGGATCTTTCGTGGTCAATGGGCTGGGTTGGGTCGGCCCAATTCTTTTTTGACTGGGTCAGGTTGAGTTGGGTCAGGCTCAATGGATTTTAACTGGTTAACCGATTGGACCGGGACATGGGCCAAAAATAGGACCCAGGTCCTGCCCATGAGGCTTAGCTTATGGGCATTTACTTTTATTTTTTTTATTTTTTATACTACATTAAAAGACTAAAAGTATAAAAGATAAGGAAATAAAATTTATTTATAAAAACTAATTCGAACTTATAAGAAATCATCTATGCATCTTGATTTTTTACATGTAAAATATTATAAACAATTAAGTTAGCGAGAATGATTGCATTATTATAATATAAGTATATCTCAACTAAGTTAACACATATACATCTGTTAATCATTTGCACAACTCTCTATAAAAAAAAATAATTACTAATTAATTTTATAAGATATCAAAAAGTGATATATAAAATAAAAAATTATTTATCACCATCCTGTGAACGATCTTTAATCCATGATGATCTTCATGTGATCTCATCCATGAATCATAACACACCAACTTTTTGCTATATATATGTGTGTGTATTGATCAGCTGATTGGACTAGCAAATAGCTAGCATGCAGAATAGAGTTGTTAATTTGTTAATGGTGTTTCTGCAGTAAGTAAAAAAAAAAAAAAATGAGCTACAATTTAGTTGATTGTTTAAGCTCTCATCCTTAAAGTCAAAGCAAATAATGGTGGGTGGGCCATGAGCTGGCCCACAGACTATAAAATTGGACTCCGCTTAGCTCATACTATTCAGGCTTAGGCCGAGTTTGGGCTCTTTGGGCCATGGGCCGGGCTGGGCCATAAGCCGGGGCATTTTGACAACACTAATTCTATGGTTCAGGCTCACTGTTGTAAGAAGGAAGAGGGTTTGTTGCCATAAGTTTATCATTTTTTATGGAATACAACCCTTCTGATAAACATGGCATGGATATTTCGACCCCAACCTGTTAGAATCGGTACGACTATCCGACTGAAGGGTAACTGATGTAAATTCATCAGCCTAATCAGTTTCGACCTGGTTTTGGAAGGGTTTAGATTAGGTATTGTAAATTCATTGGAAGTGCTCTTTACCCAGCCCGACCCCATTATTTACTTTCTTCTTACAATTGCCACTTTGGCATATAGCATGCTGCACTACAAGAGATGTTAGATTTTGCGCGACTAACAGAATCCAGTCGCAAAAAGTATGCTTTTGGTGACCAAACCCAACAATGGTTGCAAAAGTATGAAGCCAAAACTAATGGCCACAGGAAATCATAGTCTCAAAAAGTTAGTTGCCTAAACATTGGCGCCAAGCTTTCCCGCCAGTGGCAACCTAATGTAGTTTTTGCAACCAAACTCCTATGGTCACACAAAAGTTCTAAATTAAGCATTTTTGTTACCAACGTTTTTGGTCACAAAATGTTAAGCATTTAGTGACCAATATGTTGTCGCATTAGGAAGTTTTCAAAACAGATAAGAGACACTTTTGTGACCAATATTCTTCGCCAGTGCAAACTATTTATTTTGCGACCATTATCTTGGTCTCAATAGGCAAGGGAGACTTTGGCAACCAAGTCAAGTCATCATTATATATTAGTTAAAATAAGTTATTTTCAGACAACAATGATATTTTGGGATATATGGGCTACCAACATTGCCAACACATAATGTGAAAAAAAAAAAGTTATTTATTTTGTTATCACTAATAGCAAGTCTCTAATACCCAACATTTGTTAATTATGCATCTTAAATAATTATTAAAATCTCTCAGGTTTTTCACTAAACATTTGATTTATAAGTTTCTATAATTAGAAAAAATTCATTCTTACACTTTGTACGAAATCCCGCTACAGGACTTGAATTTTACTTGGAACAAATAACCCTTCCCTTTACAAAAGTTGCAATGTCAACATGGTGTTAGCTTCCATTTCTAAAGCAAATGAAAAATGCTGTATGGCCATTTTGCAAGGGGCCAGGTCATTGTGCAAGGGGCGACATGGCCATTTTTCAAGGCCACATGCAAATTCGCTTTAAATTTTAAACAAAACCAAACATAAGATTGAGGTCAAATTTTTTTTTTTTATATATGTAGGAGTTTAATTGTTCAATTAAAATTACAGGTCCTAAAATAGGATTTTGTGTCAAGTGCAAGAGTGTAACTATAGGTCCCACATGCATTTGTTAATATGTATCTCATTGTATTGTGTATAGTGGATAACAAAATGGATTGAGAAATTAGTTTATCTATATCATATCTGATAAAATATTTTTACATGAAATAATTTGAAATATGAGTACAAAATAAAAGGCATAATGTTTTTTTCTTTAATTCTCTCTTCATTTTTTCTTCTAACCAAACAAAAATTACTTAAAATTATTTCTTTCCTTTTTAATTATTTAATTATCTAAATAATTTTTCCTTCAATTTGATGCAGCGAGGTTACAAGAACAAGATAATCAACCCTAGTCAGTTGATTCACCACGAATGCCGGATTAGGATTCTTCCTCCAACCTGTTGATTCACCACGAATACCAAGCTTAAGGGCATTAAACGCTCGTTGATTCGCAGAAAATACCGAACGATTGAAAGGAGGTGCAAAATCACACACAAATTTTATTAATCTAAAAAAACTACAGAAAACACCTTAAACAAGAGTATAAATAAGCAGCACAAAACCCTAGGGCTCGGGACAAACCGGGTTAATAAGAAAAACTGATGAAAACCCAAAAAAAAATAAGCCCAAAACATTACACGGGCCCAAAATCATACTTAGGAACATTTTTTCACGTTTTCCTAGTCCGGAAAATCATTCTATAATTTTTTCCTTTTTTCGGCTCGTCGCTAACTTTTTGAAAACATATTATAATAAGAAAACGGAGTTACGGATCAAAAGTTACAGCCGATTGAAGTTTACCGACTACCGGTCCACACGCCGCGTGGGCATACGACGCCTCCGGGTCCTTCCGCTATGCTATCCTATCACAATTCCTTTTCTCTCCTCCCAATGTAGCAAACATGTATAAATAATCATAACTATAATTCAAGTTAATCAAAATGAACCAAAATCCTTATACATAGAAATACAAACCTTACGGACTAAGCCTTAACCCTTGTGTTTTTTTTTTTCAAACACATTATGGATAAAGTAAGGGGTAAAATAAAAAAATAAAAAAATCGCAATAATCATATTTTAATAAAATTTATACATATAAAAATAAATATATATTTATAAACGGGGCGGGTTCGGGTTGAGGTAAGTTTTTTCAACTTGTTCCCAAACTCACTTTGCCCGAATTAGTATTAACCCATACCCCCCGTACCAATAGGGGCAGGGATTCCGGATATCGGGTTATTTTTCCATCTCTAGTAGTGATGGTAACTGTCAGTGTGGTAGTGGCAGTGATGTAATTGTTAAAATAATACCGAAAATTCAAAGAGCCAAAAGCCAAAAATGACTTAACAGATTTTTATAATGTAACTTAGTTTTGGTCTTTTAATATGAAAAATAATTTTTTAAAAAAATATTTTTTGTACTATTTGATCAATCGAACAATGAAAAATAAGTACAAAATTTCAAGAACAAGATTTTAAGTGAAATTAACCAAAGCTCGAATATCAATTGGAAAAAATAAATTATAAATATCAATTATCAAGAGTACTCACAAAATAATCAATTTATCAAAATTAATGATATATATTTTTCTCCACTCAATTCTTCACTTTTCTATAAATAAAGTGAAAAAATAGAGATATTTGTATTATATACTTTATAATATGCCACCCATTCAATTTCGTAAAGGAAGAATACCAAAAAAATGTATCTTTTAGGCGATCAATTTTTTTTCACTAAGTTTTAGGCGATCAATCTGTTTCCCTCCACTACTTCCCCTTTTCCCGCCACCACTTCGATCCCCCTGTTCATCCAATCACCGAAACAACCTAAGCCCTATACTAAAATGTAGAACTCAGCGTCAAAATCTATTGCTGGCGAGTTTCGTGCTCCCTTTTCGCAACGTCAAGTAAGCATTCAATTTTCTTTCTTTTGTCTTCAATTTGTTTCTGTAAATGGTCACACACACACACAGAGAAATGTGTATATATACACATATTATATTGCAATTTTTTGTGCCTGATACATATGATAGTCTCTGTACCAATGCAAATTAAAAAAGAGGAAGACAAACCTGAAAAAATCCTGAGGATGTAAACATAGCCTGATTTCTCTTTTACAATCTTTCTAGTAACTTAATTTCTAGTATCCTGCCATTTTATACTGTTCTTGTAACTTGTATATACAGTGTATATATTTGCAGTCTATGTGAGATTGGTTCCTATAATTTTAGCAACTAATCCAGTATCAGACATCAGTGGGTTCTCGAATTTTGATTTCTCTCTCTCTCTCTCTCTTTCTCTCTTTCTCTCTCTCTCTCTCTCTCTCTCTCTCTCTCTCTGTGGTTTGCTTATCCTTGCCCAATTTCTTGAGAAAAAAGAGAAGAGAAAGAGACAACCTATAGATGCATCAAGTTGTCCTGTCAAGTAACCTAAGGAGAGCAGAATAAATTTCTCACTCTGTTCAGAAGAAATATATATTGTATAGAAGATTATGACCCGGAAAACAATCTAAGGAGAGCAGAATAAATTTCTCACTTTGTTCAGATGTGGTTGCTTTCAGAACAGTAGTACGGAAATATATGTTTCTATTTTTCTGATAGACAGCCTGTAGTCAAGTAATGCAATTGTTTCTCTGAAAACTTATTTGATCAACACAGTAAGGCTAACTATAGCAAACAACATATCACACGAAGTGTTGCAAAACTCTAAGAAGTTTATCGTCAACAATAAATTAGGGAAAGTCATGCTTTCATGCTATAGGGCCCATATGACATGATATGAGAAAAAAAAAATCATGGTAATGTTAATGATGTCACTAGTTCATTAGATCATGAAAATTTGAGTTCAAATATTTGTCTATTACCTATAACAAATAACTATATCTTATATGTTGTGGTTAACATCTAACATATACATGTAGAGAACACTATCTTTTTGATCTTGTGATAGGGATAAAGATATGGACAAGAGTTGGATGCAACTTAACAAAAGATGGTGCACTACGTATGTAAATGGAGTTAAGCAGTTTATGCTCTTTGCAAGAAATCATGCAAAAGGAAGCAAAACGATTCGGTGCCCATGTGAAAGATGCAATAACATGTACTATATGGATTTTAATATTGTGGAAGATCATCTGTATGAACGTGGGATAAGGCAGAGTTACACTCAGTGGATACATCATGGTGAGCCTCGTGAGGAGGGTCGTAGTGATGGTATGAGTGTCGATGAAATGGTAGATTCAGACTATGTCCAAGAAATGCTAGAGGATGTGTGTGCAGGAGAATTCATGGGTACTTGTCAAGGGGAGGCATCTGATAGCCAGCATGTGTCGGAAGGGGAATCAGAGAAATTTGTCAAATTGTTAAGGGATGCACAAAGTGAATTGTATCCGGGCTGCCATAAGTATTCCAAGTTGTCTTTCCTTATCAAGATTCTCCATTTGAAAACAATCAACAAATGGAGTAATAAATCATTTGACATGTTGTTAGATTTACTTAAAGATGCACTTCCAGTGGATGAGACATTGCCAAAGTCCTATTATGAGGCCCAAAACCTATTGCGAGATCTTGGGCTAGGCTATACTTCAATACATGCCTGCAAATATGATTGTGTATTATTTTGGAAAGAGCATGAAAATCAACAAGTGTGTCCAGTATGTTCCACTTCTAGATGGAAATCAGTTACAACTAAAGGTAAGAAGATTCCTTATAAGGTGTTGCGGTACTTTCCTTTGAAACCTAGGTTACAAAGGCTGTTCATGTCGAGGAAGACAGCAGCTGATATGAGGTGGCATAAGGAAAAGCGTGTTGAGGAAAAAAATGTATTGAGACATTCGGCTAACTCAGAGGTATGGCAGGAATTTGATAAGGAGTATGAGTGGTTTGCACAGGATCCTCGCAATGTCCGTCTTGGGCTAGCAAGTGATGGATTCAACCCATTTGGAAACATGAGCACTAAATATAGCATGTGGCCTGTTCTAATTATGCCATACAATTTGCCACCATGGAAGTGTATGAAGGAGCCTTTTTTCATAATGTCTTTGCTTATTCCAGGACCAGATTCACCAGGAAACAACATTGATGTATATCTCCAACCTTTGATAGATGAGTTAAAAGAGTTATGGGAAGATGGTGTGGACACCTATGATGCCTATTCAAAAAAAGAGTTCAAGTTGCATGCGTCTTTGTTATGGACAATAAATGATTTTCCTACTTATGCTATGTTGTCTGGCTGGAGCACGAAGGGGAAATTAGCATGCCCAGTTTGCAATGAGGCGACTTGTTCTATGAGGTTAAAGAATGGGAGGAAACAATGTTACATGGGCCATCGTCGTTTCTTAAATTTGGATCATAAGTGGCGGAAAAGTAATAAATTCAATGGAAAGCATGAAACTAGGCCAAAACCTAAGATGTTGTCTGGGGACAATGTGTTAAAGCAATTACGTCATATCCCTGCTAATGTGAAATATGGAAAGCATCCAAACAAGCCAAAGCGAAAGCGATCTGCAATAAAATTGAATTGGACAAAAAAGAGCATTTTCTTTGACTTGCCTTATTGGCGAACTCTGAAGCTGCGCCACAATCTAGATGTTATGCACATAGAAAAAAATATTTGTGACAATGTGCTTGGAACATTGATGAACATTGATGGAAAGACAAAGGACACTGTGAAGACTCGAATGGATTTAGAGTTAATGGGGATAAGGGATGAGTTACATCTAAAACGTGATGGTGATAGATTTGTGATCCCACCTACATGCTTTACATTAGCCCCAAATGAGAGGAGGAGCATATGTGAATGGTTAAAGTTTGTAAAGTTTCCAGATGGGTATGCATCAAACATCTCTCGATGTGTGAACATTAAAGATTGTAAGATATCAGGAATGAAAAGTCGTGATTGCCATGTCATGTTACGATTACTTCCAATTGCAATACGTGGATACTTGACCAAGGATGTGTGCAGTGCATTGACTGAGTTAAGCTTTTTCTTCAAAGAATTATGCTCGAAGACTTTGCAATTGCAAGTTTTAGAGCAACTAGAAAAGGATATTGTCTTAATATTATGCAAGCTCGAAATGATATTTCCACCAGCATTTTTTGATGTAATGGTGCACTTAGCAGTCCATTTAGCACATGAAGCTAAAATTGCAGGGCCAGTTCGATATCGATGGATGTATTCAATTGAAAGGTGATTAATAGTACCTAGTCCATTATTTTGCCATCATGATTATAGTTTATAAATGCAACGATTAACTTCATAATTCCATATTTAAATATGTCACTAGGTTTTTGCGCACTTTGAAGGATTCTGTACGTAATAAAGCTCGTCCAGAAGGTTCAATTGCTGAAGCGTACATTGACAAAGAATGTCTTACCTTTTGTTCAATGTATCTTAGTGATGTTGAAACCAGATTTAATTGAGAAGAACGGAATAATGATGGAGGTCAAGCCCAGACATGCTCAAACTTGTCTGTTTTTAGATGTAATGTTCGTCCATTAGGAGCCACGACCCAAGACTTGCTGGATTTGGCAAATTATACAAAAGTCAGGTGGTATGTGCTGAATAATTGCTTTGAAATAGAGGCCTATTTAGAGTAAGTCAAATATTTACTACTTTATATTCCATTGAATGTCATATATTTAGTGTTCAAACCATGATTATGGATGTTATTACACAGCGAACACAAAGAAGAGATTTGGCGACAAAGTGTTGATAATGTAGAACAAAGGCATAGAAAGGAATTTATATCTTGGTTTGAAAAACGTGTAAGTACTTATATTTTCCTAGAAAATATACTCATATTTTCCTAGAAAATATCATGCTTAACGTGACCTTCATAAAGTAACACTAATAATATTCTTTTTTGTTGTTTTTGTAAATAGATGATACGATTACATACACAAAATTCGCATGAAGCTACGGATGACCTTTACTCACTAACTTTGGGCCCTGACTATAGAGTTGTGAGGTACACTGGTACACTGGTTGCATTGTCAATGGGGTTAGGTTTCATACAAAAGATCATGAAACACACCTTAGTACTCAAAATAGTGGTCTCGTTGTAAAAGGGGAACATCAATCGGAAGAGATTGACTTCTATGGTGTATTGATGGACATTATTGAGTTAAAATATTGTTTGGGGAGACGTGCATATTTGTTCAAGTGTGACTGGTGGGATGTAAGTGACAAAAAGGGAGGAATGCGAAAGGACGAGCACTTTACTAGTGTTAATATATGCAAAACTTGGTATAGAGACGATCCTTTTGTGCTACCATATCAGGCAGATCAAGTTTTTTATGTAAATGATGTGAAAAATGGTGGTTCTTGGCAAGTTGTGCAGAAAATACATCCTAGGAACTTGTATGATGTCCTAGAGGTCAACGTGGAAGATGGAAGTTACAAAGAAAATGACGATAATGAGGCATACCAACAAGATGAGCTCAATGAGGTGATTGTACAAGTCGATGATGGAGAAGTGGCAACATTGCTTAGGCAAGACTTAGTTCCAGACCACATTGACGCGAGCGCTATAGTTACTGGGAAAGGGCCAGATCAGGAAAATGTTACTTTCATTGATGATGACTGTGATGACGATGATGATACCATGATTGATTACTATTCTGATGATACACAGGAGGAAGAGCTTTCTGATGATGATACTGATATAGACAACATGCCGTAGTTCTGTTCATTGATTTGTGTTACAATCATTAGTATTCTTTATAAATAAATGCATCTAAATGTTTAAGCATATTATAATTATGAGAACTTCTGTTTGCCCTTTTACTTCTGTTCATATCTATGTGTAATTATGAGATAGATGTTCATACACATTTGAATATATAGTGCATCAATGTCTATTTTATGATATTACACCAGGACTACAGATCATGGCACCAGGATACAAACCTCGTAAGGGTACAGGTGCCCCCCCTCCGTCTGTTGCCCCACCATCTACATCAAGTGCTATAGGACATCAACTTCACAGGGGTGTCAATGCACCTCCATCTAGTGCCCCACCTTCCACTACCTCACCATCTATATCAAGTGGTCTTACCCCTCAAAGAGCTACTTTACCCACTAGTAGCCACTTAGGTATGAATGAATTTGTTCCTTGTACTAAAAACTCTTTGTTACATTGCTATGGTGATATTTTTAGTAGTTGGTAACTTTTTTTGGTTTTGCAGCTTCAACTACGTCGAAAAGAAAAAGAGGTGTGTCACGAAGCCTTGCACTCGAGAAGAGGATAAAAGCTGAGGGGAAGATCTCTAATCTACGTATCCCCCAGGATAAGTGGGGACCGGTGGGCAAAGATGCTGGTGTTTTCACATCAGAAGTTGGTGTTGTATGTCGCATGTTTGCGCCATTAAGTGTTCCTCATTGGAGTGATATGACGGATGAGGACAAGGATCCAATGTTTATACGCCTTGCTGTAAGTTTTCATTGATCAAGTGTTGATATAATTGCATACCACACACAAGTACACGTGTACAAATGTTCAAATGGGCTAGTTGTATGAGAAATGTCCTAGAAATCTGGACTACATATAGTATATCCTATTGAAATTATATAAGAGATTGAATAAGGATTTTAGATAAAGACGATCATAAAGGAACAAAGTTAGAAAAGGTGTGCTGGACCAATGCAACAGAATACCAAGATTGCTGAATTTTCAGAATGTGCAGGCAACTTTGACACACTTTAAAAAAACGATCATATCTCTTTCTATAGGTCTCCAAATCGTACACCGTTTTTTTTGTTGGAAACTAGATTCATAGATCTTTATATCCATATAAGGTTTGCCTGCTGAATCTCCACCATTTGATTCAGATTTGACTGCAAAGTCAGCTTAAAAATAGAGACTGCAACTCTGTTTTGATAATTGGACTCTATGCTACTAAGCTATTCTCGACTAATGAACCTGGTTGGTGCAACAGAATACCAAGATTGCTGAATTTTCAGAATGTGCAGGCAGCTTTGACACACTTTAAAGAAACTATCATATCTCTTTCTATAGGTCTCCAAATCGTATACCGTTTTTTTTGTTAGAAACTAGATTCATAGATCTTTATATACATATAAGGTTTGCCTGCTGAATCTCCACCATTTGATTCAGATTTGACTGCAAAGTCAGCTTAAAAACAGAGACTGCAACTCTGTTTTGATAATTGGACTCTATGCTACTAAGCTATTCTCGACTAATGAACCTGGTTGGTGCAACAGAATACCAAGATTGCTTAATTTTCAGAATGTGCAGGCAGCTTTGACACACTTTAAAAAAACGATCATATCACTTTCTATAGGTCTCCAAATCGTACACCGTTTTTTTGTTGGAAACTAGATTCATAGATCTTTATATCCATATAAGGTTTGCCTGCTGAATCTCCACCATTTGATTCAGATTTGACTGCAAAGTCAGCTTAAAAACAGAGACTACAACTCTGTTTTGATAATTGGACTCTATGCTACTAAGCTATTCTCGACTAATGAACCTGGTTGGTGCAACAGAATACCAAGACTGCTGAATTTTCAGAATGTGCAGGCAGCTTTGACACACTTTAAAAAAACGATCATATCTCTTTCTATAGGTCTCCAAATCGTACACCGTTTTTTTTGTTGGAAACTAGATTCATAGATCTTTATATCCATATAAGGTTTGCCTGCTGAATCTCCACCATTTGATTCAGATTTGACTGCAAAGTCAGCTTAAAAACAGAGACTGCAACTCTGTTTTGATAATTGGACTCTATGCTACTAAGCTATTCTCGACTAATGAACCTAGTTGGTGCAACAGAATACCAAGATTGCTGAATTTTCAGAATGTGCAGGCAGCTTTGACACACTTTAAAAAAACTATCATATCTCTTTCTATAGGTCTCCAAATCGTACACCGTTTTTTTTGTTGAAAACTAGATTCATAGATCTTTATATCCATATAAGGTTTGCCTTCTGAATCTCCACCATTTGATTCAGATTTGACTGCAAAGTCAGCTTAAAAACAGAGACTGCAACTCTGTTTTGATAATTGGACTCTATGCTACTAAGCTATTCTCGACTAATGAACCTGGTTGATGCAACAGAATACCAAGATTGCTGAATTTTCAGAATGTGCAGGCAGCTTTGACACACTTTAAAAAAACGATCATATCTCTTTCTATAGGTCTCCAAATCGTACACCGTTTTTTTTGTTGGAAACTAGATTCATAGATCTTTATATCCATATAAGGTTTGCCTTCTGAATCTCCACCATTTGATTCAGATTTGACTGCAAAGTCAGCTTAAAAACAGAGACTGCAACTCTGTTTTGATAATTGGACTCTATGCTACTAAGCTATTCTCGACTAATGAACCTGGTTGGGCCTCCGACATCAGCTACTATAGTTGGTTTGAAGTTAGCTTCTTTTTTTTTCCTTCCTTTTTGTTTTTATTTGAATCCCACTTAGGTCTATTTGTTTTCCTAGTTTTCAATCTAAATGGATTTAAGTAGTACCATCAAATAAGCTCATACCTTTCTGTAAGAGCACATTTGTCATGCCATTTAATGATAAGTTATCATCATTTATGCTTGAATTCTGGATTGAACTAAAGCTTTGTATCATCTATGATGTTAGTATGAGACCACATTGTGGAAATGTTTGTCAAAGAATATTGTCTTCCGGAATACCATTCATTTTCATTGATATAGGACTTGTTCTCAATGTTTTTGTTCATGTATGATCTCCATATTGAATTTGGATCTAATGGTCTTCATACATGCATTTGTATAAACTAGAGCATGCCCTTAGTGTATATGTAAGGCTTATTCTTCTATAAAATTACTTCTTGTAGAATAGGGAAAATTACCAAACATTAATATTTGTTAGGTTGTCTTTATTAGGATGAGTTCCAGTTAGACTTTCATGATCCACACGTCAGGGCAGTAACTGATTACATTCTTGGTGGGCGTTACTCTGATTATCGACATCCACTTTATTCTCGATTTAGGTCATTTAAGACGATAGATGAGGCACGCCTTAATCCCTACTCTAACATAGATCCCAGTGATTGGAATCTCTTGTGTGATTATGTGATGTCTGAGAAGTTCCAGGTAAGATATATCTTTTTATTTTTTGTTAATGAAACAAAAGGTATGCTTATGTGAATACGCGATGCTATGTTTGGACTTTTGATGCAGGCGAGGAGCAATGCAAGTGCACAAAATCGCTCTCATTTGAAAGTTCTTCACTGCAGTAGATCAAAGTCATTTTTGCGGCATCGAGAGGAGTTGGTATTATTGATTCTCATTTGGTATAAAATTCTTATTATCGAACTCTAGATAATTTGTCATTGTATATGATAATTTGTTAATGATGAGTAGGAAAACGCTGAGATTGCTAGGATAGAATGTTATAGGCAAACCCATAGCGAGGATGGGTCTTGGACCTCACCACATGCTGAGGAGTTTTATGTAAGCCTATTTTTACTTAGTTTAATTAATTCCTATATACAGTGTCATATAAAAATTTATACTAACTACAGTTGGATCATGTTCAGAAACAAATGATGGAGCTCAAATCGCATCCTGTGCCAGAGGAAGGTACACCATTGACAGAGGATCAAATATGTGAGTTGGTCCTTGGTACTACACCAGGATACGTACCAGGTCTTGGGCATGGGCTGAGGCCAAACTCTTCAGCTAAAGCAGGATAAGTTGCCCGTATACAACTAGAAGAAGCTACAAAGAGGGCAGAAATTGCAGAGAGGCGGAATGGAGAGTTGGCTGAAGAAGTGCATGTTTTAACTCAGAAGACTAATCGACTAGAGTCATTATTTGACTCATTCTCGTCACGGATGGACTTGGGAGGTTCATTTGTTCCCTCTGCATGATGGTAATGTACATTTTTAACTTAGCATCACTAAGTAATATTCTTGATTCAAGAAAGCAGAGTATCCTTTAGATAGATCAATAGAGAACATGCATGTCATATCTAGATATTAAGTTCGTCATTTAGTTATTTTCTATGCATTTCAAAGCATTCTTCAGATGGATCAGTTGAGGTATGAATTAATTAGACTTTGATTGAGGCACATTGGACTTTTAAAATTGTCCTTTTCACCAGGCTTAGATTGGAGATTAGTGTTTCCATTGTTTGGATATCAATTGGTAGAAGCAAAGGTACTGGTACTATTTTATTTAGCAACATACAAGAAACTAGAGATAAGCAACACATAAGAAACTAGAGATAAGTAACTGAAAAAATGTAAAACCATAACTGAAATGGAGGAAGACCAAAATGCCAAACACCAAACCACCAAACCTACCCTTGGGCTTTCATTTATAATATTTTTGGGTGTGTTTTATCCTATGTTTCATGGATTATCTCTATGGTATTTTTGGTTTCTCCCCTATGCAAGTTGGAGTTCAAGCAATAATTCTTATCTTTCCCTCTTTCAATTTCTTTAGCTAGGCAGGGCTCTCGTTGACCGGCCAGATTTATCTAGTAAATTTCATTGCTTTAAGAGCAATTTAGGAAAGATAGTGAGAGTAAAACAAATGCTACAGGCTTTCTTGTGTTACTTGATATGCAAAACTAGAATGTTCAATTCACAAAGCTAGTGCATGGAAAATTATCAAGGCATATTCCTATTTGAACATGTCTTCATCTCCTCAGCCCAAAAAGGTTCAAACTTTCAAGTTAATTATCAAAAACTTAGGCAGCTTACTTTGCTAATAAAACAAACCCTACCATAAACTACTTACCATACAATTGGCATATTCATTTAAAATTTGTAGCTAATTAATTATTTCATGGTCTATGTATCCTTTCTCGACGCACAATTAGGAGTACATCACAATTAGGAGTACATCACAACTTTTGTTT
The DNA here is from genome assembly GCA_033060915.1 of Euryodendron excelsum. Classification (NCBI taxonomy): domain Eukaryota; kingdom Viridiplantae; phylum Streptophyta; class Magnoliopsida; order Ericales; family Pentaphylacaceae; genus Euryodendron; species Euryodendron excelsum. Next base: position 12,191,506 of record CM065383.1, read on the forward strand.
GTTACATGAATTGAGATGGAGTAATGAAGTGAGCTTGTGGCCAGCTCCATTATAGTTTTTAGTGCATACCTTTCCATTTTCATTTTCATGGATCTGCAATTGAGTCTCATAGACACCTCTCAATTTTGCCTATAAGATGTTACAACATTGAACTGACCACCATTAAATTTGTTTTTGTTCATTTTTTTGTTTTTGCAGATTTGATTCAAATACGGATTTGGAGGTGCCTGGAGTCTCATTAGTGCTATCTAGTTTCCGTTTGTTGATGTAAATATACCTTCTACTTGTTTGTGAATTTGGGAGATATGCATGTTATGGATTTATATTAATTTTTATGGATATTCGTCATGAAATTTATTCTTATTAGCAATTGTGTAATGATAGTAATATTCGACACAATGAATTACAAAAATAGTATTACAGGAAAGAAAAATACCTCTTGTTACTAGCAATCCAAATTTAATGACTTTTGGTAACTAAGTTGCTTTGTTACAAAAGGATCACCAAGAGAGGGTATTTTCCCGCCAAGTTGCTAGTCACACCTTTCAACTACTATCACAAAATAACTATAGTGTGGGGGTTTTTTGCAACCGAATACATTGTTGCAATATTTTATAATAAATTGTCTTTCGTGACCAATATTGGTAGTTGCAAATAATTTATACGTGACTAGTCCTTTTGTCGACAAAGGCCGTTGGATTAGACTTAGAAATTTTATCTTTTGAGACAAAAGTAGTTCGTTGCAAAAACATCTATACAGCGACCAATCACTTCGTCGCCAAAGGTAGTCAGGTGTGGTTGAAAAGGCAAATTTGTAGCGACCAACATGGTGTAAGGTGACGAATTTTGGTCCTTTTTTGCAACAAACATCTGGTCACAATATCTAGTATTTATTGTGACCAGTTATATTTAGTCACAAAACGTTCCATATTTTGTGACCATAATGGTGCTTGGTCGCAAGGGCTTTAAACAACCAGCATAGCGTGACCAAGTTGCGACCAGTCTTTTTTTGTCGCAAAATAATTTTGTGACAGATATTAGATTTTTTGTGACCAAAACTTTGGTCACTAATAATGACATTTCTTGATTTTTTACATGTAAAATATTATAAACAATTAAGTTAGCGAGAATGATTGCATTATTATAATATAAGTATATCTCAACTAAGTTAACACATATACATCTATTAATTATTTGCACAACTCTCTATAAAAAAAAAAATTACTAATTAATTTTATAAGATATCAAAAAGTGATATATGAAATAAAAAATTATTTATCACCATCCTGTGAACGATCTTTAATCCATGATGATCTTGATGTGATCTCATCCATGAATCATAACACACCAACATTTTTCTATATATATGTGTGTGTATTGATCAGCTGATTGGACTAGCAAATAGCTAGCATGCAGAATAGAGTTGTTAATTTGTTAATGGTGTTTCTGCAGTAAGTTAAAAAAAAAAGATGAGCTACAATTGAGTTGATTGTTTAAGCTCTCATCCTTAAAGTCAAAGCAAATAATGGTGGGTGGGCCATGAGCTGGCCCACGGACTATAAAATTGGACTCCGCTTAGCTCATACTATTCAGGCTTAGGCCGAGTTTGGGCTCTTTGGGCCATGGGCCGGGCTGGGCCATAAGCCGGGGCATTTTGACAACACTAATTCTATGGTTCAGGCTCACTGTTGTAAGAAGGAAGAGGGTTTGTTGCCATAAGTTTATCATTTTTTATGGAATACAACCCTTCTGATAAACATGGCATGGATATTTCGACCCCAACCTGTTAGAATCGGTACGACTATCCGACTGAAGGGTAACTGATGTAAATTCATCAGCCTAATCAGTTTCGACCTGGTTTTGGAAGGGTTTAGATTAGGTATTGTAAATTCATTGGAAGTGCTCTTTACCCAGCCCGACCCCATTATTTACTTTCTTCTTACAATTGCCACTTTGGCATATAGCATGCTGTCTTAGCGGAAGACATTAAAAAAATGAGAGGACAGGTGAAGGTGAAGATAAGGCAGACTTCGATTCCATGAAGGGTCATGTTGACGATAGAGAAGAGCACCGGTGGGGAATAACCGGGCAATAGAGGAAGGCAAATTACTCATCTCACGGATTGGGATTTTAGGGACCAGCTCGAGCTGGGAATGACACAAATTGAAGCCTGAAAGTGACGTAATGCTTGAAAGGATCGGCTTGCTAGCAATCCAGCCAAATTGTTGGTTACTTGGGTCCCATGGTCTGATTTGGAACAATTTGACAGCAAAATGAGATTGTGATTTGCGACTGGTCCTTAAACTGGGGGGTCATCGAACTTGTGATGTGTAGAGAGAGAGAGAGAGAGTTACAAGATCATAGATTCAATAATCCGAAAAATCAAAGATTAGAATTTGTTATTTATCCGAGAATGTACAGCATAATAGCTTACTAGTCATGTTGCCAATGGCCAAAATAAATAAATAAATAAATAATCCAAACGAATTATTGAACAAATTACAGAAGTAATCCAAACTCTTCTGCAACATCTTTATCTTGAGAAGCCATCTGCTGGTAGATCCTAGCTAATATGTTGAACTGCAATTTTCTTATCTTGATGCCAAGGGTCCGCATTATTGTGAAATGCTGATCTCTCTCTCTCTCTCTCAACAGAGGTCCCTATTATCCAGCCTTACCAACAAAGCAGTCATGTCATGTTGACCTGTATCTCATCTTTAAGATCGTCTCCACAAAAGAAAGAGATACTCCTTTTATGTAAATCACTGTCATGTCAACCAAAAGGTTTCAGAAGCCAAACATACATATATGTATATATACTTGTATATAGATCTATAGAGCCTTACTGATTACTAGTTGCGATCATCCATTGCCAATGCCAAATTCAAAAGTTCCATCCTCGAGAGTGGAGGACGGGAAGGGGCACAGACCTTTCTGTGCATCCTCAAAGTTTCAAATTTTTTTTTCTCTTTCTCAATAATCTTCCCATTTTCTTTTCTTCAGCCTCACTTCTCATCGGCCTTATTGCAAGGAGCCCAAAATTTCATGTTGGGTCGTCACGCCAACCACATTATGGACCACACAAAGGACATAATAAATGTCCGTTCGTGAACATCCTACAAAATTGTAATGCGTATGTTACTTTTTTCGTCTAGCTATAAAGTTCTTAACTAGCCCAAAAAACAAAAAAAAAAAAAAGGTAAAAAAGGACCATGTTAAAGACTCTTTTTGTGGAAGTCTCTTTTTCTTAGATTCTTTTTTTTGTGTGGGTTTCTATTTTCATGTCCTTATCGACCATTGATCATTAATGTACTATTGTCTCTGGAGTGGAACCCAATTACCAGGTGCCTAATTTGTACATTTACCTAAAAAATATAATATGAAAGCCAAATAGAATCACTTATACATATTATTTTTTATGGGTAGCAAATGAAAAAATAAAATAAATTTCTTTTTACAAATGCTTTTTTATTTTCATCTTATTTTCTTAAGCCAATCAAGTAAAAAGAAAGGAATTTTCCCTCTCTACGAATTTAAGATCTAAACATCTCTAAAAGACTAATTCATACTGAAATGATCACGCTTTAAAATCCATGTTAGGATAAAACTTTTGGAGTGAGCTAGATTTCCCTAGAATACTAGTTTTCCTGTTAGAAAAAGAAAATAAGGAGAAAAACAAACTAGGCAACGGCTGTTGCCAAAGCAAATATGATTATTGGCAAAACAACTAAGCGCATTGATAAGTTGTGAAATACAATGCACTAGTCGATTTGGGAGAAGACAATTATGCGGTAATAGCTGATGGCAATAACACCGAGCCAGTTATGCGGCTTATGCAAATAAAAGCTTTAGTGAAGTACGGAGGGACAATGATTTCTGTGGCATGAGGCATGACATAGATTTCATAATCACAGCTCATCCTCCAATAACAACGAGGTAGATTGATGGGCCCCCCTCACACAAAGACATCAAACAGACATTTTTCATAATTGAGAATAGACTAGGATGCTTGAGTCGGTTTGTGTTAAAGATCATACTTATTCCCCCATTTATTGCGATGATCCCACTCCTCTCTCTCTCTCTCTCTCTCTCTCTCTCTCTCTCTCTCTCTCTCTATATATATATATATATGTAAATTAATGTAATGGGACTGTCTTATATATGTTTGTGCTTATTCATGCTTAAGAATTTTAGCATGTTCTATCACAGCATTTAAACCTTGCTCAAGTAAATTATTATGGTAATACAGATCATGAGCGCTTGCTTTGCGCCAGACAAAAAGGTAATGCATTGTTGTTCCAGGAGTAGCTAGAAACATATGACAGAGAGATGTTAGGAATAGTAATAGGGTTTATTACATTTTATATCCATTCACTTTATATCCAACTCCATTACAAGATCTTCACTTTTAATTTATTATAATGTTAACTTTCTATTTAAATAATAGACAAAAAATCATATATGGTAACCACATGGCATCTTTCAATGGACAAATATGTAAATTTTAATTATTTTTCATCACAAAGACTTACACATATCGCATATGAGTTAAATTTAGTATTTTTACATAAAACTTAATTACATTATATATATTACAAAGTTGATTATATATACTCATAATTTTAGAGTAATTTGATAGGAATTTGTATTAGATTATTAAAAAGAAACATGATTTTACATCTTTATTTTTTGAAAAAGATAATGTGTTTAGCATATGCTAATTTTTTGTCTATTTTTTAAACAAAAATTAACAAAATGTTGACATTATAATAAATTAAAAGTGTAAGGGCTTAATTGTTGAATTAAAAATGAAAGTCCTGAAATAAGATTTGGTGTAAAGTGCAAGGGTGTAAAGTATAATTAATCCATACTAATTTTCAAAAATAAAAAACGAACACTATTCTTAAAGTGATATTTGCCCCTATTATATTGTTGTAGAATTATAGGCAAATCACTTCTAGAATACAACAACACACAGCTAAAATATGAAAATAGCAATCTCTGAAAACTCCCTTTTAGAACTTCTTTAAAATAAAAAATATATTCAAACTTAGTATATGAAACTGAGAACACGAGAACAATTTTATAAATTGCAATGGGTGCAAAAATACCTTTTTAAAAAAGTGTTTGAATACTAAAACTCTAAATTTAGAAAGAAAATTTCAAGTGCGCACATGTATGTGTGAAAGATGCAAATCACAAAATTACCACTCAAAACACTTCAATTTAAAATTATCTTAATAAAATGTGTAAAGACTTATTAAGATAAGAAAAATCTTATAAGCTTTTTACGTGAGACAAGCTCCCGCACACAAAACCACGAACAATTTAAACATTGCAAGCTATATATATGAAAAGTGTACAACGAGAGAGAGAGAGAGAGGGGTAGGTGGGCGTGGGGACTGCATAAGAACTCATGATCTGTCTGGATGGTTATGTTATATATATATATATATATATCTGACTCAATGACTCTGTACGTCTAAGGCCACAAAGCCAACATATATGTGAAGGGGATGCACTCACGTGGTTGCTAATATTATATATATTGCATCTATAATTAAGTCCCATGCACCTAATCTTGCTTGCTGATCTTGAAATAATAATAGTTCTTTAATGCATTGGGAATGTCTCAATGTCTACTTTGAGCCGACCTTTTCAGTAAACTGTTTCATGTTTGTACCATTGAATATAGTTATTTTTCTTTTCATATTTCCTGAACAAGTTACTATAACTTCTTGCTTTATTCTCTGATGAGACGAAATTGCCCTCTCCTTCGATTCTCTGGAGAAGTGCACTGGCAGATCAACGTGCTAACATTTCCAATCTCCCACTAAGAAAAAGACCAAAAAAAAAAAAAAAATGGAACCTTCATAAAATAAAATATTGAATTGGAAACTATATTGTCAACTTTCCCCACCGGATCAGTCTGTTTTGGATAAATTTCCATGAAAATACACTTGAAGAAAGTTGAAAAACTGAAAGAAAAAGTAGTTTTAAAGCACAAAAGCAGGAAATGAAGTGAAATCTCTCTCTCTCTCTCTCTCTCTCTCTCTTTATAGCTGGTTAAATTATGGGAAGATCTATGCAGTGTCCAAATTATTGTATTAATTTTGCAGTCTGGATCACGTACTCCTCTCTCATGAGGTCAGTGCCTAAAAAATTGCAACTGATCAGATTGTTGATGGTGCACCCTCGATCTCAGCTCTCAGGCCCTGTCATGAATTACAACAATATAATCATTTTGTTTAAGAACTACAAGAAACAGTATATGTATCTACAACCTAGGGGAGAGAGAATGAGAGTTTCCAAGTGCAAGTGATAGGAGAAATGGTAAGTGTCAAGACTCAATTTTGTAACATGAGCTGGGCAACTAAAGTCCCTTATCAGTTAGGACAGCCCGTGAGCTCAACAATATAATCATTTGCATTAATGGAATGATCGCATGTATTAGGGCTTTTGTGAGCCTCAAGACATTCGCAAAAATTGTCTTTTTAAAAGGTCAGGGTAGTCATGTTTTGACTCTTTGAGCTCCATTATCAAACACTCCATATTGAGCAAATGAGAGTAATTGTAGAAAATCCACAAGGAACTACTTTTTTATTATTTTTTTTGTAATAGAGTGTCCAAACCTTCTATTTAATACTCTTTTAAGTTCGTGCAAAATTATCGTCGATACAAATCAAATAAACTTCGTGTATTGCATAAATAATGATTGACCAATACGAGTCTCTAAGAATTGAAATTCCTTACGAAATCAATGGCACTCACTAGTGATGGGTGCAATTTGATGAGGGTGCAACTTTCTCATTTATTTGTTTGGATTAGCCTCACATTTAAAAAAAAAAAAAATATACCCACACCACTTGTAGGAGCTCTTATACTAATTTTTTGTCAGAAAAAAAAATTTGAGAAAAAAGAAAATTGAGGGGCATTTTGGACATTTAAGACATGCAAAAGATCAAATGAAATGAGCATTATCAGTATAAAAGGAATAAAAAAAAGGGTTGGAATAGAGAAAGTGCACGTTTGATCATAATAACTTTGCCAGGTCACTCCCATAGGCCCCCCTTTCTGTCTCTATATGTCGCTCTGTAATGTATGCTGTCTTCTTTCTTCTCCACTGGCAATTTGAGAGAGAGAGAGAGAGAGAGAGAGAGGGGGGGGGTTTGTGTGTCTGCTTCTTTCTGAAGTCCATTTTCTTCTCATTATTTCTGTATTTGTTTTCTCTTGTTCTGTCCTCAAATAATTTTTTTTCTTCAATTTTATAAATTATTAGTTTCGATAAACAACAAACGAACAGCTTACGTTTCTTCTCCTCTGCTCCGCTTGGCTTTCGGTGACGTTGAAGCTCGAAACTTCGTCGTTTTCTTCTGCTCTCTTTTGTCCTTCTCACTCTCTCTGTGTCGCCCTTCGAGATTAATTTTACCGCCCCACAATCGTGCTCGTCAAACTGCATTACTGTCTCTCTGCCTCTCCTCAGCTTTCAACTTTCCCGCTCTCTTTCTCTCTCTCTCTCTCTCTTCCAGGATCTGTGCTCTGTAAATTTTTTCCTTGAGTTTCTTCCTTGTTTTCTTGGGTATTTTCCAGGAAAGTGAAAGATGAATACAAGAGTCCGCACTACGTTTCACTCTATGAAAGCTCCTTCGAATCCTCAAAAAGTGAGTTATTACCTTTTTTCTTTTTATTCTAATTTTAGGCTCACAAAATGGGAAAAACTAGTGAGATGGGTATGTTAATTTCACCAAGAAAATGTTAAATTTCGAGATCCCAAGTTGCCAGAACGGTTGCTTCATTTACTGTTCCTGTTTTTCTATTCTTTTCTTTTCTTTTTCAATTTGAATTATAATCTTTTCTATTTCCTTCTTTTCATTATCTAATGTGGCATTAAATGTCCTTTTGAACCGAAAAGTTGGCCGCTTTTGATTCAAATCTGGATTGTCTTCTTCATTCCTCTGAAGAAACGAATAATTTCTTTTCTCCACACCATATTTTTCTTTATTTGTAAAATTTTTTATTTTGGATTTTCATAGGAGAAGAAGATGGAAGTTCAGGGAAGCAAATTACAGGCAACCCAGAAAGCCACTGCAAATCAGCGTCGATCCGGAAGAGAGAGAAAATTGGCTTTACTTCAAGATGTATTCAAATTCCCTCTGCAAAACATTTGGTTTCATTTCCATTGTTATGTTTACTTCCTGCTTATGTTGACTTGACATTTGACAAATCTGATTACCAAATATGCAGGTTGATAAGCTGAGGAAGAAGCTCAGACATGAAGAGAATGTTCACAGAGCATTGGAGAGGGCTTTCAATAGACCTTTGGGAGCTCTACCTCGCCTTCCTCCTTATCTCCCTCCAAATGTGAGTAGAATACATATATAATTCAATAGTCACCTGTTAGATCTGTCACTTACTCTGACCTTTTCGTTGAACATTGAGGATTCAACTTTTTTTTGGATTTACCCAAAGAAATAAGAATAATCCAGATCAATTCAACATTCTAATCAGCCATCTTATTCAAAATTGTTGAAAGTTCAATACATATTTGTATGTATACGTACCTGTGTGTGTGCTTATTTATATGAACTTGAGAACAATCTAGTGTATAAAGCAGAATGTGATACATATCAATGCAGACACTAGAGCTTCTTGCTGAAGTAGCTGTTTTGGAAGAGGAGGTTGTTCGGCTCGAAGAGCAGGTTGTGAATTTTAGACAAGGTCTATATCAGGAAGCTGTTTATATAGCATCCAAGAGGAAAGCAGAGAATTCGGTTGATTTATTCGACCAGTTATCAACTAGAAGTTCCAAACAGAAGGAATCAAGATGTTTATCCCAACATGAACCGGATTCAGGATTGTCCGTGGCACAACCTTTACCTTCTCTTGCCAGAAGTGCTTCAAGTAGAAAATTATCTTCTTCCGACCCCATCTCTGATCGAATGGGTCATTGTTTAAATAGGCCAATTATGACTGTGAAACAAGCTTCAAATAAACTCAGTTCCTCCTTGGAAGATTGGCGAGGAAAAGAGAACCGATCATCTTCTAATTCTGCAGAGGATAAGCAATCTCCAGAAAAGAAAACCCAAATTACAAAGATCCCTGTCAGGAGACCTCCAATCAGGCCTGAATCAATGAAAAAATGTGTTGATCCAATGAAGTTGCAGGTACTTACTAGATTGCATTTTCAGATGAGAATGTATCAATCTTTGGACTGTTAAATAATCTTGGTTATTATTCTACAGTTAGAGTGCAGATTAGTAGAACAGAAACGGGCACAGGAGAGCTTTTCTGGTTCTTCTGATGGCAGAGTGTTGGAAGATGACATCACACCAAACAAAATCTCTGAGGATGTTTTGAAGTGCTTGTCTAGCATCTTTCTAAGACTTAGCACACTGAAGGACAAGGCCATTGAATCAAACACCATTTCATCTGTAGAAGTGCTTTCTAATGAAAACAATACAAAAATAGAGTTTCGGGATCCTTATGGTATCTGTTTAGAATTCAAAAAGAGAGAAATTGGTCCTTATAAGCATCTCTGCTCAATTGAAGCTGGCTCGATTGATCTGAACCGGAAAACAAATGCTTCGTTTTTAATCCACAGGCTAAAGTAAGTTTAAGGTTGTTATCTGTCCAGTTGATTTGTACTGTCAGTATGTGCATTTATTGTGTCTTGCTAAGCGGTAAATATTCAGGCTCCTCCTCGGTAAGCTAGCCTCTATCAACTTGGAGGGTCTTACCCATCAACAGAAGCTTGCATTTTGGATAAACACTTACAATTCCTGCATGATGAATGTAAGAGGGCTCTCTCTATCACAAGTGACTTCAAGAGTTTCAAGTGACAAGTGATCTCTGATATCTGTAGAAATTTTCACATAAATTTTGGACATTTTACCTAATTTTGTTGTCTGTTTTTCAGGCATTTCTAGAGCAGGGAATACCTGAGACTCCTGAAATGGTCATAGCACTGATGCAAAAGGTGAAATTTCATCATTCTTGTCATTTACAGTAAACTAGTCATGCTTTCCTGAATTTTTTTTCTTTTTGTTTCTCAAACAATATACTTTCACCCATTTGTTTATCAGCAAAATATGAACGTATAACCTTAATCAAGTGTTATGGATCAGCTTGAACTTTAGTTTGATTGAGTCTGTCAAGAAGTCAGTCTGTCTGGGTCTGTCTTTGGTATATAAGCATAATGCATCTAGCAGCATAAATGTCAATAAGGACTTCATTGTGGATGTGACTAGCCACTATGCAATCCTCTTAGCAATTCTCACTGGAAATGTTTAGCTGCTATTAAATCCTGCCCAATATGGATAATCGTCTTGTTTAACAATGCAATGAAATGCTTAAAATTGAACACATTGAGTGGTCTCACAATTAAGTGTGTTTGAGAAATCTAAAAATTGTCTGAAAATGGGTTTCAATTTTAAGTCAAAGGGACTTGCCTCATGACCGACTATTGAATATACTTAGTGGAAGGTAGTTTTCATTTTCATTATTGACTAACTCATTTATCTTAAAATGTTCAACTTTCAGATTTTAGTAATTAATTATTTCAGTTCTAGAAATTCAGTAATTTTAATTTTCAGCTACTAATACCATCAACGTAGTCTTATAAGTCAACTACTGACTGAACTCTGATCATGCTGGTCTCAGGCTATGATAAATGTGGGGGGAAACTTGCTAAATCCAATTACAATTGAGCATTTTATCTTGAGGCTGCCTTATCACTTGAAATACGTAAGTGGTACACATCTCACCTTTTTATTATACTTATTTGTTTCCTCATATGCTGAGGCAGATTAAATCCATTGAGAGGATTTTGTTACTAGTTGGAAAAAAAAATAAAAGAGATTAATTTGCTAACCTCCCCTTTCTCTATTATCAATAGACCTGTCCAAAAGTTGCAAGAAACAATGAAATGAAAGCACGCAGTGTATTCGGATTGGAGTGGTCTGAACCATTGGTTACTTTTGCGCTTTCTTGTGGAAGTTGGTCCTCCCCAGCTGTAAGTTTGTCACACATTAAGGAGTCCTGAACTTCCAATTACTATTTTCACGCTTCATTCTAAATAGAACAGAAGAGAGAAAGAGATGGACAAGTAGTCGTTTGAACAGCTAATTCTGCAGTTTCTGATAGTTAGTAATAATCGAATCCTTCAGCCTTAACCAATAATGACGTCCTGCTTGTGAATTTGGATGAATTTAATTTTTGTATCTGCTATTTTTGACACAAATTTTATCAAATGAAGGTGAGGGTGTATTCTGGATCTCAAGTTGAGGATGAGTTGGAAGCAGCAAAGAGAGACTATTTACAGGCAACAGTAGGCATTTCAACAAGAAGCAAGTTAATAATTCCAAAGCTGTTAGATTGGTATCTTCTTGACTTTGCAAAGGACATAGAAGCACTTCTGGATTGGGTTTGCTTGCAGCTCCCTGATGAACTCAGGAATGAAACAGTTAGATGCCTCGAGAGAGAGGGAAGAGAGCCTCTCTCACAGCTCGTACGGGTAATGCCGTATGATTTCAGTTTCAGGTACCTCATCCACCGATAAAAAGATTGTGTTTCCTTCTATGAAACTTCAGTCTACAATGGTCCTAAGACCTTGGGATGGCAGGTCTTTCATACTGATGCGTAAGATAAGGTAAAGTATATATGTAAATCTGGTCCTTGCAAGAAATGGGTTTTGTGTTTGGTCATTTGATTCATTCAAATTGGTTTTGTAGAAAGAGTAGATGATAATGGCAACTTCTTTAAACTAATTACTTTTTACTTTTTTACTGTTTCTAATTCGGGTCTTATTATTTGTATTACCAAAAAAAAAGGCCCACTATGGCAAGTGAGATGACTCAACATAATGTGAGGTAAATAAGCTAGGGTGAACACGGCCGATAGTCCACTTGGCCGGCCAAGTCCGTCCATTATTTGTGGAGCTTAAGATTTGTTTTTGAGCATGATTAATTAATAGACGGACTTGAAAATTATATTTGAACTCTGGTCTAACTAGGCCAGGCCTAAAATGTATATAAAATAATATACATTTTTATTTTATTGTAATTATGTATTTCAATTTATAATATTTAATTTCTTTTTAAAGAAAATGTTTATTAAAAATATTTTCAAGTTAAATGGAAGGGTTTGAACAAATTTAAAAATTATTATTTTTTATTTTGAATAGACTTAAAGATTTCATTTTAAGCCTAATGAGAATTCTTTTTTATAGGCCCAACCGAGACTGGCCTAGCTAATGTCTATCTTGAAATGAGCGCATGAATGATAAAACTATTATAAATTAAATGAATTTGAAGTAAGCAAAATATTCAAACACACTATATAAAAAAACTAGTTCTTCTGGAACTGTCAAATAATAATTAAATAGTTCTTCTGAAACTATGGGGATGGATCTTCTTGATCACCCAAGCATGTATTTAATAATTAAATAGTTTTTGTGGAATTATTAGGATAAATCTTCTTGATCACTCAAGTATGTATTGCTTTCATAAAACAAAACATAAAAACAATAGAAATATAAATAATTTACCTACACTCTTTGCCTTTTCCTTCTTTCTCTTTTTCTCTTCTTCTTTCTCTTATTTCCTTTCTCTCTTTTCTTTCTCTCTCTTTTGTCTTTTCTCTCTCTCTCGCTTTTCTCTCTCTCTTCTCTCTCTCTCTCTCTCTCTCTCTTTTTCTTTGTTTCTCACAACATGCCACTACTATATATATAGGCAGATGGCGTAAAAGATTTGAGGCGGCTCATCCACCTTGAGGTGAGCCATAATCTCACAACACTCCCCATTGGATGATCGCAATACAGTAAAATATGTTATAACTGCCTCATTAAAATATCGTTAGAAAAACCCAATGGGAAAAAACCTTAGCGAAGGAAAAAGAGTACAGTGATATTATGTAACATAACTTAGTATGGGTGTGTTAACACTGCCTTATTAAAACCTTACCAAGAAAAACCTTGTGGGAAAAACCATTGGCGAAGGAAAAAGAGTGCAGTACACAACTCCCCCTCATTCATACATCTGGTATGAAATTGAAGTTGATAGCTTTAATTGTTTACAGCTTTAAGACGACGCATGCCAATGTTGTGTACCAATTTCTCAAATGTTGCAGTTGGAAGTGCTTTAGTAAATAAGTCTGCCAAGTTGTCACTTGAACGTATCTACTAGACATCAATATCACCGTTTTTCTGGAGTTCATGCACATAAAAGAATTTTGGCGATATATATTTGGGTCTGTCACCTTTGATGTAGCCTTCTTTGATTTGTCCAATACATGTTGTATTATCTTCATATAATATTGTTAAGGTATCTTTGATCGAGGATAGTCCACAACTATCTTGAATATGTTGGATCATTGCTTTCAACCAAATGCATTCTTGACTTGCTTCATGAATTGTGATGATCTCAGAATGATTTGAAGAAGTTGCAATTAGTGTCTGCTTCACAGATCGTCAAGATATAACAGTGTTACCATAGGTAAATACATACCCGATTTGTGATCGTGATTTATGTGGATCAGAGAGATAACCAGCATCTGCATAGCCAACTAACTCTGATTCTGGTCCCTTTGAATAGAACAAACTCAGATCTGTTGTTCCTCGAAGGTAACGGAATATGTGCTTCACCCCTTTTTCATGTCTTTGAGTTGGTGTAGAATTATACCTTGCCAATAAATTTACAGAAAATCCAATATCGGGTCTTGTGCAATTTGCAAGATACATAAGAGCCCCAATAGCACTGAGATCTGGTATTTCAGGACCAAGGAGTTCTTCACCGTCTTCTTGAGGGCAAAAATGATCCTTTTGTACATCTAGTGATCGGACAATCATGGGAGAACTTAATAGATGAGCTTTATTCATATAAAATCGATTCAAAACTTTTTCTGTATATGTAGATTGATGGATAAGAATTCCATTTGATAAATGCTCAAGTTGTAATCCAAGACAAAATTTAGTTTTTCCAAGATCTTTCATTTCAAACTCCTTTAAATAAGGAGCAGATGTTGTCAATTCTTCAGAAGTTTCAACAAAATTCAGATCATCGACATAGACTGCAATAATTGCAAATCCAGATTCTGATTTCTTAATAAAAACGCATGGACAAATTGTATTATTCACATATCCATTTTTCAATAGATATTCACTAAGACGATTGTACCATATACGTTCAGATTATTTTAACCCATACAGCGATCGTTAAAGCTTGATAGAATATAAGCTTCTAGATGAAATATGTGCTTCCGGCATTTTAAATCCTTCAGAAATTTTCATATAGACGCATATACAGTCCTTTTGAGACTGACAAACTAATTAAGAATCTAAACGTAATGGCATCCATTACAGGAGAGTATGTCTCATCATAATCAATACCAGGTCTCTACGAGAAACATTGTGCTACTAGTCGCGCTTCATATCTCACGATATCATTTTTCTCATTTCGTTTTCGCACGAATACCCATTTGTATCCAACCGGTTTTACATCTTCTAGCGTTTGGACTATGGGTCCAAATATTTTGCGTTGTGCTAATAAATTTAATTCTGTCTCAATAGCTTCTTTCCATTTTGACCAATCACTTCTATGTTGACATTCGTCAATTGTCTGTGGTTCATTCTTTACATTACTTCTTGTAATTGCAAGAGCCACTTTAAATGAAAATATGTTGTTGACAACAAATTTATTTCTATTTCATTTTTCTCTTATATTCACATAACTTATTGAGATCTCATTACTTTCCTCTGCAGGGAATATCTTTTCAAGAGGTTTCTCTTCTGGGAATTCTTTTTCAGGAGTTCCTTCTTCTGGAGGTTTAGATACTGTGGTTTCTTCAGGAATACTGACTTGCTTATGCATTTGTACCTTTCTCTTTCTAGGAACTGTATCTTTTGCACCAACAGGTCTCCCACGCTTCATACGTGCTTGAGGTTCATTTACTGCTATATTAGCAGATTGTCCTACAAGGACAACAATACGTGCTGGGGTATTTGCAGCTGGTATTTATGATTTTGTTATCTTCTTGGTGTCGATAAACACATTAGGTAATTGATTTGCAATCGTTTGTAAATAAATAATCCTGTGAACTTCTGATTCACATTAATTAGTTCGAGGATCAATATGAGATACCGTAGAAACATTCCAAGCAATCTCATATTGTTTTTTCAGTTGCGTTTTATTTCCCCCTAATGGTGGGAAAAGTGTTTCATCAAAATAACAATTTGCAAAACGTACATTGAATACATCCCCTATTAAAGGTTCAAGATATCTAATAATAGATGGAGAATCAAAATCAATATAAATCTCAAGTTGACGTTGGGGACCCATTTTAGTACGTTGTGGTGACGCAATTGGTACATATATAGCACAACCGAAAATTCTTAGATGTGAAATATTTGGTTGTTGCCCAAAAACAAGTTGTAATGGTGAATATTCGTGGTAAACAGTGGGTCGGACACGGACTAATGATGCAGCATGCAATATGGCATGTCCCCAACCAAAAACAGGTAATTTTGTTCTCATAAGTAAAGGTCGAGCTATAAGCTAAAGGCGTTTGATAAAAGGTTCAGCTAGACCATTTTGTGTGTGTGTATGTGCAATGGAATGTTGAACATCAATTCCTATGGACATGCAATAATCATTAAAAGTTTGAGATGTGAACTCACCAGCATTATTCAGTCATATCAACTTAATTAAATAATCTGAAAACTGTGCTCGTAATCTGATAATTTGAGCAAGAAGCCTAGCAAATGCAACATTACGAGTAGAAAGCAAATAAACATGTAACCATCGAGTGGATGCATTTATTAAAACCATAAAATAACGAAATGGTCCACATAGTGGGTGTATCAGCCCACATATATCCCCCTGAACTCTATGTAAAAAGGTTGAGGATTCAACTATTACTTTTGACATGGATGGTCTCATAATTAATTTTCCTTGTGAACAACCGGGACATGTATAATCACTTGACAAAAGAATCTTCTGGTTCTTTAGCGGATGCCCATGAGAGTTCTCAATTATTCGACGCATCATCATTGATCCCGGATGACTAAGACGATCATGCCAAAGTATAAAATTTTTTGAGTCAAAACACTTCTGGTGCATCACTTCAGGTGATTCCAAAATTCTTATAGTTATATAATATAATCCTGAAGAGAAGGTAGCAAGTTTTTCTAATATATGCTTCTGGCATGAAACAATAGAAGTAATGTAAAGATATTCTTTATTATCTTCATTTATTATCTGTATATGATATCCATTACTACTTATATCTTTAAAACTGAGCAAATTTCTTATAGCTCTAGTTGAATACATAGCATTATCAATATAGAGTTTTGTTCCTTTTGGCAACAATATATTGGTTCTTCTGGAACCTTCAATTAATTGTATATTGCCAGATATTGTCTTAACGTTATTTTCAATTAACGTTAAGCTAACAAAATATTTTTTCTCTCGAAGAATTGTATGAGTAGTTGCGCTGTCTACTAAACATATATCTCCATCATTTATCTTGGAAGCTATTAATGCTTTGGTAGATTCCATGTCTACTATACAAAATATAAAATTACTTATTTGATAAGAAAACGAAAATGTTCATTTAACAAAAACATGCTTAGAAAAATAATACACAAGGTGACAATAAACTTAAAAAGACAAGAATATAAACTAGTTGGTGTAGATATTTTCATCACCAATTAAGTGATCTATTTTTCATCAGGATCTGCAAAGAAAATTACATTCACTTCAGAGAATGATATAAAATTGGTCAAATATATTAGTTAATCATAGCACTCGATTTAGTGCGCTACACCACGCTGGATCCATACCATTCACTTATTACTTCTAGCATATCTTCATCAGGAAGATTTATTTCACATCATTTTTATTGTGGCCGTATTTAAAAAATAAAAATTGTACTCATTCTTTTATTTGGCAATATTGTACTACATCCTTGTTATTACAACTTCAGGTGCACTAAATCATTGCCTTACAACTTCAGGTGCATTTAACCATAATTTTGCAATTGCAAGTGCATTTATTGATTATGTTGCAACTCCAGGTGCATTAAATCATAATAAGCTTTTGAAACATTCAGCGGCTATAATAAATATAATTAAATAATAACAACAATATAAATGAAATCAGTAGCAGGCGGCAAGCCGACCTTATAAAGTAACAATAATTAAATAAACGACGTACAAGCCTTAATAAACATTCTACAGGAATACTTGATTTTTTCTATTTAATTGCTCATAATCATACATTACTGATTATGTCAAAACCTCTACCAACATATAAATGTAAGGTGGGTATAATAATAAATGGTAACCGACAGAACAGTAAAAAGTATTACCATACTATTGATTACATATTGTTTATTATATATTATAATGCAATTACTATTCATTACTGTTCATGAATTGTATATATATTATGTCACTATTTTTGTCTCCATTGTAACTTTCAATCCAAACATCAAAATATAGTCAATTCACATGTCTATGAAAAGCTATTGCAATAAGAATTCCAGATTTATATTATAGGCCAAATATTTACGATCTGGAAGAAATAAACAAACAAAGTTTTGAAAAATTACTATTTATCACTATTCATCAATTATGCATCACTATTCACCAACTATATAATAAATATAAATTCTGCCATGAAGTGAATAGTAAATAGTAAAGAACCCAAAATAAAGATAAATGAACTGAAATAGTAATGAAGTACCTTCACTAATATAATGAAGTACATTCCCAATATATAAGTATTTAGAGTTTCGTGTTGAATTTGAAGTAAGCAAAATATTCAAACACAGTATATAAGAAAACTAGTTCTTCTGGACCTGTCAAATAATAATTAAATAGTTCTTCTGGAACTATGAGAATAGATCTTCTTGATCACCCAAGCATATATTTAATAATTAAATAGTTCTTCTGGAACTATGGTGATAGATATTCTTAATCACTCAAGCATGTATTACTTTTATAAGACAAAATATAAAGACAATAGAAATATAAATAATTTACCTAAACTCTTTGCCTTTTTCTTTCTTCTCTTTTTCTCTTCTTCTTTCTCTTCTTTCATTTCTCTCTATTCTGTCTCTCTCTCACTTTTCTTTTTTTCTTCTCTCTTTTCTGTCTCTGTCTCTCTCCTTTCTCTTTCTTTTTCTTTGTTTCTCACAACATGCCACTGTTACATATATAGACAGATGACGTAAAAGATTTGAGATAACTCATCCATCCTGAGGTGAGTCATAACCTCAAAACAAAAACCATTATCTTGGAGCAGACAATGACACAGCTTTTGATATGTACGAGGCGTGTGGGACGCAATAATGAAGTTCTTGCCAACTTTAGACTAACTATAGCAGGAAGAAGGCAGGCCTTTGATCTACCCAAAAACATATATTTATTTACAGACTTCGGATATGCATAGTTGGTAAATAAAGACACCCATACCAAGACACAAGCTGCTCACACATTCAAGAAAGCTTAGAGGTCCGCATCACATTGCAATACCAGGAATCTAACATTGTCAGCATCTATAAAAAATGTAATCACAATAGATCTGTCCAGTCATTTTCTAGCTTCCCGAGCTGTATATGCAAAAGCAAAGCTGTTGCCTTCCAGGGTCGGGAAAGTATAAGGAAAATTCTGTATAAGAACTTCATGATAAAGCTGATGCTTGTGGTAAACGCTCGAATTATTTGATTGATTCCTGTGTAATATCACTTAGATGTCTTGATTCTGGCATTTTCCAATGAATCGACCTGCATGAACACTGGGAAAACCTGGATGCATCAACGGGAATGCACAAGTAGATCTAATCTAATGCTGAGACTATCTTCAAGAGATTTGAGTAGTTCATGCCAAATTAGACTATATTTCCTGCGAGATGCACAAGCGCTTCACCAATGAAACTGACAGATGACTGAAGATTATATTATATACTCAAAAGAAAAGAAAAAGCTGTAAATCGAGGTATATAGAGTAGTAGTGTAATAAATGCCAATCCAATACAGGAAGGTATATAACCATGCTGAACAAATGGGGAAAAGAAGCAGCAGCAGCAGCATTACAAAATATCGAAATGCGCGTGCACACAAGCACACTGGTAACCAAAAAATACACATATACAAGACGAGAATTGTAAATTGTATGCCCACCAGCACAGCTAGTTCCCCTCTTGTTAGCCATGAAATGAGCAATTTTCTAAGAAAATTCTGTGGCAAAGGCGTCAGAGGAAGAGGGGGAGGCGGGGACTCTACAACATGAGAAACAAAATTGCCAAGAAGATAATTAATTTGGAGTAAGGTGTTAATCAATTTTCAGCCGAATGGTGAAGGAACGGGTCCGGGTCCTGCAAGTGCATCTGATCTTTTAATGCTTCCCATCCCACATATAATGCAGCCAGGAGTTGAAACCGCAGAGAATTTGGCCCCACAGAGATCACAAACATCGTATCCAATAGTTGATAGACGACTAAGCGTGGCAGCACAGAACTGGGAGGGGTCTTCTAAAGGATCAATGGATTTGTTGGATGAACCCCGATGAACACACATGTCGATCAGGCTTCTCAACTCATCTTGTTTACTTGAAGGTGCTTTAGACAGGAGGAGCTCAAGCATCTGCTTGGCATAAGCATAATTCTGCACCTCCATATTCCGTTTAATGGCAGTTCGAATGCAGTTAATTCTGTGTTTTGCTAGAAGAGGCAATGAACCCAGATGGCGTGACAGTCTTGCCATCTCATCTTTTGCGCTGATGGCACTAGGGCCTTGGACTTTCTGCAGCCGCCCAATTTCCTGTAGGGGAAAATGACATGGAGTGGTGAAAAATTTAACAGTACATAGACATCATACAAGCAAGAGATGCTGTTTGAATCACCAGTTTAAACACTTTCTGCTATAAATACAAAACGTAATATTTTGCGCAAACTGGTTGGTTATTGGAATGCCATTTGGAGCCATAACGATTCTAATTGCCGCTACAATTTTCACCTATATTATTTCTTCCCAGATTCATATCAAGATTGATTTGTTGTGTATCCAATACAAGAATGACTTGATGTGACTTTTAATAGATAGTTCGAAGTTATGTTAAGTTCTGTTCACTTTGAAATCTTCAAGGGAAGAAAAAAGAAAAAGAAAGAGATTACAATTGCCAAAATGACTTACGACAGCTGTTATTAAGGCCATAGCTTGGGTGGAATAAGGTCAGATTGGCCCAACCAATACTAAACCATAATTGGATAATAGAATCAAATGTTGAGTTTGATGAGTACGACCATGTTTGGTTTGTTTAATCACCTTTTGTTATGGATGTCGGGATAAAGTTATATTGTAAAGAATATTACAACATATAAGGAGTAAATTATTCCTCAAGATTTAAATTAGACTAAAGCCTTATATTGGAACCACATGACTTTGGTGCTACCTCAATTAAATAAAATATAATCATAACCATCAAAGATTTATCCAAAGCCATATAATACAAGGGATGCTAATGATAATTCTAATCATAAGTAGTAAGAATAATCAACTAAAGACTCATATATGGGTTGGCCAACATTGCCTTGTTTGGGTTGCCCTCTTTTTAGCCCCAGCTATGAGCATCAACAAGTCATGAGTGAGATATAGGGAAAGAATGAAGTAGGACAAATTCAGGAAACTTGGGAATAAAACTGGCTATAATTGAATTTGCAGTGGCTTAGAGTTAGGAAAGTTTTAGGTTAGGGTTTTAAAAGGACAGGAGAAGTTATAGGGTTGGTAGAAAGGAACATGCTGAGAATTGGTTCGATTTCAAAAGTCCAAGTTGTTGAATTTTCTTAAATTGGCAGACTAGAAGGCCTAGATAGTTGCTATTCTATGGGTTTAATTGTTAAATTGGAGGCAGTAGGAAGAGGAAGGGTTTTGGTGTGGTTAGGGGTTAGGGCTTAATTGAGAAGGATTTATGGGCTGCAAACAAGGTGTTCTATAACTGTGAATGACAACCTGAGAATCATACTTGGGTATTTTGCGCCGACAAGGAGAGAAAGAGAAAGTAGATAAGAAGAGAGAAATGTTTTCACCCACGAAAGGGTTAGTCAAATTCACACCCAGAATTACAATTTCTCCTAGTATCAACTCCACATACAAGACCCAAAAAATGACCCATGTTATGACCCATAGACCAAAACTACACCCATGTCTAACAAATGTGAAATTATCAAAATATCCTTGAGCACTAAACCTAAAAATTATATATAAATCTGTCTTCTAGCATAGTAACTTTAACCAACACAATTTGACACTCTCAAAACTACCATGGTTTCATCTAGACCAGAAAGGCTTCCCAATAAATACCGGACCCATACCTAAGTGATGCTGAACAAAGGAACCAAGAGGTTTAGTTTTCTTCGAACTGGTGTTTTATTAGAATTGTTATTTTGAGACTTTTAGTTCATTTGGAATAATTGGATAATGCCATATGGTAGTATAAATATGGCCTCTTATGTGTAAGGATATTTTAGTTTTGAATATTATGGAATTGATTATTGAGTATTGATTTCTCTCTCCCTCTGGGTCTCTCTTTTCCCCTCTGAATCTTCCCCTCTTTTTCTCTTCCCTGCTTTCTCCTTCATATCTGCTCCTTTCTATTTCTTCTCATCTCTCCTCTGTTTCTTTATTCTCTCTCTCTCTCTCTCTCTCTCTCTCTCTCTCTCTCCTGGTCCAACATCACTAAGTTTTAGGCTTCCAAACCCTATTATACTGGGCTAGCCATTCCGCAGATGTGGTGCATGACAGTAAACTTTGACTCCCACAGCTAACCAAAATTTGTTAGGTTTTAATTGGATTTCGTTAAATGTAGGCCAGCTCTGGCCACATAGCATGTGTTGATAGGTTGAGCCAGGAATTGTAATTTCTGTATGCAAGACCTCATCCAAAGTCCATGCACTCTTATGTGAGACTTCTTAACCCCTGAGCCACCCGGTGTGCACAGTTTGTAAGGTTCAGCACAGGTCAGGTCTGGATCCACTGCCAAAGACAGCAGAAAATTTATGGAATTCAGCTTCCTTTTTAGCGATAAATTCTAACATGATGCAACAGGCGTGAAGTATTCCTGTTAATAATATTATTAAGGAATAGGCAAAAAAAAATATATCAATAGAAAAATCTAGCCTAAATTCTGAGCAAGATCCTGGCAATTATCCAAAGTGGCACATAATGCATGGGCAGGAATTAAGGATCCAACATTCATTGAGACCAACCTAGAGTCTTACAAGGTCAATAAAGCCTATCCCTGTAATTCAACAGATCGTTGGCCAATAGAACTAGGAGCAAGTTAACATTAGCTGATATTGAGCATGGATAACAAGAATACCTGAAGGAGAGTAACTGCAATCTTATACTGAGCACAGATTGTTGCTTGAGCTCTAATGTCAGCTCCACGAGATTGATCCTTGGCCAGTGCAAGAAAAGCTTCATCAAAACAGGATAATGCATCTGGGAGTTGATTCTGCTCAAGATGGATAAGTCCAGTCTTAAAACAAACAGAAGCAGCAGCCCCACGAGGAACCTGTAATATGCATGTCCCAACCCAATCAGAGGGAGACAAAAGAAATTATACTTACGCATCACCACATTTGGGAGGAAAATATAAAAAAAAAATTTCTCATTAGGAGGGGCTTCATCTTTGAATATAATGAGAGAACAAATAAGCATTCATAGAAAACCTAAAAACATTCAACACCTTCAAATCACTAGAAGTTGAACAACGAAGGTAAATGCAACATAGAATTATGAAGCAAGGCTTTGCCCCACCCCTACCTACAAGAGTGACAGCAATGACTTGCAATTCTCCCCTCCTCTTATGTTGCCCGTTTTTTTTCTTTCATACAATGGTCTAAAACCAATCTCAGGACCACCTTGCGATATTGTCAGTTAAATGCTTACTTTTCCCCTTTCCCATTTATTTTCATCCTCCCTCTCAAAAAAAGGTCACCTATAAAATCTATCATAGCAAAAGAAGAATCACAAAAGGCAAGGCCTTCTTTTGCAATAAATTATTTTTACTTATCAAAAAAAAAAATGAAAGTATATAAAAGCTCAAAATCTTTACTACGGACAAGAAAATTAGGCTGGGCTACATGCCACAAGCTAAGGGTGCCCCTTGAACAGAAACCCTTATTTTTGGTTCAATAATTCATAGCATTTGCCAGTTATGTTAATATTTCATATAAAAAATATTTCATGTATCTAAAGGCCTCTCCGGATGCTCTCAATTAAACTTTATACCGATCCTTTCTAACTTTTCAAAGTTTGAAGAAAAAAATAAAAAAAATATCCTAATTAAAATGCTTACTTTAAAATGCAACATGGTTGACACCTCACACTCTCATATCATGCTCCACCCACAACTGCAGTACTATTTTTTAAGTATACTTACCTTCAGGCACTAAAACCAAAGGTTAAAAGCAAAAAAAAGGTTCTGTACAACTACTAGCTTGATATTAACATCAGCCAACTACTATCAATTTTGCCAATACAATTTCTGAAATGCAGCCTATGGAAGGGTGCCTCAATATTATAAACCCAGATTATTATCAATATCTGAATTCTACAACCATTATATTAGCAAGGAACAAAAAAATTAAACAATTTCATTCGAGGATTCACAAGTCATTTGATCTATGAGAAAGGACATAAAAGTAAAGAGGGATTTCTGAGATTGCTTAAATGAAATAAAGAATGCAAACAAAATAATGAAGAAGTAGAATAAGACACCCACCTGTCCAGGACGCACAGATTTTGGAGAATCCGGACGTGCAGAAGGTTGTCCTGAATTTACAGAACCTGGAGGTTCTAGTGAGCTAAGGTCAAGGGGCTGAGAGGAGATAGACACCTGAGCTGCCTGTACCTGAGACACTGGCAGGATAGTGGGCTGAGCTCCAGGTTGTGGTGGGACTCCACCATCTGGAAGTCCAAAGGACTCGAGCAAAACTGGTTTTTGAGTGGCTTGAGGGGGTACACCACCATCAGGTAGACCAACATCACCTACAGGCACACTAACCTGGTTGGGTGCAACCTTGTTGCTTTCAAACCCTCGAGAATTCTGATCCATTCTTGAAAGGTAACTCCCAGGAGGAGGCAGTGATTGTGCAACCTGGAGGGATGATATGGTATTCTGGAAAAAGTCCTCTGGGATTGGCCGCGGTGTAACTCCAACACCCGTAACCATGGGGCCAGGTTGTGACACAGGTACAGGTTGTGATAATGAGTCAGTTCCAAAAGGATCGGCCGGGGCAGAAACTGTGTGAGCTGTCACACTTCCAGTTGTTGCAGGAGCAGGTTGAGGGACAACCAAGCCAAGATCTGGGGGTAAACCAGTTAAAGACTTCGTCCTAGTTATTGGTAGGCCCAGCCCCTCACCAAGTTTGAACTGCTTTGTGGCTTCTTTGATCTTGTTCACATCCACTGTAGCAGATGCAACAGGTTTGTCTCGGATTCTAATATGTATTCTCTTAGTTTTTGAAGTTCCCTCTTCATCACTGCTGCTACCATCAGCTGTGCTGTACAGTGATTTCTTAAATTCTTCTTCAGCTTTTGCCTGTTCATCTGCAGCACTGGGACCTGCAACTTGCTTAGTAAGGGTTTCTAGGCCCATCAAGGATTCACCCTTGGAATCAGGCACCCCCTTGGACTTGTTAGACATGGATGTACCAAGAGGCCCATAAAGGCCATTTGCCTTGACGTCAGTACCTGCAGGCTTAAGTGCTTTGACCAAACTGTCTTCCCTTACTTCCACAACATTACCTCTTCCTTTTATTAAGCCAAGATAAACACCAATATGGTCTGTCACAATGGATGGGATAGTACCATCATCTGTTTTCATGTATGGCATAACCTCCGCTGCCAGCTCCCACTGCGGTATTGCCTTTAAGTTGGTCGGTGTCTTGATTTCCCAATTGCCCCCACCCCATTCAGCTCCTTTTGGAACCATGCTTTCAGCAGCAAAATTGGCAAAAATCCCTTGTGTCCATCCAGTAGAACGAGCTCTTAATATCCTTTCACAATAACGCCTCAACTCTGAATCAGCACCCTCTTCCTCCAATTTCTGAGCAAGGCGCCGCATCGCACTAGGGTTAAGGTGGCATATGAATAGGTCAAGCATGCTTTCATAGTCTGCTATAACTTCAAATGTTTCTTTTGCACTGTCAAATTGACCATACCTGCAATTTCACAACTTTCTCTCTGTCATATGAGAAAAATCTGAAACAAAAGAACCATTAATATGTCAAACATTACTTATCAAGTCATTAATAATCAGAAAAAAGAGCCATCCACCCAACTGCAGTAAGGACCTTCATTTCACTTAATAATTTCTGTACTGAAATAAATACTAGATGGGATTCAACTGGAGTTTACTTCCTATAATTTACAACTACATGAAGACGACAATAGTAGCTATACTAAACCAAAAAAGACAACAAAACCACATACTGCCACAGATCCAATCCCAACGCAGGAGAAAATCCTAACTAACAAGAAAAAAACAAGAAAAAAAAAAAAGAAATAGAAGAAAAGACACAAAGGAAAAAAAATTCAACCCTTATCTCTGCTGCAAATCGCCAATCACACATCCCAACCATAATGATTAAGTCATAATTTCAAAGCAACATCTCATGATGACAGTTAAAAGAATTGAACATACAAATATCCCTAGTCAGGCAGGGCATAGTATTCAGCCACCAAAAGAAAAGGAAAAGGAGGCAAGAGGCCACAGCCAGTAACAGAGATTACAACTAAAAGAAAAATAAAGGAAGAAAAAGAAGAAAAAAACTGAGTAAAGAGAATGTTGAAGAGTTTGCTACATACTTGATACAGGCATATCCCAACTGACGAAACCGCTGAAACAAATGAGAGGTTGGAGGGCATTGTGGGTAATCTCTAGAACGCAAAAACTCATCCTTTAAAACGGACAAAGCAGTGGAAAATCGGAGAGCATTGATTGCATAAATTCCACGCAACACCTAAATTTGGTCCCAAAAAAAAATTAGGAAGCTAGGATAGATGATTGATGAAATACACAAGATTACAAACTATCTATAGATCACCTGAGTAAACTGTGGACCTGCTTGAGATAACGATACAGCAAGATCTCCACAAACTGGAGAACCTCTAGCAAGAATATCAAGAGATCTTGGACTAATGCGCAAACTGTCAAACCTTCATTTGGAGAATACATTTGAGATGTCAGATGTCACAAGCACTCCCACTTGGACCCAAAATGAAAATGGAAAGGATAACAGAATCCTATAACTGCTTATCTAAAGGAGAAGTTGCATATGCCACAAAACAAACTTCTACAAGTAGGGTAAGGAAAACCTGGATGTTATTTGGTACAGTATTTCTGAAAGGTCTAGCTTCTGCTCAAAATTCTGTTGCATTGTGGCAAATCCAAGAAGAAGAGGTTCCAGAAGCCCAACAAGACAACTCTTTATCTCAACCCCCTTTTTTTGTTTAGGATTTATCTCTGTTGGGTTGGCGAGCAACAATCGATCATTCAATGCACCAACCAGCACTGCACGGAAGAATGTTTTGATGGCTCAGGAAAGTAGTGGTATACTACAGAATTGCAGAGACATAGTAAAACAAGAGTATAGAAAACAACAGGCTGCTGAGGAAACTCCAATATGAAAGTAAGCATTTTAAGTAATTGAAACAACATAAGATACCTGCATTGGGCATACTAATGGAAAGAATTGTCCTCACTTTTCCATCCCACCCAAGCACACTAATGGCAGTGGCAGTTGAAAACAAAAGTGCAGGTCCAACCCAGAGAAGGGATCTGAAGTAATCATTCGTTAAGACCCCCAACAATTTTAAGAAACATTAATGCTATCACATAAAAAAACTGTAACTATTGGAAAGTAGCCACTATGCAATAAGTTTTCCATCCAAGGATATTGAAGGAAGTCCTTTATCAAATTTCGTAGAACTGCTAGCCAGTATATCTAGATCTGCTGAAACAATTAGAACCCTTTGCGTTGTTAATACTCCTGCGACATAGCCTCGAAGAGTTTCTTGCCAGTGAACCTGGAAAAGATAGTTGGAAAAACAATAAGCAGTTTTCTAATTACTTGTACATTCAGTCCCAAGGGAAAAATTGAGAGAGAGAGAGAGAGAGAGACAGCAGCTTATCAGAGTCAATCCACATGGACTGTCAATTAGTTGAGAGCTCACTTTCTGGTCAGGGGTAACTAATTCATGGTATTTCGAAGGCTTTATGACCAGCCATAGGAACTATTTTACATTAATAAATGACAAATTACAAGAGAAATTTCAGAGTACCCCATGCTAAAGTCATGAGATTCTGCAGAACAGTGCAACATTTAGTAGTATTAAAATTTCATACTGCTCTGAGGACTAGATTTGGAACAGCAAAACCCAATAGGTAAGCTAAGAGCCACATGGCACATGTTTTATCCTATTTTTTAGTGTATAGAAGGAAATGTTATAATCAGCCAATTCATCCTTGCTCTAGTAACAGAGGCTAAAAATGAAATATCAGTACTTATAAAAGCATGTCAAATAATACTCAGTTTGACCCAGAACTAAAGTCTGTATATCAAATCCCAGTGCACAATTGGTGCAGATATCGGACACGAAAGAACTATAAAATGCACTCATAGTAACTCAAGGGCTATTTCAGAATTCTCAAAAATAAAAAAGAATTCAGATTCAATCATCTCAGGTGACAATCATCAGAAAGAAAAGCTGGAGAGAATCGCATTGAGATAACGACCCCTCACCCACCCAACAAAAAAAAAATGTAAGGAAGAAAAAGAAAGAAAAAAAAAAAACCACCCCAGGCACTCAGACTAAGAGCAGGGCAGGTTGTAAGAAGGTGAGGGGTTTAGATGAAACTTTCTTTCATTCTCAAACTGAGAGTCATCTCTTCCACCAAAAGCCCAGTCTGATATTCCACCTTCAGCACTCTGCACTTCAATGACCACCTATGGCAACCAAAGCTACAAAAGCCCCTCCACCCACATTGGGGGTTTTCTCTTTCTCATGGACATGAAAGATAGAAATGTCACAATGGCAACCATGCCCAGTACACATCCCGACAACATGGAAATGCAATTTAGCCAAAGGGATGTGATGCTAATGTAATGGAGGAGATAAGAAAACAGTCTCCGACTCTAGGGGTGATATTTGAAAATGCTCATACATCCTTAAGTTTTTGATCTAGTAGAGCAACAGCATATCAAGAAAGACCAAAGAAATTTGAGTTCATAAGTCTGGTGATGTACCTTCTACAAAAATTATCTTATCTAACAAAGGAAAAGGAGAAGGGAGAGGAATACGCGCAATAGGAGCATTCTTGAAAGATGATAAGATTAAGCATGAAAGAGCACAAATTGTCTGACAGAAGCCAGCATCTATTAGAAGAAAGCAGGAGGGAGATAACTGTAAAAAGAGAGGGAAGAATCAGAAAGATCATGTATTGAGTGATCTCCGCAAATTTGTCCTAACACTAAGCCCTGGAAAACCCCAAAATTATCGGCCATTTAAAACTCATCATACCCAACATGATAAAGATCATAACCCAATGTTCTCTTTTCCTTTACAAAAATCACTAGAAGTTCTTGGGGAAAAAAATCTTAATAAGATCCAACTGCTAAAATAAAATTAGCTACAATGCATCAATATATATGCACTCCACAAACCACAAACCACCAAAAACAAGATGAAAACAACTAAACAGTCTAAACAAGTTTACAATTATAACAAAACAACTAACAGGTTAAGGGATTGAAGATTGGGATTTGTGTGTTTTATATTTTGGGGTTTTAAAGTTCTCAAATTTATAAATTTGACCTCATTTGATACTTTTGGCAATAATATCTCAAACCTTCCATGTCTCAAAACGTGTCCAACTAAGGGACACCCGTGTCCTCGACATGTCCGCTGAGAAAATAATAAAAAAAATTCTAGACATGGCATCTGGTGTGTCCAATGCCTATCCTGGTGTGTCCGATATGTGACAGACACGCAAACGATGCCCTAAACAAGATGTCCATGCTTCCTAGCATGTTAGCATCCATGTTAGAACCATTAGGACTTTTCTAGACCATAGCTGGAAGGACTTCTTCAAGAATGCAAACTATGATTGGGAAGCTTGCATACGGTCATCTTCAGCCTTACAGGGAGAGAGAAATTAAAGGCCCCCCCCAAAAAAAAAAAAAAAAATCCTCACACACCAACCAAAAAAAAAAAGAGGAAAAAATAACAAATAAAAAAGAAAGAAAGAAGAAAAATAGTGCTTCACATTTCTTATTGTTATGAGGGAAGAAGGAAGGGAAGTCTCCTGCTAAAATGAAGGTCCTAGTCTCCATGCTCATCAGTTGTTCAACAATTCAACAATGAGTTGTGAGTATTGAAAAATGGTGAGCTAATTACCCGGAGTACAATCTCATTTACTTTCAACTTGATTGATTTTTTTCCTTCGCCTTTTGTCGATATGTAATGACCATCAGCATTTGAAAGGCGGTAACCCTGAACAAGCTTTGCAAGGCCAATCTGGTCCCCGTGAGAAGCAAACATCATAGTCGACTCTAAAATAAAGATGACTTTGATCAGCATTCTACTAATAGTCAACCACTGATATTAAATATCAAGGAACTTTTTTGCGAAGCACCTATTGGGGTTGAAAAGATGCGATCAACTTCAGTTTCAAAAAGAAACTGCAGTGGGCCCTTCACTGAACCACCATTAACATCTGTAGACTGGCTTTGCTCATCTGCTCCATTCTTCTCATCAACCTCTTGCGAAGCCACTCCCGGCAGAATATATAAAGTAAGTCCAGTCTTGTCCTCATCAAGAATTGCAAATTGATTTTCATTAGGGCCAATAAATGCAGCATCTCGACCTAGAGAAGTCAGAAAAATGGATGAGAGTCAATACATCACTCTCTTAAGCACTATGTTATTATATGCCAGCAGAAGAAAAACACATTAAATAGACAGAACATACCCTTCACTGTGCTTGCTTTACTATTAGCTGACTGAGCATCAGTGTTTTCCCAATAAAGCACTACTTCATTTGTAGCACCACTGAACTCATAAACAACAAGAAATAGGTGCTGCTTAGTGCTGTAAAGCAAGTACTTTGGATGGAATTCTACATTTCCAGGAATCTGGAGACAGAAAATAAATGTGATGGATGTAAAATCATATATAATATTCAATAAAGTAAAGTCCGACAATTATTAGGAAGGAAAAGAAGTTTCAAATATTACCGAGTTGTAAAGCTTCTTGTAGATATTATCTACTCCAGAACAGAGATTATATGCCATAAGGTTTACACCATCTACATAAAATGCCCTGACAGGATAATGAAGAACTCGATTCTCTTTATTGAAGAAATTTAGCTCCAGATGAAATGGCTGCAAATAAACCAAAGGCATCAGCAACAACGCAGGAAAAAGCAATGAAAAAGAATTGAAGTCAAAACAAAAAAAGTCATCCACAGAGTTACCTGCCACACAGGAATGTCTTTCAGATGGTGTTTTGTATCTAAAATAGTGATGAGAGGTAAACGAGATAGTGGAGCACTTTTGGCATGCTCTTCCATGAAATGCTGTTACAAACAAGCAAAAGTGACAAATCAAGAGTGTCCAAACGGAGAAATAACTGTAGAAGTTCCAGATAAGAATCGATAGACCGCAATCCCTATATTAGTTAAGGGGCTTGAATTTGTGCAATACTTGAGTTAATCGCTAAGTAGATTTAATTTCTAGGTATGTGGGGTTTCGCACAGATTTCTTCATTGCATAGATTTCATAAGGTTTAGAACTTTGACTGCATATTAAGCTTCCATTGCCTCGCAGATGTGAAAGTAACTGAAGATATCTAGAAGGTCAGTGGATATTTATACATTTAGGAATGACATAACCATTGAAATCAGATGAAGAAGAACAAGAAGAAGTAAAAATCGACTTGCGATTACCAGCATCTGATATGGGGACGCATTGTAGTGTTAGAAGAAAAGAAAAAAAAGAACTTTTTATATAGTATACTGTCATTTAACAAATCAAGAAATCTGTTCCTATGCTGTTAAGAATGTGACTATTATAATTTTAACACTGCATGGATACGGCCATAGGACAGGGATTTGACATGAAATCAACACGTCTCCACTCTCCACATCAAGCTCTTGTGACTAGAACAAAAAAAATTTATACTGCACCACACAAGAGTCATTATGATGCTCATCTCCTTCCACTTATCTTCCCTCTCCCTTATTGCTTTTCTTGGAAAACATTAGATCTCACTCATTCTATTCAAAATTTTAATTAACTTCAACAAAATGCTTTCATGTTTTTCTTCACAGGAATGCTATCTTTTTCTGTACTTAAAAAGCCATTGCCAACACCCAGGCTATGTGGGGTGCATATCTATGAATCTATCCCAGATAACTGTCTTCCAGGTCTCCAAAATTAAAAACTTTATTCTCAAATTATATATATTGCACACAGAGTTGTAGACACTGGTCTAGGACCATCCCAAAATAATTAAGTCCAGTGATATTTACTTATCAAAAAAATTAATTCCAGTGATATTCTAAACAAAAAATTCCCCATTAAAGTGCAACTGTGTTTTTAACTGCACCCGATCTCCATGAGGACTTAATGAAATGTTAGACAAAAGAGAACCATTTATATAATATACTGTCAATTAACACATCAAGAAATGTGTTCCTATGGTGTTAAGATTGTGAATATTATCAATTATAACACTGCACGGACATGGCCATAGGACAGGGATTTGACAAGAAATCAACATGTCTCCACTCTCCACATCAAACTCTTTGTGACTAGAACACAAAAATTTTATGCTGCACACACACCTTGTCATTACGATGCTCATCTCTGTCTCCCTTCTTGCTTTCATTGGAACACATTATATCTCACTCATTCTATTCCAAAATGGTTCAAATTTTAATGAACTTTAACAAATGCTTCTTCCATTCTTCCACTTAATCTTCCCTCTCCTTTCTTGTTTTTATTGGAACACATTCTATTCCAACCTGATTCAAAATTTTAATGAGCTTTAACAAAACCATTTCATGTTTTCCTTCACAGTAATGCTATCTTTCTCTGTACTTGTAATGCTATCTTCCCTCTCCTTTCTATGAATCTAACCCAGATAACTGTCTTCCATGTCTCCAAAATTAAAAACTTTATCCTGAATTTATGAATATTGCGCGCAAAGTTGTAGACACCAGTCTAGGAGCATCCCAAAACAATTAAGTCCACTGATATTATAATAAAAAAAATTCCCCATTAAAGTGCAACTATGTTTTTACTGCATCCAATCTCCATGAAATATGTTGAAATGTTCAAAAAAAAGAGAACTTTTATATAATATACTGTCAATTAACATTCCAAGAAATATGTTCCTATGCTGTTAAGATTGTGAGTTATATTATCATTTTAACACTGCACAGACATGGCCATTGGATATGGATTTGACATGAAATCAACATGTCTCCACTCTCCACATCAAGTTCTTAGTGACTAGAACATAGAAACTTTATGCTGCACATACACAATTGTCATTACGATGCTCATCTCCCTCCATTTCATCTTCCCTCTCCCTTCTCGCTTTTATTGAAACACATTATATCTCACTCATTCTATTCCAAAAATGGTTCAAAAATTTAACAAATGCTTTCATCTTTTCCTTCACAGTAATGCTATTTTTTCTGTACTTGAAATGCGATTGCCAACATCCACGATATGTGGGGTGCATATCCATGAATATATCCCTGATAACTATCTTCCACGTCTCCAAAATTAAAAACTTTATTCTCAAATTATGGATTTTGTGCAGAGAGTTGTAAACACCGGTCTAAAAGCATCCCAAAACTATCGTCAAAGATATGCAGGACACAAATCCAGTCATTCCCAGGGAAGTGTTTGGCACACCTCCAAAATGGAAATATTTATTCTCAAATTTTAAGTATTACCCCAGAGAGTTGGACACATATCCAAGAGTATTGTATAAGTGGAGGTGTCCCGGACATATCTGACATGAATAAGGCAGAACTATTGAAGTATCAGCCACTACAAAGCCTAC
The DNA here is from genome assembly GCA_033060915.1 of Euryodendron excelsum. Classification (NCBI taxonomy): domain Eukaryota; kingdom Viridiplantae; phylum Streptophyta; class Magnoliopsida; order Ericales; family Pentaphylacaceae; genus Euryodendron; species Euryodendron excelsum. The sequence goes on from CM065383.1 coordinate 12,224,643, forward strand.
AAAATCATAGAGACCTCTGTTAATAAACTTGACTAGCTTATCAATATTCATTTCTTTTTGCAATGGAATGGGAATGTAATAAATTAGATGAACCACCATTTTGAGAACTTGAATTGTCACCACTAGGCCAATGCTAACAGCAGAAATAGTTTTGATTCTTTACCATTCAATTTCAACAAAATTCATTTTTAGTTCTTTTCGTATTTTTCAATACACTTTTGCTTCCTTACTTTTTCTTTCTAAAATTAGACTTAGGCATAGATGCTGATTAAAAAGTTCACCATTAAAGAATACAAGAGTAGACCATCTCTATTGCTGCATATATGTGCACGAAAATTATATACTTCAGCACCACACACAAGAAAACCAAAGCAGGAGCATGATGGCCATCCAAATATTGTGCCCTAGGGTTGGACCACATCTCAAACAATCAATAATAAGTCAACCCAGATCAGAATCGATACTAAACCCATATATACCAACATTCTTCCGACCCAATTTACCACGGTCATACAATTCAATTCCGACATTTCAGCTCAGGGGTCATCACAAAGTCAATCAGGTGAGATCTACACATGGTTTGAACAAAATTTGATCTACTTAAATATTTCAAAATGTTAAAAATGAGAATTGGATATGTTACGTTAGCACAAACTACCCAAACCAAAGCAACCTAAACCTCCTTTTCACTATTATCCTGAATATTCCAGAAGAACATGATAAAGGAAAAGATAATCAAGCATGTTAAATTCAAATTCCCTTTGGGTAGGCCCAAGTTGCACAAGACACTTTGTTAACCTCTTCTAATACGTCACATAAGTTTTTTTTTTTTTTTTTTTTTTTACGCTTTTTTTTAGTAAGTCCAATATCTGCATGATTGATGTGGATAATATTAAATACATCTTTAATGAAAATTTCTAAATAGTAGAACTGTACAAGTTTTAGGAAAGAAAGAAACATACGCTGTAAAGGAAAGCTTTCCGTGCAATATCTGATATCGTAAGCTGATTTTGGCTGGAATAAAGGATAACAAATTGTTACCACCGTTACCACCGACATACGATAATGTCAATAACATGCCAATAAACAGATAATTAACAACTAAGATATGCAAGAAGAAAATAATAAAAAAGAAATATCAACATTGGGTGGGGGAAGAAATAGCCATAAAAAAGGGTTTTCACAGTTTGAGGCATATAATCAATAGTGCTCAAGGAACTATATCTTCAAATTAGAAGCTCTTTTCCTACTCTCATTAAACCCACAAAAAAGTTAACACTCTTTTTTTCATAATTCTTTTATGATCCTATCTTGATTACGCCTATATACTCTTAACTCAATTAAATGAAGCCTAAAATCCCAGCTACTGCAAAATCAGGTACATCAAACCCTATCAAACCCCGCAAGGAGGACAGATAATTTAAAACAAAGCCTTATTGCAGTAAAAATTGCAAAACATGAGCAACCTAAGGATTACTGAGTTCAACCTCCTAACTAATGAAATCCACAGGTGGCAAACATTTGAGTGCAGTTTTTGACAGAAAACTTGGATAAACATGAAGCAATACCAAAGGCGTTGAGACTTCAACCTTCTAACTAATGAAATCCACAGGTGGCAAACATTTGAGTGCAGTTTTTGACAGAAAACTCGGATAAACACAAAACAATACCAAAGGCATTGAGATCATTAAGTCAAGGCTTATAGATCACTATACATCATGACAACTATACCAGCAAGGACGGAGAGTGTTTTGTTAGTATACAGTAACGTAATAGTGTTAACAAGTTCAATGTAATTTAAAGATAGGAGGAAGCATTCCCTTCTTTACTATGGACCCACTAGTAATTATACGGAAAGATTAGGTGGAGCATCTTGGGACTGCAAAGTCCTTTATTGACAATATCCAAGACCACACAAGCACAACCAACAACCTAGGTTTTTCCTCTTTCAAAAAGAATATCTCTCACTCAAATGATGCAAAATAGAATACAGATTAAATTTACATGACAATTTTCTCTTGCAAAGATAATAACAGTTTTCTGCCCGAGTCTACTTAGTTGGTAAGTTAGTTGTTCTTACTTCTTATCACAATCATTGCTTGTGCGTGCACATGCATACATATACAAGGAGAGAGAGAGAGAGAGAGAGAGAGAGAGAGAGAGATAAGCTAACAAAGCAACCTATTATGTGCCATCTTAAATTCAAAACAATATGAAACTATTCTAAAACACTAGCAAGACACATGTAAAGAATATTTTTCTGGTCATTCATCAGACTACAATCTATAGACAGCCACATCCCTATACTTTTAAATTCTTCAATCAATTAATTGTTACAATTCAGAGAGCATTTCTCCTGGCTGTAATCAATAGTTCCCTTTCTTTAGAGATATATTAAATAAATAAATAATCATACACAACTAACCCTTTCAAATGATGCTCTTGTAGTTGTGCCTGAAGCTGATGGTCAGCTAGAATTCCAGATGAACCAAGGGACGAAAGCTTTTCCTTCAAAACAGAAGCTGCAAAGGTCTTATGTTTAGCATAATAAAGAGACTAACAAGGCGCGTCAATATTTCACTTCTGATTCTATACAAATTACAGAACATTCTACTCTTCAATTTTTCTTCATTGTATTTTTTTTTTTTTAACATTCTAGAATGTCCTTCATAACAACTTATTTGTTTGCAATTGATCCAACATCCCTACCCGACTTGGATGTAAAGAAATTTTAATCCCGACAAATTCACATCGGAACTATTATAGTGCATATATAATCACAAACCAGCAGTGAAATCTCAATTTTCAGCAATATTGCCAAAAGCGTGTAACATAAAAAGAAATAAATGATGCAGTACAGACCATCAGTCAGATTTTTATGACATGAAATACAATAAAATCACCATTAAGCATTGAAAAATTGATGTCAGAACATATGTATCATTCTTTTTCCTAGAATTTTAGCCACATCTACCCACCAGCCAATGCCCAACTAAAAGCATGTGATATGCAGAATAAGCCTTAGTCAAGGAGCAAATGAGTGCAGCACCTTATGCCCAGATAATGTCTTCAATTGCTAATATGTATTGACTCCAAATAATTCCAAATAAGCTAATACTAAATGTGCTCAAATGACTCCTAATCTCTTTTGGTATCATTACAAGGATTCCTTCATGTAAAACAAATCCATAAGGGAGTCCCAAAACCCTAAATTAGTCAAAATTAAGAATGATATATTGATAAAAAGTTAAAAACTAAAGATATACTTAAAAAACAGATAACCTTTAAGACACGGTAAGTGGTGAAAGTACATCTTGATTTTGATAATGCAAGGAATTCAACTTTTTATCAGGGGAAAAAAAAGCATAAATGGATGAAAACCGAGTGCAGTGCACACGCAGGAGTCTTTAATATATTTGAAATTAAGCCTCATGGCTGCAACTTGAAATATTTTCCCCAAAGGCTGAATGGCATGAACCGATAAAAATGAAGCAGGGTAGATTTTGCACTCAAAAGGTACTTTCATTGATTCAATGATAAGTTACAAAAACACGCCTTTCACATAACTGAGTATGCTAAAATGTTACCCTAAATTGCACAAGACAGTAACCCAGCCTAATGCGATTGAACTCGTCAAATTAAACAAGTCACTGGCATATCACCCTAGAACTCATGTAAAATGTACCATTTTACATTTACATCTATCTACTCATTCATCCCACGCGAATATGGAAGAACTTATGGCCCCATCCATGTAAATAATAGCACAAAGCAAATGTGTCACGTCATTCATATTTTTAAAAACTAATATACTTAAACCACTACTTTTTCCAAACCTTAAACCAACCACCTAAGAAAGCATTCCGATAATTGAGACAACAAACGAAACATCCTGATCTAATCCCAAAGAATGAGAAAAGAAGTGACCAAACATCTCTCCCAACTGCACAACAGATCACGAGGATTCACATTCTCTTTCATGCAGAAGAAGCCACTTTGGATGGCAAATGTGTCACGTCATTCATATGTATTTTAGGCAAAAGAGCCGTCACCCGAGAATTTAGATTTATTTAAGAAGTTTAGTTTCAATAGGATTTTATTTATATTTCCTTACATTTTTTTATTATTGTTCCCTGTTGAACAGTGCCTATATGTAAGGTTTGGCTGTATGAATTACAGGTTTTGTGGCATAGTACTGAAAACAGATACTTGGATTACCTCCCCGTCTCTGCAGATTTCTATCCTCCCCGTTCTTTCCCTTCTTTCCTTTTTACTTCTCATCATTTTCCCTCTTCTCTTCTTCTTCTCTCCACTGTTCTATCTAATTACTATGGTTCATCAATTTTGGTTTGATTTTAGCCAGGTTTGGGAACTTTTCTCGAACAAGGTGAGCACTACTCACTTTTGAAATGCATTGACCAAACACTTGGACATTTAAAACTAATCAAGTTGTGGTCCCTAGAATCGGTTTTGGTTCTCCCCAAGCATGCCCTAAATAAACAAAGAACAAATATATTACATATAACAAGCCAAGAAACCCTTCTTACACTCCACCTCCAAACTAAGTAGATCTATGATAAAAAGAGAGCCCAACCGATTCCACTTTCAAACACTCAACCATATTTGGGAACTTGAGCCTCCTTGTCAATTCCAATCACATAATCCACAAATATAAGAGAACCCTTCCAACCACAAAGCTAAAGTGCTTAAAGAAATCTTCCTAATCCTTCCTTACATTTTTCCATGTGCCTAATCTATAAGATGTCCCACTACCAGCCAACATCCAATATGCCTGACCATACCATATTTCCTTTTCACCACTCTCTCAAGGCTGTCACTCTGCCTGCTGCATATTTCCAGAACCACTTCCCAACAAGGCTTGATGATGTAGCATGGACTTTAAGAAAATTTCTTCAAACGCCTGATGTGAAAAGTGATATGTTGATCTATTTTTCTACAATATCATGAGATAGAGCTATGAGAAGAAAAAAAGGAGATAAGAAGAGAAGAGAACAAAGATGTGTGTGTGTGTGTGTGTGTGTGTGTGTGTGTGTGAGAGAGAGAGAGAGAGAGAGCAAAGCTCTTCCCAATATATAATCTTACTCATCTTCTAAGTCTAATCCGTTTTACTCAAACGAAGACTATTTATAGGCTTCATAAAACCCCTAAAGCGCACACAGATATCCTCTCAAGCTAAGCCTAATTAACATAGTAGCCTAATGCCACTAAAATTCTATTCTGTTAGCATCTAAAAGTCCTCATTAATTGAAGTTCCAGCAAGATTAAATCGAAGACTCCTGACAAGACTAATTACTCATTACTAGCCATTAGTTTTTCATATTCTTTTGGGTACCAAATCAACTAGGCTGCATCACTGGATCACATATCCTCAAATTCCCGACTTCTGACACACCCTCTCTAATAAGGTATTACGCTGCATCTAACCACATTAAATGATACTAAGCTTGTCCCCTAGTATCTCCACATAAAATTTCTTGTCAGAACTTCACCACCTCTTTCTCCGTTGTGGCGGGAAAGTGAAAGAGAGACATAAAGTATGTTAGAAACTTGGAATACTCAAGATGGTACTCTTTATAATTATCTCCCCTACTAGAACAGATATTGCTACTTGTAATATGTCAATCTTCTATCGAACTTTTCAAAAACCGCATCCCACGCTGACTTTGCTTTAAAGGATGAGCCCAGTAGAAGCATTAGGCACCCTACAATAGCAATTATACTATCAACCTTGACAATCTTCCCACTGAAGTTAACTCACTTTTCTCCAGTTGCAGTCCAAGATCAACACTGCCATGAAGCACAACAAGACACATCTCACAAAATTCCTTGTCAGAATTTCACCAACCTCTTTCTCCATTGTGGCAGGAATGTCACAGAGAGACAAAGTTTGTTGGAAACCTGGAATACTCAAGATGGTACTCTCTATAATTAGTTAGTTTCCCCCACTAGGACAGATATTGCTACTTGTAATATGTCAATCTTCTACCAAACTTTTCAAAAACCGCATCCCACACTGACTTTGCTTTATAGGATGAGTAATAACAAAATTGGGAGTTTCCACCATAGCCACTCCCATCTGAAAGCCTCTCTTCATATCATCACCTACTGCCCCCCTAAGGGAAAAGGTTACACCACATTCATTACTCAAAATTAAATTGACTGAGGATTAGAAGTAGCAGTTAAAAATTATAATGTATCTTTCAAATGAGGTACCCACAAGAGCCATGTCAGTACAATGTTATGCTTCTCGAAAGCTGCCTAAATCAACTATAGTACAAAGTGCACAAAGAAACTTTTTGACTCCTGAAAAACTAATTAAAGATTTGCACATCTAAATAATCCATACTACTATATAAGGGGTAACACCATTGTTCCCCTGATTTTGAAGCTGCGTCATAATTTCTCATACCAGAACTTCCCTTAAAATATTCTGTAATTTATGTATTGAAATAATGAAAACTAGGTTTAAATCATGTGCTTCTAGATAAACCCACCTCGCCTATCAACTTCTTTGCTTGACACCAAAACTGCCATAAACCATCTTAAACTTGTAAAAGTAAGGAGAGGAAAAAAACTATAAAAAGTGGTAGATTACATCTAAAACCAGAGACATGACCTACAGGATAACATCCACACATGTTGTGCTTGGCACTCCTCTAGTAGAGTCTTAATTTACAAAATTATCCCTTGATTTCACAATATTAGATGCATTACACTATCATTTAAAAAGGATAATAACATTGTAAAATCTAAGTTTAGTACCTTGAATTTTCAAAGGAGGACTACATTTTGGGACATCACAAAATAGAATAGTGGACAAAATATGGGACATGGATAAACATTCAGTGTGCAATTACAAATAAAGGCATTAGTGATGAAAAGGTAGAATGCAAGGTAGCAATTGCAATGATTTAGTCAAGCAAAATCATATCCAATAACAAAACAAACAAGCAGGCTAGTCACATGTTACCCAAAAAAAATTTGTGAGACAGATTTCGTAAATTCACAAGAAGACATGAATAAACAATCAAAGATCCCTTGCACTATGCAAAACTACAAGTTGCAAAATTTGGTGAAGCCGATTGCCTAATTGCATGTCAAGTCATGAATAAACAATCACCCGAAGATCCCCTTGCACTTTGCAGAACTGCAAAGAGTTGTTTCCTTCCTTCCCTAGTGTATGCAGCTCTATTTTTCCGATTGTCACCACCTGTCATATTCTGTTCCCAAAAGGGGCCAATTACACTCCAGAAATTAATTAACTGGGTGAGCATGGATAATGTAAATAGCCACACTTAACTGCAAATAGCAATGTTGCTAAATTCAATTTTGAGTGAACTTCTATGGATTTGATACGCGGAAGAGGATAAACCGCCTCTCCGCCCTGTTGAGAAAGAATGCGAGGGATGTCAAGGGATTCAATTGCTGCAAAAACCAAAGTAAGAAATATCCATAAGTGCATCATCCTAGTAGAATACACAACAAAATGGAAGATAAAATGCAACTAAAAACTCCAAAAAATTATTCATGTACGTTAAATAAGGTTTAAACTGATCTGATTTCATTAACTAAGGTATTTAAAAATCTGCAAATGTGTACATAGGGGAAAATTGGCCTCTTTGAAAGGAATATTCCATTAGTTGGAGAAAATAACTCATATCAATCCTCAAGGTCTCATCTTGTCATTAAGATGTTTCTCTTCAACAAAATGTAAAATGTGTATTTCATACTTTGTTTCTAGAATCCCACTTCAAATTGAATTCACCTTCTTATCCTCTTCAAACATTTTTCCGAAACAAAACTGAATCAAGCTTCATTATAGTGGCAAATCATGTTTTCATCCTCTAAAATTGACTTAAAAGTGAACCTAGGCTTCCTCAAATGTTCCACTTCAGTTTTCTTTTTTTATTTTTTATTTTTCGGAAAAACCAGATAATAAGTTTGGCCAAACCTGAATCATGGCTAATAATACCAGATACTGCAGGACCAATTAAGGTTGTATTCACATATCCATGTTTCAGGCCAACTACCAAAGGGTTAATCAATGCCACAGTTGAAAAGCAATAACAAATGGCATGGTATTAGATATATTTTCAGCAAGGCTAAAAGTGCTGCTGATGTTCCTTCAACTTTCTGGCAATAGGTGGACAAATACAATTTTAGATTATATTTTCCCTCTACCGTTAATTTACCTGCAACAGGAACTCACAAAGGGGTGACCACCTTCTCTACATGCAAGTCGTTTGACTTTGCAGGGTGAATTTATCAAATAGGTACATCTTACAGAATGGAATGGAAGAAAGAGATGGAGTATTTTTGCATACAGCTCCATGGAGAAATATGGTGCTACAATCCCATTAAGTTTCAAGAAATGGAAAATTTTAAAAATGGGTTAAGCAAAGAGGATTTCATACAGTCACACCATAGAATGATGTGGCACAAGAATTTTTGAAATTATGAACCACAGTAATGGGCCTCTTCATTCAAGTGAAGGGAACAACATGAGCCATATCATTCTGTATGTAAATTCTGTTCGTATAGCATTACTTTTTTGTGATAAGTAAAAATAGATTTGATAAAAAGCACAAGTCTAACAAGGATCATCATTCTTGTTCCCCAACAGTAGGGGGTGATGAAGTCGTTTTAGAAGTATATTATTAGATTTTGTCTAAGGCAACGATCATCATAGATCTAGATCTCTTTGCAGATTTGTATAACCATCCTATTATCCCTGTCAATAAAAATGTACAAAATTAATAAAAATCATTCTGGGGGAACACTAATTAAAAGGAAAAGAAACAGAATGACGTACTTTAATGAAACTAGATTGGAGGTCATGCCCATAGTTCGCTTTTAGATGCCTTATTGTGGCAAAAAGAAGGGGTAGTGCAAATCACAGCACAAAAATGACTTGTCACACCGCTTTGTTCAAGGGGTGTCGAGCAAAATTTCAAGATTACATCTTGTTCCATGAGGATTACAGGGAGAAAGATAAAAAACCATAGATTGACGAGCAGTGCGATTCTTTATCGTTCCAATGGCCAAGTGTGCAAATTTAAACTTCGGTGGTTGAAAATAAGCCTCTTGACATTTCTTCAGTCTCTTATTCTCCTTAGTTCAAAAAAAACTTGCTTAAGATATGGATAGTTGTTGAAAGTACTCAAAGTCGAAGGGTTGTTGTTGGTGTCTCCTGCTTCTATTGTCACCAATTCGTGGATCATTCCCTTTCCAAATAAGAATCTGTCCTCTCAAGGTCAACCAAGGCTGTCTCTTGAGAACCATATTGGATAAAAAATTACAAGGATCTATCTAAATAAAGAGTACTTCGTTGAACCAAATAATTGAAGCATGGGACTTCCTTTCAAGGAATCCCCTGATCACCTCCTTCTTTAGTCTGCTTAAGCTCCACACATCATCCACCACTTGTTGTCAGTTTTGAGTTTCTTGGGTCCTTTTAGTGTCCTTAAAGAATTTTCACTCTGCTTGAACTATTTGCGCTATTGGCCCCAATGAGAATCAATTTGTAACTTCACCCCCTAGCAGTAGCTTGATGTCTTGGAAAGAGGACTAACAGAGTAATATTAAAAGCTACTTCTGTTGTCAACAAATTTTCATCTCATTCTTTTTCAGTCTGGACCTTGAATTGGACAGAATTAGTTTTTTCAGTTAGGGATTCAGCCTTGTTTTTCAGATTCTCTGTTCTTCCAAGCTTTGTTCAAGGTTTCCATAGCTTTTTGTCATAGGGGTGGCTCACCAACTGCCTCTTACCTTTTCTCTAATACAAGTTCACTTGGAAAAAAAACTTTCTCCAGCCACAATGCTGGAATGCAGCTGTAGAGATCTTTCTCAAATTACAGGTGGGAAATCATCCCAACTAAATGCTAACATTGATAGCCAACTTGGTGTTTTTTCACCAAATATTTATCTCAGCTGCATATCACCAGGACTCAGATTTTCTACACCACCTTCCCTTCAAGAATCTCTACACCAGATTCATGAGGTATGTTCTTTTTTTCACTAAATCATAAAAACAAAGTCATGCCTTTTGCATCCCATCCCTAATAAATCTCTCAACAACTTTAGCATCCCAATCGCTTACTGCCCAAATTTCAGAGCATACAATAACTGACAAGGAAATTGCTTCAATTTAGCAGAAATAAATTTCCATCTCCCAAAGGTAAAAATGAGAAAGTCCAACCAATGACACCAGAAAGTTCCTCTAGTAATTGATCATATATCTCCTCAAACATCAATGCTCTCTAAATCAAAATGTTGCTTCAGATACAATCTTTTTATCAAGCTAAGAGCCCAAGAAACATATGTAGTTCAGGCAGCACCTATTTCCCATCACACACCATCCAGAGATTATCTTCCGAAAATATGTATTGCTGCAGCATTCCTTTAATGCAATGTGTCCATACAAATTTTTATTAATGCCTCAAAAACATGGATCACACCTAACCATCCAATTACGTACATGATACAATTAAGAACTACAGTTTTAAAGTCTTATAGTTCTATATAGATTAAAAAGGAGGACTACAACAATAACAAGGGCCACCTTTGTATCCAAGTTATAGTGAAATCACAATACCTTCCTTATACATGTCTTCTTCGAAAACACCTTTAACCATGAGAAAACCGGGATGACACCTAACAATCCAATTACGGGCACAGTACAACTAAGAAGTACAGTTTTAAACAGTCTCATAGTTCTATGATTAAAAAGCAGGAGTACAACAACAACAAGGGCAACCTTCCTTTTTATCCAAGTTGCAGTGAAATCACAATACCTTCGTTATCCAAGTCTTCTTATAAAAAAAAACACCTTTAACCATGGAGAATCAGAAATTGGAAAGCATTTCTGCAGAAGAAATCAAAAGATTCCAAACTAATTTTCCAATGGCTGAAGAAGATCCTTAGAAGAGCAGTTGAGACTGCTGACAGGAGATGAGCAGGATATTCAGATTGGACTAACTGAAACACACAAACTCTTGGATAACAAAACTATTATCTGGTTTTCTTTTATTGCTTATGGGAAGTGAAATATATACTTGAAAAAGATGGAAGTAGAAAGGACGGGAAAGAGATTTTGTTACACCAAAGTTCTAAACCAAAGGAAAAAATCAAAACAAAAACAAAATCCAAAAGAGTGACAATAAAGAAAGAAGAATTACAACGTTATACTCTCTAAAACATAACCTCTACAAACAAAGCATGTCTTAGCCAGATTTATAAACCAGTCACTGTATCATCCATTACCAAATCTGACAACATTATATTGTAAAATTACATAAACACAACCCAACCCTGTAGTAGTATTCAGCATCTCAAACCTAAATTTTCACCAACTATTATGCCATGGCATTGCAACAAAAGCACCACCAAAACAACAGAATGGCATCAACAATATACTTCACTATGTCTCCAAGAAGAGAGAAGAGGGAGTGAGGAGGGAGAAGATGGAACAACGATAACAATCAACAGCAAGTGACCAGTACAAAACAAACATCTAAAAAGAGGTACCATCAAACATATGTTATATAGCACAAATTGAATCAGAATCGTTATAAGGTTAATGGTAAAGGCAGAAAGAGTTGGATTCTTTAAGCTAACCAGCAGGCTCGAAAAAATTTGCTTGCATAGGAGGTCTATTGGGATTAAGTATCACTCGTGTTTTCCACACTTGAAGAGCTCCATCCTTGGATAGAGTGACAAGTAACCGCAACTTCGAAAGCCAAGCAACTGATGTAATTGGTTGGGAACCCACTTGGGTACTGGAATGCAAAGAAACTGAACCATCAGAACTTCACAGCAAAGACAGGAAATACAGTAAAAGTATATTAAGAATGAGATACATTTTTTTTAGAGGGGGGAGGGAAGAAATATAGAAATAGGTTTTACGTGGAGAAGTAAAATTATTCTAGCACAACTGATAAGGTCATCCATACAATTGTAATGATAGCAGATGCAATGAATTTTAAAGCAATGCCACTTAACATAAGACAAAGAAATTTATAAAACTAGCAAAAATTTAAGACCAACTGTGACTCCAAGCATACCTACCAAGTTACAATGCCAATTTTATCCAAAATAAGAATCATCCCTAGGACCCATGACCATTGGACGAAATTTATTGCTTAGATCAGATTCAACTTTGGGAAACAGCAATCAAAACTGACATTTTTTTTTAAAGCAATCAAAGCTGACTCAAATTGCAGTACAATTTTAAATGTCCCAGCCACCATAAAATTTCCTAGTGTGGCTTGTCAGTTAGCTTTGGATAAGTGAACAGCATTCACAAACAAGCATATCAAACATTTAAGAAAAAAAAACTCACAACAGACATGCCGAGCATCTGTATGCCACAAGTTACACCACAAAGGAAGATCAACAATCCGAGGTTACAAAAATCTTTCACAGTTAGATTGGCTAGGAAATTTGATCATGACTCCACAACTCTCTTCATATAACCAACCTATGGGAAAGGCAGCACTATGGGGGATCCATACTCCACTACCAATCAGCATTGTGTAGCGTATATTATTTGTTATAGATTTATAAAAACTAACCAACTATAATAAGAAAGCTTCGTCAACACAAGTCCCACGTGAACATTGACAGTAAAAAGTACCATGAGCCCACATGAACCAAGTTGTTTTCCTTGGAAATATCCACCTAATATTTCTAGCTTCCCACTGGGTAAAAATACAAGTGGGGTTCCATACTGGTGTCTGTGTGGCTTGCCAGGCAAGCATGTGAACCCATGTACATGCATAAGCTCAGTTACAGTAGCATCCTCACTCATATCATTTTTCTCAGCACCAATGTAACTTTCCATAGCCTAAAATAAAAGTTCTACAGGATTTTATTTAGTTATTTGATTGATAAAGAAAAATTTTCTAAAAGCAACTTAAGAAAAGACCTCACCACTCCCAAAAGACCGTGAAAATAAACCTCCCAAAAAGATAGTTGGAAGCCCTATGCAGAAAGACTTTAAGCATAATATATTTCAGCTTCGGTTATGAATAGCCACTTGTCAAAAGTTTATCTGAGATTTACTACAAATGAAATAGGATTGCTTTTCCAGGGTGCCACATGAACATATGTATTTGCACATGGTTTCTATAAGGGGAGTCATTTGAAACTCTCAAGTGAGCTTTCTTTCCCTATGAACACGAGAGAGTGCTAATCTAAAAATTAGGTAAGATAACAATACTTTGAAAAACTAGCATATTATTCAGTAATAACATCAGCATAACATATAAAACTTACATCCCAATCATACTAGGTCTCTCAGTGGATACATCCCATGCCAGCAGTGTACCCCGTCTATCACCAACAAAAACCCATTCCAAAGTTGGATGAAATGCAAATGCACCAGCACCAATGAGCTTAATGGTATTATCAACTGTAACACACATCAAAGAGTAATGAAGTTCAGCTAAACTGAATTTGCTGAAGTTTGAACAAGGAGAGAGAGGGAGAGGGGGGGGGGGGGGGGGGGGGGGGGGGGGGGGGGGGGGGGGGGCCACTCCAGTCTTACGTTGTAGTGTGTAATGAACAGCATATGTATGGATGTTGTAGGCTCGAATCAAACCATCTGCATAAGCAACATACTGCAACCAAGAAGAAAAATGAAATAAACAAAAATGAAAGTTGTTAACAGTATTCTGAAACAAGAGAAGAATGCTCTTTGCTTGTGTACTCCGTTCAGTGAAAACCAGATAAAATTGTGGAAGTATCCAAATCAAATTAGACAAGTTTACCAACACAGGCAGACGAGGATGGCAAGCAAGATTGACTATGGGTTTCTTCAGGTCTGTCTTTATTTTTGTTGGTGCCCTTCCCCCTTCAACAGTTCCAACAACTGCATGCAGTCAAAAAATCATGGATTTAACTTCGACACATGACCAAACTTTAAAAAGAAGATATATAATCAATAATCTCTGAAGCATTACAAATCAACTGCTACTCTGCTACACCATTTAGGGTCATTTTGACCCATTTTCTTACATGGTTTCACAAGAGAGGGAGAGAAGAAAAGTGGCGAAGGGAAGTGAGATCTACCGATTGATTTTATATTAGATGAGCGGCCGTACTATGATCGTTCGGGAGACATGGCCCCACAAGAGAGGAAAAACAGAAGCTCTTAAGAAGTGGGAAGAAAATCACATCAAGTTCCAGGCCAGCATTTCAATTAAGGGCCTTATGAGATCATCATGCCTCTCCAGCATCACAGTTGCCACCAAACCACCACCACCAGCAGCAGCAGAAGCAAACCATTTCTACTGCCACACAAGAGCAGTAACTTCCTAACCATCTCCATTCCCAAAACTGCCACAACACCACTGCTTCCATGGTCAGCACACTCCAGAGGACAAACCACTGTAACACAGCCACGGGAACCAACAGATCATCAATGTTACTAGTTCTGAAGCCACTGCTACTTGGGTTTTAAATAAAGTGAATCAGGCCTGACTTTCACAAGCTTGGGCTCCTTTGTCATACTCAGATGACATTCAAGCTTGACTCAGGCTCAAGCCAAACTATTCAAATCTTGTTCAAGCTCAGCTAGACAAAGTTCAATAAAGCTCAAATCGGCTCTCTTCTAAAAACAAAGGCATATCACCACGTGTTCTGGTAGCTCCCTTCTAAGGTCAAACCATGATAGTCAAGGCTAACAAACAATTCCTTAGCTTTGACCCTAGCACTTAGGGACAATCTCCAAGAGGCACTTCTAGTCCACTCACCAGATGTATTGAGCCTCCATCGACTCACTTGAGCATGTCTACTTCCAAGCACATCCTTCCTCCACTCACGAGAATGCACTTGGTCCCTGCCTCAGCTAAGACAAGTGGCTCTCTGCCCAAACAAGTCTCTCCAATACCTCACAATCCCTGGTGTGTAATGGCACATTGATGTTCTCGCGCTAGCCTAGGTCAAAAGTTCGGCCTAAGCACCCCCTTAGAGTTGGTGCTGTAGTCATGGGATACCTAAGCACCTCCGTGTGATCAATGTGCACAGGACGGGAGCACCTTTGGGGTCATGTGGAAAAGAGCTTGCTTGATTACTCCATTTTGTATTAGGTGGCATATTTGGCTGGAGAGAAATTGCACAGCTTTTGAAGGGTCGCAAGTCTTATCCATTGTCCCAAATGAATCATTCCCTCTTTTTTTGGTTGGTCTCAGCTGCCTCTTTTTGTCTTTCCTTTATTGTAGATTTGTTGGGATAATTGTATATGGGTGTTAATACTTAGATTGAGGGGCTTCCCCTTTGGTGTTTTTATAGAAGGTTTCACCCCCTTTTGAAGGCGTTATGTTGATATTATACCTACTTTATTTATCAAAAAAATGAAACACGGACACTTTTAAGAACGTGTCGTGTCTTTATCAAACACTATACTCGTTGGACACTCCCCAGCGTACGTTCGACACATTCCAAATGTGTTCTATTTTTTAAAATTTTGAAAATCAGATATACTTCAGACACTTTGAGAACACACGTGTTCGTCACTTGAACATGGGTGTCCATCACATAGACACACGAAACATATTTGCAACTTTGAAGAAAATTACTAGGAATCAAATTGTAAAATAAAAAGATTGTAATATTATACATAATTTGACGTTTAACTTATGGAACACAAGCTTTTTAATTTTAACTAGTGTTATCTTGTGATTTTTCGTTATCTTTGAGCATATTCTTATACGTGACATATAAAATATATATTTAAATAGTATCTTTGCCATGTCGTGTCCTCTATTTTTTGAAAACTACCATGTTGGCATATCTATGTGGTGTCTTGTCATATTCGTGTTGCGCATCTGTGTGAATGCTTCTTAGCTAAAGGCACTCGTCCCCCTACCTCCAGAAACTTGCATCTTAATCGGTCATAAAAGAGAGAAATCTCGTAAAAAGATAACTCCAGACCAAGACAAACATACATGATTACATGGTGTGCTCCACACTACTCCATACCAGATGAGTAAGCCACATTACCTCTGCAACCTGAGCCTCTTTGAGAATATGGATTGCATTATTAGTTATGCTCATTTCACTAATGAAGTAACAGATCAAGCAAAGCCAACCATCAATCTCTCTAAGAATATGGACTCCTCTCCCTCAACCACTATTAGTTAGGGTCATTTCACTAACAAATGTCAAAACAAGTAGAGTCAACCACCAATTTCTCTGAGAATATTGGCTCCACTATTAGTTAGGGTCATTTACATTGAATCATTTGCTTCTAAATTGGCCATCAGCCACTCTAGCTATCTAATTGAATTCCACCTTCCACCTTATTAGCTAAATCCTGAATTTCAGGTATGAGATTATTATTCCGCCGTAGCTCTCCGCTTTCTTCCTCCATCCCCCAAATAAGAATAGAACAATTACCAGCTACCATCAACTTGTTTAAACCCATGAAATAATGTTCACATAAACCATCTAAAATATAAGGGAGTGTTATTCCCATCTTGGACTCTATCTCCACCTATACCTAGGTGGTTATCAAAATAGAGTTTCACTCTCATCCTAGGAAAAACAACTCATGAGTCTGCAGATTGGAGTTCTTTGTTCTTTGTCTTACAAGAATATATAGACTGCCATTTACGCAGTAAGAGTCTCAAAGGAACAGAACCCCTTTCTTGCACACATGTGCGCACAAACAAACAAACTAACAAGAATTATTGGGTGACTAAAAAGCCCACCAAAATGATAAATTACCCTATCTAATAGGATCTCTTCAGATTATAATTTTTGCTTTCAAATGTCCTAAATTTTTTCTTTCACCCCATATAGTCAAAGTTAACACAGCACGTGGCTAAAGAACTTCCCACTCTCTCCCCCAACAAAGACCCCAAATGAAATTGGATTAGGTTATTACATACAATGCAAAGGGGAAAAAAAGAAAGAAAAACCTCCAAATAAAATCACCAAAAGCAATAAAAGATGTTTTTGCCTCAAACTATGAACAACTAAGCAAAACACTAACAAGAGACAAACTTGAACACCATAGAACAACACCTGACACAGAAGTAGAGAAAAATCTCCTTGTTAGGCTATATCAATTGAAGCAATTTGAAATTATTAACCTTCTTAACCACTACCAACCAAGCAGAGGCCTTCAACTAGGGGGAAGCTTTGGGGTTCTAGAGAATTCTAGCATAAAGAAATTCGAAACAAGCATCGTAGTCAATTGATCACAAAATTTTATTATACTAAGGAAATAAAAGAGAAAACTGAAAGGGTGAGAAAGCAAGAAAATCTTGCTAACGTCACCATGGTTTT
The DNA here is from genome assembly GCA_033060915.1 of Euryodendron excelsum. NCBI lineage: Eukaryota > Viridiplantae > Streptophyta > Magnoliopsida > Ericales > Pentaphylacaceae > Euryodendron > Euryodendron excelsum. The sequence continues at coordinate 12,241,956 of CM065383.1, forward strand.
CTTTGAAGCAATCTACAAAATACATCATACAAACAAAGCACAAATTCCAATCTTGGATGACAAGGTGAAGTAGAGAGCAAAAAACAGGAAGAATCTAGAGTAGGAAAAATTACCCAAAAAAGGAAAGGCTAATTATTTATCACAGCCACGTGCTATTAGTTATGTAAGGGTGAACAAGCAACAAGTCTAATCTGTGGTGGTATGTACACAATATGGCCACTCCTAGAATCAAACCTCTTGGGTCCCACATCAACTCATGGTCCTAGTTTGAACCATCCACTCCACTACATACATTCTTTAGACATATTAAATCATCTACTAAATGTCAATTCCTTTCCATGTTCACAAGCCTTGCTGAGCTAAGCTAGGGTTGACCCAAGCTTAGCTTTAGTTAAGATGAGACCATACGTAAGGGCCACGCTCAACTTGTTTGCTTGATGAATGAGGGTGAAGGAGCTCCACAACAAGGTAAAACGAAGCTGCTCATGATCTAAACAATAACTAGCAGCCTTAATCACTAATGCGCCCCCAACACTACCTTTACCACCACCATCATCGTCTACATAAAACCCACCTCCAACTGCCAAAGTAACAAGCCCACATCAATATCCACCTTCAATTCACAACACCCTCCCAAAAATACTAATAATACCACCACGAACTCCATTATTGCCACCAGCTTCTTTCTCACCACTACTACCACCAACTTCAACATGTTTTGGACATTTGTGATATTAAATGCAAAACTTGACTACTAATAGCAAATGGCTTATTGTTTTTCAGTGCCACGTAAAAGGGTTGCTTGCTTCCAAAAAAATTAGCCCGAACAAAGAGAGGTAAACAGGGAATAAAATACAAGAAATGCATCTATATAGACACCAAGGTTTCATCCCTTCTAGGCTTTTCACACTTCTACATTTGGCCCCTTCAAGTGGCTTCATGCCAAGATGACAGTGTTGCCCTTGCATATCCGTATCAGTCCTTAGAAGTGTCATAGCATAGAAAACCCTGAAATCAAAGGTTTAGATGAATTTATGTGCTGTACTTGTTTCATTTCTTTCCCTTTTCACTTCCTGGTGGGGGCAATAACCAAAGAGTCTTCTGTGTCATGTTTTTTCTACTGTAACAAGCATGTATTTTCTGCTTTCCAGAACTCCAAACGAACTCAAAAACAATAGAAAAAAGAAAAGGTAGACTGACAGGCCGACACACAGAAGAGAGCTAAATTAAATAGGCTGTTATATAAGAACAACAAACCTGTTACACTCATCCGGCGATGGAAACCAAAAAAAACTATGGGTTGGAGAGGGGTCAAAGCAAGATGGACTTCTGTGTCGGGAGAAATCTGTTCCATCCTCTTTTCAGGTGAATGTAATACACATGTTTGCTCACTGTCAAAATCACAGGATCGAATTGTACAATCCTACAAAATAGGAAACAGAAAACCATAAATAAGAAACAGTGTCAACTGAACTGAAAACAAAGAAAATCACCCACATGAGAAGAAGAAAACAGAAGACCACAATCAAACAAAATTCTACATAGAAGAGACGGCAGACAAACTAAACCAAAGCACACAAAATAACCCTATTGATAGAGCAATAAACATTAAAGAAGAGTGAAGCTCAACCTTTGACCAAAATCTTAAAATTGTATCTACTAAAACAGTGATGTAGTTTAGGGTTTAGATGCCAAAATACAAATTCTACAGCTCCAAATTGGTTAATACAAAGTTTTGTTTTTAATCTTATAATTATCCAAAAATTACTTACAGAGGCGATCACTAAGGGATACTAACCTCAAGCATAGCAACAACCGCATGCCCACTCGTAGGACTGTAAGCCATTCGAACAACAGGAGCACCGATGTCGATCGAAGCGATCTTGCTTCCAGTATACGCATCAAATTCTGCACATCCAATCAACAGCATCATATCGCGATTCTATCAATGATAATGAGAGAGAGAGAGAGAGAGAGAGAGAGAGAGAGAGAGGGATCAAAACTATGAAATAGATATTGTCCTGTTTTCACTGAAATAGAATTGTATCAAGTTGAAGACAACTGCTCTAACGGAGTCACTTATAAAGAGATACAGCGAGACGGTGATTTAGAGGAAGAAACAAAGGTTTTCGCAATACCGATTATATAGGTTCCGATGGCAACGGCAACGAGCGCCTGAGTGGGGTGAAATGCAGCGGCGTGAGGCTGAAAGGGTTTTGAGCTGCGGCCGACATGCCGGAGATCCAGATGCTGCAACGTCGCCCACTCCATCGATCCCTCTCAAAATTCACCTACAAATATCTTATCCTAGTTAGAGAATTGTCCTAAAATTATTCAGATCATAGACAAATCTATCAAGAGCGAGACGGAAAATGCGGGTTTAGATCAGATCCACCAGAACTGTCATTGACTAAAGCAGATACTGATATTACCTTTGCAAATACCACAGTGGAGGATGGAAGCTCATGTGAAGAACTATAAAAGAAAAAGAGACACGACCGCTTCAATGAAAGATCACAGGTTGGAGGAACGAAGAAAATTTGCAACGGGAGCAAAAGGAGTTGGGAGTAATGAAGACCCGAGAAGGTGAAGCTTCCCTACTAACCCGGTTGAAATTATAGGGCCCAACAGACCAACTACCAAGCCTGTCCCATTTTCATTAGTTCGGCCTGGCCTGGAAATGAGGCCCGTATGGTTAAGTTGAAAGTATCCAATATTTCACCACAATAAGTAACAACCTTAAATAAGCTTCTCTAACTATTGTTTAATTTTTGTAGCGCTTAAAATATGATATTGTTATACTTCTTTCTTTCATTTTTCTTTTTGGCAATTTGATGCCTTAAATAACATTTTTCTCTAAAATATTAAGAATGTATTTTTTATAAAATGTAGAAATCTTATGAATAAGAGGATGTGGCCGGCTTGGATTAGTTTAGGTCGATTATTGAGACACGATTCAAATTTGAGTCTCTAAAACTTTTTGCTTAATTTTCTAAAAGTTTTCGCGCTTAATTCTTGATTGATGCGCCAGTCATGTAATTAAATATCAACAATAGTATCAACCACAAGGGGTGGCCTAATGGTCGGCTTATCCTAATTGTCATTCAGTGGTGGCTTTCCAGTGCCATCGCCGGCCACGAGCACCGGCGATACCATGAACTCTGCTGTATCCATCATTGATTTTCTTTAACAGCCTATTTGGAACCTGGGAAAAAGAAGGGAAAGAGAAAAAAAAATACTGTTTGCAATCATTTTTTTTGTTTAATTTTGTAAAGAAAAAAAAAAAGAGAGAGAGAGTGATTTTAAAAAAAATTTCTTTTTTTCTTCTATTTTTCCTATTCTCTCATTTTCCTTTCTTTCTCTTCTCTCTCCCAAGTTCCAAAAGAGGCTGTAAAAATTGTGAAGTCTTCAAATGCCCACATTCATGTGAGTTCATTTAACACTGCAAACTTTTCTCATCTTGTCTCGAACGCAACTCATCCACAAACTTCCCTTAGTGGGGGGCCATGCAACTTGAAGAACAGCCATTAATGCTCCACTTTATGTCCTTATATATTTTTACTTCTTCATCATTGATGATGGTCTTGTGATGCTAAAAAACAGTGACATATTTAAGAGGACAATATAGATAGCATATAGTGAAAATGACTGTACAGCATATCTATTTAATTATTTATTCGTTTTCATTTGGATTCTTTCATTTTTATAGTATCGATCTTATGTACACCAGAAAGATCAAGCAAAGGTCTTATTTTTATTCAATTACGATCGTCATACGTAAGGGAAGGAAAACTAGCGTAAATTGAAATCTGTCCATTTTCTATGTTAAAGAAGCACCGATGAGAATCCTGACCATATTGGTTTTGCTGCTTTTGCATCTAATTCGTGGAGAAAGTTAGAGAGAGAGAGATTCAGGGGTGAAGATTCTGGAAAGAGAGAGAAAGTGAAAATGCGTGATATTGAAGTTGATTTCATGTTGAACTTTTGGCCCCGGTTTATGGGGAAGAACAAAACTCAACCCGTCACCAAAAAGCAGAATTCAGATAATAGAGATTGGACCATTATGGACAGGAGGCATTTACGGTTCAAAAAAAAGTTGCGATAGGACTTTTCTTCTGGTCCCATAGTCAATCATTGATGCTTAGCAAGAAACCCTTTATCTTCGATCCTCTCAAGTGTCATCTTTATACAGTGATAGGTGTTTGCATCTGTAAGCATAAACAAAGAAATGAAAGACCGGTGCCAATTACCAAAACATTTAAGTCAAATGCTAATTACCACTAATACCATTTCATTGTTCACAGGTACAATATAAACAAATGATAATACAAAACTCCAATATTTAAGATTATGATTTTCTCCAACTTGTATTGTAGGAATCTACGACTTTATGTATGTGGCAGCTTACTATTTGACTATGTATTCATATATTTTTTTTTGTTTGAATACCTTTTTAATCACATGAAACGTGTCTAGGATCTAGAAAGAATTTAAATAGATATATTACACAGTTTTAATACGTGGCAGCTTGTCCACACAATAGAAAGAATTCATTGTCCCAATATTTATCAAATAGCTAAGGAATATGTCTCTCTTAGTATTTATGTCCATAGGAAGAGCCATAGCAAAGGCTCACCTGGACTATTGCCCAAGATAGATTAGCCAAAATTTTCTTTTTATACTTCAACTTTTAACTGAACAAATCTTTAGCTCACCCTATTATGTTTTAACCAGCTTCAACCAACCTAAACCCTTCCCCCAAAATAAAAAATTTTATAAAAATTCTCTCTTAAGTCCCGTTGATGATCTAAACTAGAGATACATTATCTAAGAAGTCAGTTGGAACATTTTGAACTTGATGTATCTCATTAATAAAAATTTCAGAATATGTCCACTATTTTTTATGTTGAGGATTAGTTGAAACAATAAATCACAACACTACTATTTAATCGAAAGGTTGATTTGTCTTATTCTAACTCTTCATGTTACCATGCCAACTATGGAACGAGCATTTTCAGTTATGAAACATATTAAAACTGTCATTTAAAATAAGATGGAGAATGAATTTCTTACAGATTTTATGATTGTCTACATTGAAAGAGAATTTTTTGAAAATATCGATTCAGACTCAATAATAAATAATTTCTATTCTATGAAGAACCGCATAGCACAACTTCAACAGTATACTTTTTTTTGGGTACTTCTCTTTGTTTATTTTTTATTTACCTATTTTATTTAAAAGTTTGCTACAATTTATTATAAATTTATTTGGTTTATACAAAAAAAAATTTATGATTTACTGCATCTTGCGTTATAGCCCATGGTGGTTTAAATTCCTGACTAAGCCCTTGTTTACATTATGATTTTCAAGATTTCATGAGACAAGACACCACTTTTTGATGAGTGCAAATCCTCTAAAGTTAAATTGTAAAGTTGACTGTAAATTTTTTATTAGTTCACATGTGATAAATAACACAATTAATTTTAGGATTATAAACATAGTAGCAAAGCTTCAAATTGATTGAAAGGGAATCAAAATAGGAAACCTCTTCCCTTTCCACCTTCTCTGTTTCACCCAGGAATTAATTAGATAAAATCCCAAAATAGAAAATCTATATCTCACACTCACCATTTAGGAAACCTCTTCATTAGAGCTTAAGCAAAAAGAAAGAAAAATAGAAAATCCCTCTCTCTCTTATCATGGAAACAAAGAGCTCATGGCAAAGTAATGACTCTTCAACAAAACGGTGGAGTCTTGCAAACTTATTTTTATTTTATTTTGTTCTTTTATCTATAGATATGGATAGATTTTTATATTTCCTTTTTATTTTTTTTCTATAGATCATATTATTTTCAATGTTTACCAAAACCTGTTACAATAAATCCAACAAAATTTTAAATGAAAATATACAAAAAGATGTTCACGGTTCTTTATTGGTAATAGATGAGAGAGATACTAAGAAGATTAAATTTAACTTTTCTCTTAAGAAATTTTTTTTTTACAACTTAAAAAATATAACAATAATTAAAGGTATTAATTCTCTTATAGAATTATGTGAGTTATGAATCACCTTATGTAAATATTGATATACACATGATCCAATAAAATCATTACTTTATAATTAACTTTACAATATAACTTAAAAGAGGATTTGGACTCCTTTTTAACTATTGGACCATCATTTTAGGGATATGCTGTTTAGTATAATTGGCTCCTCAAATTTTCTTTGGTCAACAAGACCGGCTGCAGCCTGCAGGGCCCGCGGCCAAGTTTGGAATGTCCTTTGTTTTGAAAGCCTTGAATCTGCGGTGTTAAACAGCAACCCCACTCGCAAGTTGCAAAAGGTGGCTCTTAACAAACAACTCTCTCTCTCTCTCTCTCTCTCTCTCTCTCTATGTATCGAACAAGTACATTACCACTTGCCTTAAGTTGTCTCATGCTGCCTGGTCCTTGTAACGCTTGAAAAGTTCTCTGCCGGGAGATCGATCTTGACCATCCAATTTAGTATGAGCATATGTTTTCCAACTATGGTTAAAAACGAATTGGCAATGTAAGGTTCCACTGTACCCGCATCTACCACTTTGTTTAGAACTTAAAAAGAAAGAAAAAGTAAGAAAAAATAGAAACAAAAAGAATATTTTAAAAATAAAACTCAAACGACTTTCCCTATAATTTTTCTACAATAGGGCAGTTGATTGATATCATTAAATGTATGAAAAATAGGTTGTGGTCCATCAAACAGTACTAGTGTGACGGGTTTTATAATAAAGACAAAGAGGCTGTCTAGCCTAGAGCATGCTAGACTTGTCTAGATATTTCTAGTTGCATTGTTGTTGTTATAGGAAAATTATTTAATTTGTTCATCATATAGCGTCGTCGTACTTGTGTAATGGGACAATTTATTTATATAATAATATATGTAAAGAAAAATAATATTTTTTAAGATATTATAAATATTATTTTAACTACATGGTAACTTTTTAAATTTAAAATTTTTATCATATAAAAGTTTTTACATGTATTATAATTTAAATAAAACATCACATTATATAAATATAATGACGTGATGGAATAATATCCTAATTAATTACTCGTTTGGATAATAGATTCTAGTGATTTGATTAATTACTCGTTGCGTAATAGGTTCTAGTGGTTTTCCAAAGAGATGTCTATTAATTAATGACATGACTATCAATCTTGCATGGTCTTGAGAGTTTCGTAAATCGTAACCCAACTAACTATACACCAAAAGCTGATCAATTGACCTAAGGTAATTATATGTCTGATAATTTTGAGTTCTCCAAGTAATAAGCGCAAAAGCTTTGGTTGGTCCTACAAACTCGGGAACCCACATTATTTTGGAAGCCCTAAGTTGGACCCGTCATACTAGCCTTTTTGTGTGTGTAACCCTTGTGAATTTCTTGTCAGAGTATTCTCCTCTGGTGTGGCTATTAAATTATTAGATATTTTATCTTTTAAGGGTATACTAGTCTTTTATGTGTTTTTTATTTTGGCTATATAAATCTCCTATTGTATTTTTTATTGTTTATGCTTAATATTAAGAACTCCTAGCTCTCTTGCTCTCAACTTCTTTCATGCTATCAGAGCCAAAACGATAATCTGCTTTGTATGTATATCCCATCCATTCGCAACACAGGCACGGGCTTCCATTATTGATTTTACATTCGGTATTCATCTTTTCCTTGAGAGCATTGACAGTACATACTCATCTTGGGTCGTCCGTACTCATCTTTTCCTTGAGGGCATCGGCTTTGATTGTTGATTTCACATCCAATATTCACAGTTCACCAGTTCCTTTTTGCAAAGAATCTTTTGTAGTGGTTTCGCATTCAGGTATTCTCAATATTTTGGTATTTGTCTTTGTTATTTTGTGTCTTCTTGTAATGGCTAGTGAAAGAGATGACTCTCTTCAATCGATAAGTGTCCAATTGAATGGGAACAATTATTCGTATTGGAGTTATGTCATGAGGAATTTTTTGAAAAGAAAGAAGATGTGGGGTTATATCAGTGGTGTTGTGTGCAAATTGATTGATGCTACAATTGAGGGCTATGCAAATCTATTAAATACTTGGGAAGCAAACTATTCAAAAATTATTACTTGGGTTAATAATTCTGTTGAACACTCCATAGGTACGCAATTGGCAAAGTATGAAACAGCATAGCAAGTTTGGGATCACTTGGGTAGATTGTATATTCAATCTAACTTTGCCAAACAGTATCAATTGAAAGTTGATATTCATGCATTTCAACAAAAGGATATGAGTATTTAGAAGTTTTACTTTGCCATCTCTAATTTTTGGGATCAACTTGCTCTCATAAAGTCAGTGTCTTTGCAAAGCCATGTTGACTACCTTACTCGTCGGGAGCAACAGTGTCTTGTTCAATTTTTAATGGCTCTCCGGGATGACTTTAAGGGACTTCGGGCATCGTACTTCTCATTCCCTAGTTGATGCGGTTGTAAGTGAGCTTTTGGCCAAAGAGACTCGGCTTAAGACTCAAGTGGGCAAGGGTACAATTTCTATACCTAGTCAATCTATTTTGGCTACTCTTACTCGACCACCATTTAACAATCAGCAGCACAATACTTCAAAGGTTGGTTTTAATGAATGTAGCTTTTGCAAGAAGAAAGGTCATTGAAAGGCTCAATGCCCAAAACTGTTCAATAAAGGAGGAATCGTACCACCACCTCCTCTATATTAGCAAGAGTGGAAGCAACCCTCCCCTCAGCCGTAGTAGCGCACGAGTGGGCATCCTTAGCAGAAAGGTTACAATCTTGCACATTACAGTCCCAACACAGCAGCAATTGTTCCTAACTCTCAGACATCTTCGGATCCCAATTTGGATGTCCTTACAAAGCAGTTGCAGAAGTTTCTTGTCACACAGCCCTCACCATATGCCATGTCCAATCCATATTCAGTAGGTCTGGCACGCCATCATCCTTCAGGTATGTCTACTTCCTTATGGGTTCTAGACTCCGGTGCGTCTCATCATATGTCACCAGATTCATCCTTGTTTGTCTTCATTTGTACCTCTACATCAAATGTGCTTGTCATAACTGCTGATGGCACCCCCATGCCTTTGGTAAGAGTTGGTTCAATTCGTACACTTTATTTATCACCTTCTAATGTTTATTGCACTCTTAAACTTGCCATGAATCTTATTTCAGCGAGTCAACTATGTGCTTCTGGTTATTCTATTCATTTTTTCAATACTTCTTGTCGTGTGCAAGATCCTCAATCCAAGAAGCTAATTGGGACAAGCCGTAGGCAGGGGGGATTGTATGTTTTGGACAAGCTAATCATTCCAGATGTGGCTGCTTTGGGTGTTGACCTGTCATCATTCCATTTAAATTCGTCATCTTCTAGGTTTTATTTGTGGCATTTTAGACTTGGGCATGTTTCGGCCCCTCGTTTAAAATATTTAGTTTCGAGAGGGTCTTTGGGTAGTTTGCATTCTCATAATATTTCAAATTGTAGTGGTTGTAAACTGGTAAAATTTTCTATTTTTCCTTTTAATTGCAGTATGTCTTATTCTATTGCCCCATTTGATTTGATTCATTCTAATATGTGGGGCCCTATCCCTATCTCAACTAAGGGGGACTCGAGATATTATGTTTCCTTTATTGATGATTACACTAGATATTGTTGGGTTTACCTAATGGAACATCGTTCTGATTTCATTAATATTTACACTGTTTTTCGATCACTAGTTAAGACCCAACATTCTATAATTATCAAGTGCTTTCGTTATGATTTAGGTGGGAGTATACTTCTACACCTTTTTGTGACTTACTTTGATTTGATGGTACTATACATCAATCATCTTGTACTAATACTCCCTAACAAAATGGGGTTGCTGAAAGAAAGTATAGACACATTATTGAGACAGCTTGTTCTATTCTCTTGCCTGCTAGTGTCCCTGGTGCATTTTGGGGAGAAGCTGTTCTTACAGCCATCCATTTGATCAATAAAATTCCCACAACTCACACTCAAGGTCTCTCTCCCTATGAAATGTTGTATGGCCATGCTCTTGACTACTCATCTTTGTGAGTTTTTGGTTGTACATGCTTTATACTTCGTCTTACAGTTGAGCACAATAAGTTATCTTCACGTTCTGCCATTTGTGTATTTCTTGGGTATGGTGACGGTCAGAACGGCTATCGTTGTTTTGATCCTGTTGCTCACAAACTATATGTTTCTCGTCATGTCTTCTTTCTTAAGCATATTCCCTTCTTTTCTGTTCATACCAACTCTCATCATGTGACCAAGTCTGCCTTATTTGCATTGACCCCTTCTCTAATAATACAAATGAGATTATGCCACCTATTGTTGACGATGCATCACCTCATCAAGTTCGCACAGATGCAGATGCTCCTTCCCCTCTTACATTTTTTTCGGCGTCTATTCATACTCTTTGTGAGCCTTCCCCCTATACGGAGGCGGTTCTTGATCATCTTTGGCAGCAGGCTATGGCTACGGAACTTTCTGCTCTACATCACATAGGCACTTGGGACTTGGTTTCGCTCCTGCCTGTGAAGAGTACTATTGGTTCTCGTTGGGTTTATAAAATTAAAACCAAAACAAATGGTTCAGTTGAGAGATATAAAGCACGATTGGTTGCTAAGGGTTTTGCACAATAATATGGCTTAGATTTTGAGGAGACTTTTGCTTTAGTTTCCAAGATGACCACTGTTTGTACTCTTATCGGAGTGGCATTGCTCTGATAGTGACATATCTCACAGATGGATGTTAAAAATGCTTTTTTGAATGGAGATCTTGTCGAAGAAGTTTATATGGTTCATCCTCCTAGTGTTTGTCATGATCCTGGAAAAGTTTGCAAGCTCAAGAAGGCCTTATATTATCTCAAACAAGCCCCTCGAGCTTGGTTTGAGAAGTTCTCGGTGGTGATTACTTCCCTTGACTTTCGCGCTAGTGATCATGATTCGGCCTTATTTCTCAAGTGTACTTTAGCTAGTCGTATTTTACTTTCACTTTATGTTAATGATATGATTATTATGGGTGATGATGTTGGGATTGCAGTTTTGAAGTCTGAATTGGCTCGACAATTTGATATGAAGGATTTGGGTCCCTTACGATACTTTTTGGGTATTGAGGTTGCCTACTCACCTAGGGGTTATCTTTTGTCTCAATCCAAGTATGTAACAAACATCTTTCAGCGAGCTCATCTCACAGAAACTCGGATTGTTGACACTGCCATCGAGATCAATGCTCGTTATACTCCTACAGATGGTATTCTGTAGCCCGATCCCACATTGTATCGGACAATTGTTGGTAGCTTGGTCTATCTCACTATCACTCGCCCCGACATTGCTTATGTTGTTCACATTATTAGTCAGTTCATTGCCTCCCCCACTTCTGTTCACTGGGCTTCTGTTCTTCGCATTCTCCGTTATCTCTGCGGAACACTCTGTCAGAGTCTTCTTCTCTCCTTGACATCCTCTTTGGATCTTTGTGCTTACTCTGATGCTGATGATCTGACTAATCATAAGTGTTCCTAGGTGGCTCTCTCATCCCTTGGAAGAGCAAAAAGCAGAATGTTGTTTCTCGATCTTCCACCAAGGTTGAGTACCATGCTATGGCATCTACTACGAATGAGATTGTGTGATTGCGTTGGTTATTAAATGATATGTGTGTCTTGCTTTCCACTCCTACACCCCTTTACTGTGATAATAAGAGTGTTATTCATATTGATCACAATTCTGTTTTTCATGAATGGACAAAGCACATTGAGATTGATTGTCATACTACTCGACAACATCTTCAGCGTGGAACGATTGCTTTGCTGTTCGTCTCCTCTTCTATGGAGCTTGTAGATTTCTTTACAAAGTCTCAAATCGTTCAACGATTTCGTTTTTTTGTTGACAAACTCTCAATGGTACTTGCAGCATCGTGAGTTTGAGGGGGGATATTAGATTATTAGATATTTTGTCTTAGCCTTGAGGGTAAACTAGTCTTTTACTATTTTGTCTTTTATGTGTTTTTTATTTTGGCTATATAAGTCTCCTATTATATTTTCTATTGTTTATGTTTAATATCAAGAAACCCTAGCTCTCTTGCTCTTAACTTTTTTCATGACTACAAATATTTATCGTAGTTCGGGCATGAGCCCCTTACGTGACTCATGTTGAGTATTCTCTCATTGTGCATATGAATATTTGATGCACCGCTCAAGTTAACCAAAATATTTGCACTAGTCAAGTTGACGAGAATTTTTGAATATGAATATTTGATGCACTAGTCAAGTTGACCAAAATAATTGCACTAGTTAAGTTGACAAGAATTTTTGAGCTCTATTAGAGAAGTCGGGAGTTCGAAACCCCTCCCTCATATTTCCTCCCTTTTGATGAACCAAAAAAAAACAGAAAAAAGCATATGAATACTCCTTTTAGTTCAAGTGATTTAACATAAAGAAATTAATTATTTTATTTTCTAAGACTAGTATTAAAGAAAGATAAAAAATACTTTCATTTTTTTTTCACAAAGATAATTGACTTGGCATGTATGGAAATGTTTTTATTTTTTTTTGTTAATTCCATTAGAAAGGCAGCCCGTGACAACAATTATGCGAATGACCTCATGATGGACTTAGTCTAAACTTTAACGGATGATGTGATTTTAAAAGACACATTTTTAAGACAGAATATTTAATAACTAAGTCACTTCAATAATTTGTAATAAAAGTTTTAATATTTTGTTGGAAAAGTAGCTTAGATGCAGTTCCTTACAAATAAGTTTTTTTTTTTTTTTTCTATCTTTTATATGGCACAGGAGAACCTGTCCCATGGAGAGCTCTTCAAATACATTTGTAACGAGTAAACTCTCTCAAAAGCTAACAAACACTTACAATTTAGCTATTGTAAGGCACGAATTGTCACAACTACCCTTGTAAATAAGTTGTTTTTATATGGAACATTGTCACAAGGGCCCCTTTTACCACCTTTTTTCTCATTTTGTGTATATAATCACTCAGATAACCACTCTTTCAAAACTCATGCAAAGTTATAGTCTATACTGACTAGTAAACTTTATACATAACTAACTGGGCTAATCTAGTTGGCCTGAATTCATAGTCTCTCAAAAAGAGTTTAGAAGTTGGATTTTTGCGAAGAGCAAGAGCTCTCTCAAGGCCTTTACTTAATTTGTGTGGAATGAAAGAATTATAAAGATTCTGAAATTAATCGAGGTGCATGCAAACTGGCTTAAACATTCGGTTAGCAAAATAAAAATATAAACTTTGTACATTCCATGAATGATAGCTTGTCATGGAGAAGAATTCAACTTGCCACCCTTGTGGATGTCATTTAATTAGAAAAAAAGTCTAATGGTTAAGTAGTACTGATTACTTGGTAGTAATCCCTATTAAATAGTAACACATAATTTATAAATACATTAGTAATATAAATTAGTGATGTAGTTGAAAAACTTTTTAAAAAAAATATAACACGAGAAAATTTAATAAAATATTTTTTTTAAAAAAATTTAACTACACTACATCATATCATAAATTTAAGTGACTACTGTATTAACATACCTTATGTCATTATTTTATAAAAATTATTACTTAAGTACTCGTACTAAGTATCTCAACTGAAAAGAAGTGTGACTTTTGTTTGTTTGTTTGTATTGCGGTGCTTTCAGGGTCAATTGGGAGATCAGTTTGTGGAGTCAAGGCCAGCAACAGTATTCTGTTTGCGGGGTGGGGAGAGGGGATTAAAAGAGAATTATGAGGACTGATAAAAAATAGGGAAAGTGATTATAAAGGAAGAGGCAACTAAATTACTCAGAGCTTACACACGTCTGTTGCCTCACGCTTCGGAGGCATCCGACTGTGAGACAGCGACGGAAGAGGGACAGCTCCGTCCACCACCGTGCTTTTTTTAGCTTCCTCCTAAAGAAGAAGAAGAAAGGGGATAGGAAGAAACCAGTAAAAAAGGTTGCTCTTTGCGGCATTTTCTCTCCCTCTCTCTGTGAGTATCACTGATCTCAAATCGATCTTACTCTCTCGATTGGGCCAAGCTATATATAGCCAAAGAAGATGCGCAGCATGGCGAGCTGCTCCTCCTCCAGAGGCATCGCCGCCATTGTCGGCGTCGGGCCCAAGCTCGGCCGCTCCATCGCCCGCAAGTTCGCTCACGAAGGCTACACCGTCGCCATCCTCGCCCGCGACCTAGGCACCTCTCTCTCTCTCTGTGTGTACTATGACCTTGAGCTCCTCATTAATTTAATTCCTACCGAACTTACAGGGAGATTATCCAGATTCGCCGACGAAATAGCGAGAGAGGAGAAGGCGCAAGTGTTCGCGATCCGAATCGACTGCTCCGACTCTCGAAGCGTGAGAGAGGCATTCGAAGGGGTGCTCTCCCTAGGGTTCGTGGAAGTGCTGGTCTACAATGCGTACCAACCCGTCTCCTGGCACCCTACCAACTTCACCGACATTCGCATCGATGCATTCGAGAAATCCATCGCCGTCTCCACCGTCGGCGCCTTCCACTGCGCCCAGCAGGTGCCCTAGCCTTTCATTTTGTTCTTTGGTTGCTAAAAACAAAAAAAGAAAAAGAAAGGCTAATTTGGGAACTTTTGTTTCGTGGAAAGGTAATTCCGGGCATGGTGGATAGGGGGAGAGGGACAATACTCTTCACCGGCTGTTCGGCTTCTCTCAATGGCATTGCTGGTTACTCCGAATTATGTAATTTCGCCGGATTCATTTAGAGACACACATAAATACATACATATATATATATATATATAAATAAATATATACGTACACTTACAGAGAGAGAGAGAGAGATATACTTCACTGAAGTCAAGAGAGGGAGATAATTAACAGTTTTTAATTCTGATTTTTGGGTGTTTAGTCATTTACTTATGATATATAACAGGTTGTGGCAAGTTTGCTTTGAGAGCTTTATCACAATGCCTGGCGAGAGAGTTCCAACCTCTGGGGGTACACGTGGCGCATGTCATCATCGACGGCATCGTCGGCTCACCCAGGTAACCTGTCCCCTTGTGAAGCTTTTTTAGAATTTTTCTTATTTTATTGTTCATATTCCATTATGCAGCTGACAACTCATAAGATTCCTAAAGATCCCCGGAATCCGACTTTTTCTTTCTGATGTTTCTTTTTCATATTTTCGTCATCTTTTCCGAAGACCCAAACGGAACGCAAACATGTTAACAGGGTAGATAGTTTGATGACAGAGAGAGAGAGAGAAAAGTTAGATGACACAGTCACGCACACAGAGTTTTGACTGTGATTCTGAAAAAGGCTTCCATGGAAGCTTCCCCCGACAAAATTTGAGCTCATTATATATAGATATATATACACATATATACACTTTAGCTAATAAAGACCCAATTAGAAATGATTTAGCTAGCTAATAAACTGAGGTGTGGGTGGTGCTGTGGAATTGTTGCAGGCTGGGGCCATCAACGACGTCGCAGCAGCAACGACTGTTGGTTGGGGAACAGCAACAACAGACCGGAGGAGGCGGAGGAGGGGGGGACGGGTGTATGGACCCAGACGCTCTGGCTCAGACCTATTGGCACTTGCACACTCAGGACCGGACCGCGTGGACCCAAGAGATCGACCTTCGTTCTTCCAGCGCCAGATTCTTCTAAAAGTTCCCCTCCTGGTACTCATACAAACTCCCACTTAAAAAAGTTCGTTTAATATAATTTTGGGATCTTGGGATTTCAGAAGAAAGAGCGCGGGTATGGTTTACATGTAATGTTGGAATCTAGTTCTGTCTTGCGCGTATTATGTCAATTACATGTTGTTTAATTAATCTGAAAATGTGCGTACACATGCACATATATGTATATATATAAATGTTGGCATAATGTTTCAGACTAGTACGTGTTTGGGTATGATTAAGGTTTTGTCAAGCCCAAAAAAAGTAGAAGAAAGCATGTCTCACTGTCATGATCCTTTTCATGACAGGCCAAAGGGGCATACAGTAAAGAAGGGCCCGCGAGGAGGCAGGGTTGCATGGTTAGTTAAAGGGTTTCGTGTCCCAATTGAGGACACACAAGGCGGTGCATGTACTTCCACAGTTCCACTGTTCCCGCATATATAGAGAGTTAAAATGGGAGGGGTCTAAATAAGGAGAGGGATTAGCTCGTTGCGTGTCTGCTTAGGCATGTCATATCCTTTGAAGTTGGAAAAGCCGTCGTTGGTGTTGGTGGTGGTGGTGGACCGGTGGTGGTGCCCCCACAAAGCTAATTACAAGCACTCACCAATAGCTCGTATGACGCCGTCATGCCCTATAATCAGACCAGACACTCGTCCGTACAATGTCTCGTCTCAAAAAAGTTATTAAGATGCAACGTTACGTGACGTTTCCTGAGTATCTTTCCCCGTTCCCGTTGGACGGATTGGACTTCACCTATATGCAAAAAGAGGTCAGTGGTTTGAAATCTTAATTAAAAAAAAAAAAGTAATTATGGCATCATTTGAAAAAGAGAAACTACCAAACCCACAACGCAATATACTCTGGCATCATTCCGAATGGCTTGCATCAGGCTCCTGTGAGGCTAGCTGGCATTCCTCTTTACATAAATGGCTGGCTGTATCACCGTACATATGCCAGTCTTCTTTGTTGAAACAATTTCTACTGTGAGATATATGCAAGTCTGGCAAGTTGCGGGATCAGGTGATTAGGGGTGAAGCACTTTAGGGCCACTATCCTTCAATTTTTAAAAAGTTATACTTTTACTTATAATTTTCAAAATATTTATTAATTTATCCTCCTAGAAATTAAATTTATAAATGCCTCTTTCAACTAAGTAATTATTGGATCAACAATGAATGGCTTGATATTTCAAGAGTATTAATTTTTTTTTTTCAATTTGCCGTCTACAAATAAGTAAATGCTCTTTTTAAATAGTTATTTTGTTATAAAAATTTATTTACAGAGGAGTTTATATTCATTGTATATATATATAATTCAAGTACTCTCTTGTTGATCATAAATTTTTTTCCTTGAGTCACAATTAATTGTTGTACCCTTGATGAATTTCCTGACTCCACTATTGCAAGTATTATTGAATATTTTTTAAGCAGATGCCAAAGTCCTTATTAATTAACCTTAGATTATTAGCACTTACTGGTAAACATGCCTTCCCCTCAAACTTAACAGTATATCTGGTTGGAAGAGTTTGTAGAGAGAAGAAAGAGAAAAAAAAAAAAAAAAACCACGTTAATAGTTTAAAAAGAGAGAAAAGAGAACAAATTAAAGGGTAAGGTTTACTCTCCAGGCTCACTTATACTTCCCTTCCAAAACTGGAAAGAAATATCTCGTTTTTGCTCATTATCTCTTAATAGAAATTGTTTCTTTAGCAGTGTCGACTTACCAGGAACAAAAAAAAAATAAACTAAAAATTTCGCTTACTTTGTTGATCGCAAAAAGAATTTTTGAAAAACCAAGTTAAACCATTACACTTATAAAGAAAACACTAGATCTTACTTTGCTCGTTTTTGATTCTATCTTTTTATACTAAAATAACTAAAAACACGTTTGTTCTCCAAATTTTTAGAAACTTTGTTTGAAAACTGTACAATACACATGCTGCGCCACCTCCCAGTAAAGGAAGTAACAGCATAAAATTTGCTTGTTTAAAACAAATTCCATTAAAATGGGGGAAGCCAATAGGAAGGCTGGGCATTTCCCAGATCAAAGGCTGCATTTCCAAAAGGTATAAACAATGCAACTCTCAGACCTAACAACAAATACTAGAAAAGCTCTAAAAACCCTTTCCTCCTCTGTCCATATGTCTCCTTCCCAAAGGAAAATGGTTTTGACAGTCCATAAAGGTTCATCAGTTCTGGGGACGGTGGGGGTGGGTTCAAATGCCTGGGTTCAAACACAAAGCTAGGATGTGCATAGGCATGGTGGGGATAAGAGCCAATACCATGATTTAAACCTTGATGTTGCGATGTGGGCATTACAGATGAATCCACATAAGGCCTGAAAGGAGGGAACCTGATTGTAGATGAAGTAGAGCCTGATTCATAACAAGGAAAGTGGGAAGGTGCTCTCCACTGGTGGTGGTGAAACTGCATTCGAGATTGGTTAAAATTTTGGGGAGGACGGGCATATGATTGAGTTGTTGGGTATTCTTTTTTATTATGATGGGTAAGGTTTTGATGCTTCCTGGAAGATTTAGGAGTTCCTGACCTCAAATTTTTCTTCAAGTATGCTCTTCCAACTGGAGGAGCCTTCCAATGATAACTATTTGATTTTACGTATTCCATTGGGGCCTTGCCACATCCATCGCCATGCTTCCCTTTCTCCAGTTCAGCTTTCTTTCCCGTTTGAGATGGTCTTGCATCATGAAAATGTTTCTGACGCTTCACACCTAATTGTCATCAAAACTGAAGTTAGTCACAGCAACCTACAGAATGAAAAGACCAATACAATCCTCACTCTTCTCTCTCTCCCTCCCTCTGTCCATACCCCCATATTTCGAGCATGCCTTCTTTGTCATCTTCATTGCTCTCACAAGTCTTGCTGCCACACCTCGTTTGTGCTTCTCCGCTAGGACTTTCAGTCTTTCTGTTTCATTCTTCCAACGCTGAAAAGGATAGGGACACAAAACCACGCAAGTCAAAAAAACTAAACGGGAGAGTACCAGAGAAATGCTGATCCAATAGGTAATGACTCACCCGTCTGAAAGTCTTCAACTTATAGAGGTTACGGCCCTTCACAAGTAAAGGAAAAAGTGGAGGCAATTTCTTAATCCCCTTGCTCCATAGTACTTCAACCTTGAAAACCACAAAGTAAAAATTGGATGAGTTACTAGAAATCTGAAGCTCAGAACGGCCATAAGAATCAGAAGTATCGTAAGAGCAAATAATCTGGAGGCATCACCTCATAATTTGTCATTATTTATGTACATGATGATATCCTAGTGTAATGCATAACAGAAGTGCACGCCCTGCCAGAATATGCACCACATAGTGGACATATGTTCTAGCCTCTAATCTGCTCAAATATCACCCTAAAAAGAATATCCCGTAACCTTGTGCAGACTTACAGTGAATGTATGTTGTTGTTTCGCGGCACCATAGCTTTCCTTAACAACCCTCCCAGCAATAGTTCTCTTCCCAAGAAAGCTTCCCCTCCTTGTCACTTTATCAAACCTGTTTGGATATAAACCTGTTTGGAATTAGCTCCTTGATTTACAGAGCAAATACGATTTAGAACCTGGAGTGGAAATCAAGAGATTCATATACAAAAGGAAAAGAAGAGCTGGAACCACTGAGTTACTTCTTATATACTCTCTGCGTAAACAAAACAACATCTCCTTTGCAGACATCACCTGCAAGGAAAAACAAAATGCTTAAATTCTCAAAGTCACCCCCCCCTCTTCTCCCTAAAAAAAAAAAAAAAAAAAAAAAAAAAAACCATAAACTAAAGAACCTCAAAGTGGACACAAATAGTGCACCCAAAAGAAATATAATTAAATGACACGTTACCAGTACAGTTGATGGCAAAGGATGATCTAGGATAGAGTGCTTCAGCATCTCCATCTTTTATCCTGAGGGTTAGAAGTCGTATAAAAAGACTATACCCATGCAGAAATAGTATAAAGCTACAAAAGAACATTAATACCCTTATGGAAATCACTTCGCTTTTAGTTATAACCGAAAATTGTATATAATATATAGTACATTTATGCATTTATTTTTTATGTTATTTAACTATATTTGTACAGATGGAAACTTTTATAACAAGTCTCCTATATGAACTAGTTAAAACATTTGAACTCCTAACCACGAGTTAATAAGAAAGCAACCAAGCCATTTGAGCCAACTATCATTTGTATCCAAATTGTTACATAAATAAAAATATTTCAAATGGTTCTGGGTTGAATTGGTAGACCTGGGTTTTTTAATTTCTTTTTCCGCCAGGCTTGGGAAATTAAGTTTGGGCCTTATGCCGGGCTGGGCCAATTATATTTTATCTTATTATATAGCCTCGGCCCAGCCCAGGCCATACCTGCCCTAGCTCAAGTGTGAAGACCTCAGTTTTAACAATTAAAACTTTCTACTTGACTGAAATAGAGAGCACTGGTGATTAGGCTTGAAAAAGAGTATAAACCTGTAATGAGTCAAAGACTTCAAAATATGGCTTGGTTAATTAAATATTTATTACAGGGCATGAGTTGTCACACATACATATAAAAAGAACTGGAGACAGGAATTGAGGTGGTTTGAATCAGTCATACAAAGTGGTTACTTCATTTTATGCTTCACAGACTGCTTAGAAAATTTATTCAGTATCAGTTGCTAAGAAATGTGAGTAGCATAGACGCCATAGCAAATGTAGAGAGTGGAAAAGTTGAACTGAGAAGTGAAAGCAAGACACAATAGGTCCCAAAACATGTGGGAAAAAAAGCACCAAAATGGGAAACAACCAGGAACTGAATAACAAAAATTAGTGGAAGTGTATTAATTTTGTAGTATGGGACCATATTAGATGGGCATGAGGAACACCAAAAAAGTTATAAAGAACACAGCAGAAGCATCAAAAGTAGAAGTCAAAATAAAGCATAAAGTGATCTTAGTGAGGAAAAGCAAACTTCCATAACTCAAGACGCAGACTTGTGTAATGTGGTTACTTTATTTAAGAAACAATATATTTAATAAGAAAAAACTCATCTTAACTCAACTAAGTCTTTTCCCAACTACTTGGGGTCATCCTGTTTTGCCATTCCGCTCTATAAGGTCATAAGGTCAGTTAAATCACAAAATAATATTTCTTTCTTTATCATCTCAACCCAAGCTGATTTTGGCCACCCTCATTCCCTAAGGTTAACTCAACGTGGATAGTGCTACTCTTCTTAACTGGGTCACTCATTAGTCTCGTTGTATACACCCAAACCAACTTAATCGTTTTTTCCTCATTTTATCTTCAATTGGTGTTCTCTCTACCATCTCATGAATTCATTCATTCATAACCCTATCTGTCTTAATTTTATTACAAATCCGCCTCAAAATCCTCATCCCAGCTACATTCATTTTTTCAACAGGTTTTTTTATTACTTACTGCTCTGTACCATAAACCATGGTCGGTTTTATAGCCAGTTTTATAGCCACCTTTCACCCACAGCACTGCTCCACTTAATCCATCCAGCCTTAATTCTACAAGCAAAATCAACACCAATCTCCACCTCCGTATGTATGATTGAGCTCAGGTATCAAAATTTCATTCTTTGTTTCTTTTTAGCCTTCAATACTAATTACTCCTTCATTGGTACTTCACATTTTACTGAAGTAACATTTGATATATTCAATTTCAGTCCCACTTATCTCAAACCTCTTGATTGCAAAACTTCTCTCCAAGTTCTAACTTAGCATTTACCTTACTTTTGTTTCATTTGCTAGAAAAATATTATCAGTGAATAACATACACCATGGCACCTAAATATTTACTAAATTCATCCATTATTAATGCAGAAAGACGAGAGCTTAATGCGAAAAACTAGTGATAGGAAAATCACTAGTTTCTCCTATAACCATCCTCACGATAGTCAGAACTCCATCATTCGTGTCCTTATCATTTCAACTTATCTATTTGTGACGAATTCCTTTTCCAAGACCCGCCATATTATATATTCAGGGACCCTATCACAATTTTCTCGCAGTCTATAAAAACCATATGAAGGTTTTTTTTTTCTTTTCTCCATACGTTTCCATTATCCTCCTCAATAAATAAATCGCTTTCATTGTTTCCTTCTAGACATATATCTAAACTAATTATGTATTAATGGTGTTTCAAGTCTTAATCTATACTTGATCGCTCTCCCACAGCTTCATAGCATGACTCGTAAGCTTACTACCCCTATAATTTGTACAAATTTTACTATCTCCCTTATTTTTATATATAGGTACTAAATTACTTTTTCTCCACTCAACCAACGTTTTCTTAGTTACTATACTTTTATTAAAACACAGCAACATTCCTAAGCATTTTCAAACTTCAATAGAGATGACATCTGGTCCTAAAACTCTCCACACCTTCCTCAATATATTCTTCACTTCAGACGCCCTAATTCTACGGAAAATTCTACGCCTTAATGTCCTTACCATTACCACTTTTTTTCTATAATTATGTTGTCTATATGATTGACATAATAAATTTTCAAAATAAATTCTCCACCTCTCTTTGATTTTCATGTCTTGCACCAATAATCGTGAATCCTCATTCTTAATATAGTTAATACGATAAAAATAACTAGTTTTCCCCTCACACAACTTGGCCAGTTTGTATATATTATTTTTTCCTTGAGGTATTCGATGCATTAATTCGTCCGTATCTTCTCAAGATTTTGACTTTATGCATGTGTCTAATCCAACTTGAGGAGCATAAGAACTAACGACATTAATAATATTCTCTTCTTGTACAAGTATGACTAGTATTATTCTATCCTTTTTCTCATCAAAGTTGCAATATCTTCTTTTAAATCTATATACTCTTATATATACATGTAGTATTTTCTCTCTTTATTTAATTTCTTGTAAGCATACCATCTTCATTGTCATTCTTATCGAAGTGTTCGCTAACTCCATCCCTTTAGCTCTAAGTGTTATGCAGTATTTGCACTCACTCAAAGTACAGGAACTCTTACCCTTTTCTCACAGCAACCAGACACATCTGCGACGCCCCTTGCCCACTTTTACTTTTGCAACAGAGAGTAGATACAAAGCGACACTTAAGGGGAACACCCTAGCATTAAAAGGGGTCTGACAAAATTTATCAGCTACTTAAAAAAACCCCTACTCCTTTATTTGAACTTGGGACCGGCTAATAAGAAACAAGTGAATATAAAATAAAATGGAAAATAAAAAAAGTTATTGAAAAGCATACTCAACTAGATCAAGTGCGCCATTCCCTATTCCCAAAGGATTCTTTGCATTTCAGATAGGTGCTTTAGTTAACTACAAAATAAACCAAACCTTTAGCCATGAGAGACCATTAATTGTGCAATGGCACTTTATATATACATCTATATACTTCTTTTCCACCCTGCAATCAGAGGCAAATCTCTCTTCTCAGCCCACATGAAAATAAACTTATCAATTTTTCTCCAAAAATAAGCTACTTTCTTCTTCTCAGCCTCACATAGTGTCGTAGAATGAGAGAACAAAAAATAACCAATGCAAAATTAGGTGTCATTAAGATTGAATTACAGTGAAAAGTTAGACTTAAGCAAGGGAGTGAATAGGATCTGCAGTGGAAGGAATCAAGAGATGCACAGTTTCAAGCAGTAAGTAAAGGTATGAGGCGACATTTTCAGCAATGAATTTACACCATTATAGACAAGTTAAATTTTTATTCTGCCAATATAAACAAAGGATGCTAGTTGTAATTTTAAATAATAGAAAATGGAGGACCCGTGCCAGCTACTTTTTATTTTGCACGCTGCAAGAACATCCTGATAAGACAATTGAACACTGATAAAATATCACGACTGCTTAACAATTTATGTACAACCCTTTATGGCAGTGATGCTTGAGTTACCAGAACTCATAAGTGGGCAAGGACAACTTTGTCTCAGAAATTCAGTCCAAATGCGTATTTCATTTATTGTCACAGTAAATTTGTAACAGCATTCACTGCATTTGTGCCTCCACCTCCTAATGCATTTCCATTTGATTACTCATCTTTTTCAGGACAGAGAAGCAAGAAAGGCCTGCCCATCACTTTGTTCTCATTTCCTTACTTGGATCTTCACAAATCTTAATTGGAATGATTGTCTTGCTTCATCCTTCTCCCATGACTTCTATGTGAATTTTCCATTTCTAGTTTCCCCTTTTCTTTTTTCGTACATAAATGTCCAATTATCTAGTTTCCAAAAAGTGATACAAAATCATTGGTTCGTCACGGTGGTTTTATACACTGAGAATTATTCATTAATGAAGAAAAATGAAAGAAAAAGAAGATAGAAATGTATTGAGGGCAAAAGTATAATGATTTGTTTTCATTAAAAAATATTTCACTTCTAAGAAAAAGACAAGAGATATCTAACGAGGGACTAGTGAATGTACCATAAGATGTTACAAATGGGTAACTGAAAACATTTTGACATCCGACTACAATGATCATAATTTGAAACCTTAGCATAACTATATAAAAGAAGGCTACAATAGTTTTGGAATGCATTGGGTGATGCCAGCTTCAGTCTTTCAGCTTTTGGAGTGTTGGGATGCAGGTTGCAGACTAAAGAGGAAAAAGAAAGCTTGGAGGGTGGCTCCTTTGTGTGTTATGTGGTGCCTGTGGAGAGAAAGAAATAGGTGCACCTTTGAAGAGTCAATTTTGGCAGTATCTAAGTTAAATAATTGTTTAGTTCATAGTTTCCTTTCTTGGTGCAAAGGCAATTTTTGTGAATCATCCTTTTCTCTTATGGATTTCTTAGATGAGCTCGATCTCTATGTTGAGCTTTTTTTATTCTGTATAGCCTTTGTGTAGATTGTGCCCTTTTTGGTGCCTTCTAATATATGCTATATTACCCATTAAAAAAAGGATTTGGGCTAAAAGATGAACAGGAATGAGTGTTATTTGAGTGGACAACTAGCATGGTAAAATCTCTTGCCCTGAAGAATAAGCCTTGTTTCATTTTATAGGTTGGGGCTTGGGAGACTTCAGTTTAGTAAACTAGAAAGATGGTCCTTCAACGGTTGTAGGCTATTAAAGAAGCTTTGGAAGGGTTTTTCCATATGGAATAACATCAGGAAAATTGGAAATGTTGGAATTGTTCTCCCTTCTTCATTTTAAAAATACTACTGAGATTAGTTGAAGAAGAATTTTATCAATTGGCACCTGGCCAAGAATATTTAAAAATTAAATAAAAAATTGAGGTTGGTAAATGACTAAAAGTGGTGCTCTCATCAAGAAATCACAACATGCTTTTGGATACAATTTCTTTCCATAGTAACAGATTTATGGCCCAGACAACTTGCATTTTAACTAACATAATTGCAAATTCATTCATTTTTCTTGTGAGAAGAAAAAAGTAGGAATAGAGGACAAAAGAATGTTCAAACAACAGAAGTACACGGCCTCTTGTGTCCTGCATCATCAGTTTCCTGATGGAGAATACTAAGCATTTTAAATTAAATATTCGCCTCCCTATCCATAGAACAGTGGCCACATTTTGAGGCGGGTGCACATTGGAAAAAGGACCAACCATTTGTGATGTAGGACATTCGGATCAGCAGCACTCGAAATAGCAATGTTGCAAATTTGTCTTTTTGGTAAGTTTTATTTTGGTCCATAGCTTTTTCTAGAAGTCTCAAAATTTGACAATCTTTTTTTTTTTTTTGAATGTTTCTTTAACTTGCTATTCTCCAAATTTGTAATTTACTGAAATTAGCTATTTTTTGGTAATTTTTCCTTTTTTTTATTTTTACGAATTCTATTAGGTTTAGAATTAGTCTATTACGAATAAGAATGTATCCCTTCATTGAGATTCATTCAGAATTAATAATATTATTTTTAGTCTTTCAAACTATCTTTCTTGTGCAATCAAGAGTTTCAGCTTCCACAACAATATTTAGGTGTTATTCGTCTACTAGAACGAGATCAAATCTTTTTTCCGCTACTATGCTGCTTTAATTTGTTAGGCCCAAGCAAAGCAGGATTCCAATTTAAATTTTGACTACAGCTATTAGGCATAATTGTCATGTTTACAAGCAAATTGTTGCATTAGTATCAAAAACGAAAATAGACAAAGACAACTTGATTAATTTTCCAGTATCGCTTTTGGGGTCCATCTAACTAGTCTGCCCTAAACTCTTAAGAATTATGAGTGCATGGTAGAGGTGGCTATTGGCAATCCTAGTTGGAGTACTCCTTCCATAACTATAACTTTTCATCCAACCTAAATTGAAGACTTAAAAGAAAGAATTCCTAAACCTCAACACTAAACGCCTCATCCGTCGGAAAAGTAACATATCTATACAAATTGAATCACAAAAACTCCCAGGGCACAAGCAATTTTTTTGTCTCATGTAGCAACTGACCTCCAGTGCTCCGTGATTCTCTGTATACATTCTGCTTTGGTCCCTGTTATTCTCAGTCCATGCTGCCGTAAATAAGATTTGCAATCTTTCAGATTTAGTTCTTGCAAATACCTCTTTTCTGCAGAATACAAGAAAGATTTTGAGCTGCGAAAAGGGATTGTTTTGAGAAAACCTTAAAGGCCATAGGTCTACAATATTCAACTAATTGGGACTCCATGAAAAAAAAAAAAAAGCACGGCATAACATAATCGATTTGTAACATGTTACAGTTGTGAACCAGGAAGCTTTTGAAAAGATTTGAAATAGCCACTCCCAAAAATAAAAAATGAAACAAAAAAACAAAAAACAAAAAAGAAATATGGAACTCAAAACACAATAAAGAACTTCAAATTGTTTATTACACATACAAAAAACAAGATTTGTGCAAAATGATGTTTATGAAAAGTTTTTCTGTATTTCAATGCTAGATTAGTATGAGCTTTTCCACATATCCTATGACCCCATGATCCATTCAGCTTAAAAAAAAAAAGAGCAAAATACTAAGGATAATAAGAGACCCTTTATCGCCGTATCTTTTTATCATTGTCATGGAACCTTTTAGTAGAATGTTAAAGCTTGCCGTTGATGGGGGAATGATTGTTTATTTTCAGGTGGGGAGAACTGGAGAGAATATGGTTCCCATTTCTCATTTTCTTTTTGCCGATGATACACTCATTTTTTGTGATGTTAGTGAGGAACAGCTAAGGTACCTTTGTAGTGTTCTTATTTGTTTTGAGGATATTTCAGGGCTTAAAGTGAACGTGGGTAAAAGTTAATTAATTCTAGTGGATGACGTGGGAAATAAAACGACTTTAGCAGATTGCTTGGGCTTAAGGTGGCAGCTCTTCCTACTGTTTATTTGGGTTTGCCTCTTGGCTCTTCTTTCAAAACTACATCAGTTTGGGATGATATTGTTGAGCGAATGGAAAGGAGACTTGCTTCTTGGAAGAGGTAGTATCTCTCAAAAGGCGATAGATTGACTTTGATTAAAAGGGCATTATCTAGTCTACCGACCTATTTCATGTCTCCTTTCACTATTCCGGCATCAGTGGCGGATAGCATAGAGAAGCTGCAGAGAGATTTGTTGTGGTGTGGTTTGGGAAATGAGTTCAAATACCATATTGTGGCCTTGAATAAAGTTTGTGCTCCTTTTAAAGATGGGGGATTGGGTATTCGTTTAATCAAGCACTGTCGGGTAAGAGGTTGTGGAAATTTGCTATGGAGGATGTGCAGTTATGGAAGCAAGTGATTCAGAGTAAATATGGTTTGGGGGTTGGTGGTTGGTCTTCTAGCCGAAGTCAAAATTCATAAGGTAAATTACACTCACCTCCCTTGAGGTATTTGACAAATCAAGACAGTACCCTTGTGGTTTCTAAAATAACACTGACCTCCCCTGTCAGACTTTGTCCCCTAATGGTATTAACGGAGGCTACTGTTTTACTATTTTACCCTTCCTTTGACAAGAAGAAAGTAAAGTTAAATATCTTCCAACCTCTTCCGCCACTAATGCAGAACACCCACTATTGCGCCACAGTGGTGTTGACCCACTTCCTACCTTCGCTACCATCAAACATATCTTTATTTCCAAGCTCTGCAAGCTATGGATGCAATTAATTTGGGGCCTTTGTGCTTGTGGTTAGCAGTGGTTCGGCCATGGAAGGAACGAAAGGAGTGGTGACGTTGCCAGTGATGATGGTGGGTGGTGGTGGACACACCACAGCCGGAGAACCTATCGGTCACCACATCCCATCATCACTTTCCTACACAGCCCCACCCATTGCCCGTCCCTACCACCCACCACCACCGGGAGACCCATCCATGGCAGCCACAAAATCAAAACCCCACCTCACTCCCGCTTGACCAAACCCGTGACTAACAAAGTAACCCATCACCAATTATCAAATTCTTTTCCAGGTGGATCTTTCAATACATTAGAAATTCAGAACCAATGCTTCAGTGTGTTGCCATTTTTTTCCTCTCACTGGGAACCAAACCTCCATTGATTCTCCCTCTCTCTCTCTTGCTCTCACACTCACACATGCACATAGCCATCTAAATTCACCATCTCTTCCTCACCCCAGCATTAACCAGACACATTAAAAGCACCCCCATTCCCATATCTCAATTTCTCATTCTCTGTAAACTAAACCCATTAATTATTTTCTCTCTCTCCATTCTTTGTATAACTCACCTTAATTTCTCTCTCAAAAAATAAACACAACCTAATTTCTCTCTGAAAATAGAATCCCTCAATTCTATATCTACATTTATTAGATAACATAAATTATATCCCACAACCATCACATCTCTTGTTTCCCCGTATTCACCGCCACAGATTTTTCATTTCCATGATTCAAAACGTGGGTTTGCGATCTTGGGTTTGTGATCCCCCTTTCTCCTACAGCATTCAAACTTTAGTGATAGGTTTTCCTTAAATGGAGGTGTTCCGGTGGTGGTGGTTCAAGGTGGCGGAGGCTCGCGGTGTTTGGCACCAGAGGGGGAGGAGGATGGCAATAGTGTTATGATGATGGAGAGAGAGAGAGAGAGAGAGAGAGAGAGAAACTTTGATCTTTTTACTATAATAAATAGCATTAGTTAAGAAAATATTTAAGGAATTAATTTATGTTTTAACATTGTAATTAAGTTTATTTGCACTATTTAGTCTAGTTAATTGTAATTAAGTTTATTTAGACAATTTGGACTAGTTAACATTCTAATTAACTATTTAACTAGTTAATTATATAGCCTTTGTCTGTTTGGAAATGTTAAAAGTATCTTTTGGAGGGCCGAAATGGGCATTTATTGTAGATTAGGTGATGACATCATCAAAATCCGTTATAGTCATTAACGGCATGTTAATGAAAGGGGAATCTATTACCAATAACTAAAGCAGATGGGTTGTCGGTGTCATTTTTAAAATCACAGGGGTACTGTCTGTCATTGTCAGATACCTCATGGGAGGTTAGTGTAATTTACCCGAATTCATATGGGGTTAGTTTATGGAAAGGAATTAGAAATGGTTGTGAGCTATGTTACCTGGACTCTTCAAAATTTACGAAATACCCATGTTGAACACTCGGATATGAGTATGAAACATGTGTCCGATATGGCTAGTTGGACATGTATCTAGCAAATATGGATACGTAATTGAGTTTACTATAAAACTAAGTATAGGACTTCCATTTTATGCATGAAATGCTATATTTTAGTTTGTAAATACCATTTTACCTTAAAAAAGCAAAAGAAGTGTTTAAAAAATATAAAATTTAGCAGTGTCCGAGTGTCCTTGGACATGAAAATTAGATGAATCCGACACTTGCACACGTACCCACACCCGACACCTGTACCCGAGTCTAGGTAACATAGGTTGGGAGGATTTTTCACATTATGTTAGTTTTGCTATTGGTGATGGGACAAGAGTCTAATTTTGGCATGATCTTTGGTGCAAAGATGTTCCGCTAACAGTTGCTTTTCCGAGTTTGTTTGCAATTGCGAGGGATAAGGAAGTTCTAGTTTCAAAGTATTTGAAGGTTACTAATAATTTGGTGGCGTGGGAACCCCTTTTTATTAGGGCGATTCAAGAATGGGAATTTGAGGGGGTAGCAAATTTTTTTAAGTCTTTATATAAAGTGAACATTAATTCTGAAGGTGTGGATCTATTAATTTGGGTAGGCAATAAAGGAAATTTCATTGTTCGGTCCTATCATGATTTTCTTAATAATGGCAGATGAGATCATTTTCATGGAAGGCCATTTGAAAGTCGGGGGCTCCTTTAAAGGTGGGGTTTTTTGTGTGGACGGCAGCTCTAGATGTTATTCTCACAACTGACAACTTAGGGAAAAGAGGTTATATGCTTCCTAATCGGTGTTGTATGTGTTATCGAGCTGAGGAGACGATGAATCATTTGCTTTTCCATTGTGATATGGCGCGCCAATTTTGGCATATGGTATTCTCTATTTTGATATTAGTTGGGTTATGTCAGATTCTGTGATATCTTTATATGAATCTTGGTCTAGAGGTTGTAGAGATCATGTTGAAAAGAGGGCATGGGTGTTGGTTCCACTGTGTGTTATGTGGTGCATTTAGAAGGAGCGCAATAGGAGGACTTTTGAGGATGTTGCTTTACCAGTCTGTAGACTAAAGGCTATGTGATTGCATACTTCTTATTTTTGGGTTTCAGGGCATTTATGTAATTCTTCACTTGCTTTGATAGATTTATAGGTAATCCTCATTTTAGGGAGAGGATTTAGGGGTTTCTTGTTTTCGTATACATCTTTTATGCTTCAAGGGGCTTTGCTTTTCAATAAATGATCTTTACTTATCAAATAAAAAAAAAAAAACGATAATAAGAGTAATATCTAGATGAAACTTCTGAAAGAACCAAAAGTGCATTCCTCTCCATTAAATTTACACAACAAACACAAACACAATTCACTTCATCTCTTCAAAGCCAATGCCACGTGATAATATCTTCCACCAAAATGCCTAAAATAGCATCTTTATCGAGACAATCAGAAGAATATGTAACTCTGTTCGTTATGAACGAAACGACTCGGTAAATTAAACAATTAAAACAAATTCACGAAGAATCGAAGCAAAACCTAACCCCGTAGGAGGCGGATGACGCTGTTGCAGATAGACTCATCGTTGTCGAGATCGGAATATTCCTTGTCCTCCTGATCATCGGATTCATCCCCCTTGTCGTCACTCCACTCACTCCCGCTTTCATCATCATCCTCACCATCATCATCACTGCCTCGATATATAAGTAAATTATCATACAGCATGAGTATATATACACACAACAACATATGCATAGATATGCACAATTGAATATACGACAAGGAGTACCAGGAAGTAGCAGCGCTGGTCTCCTCCGCCTCGTCATCGTCGTCGTCGTAGTTGCCACAATATTCTTCTGAATCTGATTCTGCTTCTTCTTCGCTTTGGTCGTCTTCTTCATCATCCCCAAAAGAGGACGAAGAGATTGAAATATAAGTGCGTTTCGTACCTCTCCTCACAGCCATCTCAGAGAAAGAAAGAGGGTAACAGACGGTAGCATATATAGATTCGCCTACATAATTTGTAGCAAAATAGTATAATACATTTATATGAGTTCAAATTTTATAACAATCGTAACATTGTCCGTGTAGATTTTTTTTTTTTTTTACTTCAATGAAGAATTTGATAATAAAAAAAATGAAAGAAAAAAGATAATAAAAAAAATTATTTTATTTTATTTTCCTTTTTATTTTTTTTATTTTTAACTTTTCACTTGATAAATTTATATTTCAAACACAATTTAACAAAACGAGACATAAACCCTAAGAGATAGTATAGAGACAAGTAGGGGAGGATGGCAACGGAATGAATTTGGGTTGAGAGACCCCTACACCATTCCCGCCCCGCCATAGTAACCTCTCTCATACCCTTCCCCTCCTGCTTGTTTTATCTTAGTAATTTTTTCAAACATATTAGAATAAAATAATAGATAAAATCACAAAATAAGAAAAAAAATTCATAATAATCTTATTTTAATAATACATATAACATAAATAAATATTTATAAACGAGGTGAATTTGGGTTAAAACGGATTTTTGTACCTTATTATCAAACCCGTCTCGATTAATATCACCCTATACCTGTACCAATAGGAAAGGGATAAGATAGGAACCCGATATATCAAGTTATTTTATCATCTGTAGGGATAAACTATAAATTCACTTAGCACTAATGACAGACCGAAAAAAAAATTTAATCAAGATATGTGTCAATTGACTTGGACACCCTGAATGTGTAATGAAAAAAAAAATTTTTTTGAGACATACTAATGAGTTTCTCTTGTTTTTGTCGTGTGGAAAATTGCATAACGCGCTAAACTTACTAAAATTAAACACTTTATATATATAATTAGAAAGGAACACATAAGTAGCGCGAGTACAATTCGAAATTTGATGCCTTTATTTAACCTTTTTAGTATCGGAAAAAGACAGTGAAGCAATACATTAGGTCGAGATTGATACTGACGTCATTTCAATGGGATATGGTAGTATGAACCACTATCACCAAATGCATCCTTAAAAAACATCTACTTAAGAGTAAAGAACATAACAGGAAGTATCCTTAAAAACATAAGTGCTAATGCGGTACTATCGACAAGAGTTAAAAATAAAAACAAATTTAAAGGATATCCACCAATGAAGGCCTGCCACGTTGGGAAATCAGAGTGGGTGTTATCATGTGCGAAACATACCATCCCACCCTAAAAAAGTCCATTGATTAGATTTAGGTTAACACTAAGTTTATAAGTAGTAATGCCTATATAAGTATTTGCATGTAGAGTTTTTTTTTTCAAAAATTTCTTTATTTTTTCATAAATTTAAGTTATTGATTTAATAAGATATGTGTCACAATTTAACAAGAAGAATTACTACTGAATTTTCAGTCATACCTAGCATACCTAGCGCTGAACATTTTTCCCGTCTGACCAGACAGAGTAAAGAAAACGGTCACTTGTTAACATTTTGTAAATCCAACGGTCACTTGCAAGCTGCAGTTGAAGCCCGAGAACACGCCAAGGCCCATTGACACTACAACTTAATTACCAAGAATAGTTCTGTGAGAATAGCCATATTCTTCATAAGGAGTCATCTACATCGAGCCCAATAACCCACGATTTTTCCAAGCTTGCATAAAGCACATCTACTTCCACATCTGCTTTCTCCACGAGCAGTTAACTAAAATATCATCACCATTAGTTCCCACTGCATCCCATTTACAGTTATCCTGAGACTAATACGACCACTTCATAAAATATTCAGAAAGGAGAGAAGTGGTAAAGTTGAACAGAGATTCCTTAACTAGAAGATATGTAGAGCAAATCAGATGATACAAGGCAATTGCAGACACATAACGCCGTTCCAATATGTCAGACAATACATCAGGTATGAATGTTCGTAACCAGTTGAGAAATAATCTCACCAGCAGTTAAAAGAAAAATCTATAACTACTACTTTACAGTGGGAACACAAATTCCTCTGCTTCATTGCTCAACTGGCACTACGGTCTCCCCAAGTGAAAAGGGTGCATTCAAGCTCGTGCTAAGAACGTGATACCCAATCCAAAATGAACAGTGCTGTGCCATATTTTTGCAATAGTGGAAATTTCCAGAAGTGAACGATTAAGAAGTGTCTTAATCACTTCTTATTGCGCATTTTTATAGGCCAAGACAGCACAGAGAAACCAGTAATTTAGGACACTGCATGGTCTTACAGTATCATTGAGCTTTTGCAAGAGACCGGCTAGACACACCATGCAACAACTTAACGAATCCAAGGAAACTCAGCTTTCCATCGGTGTGCCTAATCCAGTCATGAAGAACGGCATGAACAGGGACAGATGGGCTAACACCTAGTTCCTGAAACAATTTCCAAAATACCATGAATCGGTCTAAATATGTGACTGTTGACATGATGAACGCAAAGAACTTATCAGTGAAACAACTTCCAAAATACCATGAATCGGTCTCAATATGTGACTATTGACATGATGAACTCAAAGAACTTATCAGTGAAATGCAAAGCTCAAAAACACTTTGGTCTAGCATTTAATCAAGAATGATATTTTTTTTTGGGTGCCCAGGAACATGAACCCACTTACCGAAGCCAGTTCCTCAATGACAATAGTCCTGTTTCCATCCTTCTCAAAAAGTTCATAAGCACAACGAGCATGTTGATCCCATCGATCAAGAGCCTCAAGCTGAAGGACACTTAATGAAGCTGCACAGAATTCCTCAAAATCCATCCTTCTATACTGAAGTGCATTAAGCTGTCATAAAACAAGAGAAAAACAGTTTATTGCTCCAAACGTTAGAACACCATACTAAACAAAATTGATTGCATAACAATCAAAGCACATACTGATGCTAGAAATTCAAGGACACGAGATTCCTTCATAGCATCCGTTGCATTTTTCGTCAACGCCTGACCAAATAAAAAATATTACAGAGCAACATTTACATCAAATACAGTAAATAAATTAAAACAGTCTGCTTCAACCAACCACTTTAATATTGTCAAAGCTAATGGTTCCGTTTTTGTTTGGTTCCAATAGCACAAACTGTTCCTTCAAATAAAATAGCTCATCCACTGTCAATGTTTTGGCCAGAGCCTGCCAAACAACAAGAAAGAAAAAAGGGAAAATGAACTATTAGAATGTTTACGACAAGAATAGAACACATCAAATGAAAAACACAAATTGAATAGAAAACAAATGATGCAAATTAGGAATCACCAGAAAATAATGTTGAAACATCACTTCATGGAAGCATAACTTGTAATGGGCATTAGAACTACGTCTCACGGCCCAACCGGGTATGTATGCTTTCAGATTTCTTTTAAGTTATACTATAACCAAACACTGCATAATTATAATTCCATGGTCTCATGACAATTTTTAACTTAAGAATACAATTTACGCATCCCTAGGAAACAATTCAAGCATCCTCTGCAGATTTAATAACTTGTAGGTGGAATAATTGATGCCCAGTATTCAAATAACCAATTCAACAATGATTTCCAATCAAAATTAATGGTAACCTGGCTGTTTAATCACACAAAAAATTGACTAACTGGACAATAATTCAATGGAAAAACCGTACTGTCAGAATTTAGTTTCAGGGATAGCCTCATTAACATTGTCATACACAAGAAGCAGCATGCATGAAAGGGAGAAAAAAGCTCACTGCCTCACTCCATTTGTAATAAGAGGATGCAGAAAAGGAAGAGAACCGTTGCCTGAATTCAAATTTGAAAAGAACATAAATAGTCACTTTTGAAAGCAATCATCATAACTTTTAGTTCCACTATCTTGGATTCAGTAAGGGATCATAATTCTAAAATTCCATAAACTTCCATGAACAAGCTTCCCCCCAAGAGTAGCTGAATGACTGGAATCAAACCACAAATCCTCTTTTCATTTTAAACTTACACAAGTTAATGCCATCTCAGAAGTATTGAATGTCTAATCCCAAGCCAAAGTTGAAGCTTTACTATAAAATTAAAACAAATTCAAGTTTTTGTCTGAATCACTTAGGTACAGCACATGACCCTTAAACATAAAGGTACCACTGGATTAGACAGCCAATACAGACTAACAGATAAAAATAATTTCTGTAGCAGCATATACGAACCCGTAAAGCAGCTTTCCGAAGAGCAGATGAACGCATATAGGCCTTCATGAGTTTGAAGATTAGTATATCCAGTGGCACTTTTACATCATTGTTATTTTTAATCCATCGATGACCTACAAGAGAATATTTTTAAGTGGTGCTTCAGGTATCTAAAGAACAAAAAATTCATAACTTTTGACAAAGTTGAGATACTGACTCAACGCTTGAGCAGCTGTCATTCTTTTCCGTGGGTCCTTGTTCAATAAGCGCTTGACAAAGTCTTTTGCCTCAGAAGATAAAGAAGGCCAAGGTGGTTCGTCAAAACTTGGATCAGCTTTTAGAACAGTCCGAAAGATCCCAGATTCAGTTCGAGCCCAAAATGGACGGCTGCCACACAATAGAATATATGTTATAACACCTATACTCCAGACATCAGCCTCTGTACTGTAAGACCTATGTAGCACTTCTGGTGCCACATAGTATGCACTGCCAACGATGTCATTAAGCCTCTCATCTGCGAACAAGCTGGCACGTTAAAACAGTATACCATTTAATCCATTTTAAACAAACACACCAGTCCTACATGTATAATGAAGAAGTGAGGACAAACCTGGCTTCACAAAATCTGACAACCCAAAATCTATGGCCTTTAATTGCGAGTTTTCATCCTTAGATGTAAACAAGAAGTTCTGATCCACCAACTCACAAGAGTTAGATGAGACCAACAAT
Organism: Euryodendron excelsum; assembly: GCA_033060915.1. Lineage (NCBI taxonomy): Eukaryota > Viridiplantae > Streptophyta > Magnoliopsida > Ericales > Pentaphylacaceae > Euryodendron > Euryodendron excelsum. The sequence goes on from CM065383.1 coordinate 12,277,962, forward strand.
GTAAAAATAAAAGACAAATGCAAATAAATAAATAAAGTCAAAAGAAAATGTCATCATTACAACAAATACTGCTGAAACAGATGTCTTAGACAATAACTAACATTTTGTGTGCAAATCTTCTTTACCAAACAATAACAATTTTAAGCACTATAACGATTGTGAGGAAAACCTACCATCAATATCATCACTAAACTCTCAATTTTTTTCAGAAGCTTGAAAAAAAAAAAAGATTCTTAAATCAGATAGCAATCTTTCAATTGCTTGCCCAGGAGACATCCAAAATAAACAAATCCATTCAACTTGCCCTGGCCCAAAAACTAAAGACAGTGACCAATAAATGTCACAGTCAGGCAGGTTTAAATCTAATGCCAGTTAAGTAATGTCAACTTGAGAATATCTCCCACCTCTGGCTTAAGATCCCGGTGCACCACACCCTGGAGATGGCAAAAAGAAACAACATTTAATATTTGAATCAAGATAGCCTTTGCATCATCTTCTGTGTATTTTCCACCCCTGCAGCATGAAAGAAACAACTATGCATATGTTATTAACTGCTGCCCATTTTCATTCTCTCAAAATTATGTTTTTTTTATCCACCACAGCATCCAAAATTAAGAAGTTGCAAAAATATGATATCTCGGCATAGATAACACCACAAAGATACCTTGACAGTATTCTATCCAAGAGCTCCCCACCTTCACATAACCTAAAAACGTAATCATCAAAGCCAGTTAGAGAGTTTTAGTACAAGAAAGCAGTTGACAACTTTGATTGATATAAGCACAATATTTTAGCAATAAAAATATTACTTCCATTTAGTTATTAAAATATAGCCGTTAGCTAAAGATGAAAAGTCATGCCAGTCTCCATTAAACTAGCTAACCAATGCAAATTTATCACTGATATTTATGTTCACCAAAGCCACAGTGTGATCCATTATAACGAGATGAAGTTCAATGAAGTATCAAGACCAAAGCTTACTCCATCACTATGTAGATGTTTTCATGGTCTTCGAATGCATCATAAAATTGGACTAGATTGTTATGCCCTGTCAAAGCTCTCAATATCTTCACCTCCCTTCTTACATCCTCAATGGCTATGGCAGTGGTCATCTAGTCACAAAGATAATAGATCAGGATTGGCAACAAAGACAAAACAAAAACAATTGAAAGAAATAACCTAAATTGAAACACACCACACACTGTCATCTAATGAGATATCAATGAAATTTATTATGCTTCTGATACCGACAAAAATGGAATATTTAATAATAAAAAAAAGAATAGGCAGATCAAATATCAAACTGACACAAAAAGGATCAAGGTAAGTTGATTCATCCACCAATTTCTTACCACCCAAAAAAAAACCCAGCAATGGACCATATTATTCTCTAATGATTCACCTTGAACTACAGCATTATACCACCTTATCTCAAATTTACTTGAAACATCATTTTTGGCTGCCAATTCATTACTCTTTGAATTATGTTTCTATAATATTTTTGCTCAAAAAAGTCACACAGAAAACCTTAATATGAGTAATAGACAATAACCTAAATACATGAATGCTTCAACATTTACATTCAGTTTCCAAACTAGTTTTCTTGCTGGCCAGGATAATTTCTTTATCAAAATGGAACATAAAGGACTAATAAGCCACACAAAAGAAAGATGCAGTAAAGCTTTGATAAGTACATATTCTCCCCAAGGCACTGACTGAACACAGATTAGACACCAGAAAAGACACTTTGATAACAAAATAAACCAGATCCCCTGATTTTGTTCACAGTACAAAATCATGTCCAAAAGAAGTTCAGAACAAACAAAAATTGCCATTACTATGAACTTTATATACTTCATGAATTCCCCATAAATCCATGAACAAAGCCTGCACTCAAAGCCTGCACTCCAATGACCTGCCTATTACTGATGAAGTGGGAATCTGGACACACCTAGGGATGAATCTTCAAGCGACTCTCATCTTCTGGCAAAGCAAATTCCTAATGAACTCTGGACCATCAAGTTAGCTATGTATATTATTTTTAGCAGCCTTAACCATGAATAAATCAATGAATGCAAATACCATGGAAGATAATACCACACTTCTTAACCCCCAGATAACCTTATTGTGCTAAAGAACATGAAATAATTCCCTTTTCTTATCAGTCAACTTCTACGTAAGAGACACGCATTAACCTGTCATCTATCCTAATGTTGCAACAGGAAATGTAGGTCAACAAACAAGCAATCTAGCACCCTCCTCATCATAAAACTATGGATCTTGAATACAAAAGGACAGCACACCTACCAGTCCTAATCAGATGGCATATCTACACCCGGTCTAAGCCCAACAAGGTTGGTAGTTTGCAAAACATGCATTGAACTATACTAATCAACAATAAAAAATAAAAACGCATTGAACTGCTTATTCTACATACCAAAAAAATAAATAAAACACAGACTATTTATTCAAATTATTCCTTATGGAGGCCAAAACTTTTGAAACTAGTCCATCTTATTTACAGTACAAAAACTTATTCCTATAAAGATTTCATACTGTCAAAAAGGGCTAAACTTCTAAAGATTAGCACCAAAAGTGGGTCAATTATTTTGATAAAATGTGAACTGAAACCCCACCCCTGGGGGGGGGAAAAAAATTAACAATTTTGATTAGTAGAACACCAAAGTTGTAGAAACAAAAATTCCTTCCCCATGAAGACCCAGTTCCCAGCAGTAGCGGAAGACCACTTGTTATGTTTTCCCAACTGATTTTTAAAATTTAAGAATATATTTATATCATGGATACGCATTAAAAGATATCAAGTCTTCAAACAATAAACATTTTGAAGAAAAAGAAGAAACACCACAAAGAAAGGTCCCCTTGGATCCAGTTCAATTAATCCTAAAGGTAGTACATGCCACATGCCAATAAATTATTGTCCTTTTCTTTTTTCTTTTCTTTTTTCCTTTTAAATAGGTATGAAGGCTGGTACATTGTAATAACTTATAGTTCAATTAATAATAAGAAAAACATAGAGAAAACTGTAGCCTCCCTGGAAGTTTACTCATGTTTGACGCCTAAGTTTAACCAAAGAACCTATATATTAAGGCTAAAAATTTCAGCAGTTGGGATAGGATAAACTGTTATTCATAACTATATATATCACGTGTTACTTCCACAAGGTATCACTTTAAAGTTCCAATATTGCATTGTGTACTGCAATTTAGAAAAGCAAAACAATTAAAATAACCTGATTGCTCTCATGCTCTCTCTGCTTTTATCCATTGAAATTGACCATGACCATTTCCACTGTCAAATCTGCTTACTAGGCGAGATTGACCCACTATCAATTTAGCCCATCAGCAAACTTCAATATCAGAAAATCATGCTAATGTGTCAGAAGTTGGAAGCAATTACGAGCTTACTTTTCTTCCTGCTGCTTTATCTCGACAAAAATTAGCTTATAAAATCAACACCCCCAATGTTTTGATATCAACTTCTTGAAGAAGTTCACATGATCACATCAGCAAACATTCATCAGTATGATACATTCCTGGATGAGCATACTTCCTTGCATTAAGTCTAACGATAGGAAATAACTAAAAGGTGCACATTTGGGTTTTCATCAAATTTATCTGCCTACAGATCTGATCTCTAAATCACCAAAAGCAATCAGCTAAAACTGAGCTCCAACAAGTACGAAATCACATAGATCACAGATACTTGATCAAAAATATCACTAATTCGCAAGATATAAAGAGAGTGAGTGAGAAAATGTCGAACCTTCGCTTTTGGGATGACCTTGACCGCAACCTCCTGTCCCTTAAGCTCACCCTTCTTGAACTTCGCCTTGCATGTATACCCAAAATGCCCCCTCCCAACCTCCTCCCCGAGCTCGTACTTGTTCCCGAAATGCTTCGAGAACCCAAAGCTCTTATCGAGCCCCGAGACACCGCCGTCCGCCTCATTGCCCTCTGGTATCGCTGCCTCGTTCGGCTTCACCGACCCGTGCCTCCTCGCCAACACCGCTTTAATGTGCTTCGCCGGGGACGGCGGGGGGAACGGCAGCTTGAAGAAACGCTTCGGCGTCGAATTGGAGCTCACATTCGCCGTAGATCTCGCCGGAGACTTCTTTGAAAACAAGTAGTGTGCCGGACTCGGACTGTAGAACGGAAAGAACGGCGATTTCTTACCTACCTCCGCCTCCTCCCGCTTCTTCTGCTGGTTTTCGGGGTTTCCGGCAATATCAGATGTTTTAGCGCCGTCTATGACAGGATTAGTGTTGTCCTCGGCCGGAATAGCGTTCTCGTCCTTGGGAGCACGCTCATTGCCGGATATATTGCTTTCCGTGAAGGGTTTGGAGGTGCAAATACCCATGGTGTTTCACCGAGCTCGCCCCTCCAAACACGATCGGCCTGAAGTCCTACCTCAGAGTCCGAGCATTGCACGAGGACATGATTTGGTTTTGATTCTGATTGGGCAGATTTGAAATTCTTCTTGTTTTCTAGGACTTCACTTCGATTTTGTCTGTGGTGGTTCTGAGTCTCTGACTTGTGAGCCCTAGAAGTAACGGAAATGGTGCTATTGTAGAGAGAGAAAGAGAGAGAACAGGGTTGGGGGAATCTGCAGATGGGGATAAAATAGGAAACGACGACATGTTCGCTTTTGTCGAAAATTTGCTGTCCAATTGAAATGAAATGAAAATGAGAAAGGTCTAATTAAATTAATTAATAAATATATAATTTATAAGATCATCAATGGCGAGCAGGGGTGGTGTGGTCCAGTGTGTACCTTTAATGTTCCACGTGGCAAGAAGCTGGTTCGGTTGTCTCGATTACTTTTTATGATACGAAATTGCCCCCATTGTTGGTCCCATTCCCGCGTATTCTGGCAAAACATATCATAAATAGTAGTTTTTCTTCTCTTTTTTTTTCCATTTTTTGGGGGCTCCGACTACCTACTTAATTATTTAATTGTACGTATGTTTCATTTTTATTTATTTTCTTCACAAAAGAAACCGTTGGTGTATTATTAGAAATGGCAATAGGTTGGGTTTGGATCAAAAAAATTATATTCTATTCGTGTTTCGTTATGGTAATTTCTTCTCCTATACTTGTCTCATCCAGCCATATTTAATCTCTCTCCACACTTATATTGTAAAGTTTGTTTCTTTTATGGTAGTAATTTTTTCAAAAATATTATGTCCAAAGCAAGAGATAAAATCACAAAAATAAAAAAAAAATGGCAATATTCTATTTTAATATAATACTAATAATGAACTCGTGCTATTTACGAAATTTCAAGAATGAATTTAAAATTTTTCAATAAAAAATAAAGAATTAATATTATGTTCTTAAACTTTATACTACTAATGTAAATTTGACTAAACAGTAAATTATACTTATTACTTAAAACTGAAAATTTATTTAAATTTATGCATCTAATCATAAAAAAAAATTTACAAAATAGTTGTAACATTCACCACAAACTTACCAAAAAAATCAAATTACAATAGACTCACATAATTAAAATATTTGAAATATTTGTTGTTTCTTTATTATTTATAGCATATTTCAAAGTTTCGCTCTATTTTGATTAAATATTTTTTTAAATAGAATATTCTAAAGGTATTAAAAGTATATAAGAAAGAAAAAGTTAAAAGTCCTTTCATATTAACATAGGTAGAATTAAAAGAATTGCCTATAGTTTCATTTCGATTATTGAGGTTATACAACTCAATCATTGTTCAATAATTTAAAATATATAAAATTATACTTTAATGAGAAAAAAATTATATAATAAATTAAGTTTCATTGGAGCTTGTCAAAATTTGATTTATTTTTATTATTTATTTTAAGCATATTTATAGAGATGTGATTGATGAGTATTTACAACAAAATAGCAAATTTATCAATAATAAGAAATTTCTATAAATAACAAAATAATAAATGATGCATAATTAATAATTTTTTGATATGTATACTTCCAATGATAGAAATTTAAAATTACTTTTTATTTCATTAAATTTTTTGTGAAGGAGCATATTTGAAGGAATTTTGATAAACTTGTCATATTGATTATGATTCAAAACAAAAAAAAAAATAAATAAAGTAAGGCCAATAAGTTGAAAAGTTTGATCAAAATTTTTAGCTTTCAAAACATCATTGCCGATTGTTATAATATATAATATAGATTGTTGGATATGAAATTTTTAAGAAATTAAGATTGAAAATGAAATTTTAGAGATTATTTATTTCGATTGTAAATTAGTTTTTAATTAATCATAGGATCTGCAAGATTGGACATTTTGGAATAGGAACATAAAATTAATAAATTAAGAAAAAGAGTTAAATGTTTCAAATTCAATGGTCTCATAACCAATTGCAATAATATATACTATAAATTTATTTGTATTTGTTTTACTAAAAATAAAAATTAAAAAAGATTTGAATGGAAAATTCTAAAGTTTTGAGTCTAAGCTAGAAATTTACAAAATTATAATAGAAGAATTTAAGGAAATTCAAAATAATAATCCTAATGTTATTTTTAAATTTAAGGAGCTTTCTAAAATTATCTAAGAGGGAATTAAGGAAATTTAAAACAACAATTTATAGTTTTAAAAAACTTTAATGTAGAGAATAAATTTAAATTTTGAAATAAAAATAAAGAATTTATATTATCTTTTTACTTTATACTACTAATATGAGTTTTATTAAACAACAAATTACAACTATTACTTAAAGTTGAAATTTTTTCTAAATCTATGCATTTATATCATAAAAAATTCTTCTTAAAATAGTTATAACATTCACCGCCAAGCTTACCTAAAAACATCAAATTACATGACTTAAAAAATTAAAATACTTGAAATACTTGTTATTTCTTTATTATTTATAGCATACTTCAAAGTTTTGTTTTGCTTTGATTAAATGTTTTTTTAAATAGAATATTCTAGAGTTATTAAAAGTATAAAAAAAGAAAAAATTAAAAGTCCTTTCATATTAACCCAGGAAGAATTAGAAAATTGTCTATGGGCTCATTTCTATTATTGAGGTAATACAACTCAATTACAGTTAAATAATTAAAAATATATAAATTATATTTTAATTGTGAAAAAATTTATATAATAAATTAAGTTTCATTGGAGCTTGCCAATATTTTGATTTATTTTTGTTATTGCTTTTAAGCATATTTAAAGAGATGTGATTGATGAGTATTTACAATCAAATGACAAATTTATCAATAATAAGAGATTTCTATAGATAACAAAAGAATAAATGATGCATGAGTAATAATTTTGTAACATGTGTACTTCCTATGATTGTAATTGAAAAATTCTTTATCTTTTTATTAAAATTTTTGTGAAGAAGCATATTTGAAGGAATTTTGATAAACTTATCATATGATTAAGAGTCAAAACAAAAATAAATATAAAGTAAGACTAATAAGTTAGAAAATTAGATCAATATTTTTAGCTTTAAAAACATCATTACCAATTTTTATAATATATAATATAGATTGATGGTTATGAAATTTTTAAGAAATTAAGATTGAAAATGAAATTTTAAAGATTATTTATTTCATTTGTAAATTGCTGTTTTAACTAATCATTGAAGTCACAAGATTGGATATTTTGGAATAAGAACATAAAATTAAAAAATTAAAAAAAAAATTAAATATTTCAACTTCAATGGTCTCATAGCCAATTACAATAATATATACTATCGATTTATTTGTATTCCTCTTTCTAAAAATAGAATAATGTAAGGAAATTCAAAATAATAATCATAATATTATTTTTAAATTTAAGGAGGAGTTTTCTAAAATTATAAAAGACGGATTTAAAGAAATTTATAATAACAATTCTAAGTTTTTAAAAAATTAAGTAAAAACTTTCTAAAATTATAAAAGATAGGTAAAAAATTTCAAAGTAACATAAAATTACCTAAGTTTGAGCAAAGATTTACTAATTATTAATAGAAAGTAAAAGTTTCTATAATTTATAGTTAGACCAATGCTATTATAACACATGTAAAATTAGTTATTTAAAAATTTTTAAAATTAAGAAAATTGAATTGAGTTTTTCAACTTCAAAGACCTCTCATCATTCTACTATAATATATACTACAAAAGTATAGATGTATATGAAAAAATAAAATATATATAAATGAGACGAGTTCAGGTTGAGCGAGTTATCGCACCTTATCTCTAAATCCGACCATACACAATTAGTATCACTTTATACTTTACACATGTCTCAATAAAGACGAGGCGGGATGGAAACCCAAGTTGTCGTGTTATTTGGTGATTTCTAAGTGTACCCTTCACCTAGACAAAACAACCTAGGCATAATAGATTTACCATACCAATATTCAACGACCAATCCCTATTCCAATTATAATTATTCAGTGCTATTCTAACTCTACCTCTCATAGAAACAGTGAATCTCTATTATTAGGTGGGTATGAGATGGATCCCATTGGTTTGTTTGGAGGGTATTGTATTTGAGACCCAATGAGTAAGGAGACATGACACTCAAAGAGTATCAAATAATTTTTTAATCAAACGACAGTATATATCATTGCATTGAATATTTTCTTATAATATATACATATACACCTACGATGGTTATATATATGTGAGGTGGCAATAATACATGCAAGCAGCAGCGGAGCTATAAAGGGCCAGAGGGGCATTTGCCCCCCTCAATTTTTAAAAAATTTTAATTTTGCTTATGACTTTTAGAATTGTTTTCAATTTACTCCCTGAAAATTTATAAATGCCCCCTATATTTTTAAAAACTCTACATTGAGCTACAATTTTGAAAATGTCATTCAATTAGTCTCTTCTAAAAATTAATAAATACATTGCTTAAATACTTAATTTACCTCAAACACTCCTATATATATTATATAGTTATACAAAGATCAAGTATTCTATTGTTGATTTTAAAAAAAATCCATTCTTATAAAAATTGTTTATAGAAAACTCTACCAGAATGATGTGACAGCGGCAATTTTAAAATTATGAGCCAAAATATTTGGTGTTTTAATTTGAAGTAAAAGGATTATAAAAAATCAAATCCTTCGATGAAAATTTTCAACAAAAATTCTTGTTATATAGTATTATTTTAAGAAAAAAATTGGCTTATAAATATATGTTGTTCCTCTAAAAAAAAATTTCTGACTCTACCACTGCACGTGGGGAGAATAATCAAATTGTCAATGTAGGAAGTAGCGCTTAACGTTGGCCGCGCTATTCCAATATTTTGAGTTTTGATCTTGTCAAAATGGCAATCAGCAAAGCTTTTGAAAGGACCAAAGCACAATTGGCTTCGTGTCTCTCAAGCAATTTCTTCTACTTCTTATTCACGCATAAACAAAATAAGAGATTATCGTTTTACATTTCAAAGTGATCTAATTACTAAAAAGAAAAAAGAAGAATAAAATATTTCTTCGATCCACTGTGAACCTTTTCACTAAACGTAATATAAAAAAAAAAAAGAAAAAAAGAAAAGGAAGACTGTCTAGAGAACCCGTCCCATGACTATGATGAATTTCTATCGTTATGTGAACTAAGGTATGGTTTTCTAGACGAATGAGTCAATTGATTACGATAAAGTTTTGCTGAGTAGACATTATGAGTTCAATTACACTTTGAATAATGATATATATATATACAGAAATTTTATATAAAATTTGTTTTGAAATTGATGTGATTTTTTGTTGAGGTTTTTTTCAAACTAAAATACCTATCATTTTGACTCATAACTTCACTTCTCTATTTAGAATGTTTGTAAAAGTAGAATTTCCTTCACAGTTTTGAGCTATAAAAAATAATAACGGTATGATGTGGATTGGTTTGGTATTATAGTACTAAACAATCAATTAGCTAACAATCTAAATATAGGATTTGGATTTTTTTCATTTCATGATTTGGAATGGAGATTTTTATTTTATTAATTGAGGGGTTGACACATCAGCTGATATAAAAAAGTTCAGACAAATTGACTTAAAATTTATTTAAAAATAAATAATTTTATAATTATATATAAGAAAATAAATTTTAATACAAAATGTCGTAATTTTAATTAGACATGTGATAAGATTACAGATAATTCATTGATTATGGAATGGAGAGAATCCAAATCCGTCAATGTCCTCAAGGGTGAGAGGTTGATTGAAGGTTATTCAGCTTTTTTCAAGTTTTTAGCATGAGGATTAACTAATCATTAAGTTACCTCTCGTTATCAACCACCATTCGTACAAAGCATGAAGTTTACAAAAATTTATATGAACGTTGATTTTACAAGAGTTGGAAGAGCACAATCAATCAAATACATAGCCACCCGAAACAAAAAAAAAATTTTAAAAGTAAAGAAAAACTTATTAGCGCAATTGATGGTTTGAATTCTTTTTTGATGATCACTCTCTCTAGCACAGGGCCAGCAAGTGGATACTCATCATTATCTTTGAAATTATATGGGTGGGGTGGCTGAAAGTTGGAATCTTCGAGATTTTGAGCTTAAGAAAGTTAATTCAAATTCACCCTAGTAACCGGTGGTACGCACCCTTCTCTGGTCTCTAAAAGCCTGTATGGCACTTCTGCCGGGCGCCCGGGGGAGGGAAGGAAAGGAAAGGGCAAGAAAAATAAAGGAAAGGATTTTCCCTTTACTGTTTGTACTTTTGGCCATATTTCTGAGTTTGTGGTGCTTACTCGTATTTTTTTCTTTTTTTCTTTGTTAAGCTTGTTGATGTGCTTGTTAGTTTGTACGCACCCTTCACTAGTCTCTAAAAGCCTGTATGGCACTTCCGCCAGGCCCCGGGGGGGGGGGGGGGGGGGGGGGGGGGGGGGGGGAGAGAAGAGAAGGGAAGGGAAAATGAAGGAAAGGATTTTCCCTTTCCTATTTGTACTTTTGGCCATATTTCTGAGTTTGTGGTGCTTACTCGTATTTTTTTCTTTTTTTCTTTGTTAAGCTTGTTGATGTGCTTGTTAGTTTGTACATTGCCTGGAATACAAACCATGCATCTTTATCCCTAATTCCCATGGATCCTGGAAAGTGCCAAACAAATGAGGTTATATCCCACCACAGTTGAAAATTTAAACAAAAAAAAAATAAGAACAAAAAGGTTTGGGTAAGGGCTTATAAAGTGAGAAACTCCTCCCTTTGACTGGACCATTGTCTTTGAGGCCACAGGAGAGAGCCTTTTCCCACCACACCCCAAAATTCCAAAAGTGCACCTAAGTTTGAAAACCAGCTGTCAATCTTTTCTTGCAGCCCACTCACTCATCTCAAATCTCAACAATAGAATCAAGATTATAACACATGGCTTTCACTTCTTCTAATTATAAATAATTTCTTCTAACATTGTATGTATATCAGGTCCTAAGTTTGGATTTATGAACAGTCATCACTCACATAGTGTATGAAATTTACATGAACGGTAACCTTTCACTAATTTCGGAGAATAATTGATCTAAAGCTTCATGTAAATTTCTTGCACTGTGTAAATGATGGCTGGTCATAATTAAAAGCGTAAACAAAAATCAAACTTGAGATCTTATTCTAAGTATGGAGGCTAGTCAACCGTTAAACCACCCCTATGGCCGTATGTACTTGTGATCAAACTTGCAAGTAGTTAGGTAATACCAATGTCTCAGTAGTCATCTCTATCATATCGTGATATATAGTATTTTATTACATCATCAACATCAATTTGTTATTAACAGAAAAACTTTTACAAAAATAAATAATATATGACAAAATCTAATAAATACGAGTATCGAAAAAGTTTGTACTACCTGATTACTATACTTTTTTTTTTGTACCGAGGAACTTCTCAAGATGGGCTTTGTATAGTTTGCCCGCTTGTTAGTTCATCCATCCACCTCTCATCCCAATATAATCTGAACTTAACCTAGTGCACTCAAATAATTCAAAAGGTCTATGCAATGTTACTATATTATAAAAGTCATTCTTTCATGGGTTGTCCAATAGGTTCACCACATGATTTGCCATTACTTGCTTAATAGTGGACTTTAACTAATTTATCAAATCATTGCATTTGTTAGTCATGATGTTGCATTAGTGCCAAATGGAAGGGGAAGTTGCACCTAAGGCAAGATATTTTATATACATATGATATTTATATATGTTAAGTTGGGCTATTTTCCTGACACATGGCTTTTTTCAAGTTATTGCAGAGGGAATGTACAGTTTTAACTTAATTCAGCAACTTAGGTATAACGCATTTTCAGAGAGCGTTTTTATCGAAAACGTTTTTTTGGATGGCGTTTTCAGTGCTATATTTTCCCTACATATTTGACAACTTAAGGAAAAAATATGAGGTCGTATAAAAGTTTTTCTAGTTAACATTTTTCATAAAAACGCTAATTGGACTAATTGGAAAAGCGTTTCTACATAAACGATTTTCCAATTAGCTTTTATATCAATAATTTTTTCCCCATACCAAATCCATTCAAATTAACCAAGTCCTTTCAATTTAAGTCCATAACTGCTCAACCGGGACTCTGTTTGGAGTGTCGTGACCTCCCACATATCACTCACGAGGCACCGGTGCCTCCGATCAAGTTTGACACTCTCCAAACCATTTTTCCTCATTTTGGTACTGTTAGCTCAAGTAGGCAACCCAAGAGGGGGGTGAATTGGGTATTATAGAATTTATATCAAGAATTGCAACTAAAAACAGTTTATGTATTTCAGCAATAATTAATCAAAGTATATATATATCAAGCAAGTGAAGTATATATCAATACATATATTTATGCAAGCATGTATAGTGAGCAAATAAGCAAAACAGAGGCAGAAGAGAAGTGCACCAGATTTATAGAGGTTCGACCAACCTTGCCTACGTCCTCTCTTCTTCGATCCTTTCGAAGGAATTCCACTATGTAATACTCCTTACACAGCTGCTGATTTTGCCACAAGTGTCCAGCTCACTCTTACAAAAGCTTATTCCCAAGCTTTCAAAACCCAAGAGATTTTGTCCAAGCTTCTCTCAAACTTACAAGTGATTTTGTCCAAGCTTCACTCAAACTTATAAGTGTTTTTACCCGAGAACACTCAAACTTACAGGTTTACAAACCCACCCAAGTGAAATGAATAAAGGTTATACAATGGGTAACTCTCCTAGTGAGTATATGAACAAATACAACTCAATGAATAACCTTAAACACTCAGCAAAAATGTGTGGCAGTGAGGTACAGGAGTTTTTCAGCTTCAAGCTCTTGATATCAATGGTATAATTCCTCTAATCATCTATATTGAAGCTGTATGTATCTTGTATATAAAGATATGGATCGATTCTAGCCGTTGGAGAAGTATGGGAGAAGATTTTATTGCATATTTGCCCATACCGTTTGTCAGAAAACTAGCCGTTACTGTCTGGGGGTCGACTCTTTTTACAATTAGTAGACTTTTTTTGCATTTTAGCAGATTTTTCAAGTCACTGTCCAAATGAGTCGACTCTTTTGCTCCAGGAGTCGACTCTTTTAAGTTGTCTGCAGAATTTTTATTCTCTGTTGCAATGAGTCGACTGTTTTTGGCCAGGAGTCGACTCTTTTAAGCTTCCAGCAGAATTCCAAGGCTCTGTTCGAAAGAGTCGACTCTTTTTACTTAAGGGGTTGACTCTTTTTACCAAAAATCATATTTTTGTAACTTTTCTTCATTCTTTTCCAAAGCTTCCAATCTTTTCAAGGATCATTCAAATGACCTTTTTAAAGCTTACAAATGCTTCTTCAAGGTTAGATGACTCCAAGAACATCTTCAATCCATTCTAGATGAATTAACTTCATTTTAATCACTTGTAGAGCTTTTCCATTATCATAGCTTCATCCATTGATTCAAGTCTTCTTCAAGATCTTCAAGAGAGCTTCTATGACTTAGAATCTTCATTTTTTCAACTGATTTTCTATTCTTCTTTGAACATCTACATTTCTAGATTTCTTCTAGAATTCTTCAATCAATATAGCTTCTCCATGGACTTCAATAACTCTTCCAAGAAAATTTTTTAAGTCTTGTGATTTTTTCCATATCTTCAAGACATATTCAAATCTTCTAAGAAAGCTTCCATATCTTGAGTTGGTCTCTTCTTCTTCTATTCTTGCAAGATATCTTCAAATCCTCAAAGTCTCCAATCTTTTCAATCAAGACTTTGATCATTTTCATTCTTCTTCTTTGATATCCATTATCTTCATTCTCTTATAAGATCACCATTGTTAAATATGTCATTCCTTCATGAGTATCAATCTTCAATCTAAGATTTTCATCATCTTGAGATTCCTTTATCTTCTTATAATATCAGCTTTGTAGAATATACAATCTCATCATACTTTTCATTCTTTATTCAAATCTTTGCATCACAAATCCTCTATTATGATAAGCTTCAAATCAAGATCTAATTAATAATTAATCTGCACACTAAGTAGAATTATTAGATCATTAAACCATGTTTTGTTATCATCAAAATCAAGGCATTGACTCAACAGGTACCTCAACCACCAATACGACATACTATGGAGAAGTTAAGTTTTGAGATATCAAAACTTGGCATAACTTCTCAACCGTGACTCCAGGGGTGCCATGACCTCCCGCGTGTCACTCGTGTCCCATCGGTGTCGCCGGTCAAGTTTCGTATCCTTCGAACCATTTTTACTCAATTTGATACCCCAACCATCGAGATGGCCTATTTTGGAGAAGTTAAGTTTCTAGATATCAAAACTTGGCATAACTTGTCAACTGGGACTTCGTTTGGGGTGTCGTGACCTCCCACGTGTCACTCTTATCCCACTGGTACCGTCGGTTAAGTTCGCATCCTCCGAACCTTTTTTTCTCATTTTGGTACCCTAATTGCCGAGACGTCCTACTTTAGAGAAGTTAAGTTTCTAGATATTGAAACTTGGTATAACTTCTAAATCGGGACTCCGTTTGGACTGTGAAAGTCATGAAATTATTCAAAATTACTCCAGCCCTACGAGTAATCCTCATTTGGGCTGAAAATGTTAGACATTCGTTGTCCCAGCGCATCCTCTAGTATTGCACTGTGACTAAACTACCCAAATGTAAGCATTCCAGTAAATATCTCTAAAGTCGATACATATGACAAGAGTTTACCGTATGACTAGACATCTCCCCACATCACATCAGGACGACTGACACTAGTGGTCATTGTGCTCCACTCCTTCACAATGTATATTTCAACACAATGCAAGTTAGGATATCTCGAATAGAGATTTAAGACAATTTGCAATATCCTATCATCATTGATCGGAAATTTCTTATATATCATTACTTCTCCGTTTCGTCTATAAGGGTATCTACATATAAACTTTATATTCATCAGTCATCATAGGCCTGATCATGTTTCATAACCCAACAAGTGAGATTACCAGTTCTACATCCTAACATCCACTAGCCTTTCTATCATAAGTTATACCTTCTCGGCAATCTCGTACTATCTTTCCCCTCCCCCCTCCAAAAAAAAAATTATCATTGTCATCATTACTTAGCTATACCTGGTCTACTTAACATACAAAATAGGGAATCTTTGTATGCAATTATAAAGATAGGCAAACTAGATTTAAAGAAAAGTTACTGTAACATAGAAATTGAAATGCATTGAACAAGGTACATAATATGGTTTTGAGATAACGAGTACTTTCACTAATAAATAATTATTATAGAATATAGATAACGAGGACTTTATGTGTATACTATCCAACGCAAGACTCAACAATATGCAGTTGATTCATTAATCTAATAAGATCAACTTGTGTGACATTTTACTCAAGGCCACCAAGGGAGTTTCTCTTCTGAAGCATCTCCAAATTTTGATAATTCGTTATGTTCATTATCTATAGTTGGACAATTACAACATCACTTCAGATGCATTTACTACCAAGCAGGGGAAAGCTACCTAGAGGTTCATTAAGCAAAGAAGGCTTCAAATTTATTCATCTATACTATGTATCCTCTTCATTATATGGAAGCATGCAATTAAAGTACTTGCAACTGACAGTTTTAAGCTACATTACAGTTTACTCACTTCAAATAACCAAAAAGTTTGCTTGATCATGCTTTACCATATGTTCCTTTCCCTTGTCACATTTGGAGACAGTTCCTAATTCTAAAGCAAAATAAAGTTCTCCGATCACACAATAACAAACATAAAGTCCTCCCAGCTCAAACCAAAAAACAGTAAGTTCAAGGCAGGATTTTCACTTCAAATAATTCAAACCAAAATCAATATATGAAATGCATTACACCAATATCAAAGGACCAAACATTACATTTATGTAGTTCAAACTAAATAACGCATCTATGTAAATGTAATATACCAAAATCAACTACATAAAGTTTAATAAACCCACCTCTTCCAAGCCCCAGCCTTCAATGTATACTAACAAGCCTCCAAGCCTTAGCTTTCACGTTTGACAATGGGAGTGAGTAAGAGATCTGAGAGAGTGAGAGAGATCAAAAGTGAATGAGAGAGACAACTGAAAGATCAGGAGTGAGTGAGAGTGTGAGCCTGATGATCGCCGAGAGGGTTTTAAACATTTGCAATTCTAGTGAAAATGCTTTTTAAAATAGCATTTTTAATAATAACTTTTTTGGTAAAAGCATTTTTATTAGAAACGCTTTTTGTAAAAGTGTTTATTTATTTATATATATTTTTTCTTGAAAAAATACAAAGAGAAAATGTCATTTGAAAAAGCATTTTTAATAAACATGTCATTTCAAATGGCACTGAATCTGAGTTGCTAAATAAAGTTAAATTAGCTTCCAGATTGAGAGTAAACTTTAACATCTATGTGTGTTAGGGAAATGAGCCTGTTAAGTTGCTTATCTTAAACTCTATCCCTGATTAACGCAAATGCAAATGTGTTTATATTTTTTTTAATATAGGAAATATAATCAAACTGTACCCTAATTATTAAGCTTATTTATATTTTAAGAAAGTATAATGCTGTATAAATAAAAGTTTTGTACAAAATTCATATGGATATAATGAAGTTATTGTTTGTGGTTTTTTTTTTTGTCAAATCAAAATATATACTATTGTAGCTAATAATTTAAAGAACGCCACTATTACATTATTTTTGTGTAAAAATTCACACATTTTCCTTGGACAAAATATTATCTTTGTTGCTATATCGAACCTCAACGAATCATTCTGTATACTAATTAGTATAAAAAAAATATTTTATTTTATTTTTTGTGGTACTACCAAACGTCAACATTATTTCGATGTAACCCCAGTAAGCTGCCTATAATAAAAAATCATAGACATTTTAATTTCATTTTCCTGATCAAAAGGATCCGGTGGCCCAATTGTAAAAGTCAAAAAGATCGTAAAAACAAATGTACTGTTATGAAAGAAGATTAGATGGATGGATGACCGAAGGTAGAGTTGGTAGCATGTGATTACCAACTCTGCCTCCCTGTCTATAAAAGGGAAGAAAGAAGTGAGAAGAGATAGAAAAAAAAAGAGAGAGAGAAAAGAAAGAGAAAGAAGAAAAGAGAAAATAGAGAAGAAATAAGAAAGCAAAGAGTATGGGTAAACTATTTCAATTTCAGTTGTTTTTTATATTTTGTCTTGTGAATATATTTTTTGGTGATTAAGAAGATCTATCCCTAATAGTTCCAGAAGAACTATTTAATTATTATTTGGCAGTTCCAGAAGAACTGCTTTTATTATATTCTATGTTTGAATATTTTGCTTACTTAATATTCATTTAATTTTATAATACGTTATCAGCACGATACTCTAAGTGCTTGTAAAAAATATAGCTGTGTTCTTTCTTACATTAGGAAGATACTTTATTTTATGTGTAATTTATCTTTTTTTGAATTCTTTACCATTCACTCAATTCACATGAATAGTATGAACAGTAATTCAACTATTGAAATGAATAGAATTTATTTCAAAACTTTATTGCTTTGTTTCTCTGAGATCTTGCATTTTTTGCATATGATATTTACAGATTTGGAATCCTTATTTCAATAGCTTTCTATAGACATATGACTTGACTATATTTTAATGTTTGGATTGAAAATTATAATGAAGACAAAAATAGTGATATTATATATATATATATATATATCCATTGATGAACTCTACTATTTATGAACAGTAATAAATAATAATTGCATAGTAATATATAATAAATAATATTTAATCAATAGTACGACAATACTTGTCACAGTTCTGTCGGTTGTCTTTTATCATAATACTCACTTAATATTAATATATTCGTTAGAGGTTTTTACATGATCATTAACTAATGATTGTTAGATTTTATTATATGTATTGTTTTAAATATTTTATATTGAGAAGTAATGCTTTTAGAAAGACAATGAAATAAATCAAACATTCATGTAGAATGTTTATTAAGGCATGCACGTCGTTTATGTACTTATTGTTAGTTTATAAGGTCAGCTTGCCGCCTGCGACTATTTTATTTATATTATTTAACGATACTTATTATGGTCATTGCCTATTTTGGTTTACCATTATATCATTATTGAATTTTTGTAAAACGAAAAATACGAGTACCTGAAGACCATACTTTTTTCAAAAAACTCATTATGATTTACTGCACCTAGAGTTGCACGATTATCAATAAATGCACTTGAAGTTGTAAGACAATGGTTTAGTGCACCTGAAATTGTAATATTTCACAAAGAGATAGTACAGTCTTGCCAAATAAAAGAATTAGTACAATTTCTATTACCCACAATGAAAATAATGTGGAGGAAATCTTCCAGATGAAAATATAATAGAAAAATATATTTATATTTTATGCCTCGAACATGCTTCAGCAGTAGCAAAATCGACAGTGTTAAATTTAAAAGATAAGGGTAAATAGTTAAATAAATTAATTACTATTCATGTATACTATTTATATTATTATTTACGGTACAATTTATGAGTCTCATATTATTTTGGTTTTGTCTCTCATTTTCTTTTTATATTTTTATCAGTGTTATATCATATTTCTGAAAAAAATGCAAATGTATAATATATATTAATCCTTAAAGTGATGAGTGAATAATATAAATCCATCGTGATACAACTCACTAAATCGAATGCTATAATTAGCGAATATATTTGACTAATGTTATATCATTTTCTGAAGTGAATGCCATTTTATTTAATGGTTATGGACATTATCACAGATATGCTTACGATATAATAATATTTGCAATCATGAAGATACCCTGAAGGTTATAAATGTTACCAAAAGTGGAATAATGTGAGCAAAGTAAAATAAAAAAATGCTTGCTGAATAAATCTCTCAAGAATTAATAAAATGTTTCATTGGTCACGTACCTGTAGTATAATGATTAAGATTTCTATGGTAAAAATATTTTGACAATAAAATATTATATATTTTTTACATATGAAGGCATGGATCATACCACTACTTGAAGTATGGAAAAGATATATATATAGTAGACACCGCCAGAATGCAACAGTTCTTTGATATGTCGTAACCTTAACATAACCTGAAATTGATGTTAAAAAAAAAAATAGGCATTATAAAATGATTGAAGGCTCCAGACAAATTAAACTCTAGAAGAGTTATACTCTAGAAGAGCTAACATAAAGTGGTCAAGAGAAACAAAACTCTATATTGATGATACATTCTATTCTACTATAAGTACAAGAAACTCTTTATTTCTATTATTATACCCAGAGCATATTATGAAAAATAATATAGCAATTACGTAATGACAATTTACGACTTATGTTGTCGCTGCTTATTTTAGATTTTATTGACCTGGGCAAAATAAATTGTCAGTTGTTAATTTTTTTATTTTATGTGCATGAATTTTTTATCTCCTTCTACTCTATCTGCATGTGAACGCATTGTGGACTTTCTTGATTGCAAAGCTGTAGGCTATATGATTAAAGTAAGTTCTATATATGACTAGAGATTTAGATGATGTCATTAATGCTGATTGATGTTTTGTATAATTCATTAGTATGAGACACAGGAAATTAAATTGTTAATGTGATCCAATTTGTTAGACCCTAGAATATAATTTACAATTTTGTTAAATATCTCATATTTGGTACCTGTTATCAATTGGGATCAAATCGATATTTGGTGCCTACTTAAGAAAGTTTAACTATTCTCAATTGGATCTAACAAATTGTTCCTATTGCTTGCTGGAAAAGTACAGTACCTCACTATGAAAATATTGTCTTATTGGGTAGCCGTGGACAATCGTTCGTAAGTTATTAAGAAATCATCATAA
Organism: Euryodendron excelsum; assembly: GCA_033060915.1. Lineage (NCBI taxonomy): Eukaryota > Viridiplantae > Streptophyta > Magnoliopsida > Ericales > Pentaphylacaceae > Euryodendron > Euryodendron excelsum. Next base: position 12,298,246 of record CM065383.1, read on the forward strand.
GGGAAAAAAGTTTAGGTGAAATGAAAAAGATATCTATTTATGGTCACACAGAAACTTCTCTGCATACATATATACACAAATGTTACATCTTTATTTACTGTTAACTCTTATATTTTGCGGATAGTCCTTATATTGCGTTAGTTTTTCCACCATTAGAGGGAGATAAGACGTAGCGTGATCCTCGGACAAGTCGATGTGAATCTGAAGTTCACAAAGAAATTATTTACTTATATATGATTGCAAATCAATTACCTGAAGGATTCACTGACACAAATACGATAATTAAATCATATTGATACTAGCTGCTAATACTATAGCACATATTAATGTCCCTGTAGGACAATATATTGATGTCTCTATGGGATCATATGTTCATATAATAGCATATGATTTTAAAGCTCTTAAAGCTTGAGAGGAATGTCGGTGCAAAAATTAAACTCTCAGAAAGAGGAAAGCACAACAAAATGAGCACCTTCTTGAAGAAGGAACTCTTGAAGAGCAATTTCTTGAAGATGAAAATGAACCTCCAGAAGATAAATCTCCATCATCTCAACTTTCTAAAGAAACTTCTGTAAAAGAATTCTCAGAAGAGAAATCTCCTGCAGAGGAAATGGTACTTGAAAATAATGAGATCTCAATGAATAATAATGAGAATACAAGAAAACTCTGGAATAGAAATAACATTGTTGTCGCCAATATATTTCTATTTAAAGTGGCTCTTGTAATTACTAAATGTAATGAAGAGACTGAACCACAAACAGTCGATAAATGTCGATGATATAATCGATTAAAATAAAAAGAAATTACTGAGTTAGAATTAAACTCATTAGCATAATGTAAAGTATTTGAACTTATAGTTCGAACACCAGAAGATGAAAAAAATCGGACCTGTAGTCCAAACACCAGCAGATATTGGACCTGCAACCTAAACACCAGAAGCTGTAAAGTATTCGGACTAGTAGTCCACCCATCTAAAGATGTAAAACAGGTTGAATACAAATGAGTATTTGCGTAATAAGAAAATGAAATAGTGCGATAGAAAACGTGACTCGTACCAGAAGGTTTCTCGTAGAAACTTGGTATGAACTATAATGAGAAATTCTATCCTACAAGGATACAATTAGATTCATATTATTGATTAGTTTGTCAGTTTCAGAAGAATTGAATATGCATCTAATGATTATATAACAGTCTATTCATGTGGTGGATTAGGTAAAAATAAACGTATAAAAATTCTTGTATGGGTTAAACCAACCTAGATGCAGATGGTACAATTATCCTAATAAATATCGATTGAAAGATATGTAAACAATACAATTGTCCATACATTGTTTTTGGAATTTGAATTTCCTATTATTGTAATTTTAAATATTATTGGTATTCTGGAAGAGATTACAAAAGTTACTAGTTATTCTAGAATAACTGTTTTTATTATATACTGTGTTTGAATATTTTACTTACTTAATATTTATTTAGTTTTATAACATGTACGGGAGAAAAAAATATATAAAATGGATATATCAATTATCAACAATAAACAATTAATAGTGAATAATAAGCGGCCACTTAATCATTCATGCCCACATGAATGAGTGGACCTTTAATCGGATTGACTCGAGGCGAAGTCAAGATTTTTTTTACTGGGCCGAAACTTATATAGAATGGCGCGTGTATGAAAATATTTTTTAGTTGATGATATTTTTTTATTGATAAATAAAGATGCAATTATATTAAATACAATTGAAAAAGGATGCATTGCCTTGTGAAAAGTTATATACAAAAAATTATACAGTTATGAAAAATCTTTATCTAGATTTGGCTGATTAAGTTTTGAAATTTCGATAAGGAATTTTAGGATTTAGATAACCAAATGTCTATGAATATAATTAAAAAAGTAGATATAAAAGATTTATTTGGGTCTTTTTTTGAACTTTTAAAATAGTTGTATATAATAGTTAGATAAATGAATTATTAAACGGGTAATAACATTTTAATTTAATATTAAATAGACGGTTAAGAATTTGGATTGTGTTGTTTAGTTGGTCAAATAATGAAGAATTAATATGATATGTATATTTTTTGCTACAAGTTTCTTGACATTTAGTGGAGGCAAATATAGGTGTTAGTAATTTTAAAGAGAAAGAAATGTAGGTTTAGTAAATTCAGTGGAGACAAAATATATATTTCCAAACTAGGATCAAGTAAATAAACATACAAATTTTTAAACAAATAATGAGAGTTGCTAAGTCAATGGTGATAGCTGCCCCACTGGGCCCTTCTTCAATTCTCCCCTGGATTGACTATCATGCATTGGAACCACTTAGGATTTACCCAACCCAACGTGTGCATACGAAGGCCTTCACAGTTCACATAATCCGAACTTATTCAACAGCCTTGTAACTGTAACTTTTCTTGTAGGTACTGGTAGATATTTATGGAAGGAAAATTCTAAATTTACAAAAAAACTGTACACAAAAAAATTTATCAAGTGATGTGGTGATTATATTTTTATAAAATTAAAAGTCATTTTATTGAGTGTGTTGTTTTAAATTGAAGGCTTTTATTTAGTTGCATCATTGTATTTAAAACTTATGTATAAATTTTATGTTTGTATAATATTAGCAGAAGAGATAGAGAAAGAGAGAACCCGTCAAAGTGGTGTGTTCAAAAAAGAGAAAAAATTCTGTTTGAGAGAGAGAGAGAGAGAGATTTGCTGTTCATGTGATTTTAACATCAAATTTGCAATGGGGATGGGGTCTGACTGAATGTGGATATAGGTAAATGCTGAATGCACTCGAAAATAAACACTTGCAATCCATCCATGTAAGTGGCTATATTTGGAGGCTGGAGCAGCACCCTAAAGAATATACGCTTTTTTTGCTATAAATAATTTCTAACCGTAAGTATAAACATATATTGGGCTTGGTTTTCGTAGCAAATTTGGGCCATCCCAAACAAGTTTTGCCCACATGAACGTGAAACAAGTGAAGGGAGTTTGAATAAAAGACTTGGGCTCATACACACTACTGGAACTGTGGGTTTAATTATCTTTGGTAAGCCGACAACACATAAAATAAAAAATATATATATATATATATATTGGAATGATTATGGGTAGCTAAACGAATCAAGCTACACAGCTCTAGTCCTTGAAAACTTATTTGCGATCGACTTGTTGTCTAAACAACATAAATTGAAACATATTTTTAAGCCGTTAAATTTCTGAGCTCGGTTCTAAACAATATAAATTGAAACATATTTTTAAGCCGTTAAATTTTTGAGCTCGGTCCGATAACCGTATATGTACTGAAAAAATAAACTATTCTAGATTGATTTGATGCTTTTTAAGATTTTTAAATATGAATAACTCACTAAACTTGATTAAGCTCGTTATGCCCTGCTTCCGGTAGTTTTTCTTTTTCTATTTTTGGAAGGGTCCCCTAGGGTTGGTCCCCTAGCTAGGTCTGAAAGGTTCATAATGTGTCAATGACATTCATACCCAATTAAAGCTCTTATCTTTTTTTACTGTATTATAATCGTGAACCCACAGCTTTCATTCTCATGTTTCACATGGCAAGGGGCAAATTTTAAAATTACCACACACAAAAGAAGAACCTCCTCCTGACGACCTTGACTGTGAAAATAGCATCACCATCAGAAGAAAAAAAAAAAAAAAATCCAAGGAATTGCAACTATGCAAAATTTCAATAACAATAATGATTATAATTATTATTTTGGTTCTTGAAATTCATGACACAGTTAATGTACACAGTTGTTTAAATGGTGATCAAACTGCCATTGTTCTACAAAATTCTTTTGCATTCACACCAAAAGAAAAAGAAAAAAGAAAAAAAGAAGCTTGAGAAGAACTCTCAACCTGTGTGTGCATTATAACCCGATTAATTTTTCGTAACTGACCAATAATAATATATAGCCATACGAGTATATAAACTCTTAATCATCAGGATATTACCTTGTTTTAGGCAAAAAATGGAAAGGATGAAGAACGGTGAGCAAGATCAGAACTAAGACTAGTCCGACTGCCGAAAAAATGGGAGCCTTTGGACATTGCAACTCACACTAGAGCCATAGAGGTTAGAATAATAAGCTTTTGGAGCATCTGAAGACCAAAGTCCAACTCACTCAAAAGAGACTATTATGCATTAAGAAGAAGACCTAAAAAAGAGATTTCCATGGAACAGACTAGCCGAGGCAAGTCGAGACTCGGTTTTAAGAATGTTGAAAGAACTACACTATGTCAACAAATTAAGAGAAAGGAAAATGAACGACAAAATGAGGGGAGATGCAAGAGATGCAGAAGGACAAGATTCAACAAACCCTGACGACAATTGAGAAGATTAAGAAGTAACAACAAAAATTATTCAAGAAAAATAAACCATCCATTTTTGGTTGCGCGAATCTGAACTTCTCTCGTAGTTAAAAAGATTGTTTGGATGATTCAAATGTATTCATCAAATCTTACCACCTGATTTCAGCTTGCAATAAAGCGCTACAACTTGCTTTACACACAAAGATTAGAAAAAAAAAAAAAAAAAAACAAGGGAGAACAAAATTTGGTTCAAGCTTTGAGCCTGTCATAGATTTTTTTCTCAAAAAGTTCTGGAATCCTCTAATTGCCCTCCAACAAAACCTGTAAAATTAAAATATACCGAAAAAAGAATCAATCGGACAGACAACAAAGAGAAAATCAAATGCAGACATGCTCATCCAAAGATTTCCCATTATGAAAATTGACTTGATTACTTTGCTGCAATCATTTAAACAGATAAACAAACAAAATCCATACGGCGATTGTTAGTAATAGTTGTGGTACACAAGGACCTAACAGTAAACAACCTGATTGACAAGTCCATACCTGAGGCCTCCTAAAGCCAATCAAAGTCTGATATTTAGAAGTCTGAAACAGAGCCTATATGACCTAGCATGTGTTCCTGAAGATTGAAATTAAACTATTCATACACAAGCAGCCTACAGCTGAGAACACAAATGGATTACCAACATCAATATCTGATAATAATAAAACAATACTCACTGAAAGTTATGCAGCACACCATGCGAATGCCTGAACTCTACTGAAACATTCTTGAGTAAGCCTTTTTCTCCTGATCACGTCTATCAGCAATCTGTAGCCATTTTTCTAACTTTCAAATTGTACTAAAAAAAGAAAACCAAAAAATTTTAAATATGATTGGAGCATGAGAAAAATGTATATCAAATGACAACTGACCTTCTTCATTGCAGCAGCAAGCTCTTTCCTTATAGCACCTGAAAGATAGCACTTCTCAATTATCATTATAGAAATCAAACCAGGTTGTGCTTCTCAGAATCCTTATTTTGGGGTGGGGGGGTGGGGTTGCTTCTGGGTTTTTTAATAAATTGCAAGTTCAAGCTTTCATGGTTTGCCATTTGTGAGGAAAGGAAAAGCAAATGCAAAGGAAATCACTTGTTTGGTTGCCATGGGAAACAAGACGAAAAGTAAGCGATAGTCATAAGTTTAGGTGTTATTTCTCCTCTTTTATACTTGATTCCTGAACATTTCTTAGAACTTATTAAGGATGTTAGCCAGTGGCTGTGAAATTATTAAGGAAATCAATTTCCCTTTTCCTTTTCTCCGGCTTTTATGACCACCAAAGCTCAAAAGCATACGGTGTAAACTTACTAGCAGGGCCTAGTTATATGACTGTCATGGAAAGCACTGGAACATTCAATGTTCAAGCAATCATTCAACATCGCGTCCTAGAAGCTATACACGGGGCATAGTTATTCTGATCCCTATTTTAGGTAATTCAAACCCTAAACCAGCAAACCAAACTTGTCCCTAATAAACTGATTCCATATTACATTACCATCATTTGGCTCCAAATCCAATGCTTTCTTGAAACTTTCAACGGAAGCATCTACATCATTAAGTGCCATGTATGCCTGATAAATTAGCAGAAACACACTCATTACACATCTAAAAAACTTGAAGACACAGTTAAAGAAATTTCCACTAGATGAAAGCAAACAAGGGGCAATATATCCTTTCCTTTGTTCCCACAAGGCTAGGTTGTTCAATAGAAATGAAAAGCTGTGCTGAAATTCATGCTGGCAGATTAGGATTAAAGATGGTAAAGAGCATATTGAAATTGGGACTTAATCAGAACATTTTTAGTCAGAGTAAGGTAGAAAACTAAGAAGTATAGAATTCAAACAACATTAATGCAGAAACTAGGCTCCTCCTTCATGCAAAGTATTTCTCATGTTACCAACCATTTCTTGCAATGTAAGATTGTGGGTTCAATTAACCAAAAAAAAAACCAGAAAGAAGAAAATCATGCCTTACATGCAACAAAGTAATAAGAAAGAGTTGTCTTCTTTTATGTTGTAAAAGCCTTTTCAATTCAAATTAAAAATGTGACAATGTGCACCAGCATAAAAAGATGATTCCCTAAGTCAAACAATAACAAAGAACATGAAACAGAGACTTGTAACTATATCTAAGGGGCACAATTAGCGAAACTGGACGTAAGCACAAAATAAGAAGTTATAGGATGCAAGGCTAGATTAGAACTGAGAGACAAACGCAAAAGTGTACACACATGTCTGGATTAAAAAGCCGATTTTATTCAGGACCACTGCATAGACACTAACTAATCAGTTTATAAAACAATGCAACAGCTGTACACAAAACATGCTATAAGTAACTGCACAAACACTCTGGACATGAGTTGTATAGCTATTTTGGCTAACCAAGAGAATTACATATTTATTCAACATGCTTGTAAGTTATGGCAGATTATTCAATTTCACCTTATTGTATAATTCCCAGTCCAAAACCATGCTTGTATTTAGTAGCGATCCCTACTTTTGAACCTTAACTAATAAATATCAGTATCTGAGAAGAGAAAAAAAAAACAATAATCCACAATTGAAAGATATATGATCAGTGTGGGATTCTAGCTATTAACATAAAGCCAGTAGTTTTTATATTTCTTATCCACCGAGAATACCAACCTGGCCTTGACGGAATAAAGCTTTCACATTATCTTCTCCATCACGCATTGCCAAGTCTGTGTCCAGCAATGCCCCTTTTAAATCTCCTAATTTCAATTTGCAGGCCTAAAGCAGACATGTAATGAATCATTTGGTAGATAAAAGGAAACTCAAAATTGAGAATAGTGAGTGATTACCCAGGAAAGGCAGGAGAGGAGATAAAATACATGAAGCACTAAGACCTAACAGTACCTTCCTATGAGAACAGCAAATATATACAATGACAAACTTCCAGTTTTCTATGAAAAACTTCAAGACCTAAACAAGGTAGATTAACCAGAACAAATAACGACTGCCATAGTGCACAACAGCTGGCAAATGGTCTACAGTATTCATCTCCTTCCTTTGGCCAAAACTTAGGCCAAAGTTATGTCATCACCTGATATTATTGATATCTGGAGTTGGGTTTAAGCTAATTCCAATGTAGGGTAAACATGGTAAAGGCTTACAATGCTAGTAAATCTTAGAAAAAAATGATTTAGGACTCGATTTGAATCATTGAATGCTTTTTTTTCTTCCAACAGACAACAAATTATCTGGTTGAAGGATGAAAATTTGATTATTTGAGTGGTGGACTTGTCAGAGCTATTCTTCGATTCTATTAAGCGAGAATTATCATTCAGTCAGAATGGACTACAAATCTAGCCAGCTTTTCAATTTTATAACTAGCCTTGAAGCTGTTAAGTTGCAAGACAGAAATAGAGAAGCACTTAGCGTACGAAATTTCGATAACTAAGCTCTTGAGAGTGGCCCCAATTGATTCGTTAAGCTTCACACAAATGATAAAAGAAAAACACTATACTAACTTGTGCCTTCAGATATTGGATGCAGAAACTCGAACAACCCAATCTTTTAATCTTTATTCTACTCCGTACCCTTACCTAAGAAGTGAGAACGAACTCGAGAGAAGAAAAATCATAGATTGGCAATATCAAGAGAACGTAGATGAGGTCAGGTGTTACAATAATCAATGAGGTGCTAGTGAGGAGATGAAACTTGGCATGAGTTCATGGGGCCAATTTTGGTAAAGGCGCTAAACAAAAGATACAAGAGAATCATAATTAACTTACACTGAATTTAACGAGGGAAATGACAAGAAGATAACAACAGAGTTAGAGAAATCAAGGAATAGAAAAGTAGAAAATAAGACCCTCAAATTATTTCATTCTCAATTATTTCTTAGCCTTATTCTCGAATCAAGGATCACAATGAAAACAAAAGGGAAAGAAACAAAAAAAGCAATAAATGTTGATTATCTTTTATTTCAAGTTGTCCCTGCTTCCTGAAACCAAGTGTAGTATTGGAACATAATGCTTTTATCAAGGTTTTTGGCTCGCAATAAAGCTAGGGTCCTGATCGAGCAACTAGTAGTCCTATCTATCCACCTCTCCAGACACAATATCTTGAGTACCTATGATGGTGACCACATCTGCTGGCATGTGATGTTTGGACATAGAATCGAGTCCTTGTGAATGGGCAGAGCCAGGTGCTCTTATTTTACGACGGTAGGGACGATTGCTTCCATTACTGACCAGAAAGACACCAAATTCTCCTTTAAGTCCTTCAACTGTAGGTAGAAGGCTTCAAAGAAGATGTCATTACTAAACAAACCAATCCCTCATTAATCTTTGGTAGTAATAGCTGCTTGCCCCTGATGATACACCTATTTACAAGCTGGCAATGGGGTAGGACGTTCCAACCAAAAATGTGATATGATACTTTTTGTATAGTATATCAATCAATCTCGCTCCTTTCAAAGATGCGCGCTCACTTCCAATTAGACTCAAATCTTCTTTTTGGAGGTCATTTTCGATAAGAATTGAGTACAAACTCTTAAATCATTAGCAAAATATTAAATGATGGACAAAAGGCCTATATAATTTAGTCTATGATGAAACTCATCAGTAAAAATAAAATAAAATGAATTATGACAATAATTCAAACAATTATGAGATTTTCAAATAATTAATTGTCCCCAACATCTTCATACATTGTAAATAAAGTACTCAGTACTTCCATCAAATGAAGAAAAAAAAATGAGAACTTACAGAGCTATTTGTGAATATCTGAGACTTTGTCTTCCTCAAAGATGAGCTTTTCTCTGTACAATCACATAGATAATCTAAATAGAGAGAAAAGAGAAAGGCATGTGGCAACATTACTGTTTCTAGTTACTATAATTACAAAAGATAATATCACATGGACAAATTAAATCTCACCTTCATCAATGTCTTCCTTCTCCCAGCATACATCCAAGTAGCGCAGAGCCTTACGATACTTCCTAACAGCGATTTTGAAGTCTTGTTTCTGTAAATGAAAAAGTTAGCACAGTAGCCACTGACTATTGGAAAATATCATACAAAGTAAATAATAGCCAAGGTTCTGTGAGACTTCCAGGACTGGTATCAACCATTGCAGAAACAAAATAAGACAACCTAAATCAGTCATATTTACTACAGGAATATAAAACACGTGAATTGTATAGTTCTCTAATTGATTCCTATGAATATAGGAAACTTTTATTTCTCATTCACAAATCCATCTTTGTTTATGCTGCTCACTCTCAGTTTGGTCCTACTTCTGGTTCATTTGGTGCAGAATTTTTTCTTTTTCTTTTCTTTTTTCTTTGTTGGAGGGGGGAAGATGAGGTGGGGGGATAGAGGAAGACAATCCAGATGATGAGTATATTGACAAGGACAGTAAGACAGCATATCTAAACAACAGCTACCTTGTACTGTTCATTTCCAAAAGCTTTGATAGAGTCTACAGCGGTAATCCACCAAGATATTTCCTCTGGTTTAACGTCAAGGTCAGCTGGCCAATCAGGGTAAGCATCACCATCTTTAAAGAAGTTAGATACCCCATCATCTGCTCCCTCAGGAATTTCTCCACAATCCACAATTATCACGTCAACAGAGGGATAATCATTGTCGCCTGTATTAACATGCTCCATCGAACGAACCAAGCCCATCCCTTTGATTACCTTCCCAAAAACAACATGCTTTCCATCTAGATGAGAAGTTCGAGTGGTAGTTATAAAAAATTGAGATCCATTGGTATTAGGACCTGCATTAGCCATTGATAACATTCCTTTTCTTTCATGCTTCAACTCAAAATTTTCATCTTCAAATTTCAAGCCATAGATGGATTCACCACCAGTGCCATTCCCGGCAGATATGTCTCCACCTTGTACCATAAAGCCTTTGATGATACGATGAAAACAGGAGCCCTGCTATGAATACTGAGCTATGATCAGCATTTAGCAAACAAATAGTTTAACAGGCCAAAGGTTATTATATCAATAATTCAGCAGGCTTATTTTCTCCTAGCACAAAGCTTAACAGGATAGAAAATATTATATCGACAATGTAGTACAGTAATTTGCCACAACTCAAGCCAACTGGCTCTGTCAGTTTTAAAGCTGGACATTGCTAGACTTACAAGACATAAAAAATACATGTTCTTGACACCAGCAGCTTTTATACCATACTACAACATAGTTAAAGCTAAATCATGCACCCAGCTTTATGCAGCTTGGAAAGGTAGGGGGTGGGAGAAGAAGCAGCAGCAGCAGCCAAGAACCAGGATAGTTCACTTGTTCAAAAGATTTTCGTGTCTAATATCCAACAATAAAAGGGGCATGGGCAAGTCTAAAAAATTGATGGATTCAATCTCTTAGCAGAATTTTGTGGTCTAACTTCAGTTAGTCACAAAACATCATCCTAGTTAATTTAATACAAGGGTGCATCAATGCATCAAAGCACCAAAGAAATTATCTGTACAATCATGATAGAAAGCAGAGCTTCTCATCATAGATAGTCAGCTCTAGAAGTAACACAAACCTTATTCCTCAACTGGATTCAGACTATTGAGATCATTAAAATGTCTTATTGCCCATCAAATTGAGAAATGTGGTCTTTCAACATTTCTCATCATTTGCAAAGTTGAAGATTTAATGAAATTACAAAATAAGTTGCACAAAGAATTATGTACGGCAAAGCATAGTTTGGTGTAAGTATATACATATGTAAGTACATCCAAGTTGTTGTGTAACGGGCTGACAATGTCATAAAGCCCTCACATCCTCTACGCGCCCTTTCATGTGGAGAGAGAACCTTACATAATCTAAGCAGAATGGGTTGCACAAACACACACAATAGATTGAACTCTATTAAACATTGATGGGAAAACAAATCCATATGATGACACTTTTGAACAAATGACCTCCTGGAACAAAAGATCTGATACATAGACAATTAGTTTCAATCCTCTCCATTTGTGCTTGTTCCCCCCATTAGTGTTGAATAGTATTCGCTTTATTCCATGGATTCACATATATTGTGCCATTCAGGTTGTTTGCAAGTATGTCTATGGATAAGAGCAGGTCACACTCACTGTAAGGTAAAGTATGAGAGTTCAATATGTATTGTTGGGTCCAATCCCTAAGAGCTAAACCTTTTGTAGCAATTAATTGTCTAACAACCTATGTTCCATATTATTTGTGGGTTTGTAAATACTAATAATTATAAGGGCAATAATAACAATAACTCAAATCGAAGGTATACAATAAATTTTCATGTTTTTTAAACCTTTCATTTGTTTTTAAAATATGTCATTTACAGTATGGCATAAAGTTTATGTCATTTACACTATGGCATAAAGTTCATGACACCAAAACACCAACAACACGACAACAAAATATATCCTCTACACTGTAGTGCAAAATATTGCTAGTCACTCGTTACAAATTTTCTCAAACGGGGAGAAGATATCATCAAGAAATGAACGACAAATGCGTTATAGCATTAAAAAAAGAAAAAGAAAAAGAAGGTGCACATAATCTAGCTTGAAATAATGCTGTTGAAAATACCATTGTGACAGACTATACCTGCACAATATTTGGGTCCTTGCATGTAGGTATAACTCATTGTTGCATTAATAACAGAAACATGTTATGTACTTCTATGGCTAACATTTGGGCTCTTATGTTGGTCTTTGAACTATGGAATTGGAAATATAATAGCCATTTACATATTCTTTAATTTTTCAAATTTTGAACTTGAAATGATTTGAACAGCATATTTGTTTTATGAACCAAGCCCACTGGTCCTTTAAATCCATATGAGATCCTCAAAGTTGCTAAACTAAAAAGATAGGAACTGGATGAAAATCAGAGCAAGAATCGTTTTAGGCGGAAAAAGGTTTGGGGATGAATTTCCTTCATAAATAACACCTTAAGCAACTATAAATTCATTATCAATCAACAAAATTTCATATTCTCTAAAAAATTTCTTTGAACCATAAAATATGAATAAGAAATAAAATAAAATACAGTACAATTTTTCAAAGAACCATCAACATCCATTTTATTATTTTGAGACATCTTGTATACTCAAAAAATAAACTGCAATGAAAATTAAGAGTACTGTTAGTTCGTTAAATTAAAGAAATGCCACCATATGTCTGAGGAAAAAGAAAACATTTAAAGATGTTTGGAGAACATGATGAGAAAAAAATACATTGAAAACAACAGACAGTGAAACTCTAAAGTTCAAATTCATAAATTTTAATTCACTCTGAGTTAGATAATTCCCCATGAATAGTTTTCCTCCCATTTCAATGCTTCTCAGAAATTGCATGGGTGAAAATAGAAATTGTTCTATAATGACTAGCCCATATATATTTCCTGGATGAATTCATGGAAAGAAGAAACACCTTTTTGCCAAATAAATGAATCTTTAGGGAGGGACAAACATATATCCTAAATTATACAATGATATCCTAAACAGGTGTCTCATTTCTATGATTCTTCTATCATAAAATAATTTTAGAATGAAATTTATCTATGCACCTCAAGTATAAATCATGCTTCAGATTTCATGGAAAATGATCTTCTACTTTTTCATCATTCAAATCAAATAGATATCTATAATCTACTTATCAATCTATGACCACTTCATGATATACAAGTTTGATATTTGGTAAGGCAATATAGTACTTCATTTAGATGTAAATGAAGAATCATTCCAAGTTTTGAAAAACATCTTGCTTTCACTTGGGAGAGATAAAAACTAAGCAAGCAAATTTTAGAATTCACGATTTTTAAACAGAAGAGTATCTTTAAAGTTAGTTAATTTTTCAATAGTTGGGGGTAAAACTTGAAAAATCGTAAGGCAATTTTTATTTTATTCGCACTTTATCTTCCCTTTGACTAATATTATATGCAAAATGATTCAGCCACTCATTCAAGTAAACAATGTATACAGCTAAAAGAAGATTTACTTTTCTGAAGTATCATAAAAAGAAAAAAGAAAAAACGAAGATTTTCGCCCTTGGTTTAGAGGAATGATTAACAAAACAAGAATGGAAGCCTCTAATCGTCCCGTTATGACTCAAGAAACACAGATAAATGCAACGAAACACGAAGAGAAAGAAAAAGAAAGATAAACAAAAAGACATATACATTACTCAAATATACGTACATCTATACAGATATAGAGTTATATATACCTATAAATAGCGATATGTATGTGTAATAATACGCTCATAGAGGAAAGAGAAAGAGAGGGACCTTGAAATGGAGGGGAACACCAGTATTTGGGCCAATGCCCATCTCGCCGGTACACAGAGCCCTAAAGTTCTCGGCGGTTCTGGGCACAACATCTTTGTAAAGCTCCACCACTATTCTCCCCTCAAGCTCTCCTCCAATGCTTATGTCCAAGAAGCACCTCGAGTTCACCATTCTCTCTCTCTCTCTCTCTCTCTCTCTAAGCTTCTTCACCACAGATTGAAAGCACAGAGGAAAAACCCTAAACCCCGCTTTTCATTTTGAACTGAAAAGCCTCGGAGTCTGTGATTAGAAAGCGCTGCGGCTGGTGCCTATGATACGCGGTGCGCAGTGGGAGTTCGGATAGAGTGCTGCTAAGGCGTAGGTATTCTTCACGGGTAGGCACCGTCTGTTTACTTAGGGGCAGTCAAAACCGCTGATTTTCGGGGGGAGACTGAAGAAGTGTAATAAAAAAACATTCTGTTGGGGAGGAAACAGTCAGATTTGACTGATGAGAGAGGGAGAGGGTACTGACGCAAATAGGAACGTGACAGCGAAGAACGGCCGCCTGGGCGTGGATTGCCAGCTGGCCGTACGTTGCCCTGTAGGGGTTTCAGTCCGTACGTAGCCAATGCCTTGGTACTGTGAGTCTGTAAAAGTGAGTGCTGATCCATTTTCTTTCTTTATTTTGTTTTTTTGCCAAGGAAAAGATATAAGTGCCCCTCAAACGCCGATAATGTGCGTATTTTGAAGGGTACTTTAGTCTTTCCAGTAATGAATTTATCTCTCAGTTCCAATTTGTTTGTCCCATCTCATTTTTTAACTTTTGAAAGTAGTCAAATAATTACTAATAAAATGTAATAAATTTTTAAAAAGAATTTTTTTCGTTTAAATATTTCTTTTTTGACAAGTAATGTTTTTATCATAACTCTCTCACTAAAATTCCAACTAATCCCCTTTTTCTTTGTTCACTAGTATTTGCAATTGTTAATGGAATCTTTATATGAAAAATTCTCGAGCAATTGTAGATCAAAAAGAAATCTTACCAATGAACAACACCAAGCAATTTTTGATGCTCTTTGAGCACAGTTTCAATATGAAAAACCAAGAGGGAGTTTTATTCAGAAGGTTGCTGCGTTGTTCTATGTCCATCCAAAAACAGTTAGCCGAATTTGGAAACAAGGGAAGGCTTGTATTGTTAATGGGTTCGTGGTTGATGTATCCATGAAATTGCACACGAGAGTTGGCCGCAAGCAAGTTCAAGTCGATCGCAACAAAATTTTTGCATTACCGTTTGGTCGCCGAACTAATATTCGCTCACTAGCATAAGCTTTAGAAGTTCCTAAAACAACTATTCATAGGCGAATCAAAGAAGGCTTAGTGAGGCCGCATTCAAATGCATTGAAGCCACATTTGTCAAAGAAGGTAAGAGATCAAGACTCTGTTTTTGTTTATTAATGCTTGAGCCTAGTAGTTTGGAAAGCCAACCATTTTTCAAAGATATGGATAACTATGTGCATATTGATGAAAAATGATTTTATTTGTCGAGAGAATTGGAGAGATATTATGTACTGTTGGAAGAGGAAGAACCACACCGCACTTGCAAAAGTAAACGATTCATCATAAAAGTCATGTTTCTAGAGGTGGTAGCTCGACCACGATTTGATGCAAATGGGAATGAGGTGTTCTCTGGGAAAATTGAAAGTTTTCCATTCACTTGCAAGGAACCCATGAAACACACGAGTAAGAATAGAGTTGATGGTACTTTGGTAACAAATAAAACATTAGTTACCAAAGATGTTAGTACATCGTGCTTGATTGAGAAGGTTCTGCTTGCAATTAGAGCTAAGTGGCCGCGGTCCGGACTAACGAAAACGACATTCATTCAATAAGATAATGCAAAGGCACACATTCATCCATTGGATGCCAAGTTCCTTAAAGCTACACGTGAAGACGGACTCGATATCTGTTTATCGTTTCAACCTCCCAATAGTCCGGACATAAATGTTTTAGATATTGGGTTTTTTAGAGCAATTCAACCTTTGCAACATCAATATTCACCTTCGACTATCGACGTGCTTGTTTTTGTAGTGGAGAAATCTTTTGAAGAATTGTCGTCGCAAAGCCTCGATCACGTTTTACATTGCAAGCTTGTATGCTTGAGGTAATAAAGGTTTATGGTGGAAACAATTACAAGTTGCCCCATTTGGGGAAAGGCCAACTAGCTAGAGTTTGTTATCCTCCATCTCATATTCAATGTGATTGTGATGTTGTGAAAAATGTATTAACTTATCTACAGATAGAGTTTCTTGGAAGGTAAGTTTTATCCATTGTTGAACAACCAATTATTTTCCTTTTGTTTTTATTGTTTGAAGTAGGAAAAAAATTCAATTAGCCGGGTTAGTGCAATAAGATGCTTTCACACTATCTTTTTTTCTCTTCAGGTTGATTCTCCACATCTAGTATCACATTTTTTTGCAAAGTCTTAAGTCGGAGAAATTTTTGGATGACTCTGTTTGATCCAAAGTCCTTATGTTGGTGGAGGGATAAAGCAACAAGATGCATTTTTTATAAGAACACTTTTATTTAGAATTTGGTGTATATTTTGGCTCTACGTATCTAATCTTTTGAATGCAATCTGGTGTATATTTTGGCTACGTATCTAATCTTCAGAACGCAATGAAATTCTAGTAAGAAAGTATCCAGTTTCTTTAATTGAATGTTTGAATTTGTATTATTGTTTAGATTCCCAAAATACAAAGAAAAAGGACAAAATTGAAAATGTATATAATTTGACTCAATAATAATTGAAATGGGACAGTCAATTTGGGACAAACTCAAGTCAAAAAGGGTACAAACAAATCGGGACGGAGGGAGTATCATATTAATGTTGTTTCACACTTAGGCCTTGTTTGTTTGAGGGATAAAGGGTGAGAAATAGGAGATGAAATTCAGTGGACCCCACAAAATGGGAGATATGTAATACCATGGGGAGGTGGTATTACATATTTCCTTCCTTGGGATAAGATGAAATTTCTATTTTTTTCTTTTTTATATTATTATTATTATAATAGGTTAATATAATATTATATAAGTACATTATAATATGATATTGTATTAATATTAATTTTATGACAAATAAAATGATAATATAACAATGTAATATTAGTTATTCCACTCTTTATCTCATTCTAACCAAACATAGTATAAGTAACCTCTCATCATATCATGGTATTACTTATCATCCATTATCACTTTTCTAATCCCATAGTATTATTTATTCCTTATTTTTTTATCCTGCATATAAAAGGGGCCTTAGGACTATAAACAAGTCGGGCCGAGCCGAACAAAGAGTTATTCAAGCTTAGTTTGATAAAGTTAACAAGCTTGAAAATGTGTTCAAGTTTAGTTTGTTTAATTTTTGAGTCGAGCTCAAATGTGCTTTAATCGAGCTGATCCCGAGTTGAACTAGCTTGCATTTTTAAATACATATAAACTTATCGAGCCAAATTTGAGCCGAGCTCAAAAAATTAACAAGCTCTAAAATGTGTTTAAGCTTGATTTGTTTACATAACGAGCCAATTTTAAATGATCTTTTAACTAACCGAATAAGAGTTGAGCCCAAGTAGCTTGGTTCGTTTTACAGCCCTATTCAAATTTGTGTAGCAAAGTTGTTTGGAGCATAGTTACCAAAATAGAGAGCAAAACATGAAATATTAGGGAAATAGAAACGGAAGCGCAAAACGCAATAAAAAATTATAAAAAAAAATGAGAAGCGAAAAACGATTAAAAATTTTAATAGAAATCTTATTAAGAAGCTGACGCGAAACTCAAATAAAACTTTTAAAAAACTTAATAGAAACTTTTGGAAAATTTAGTAAAAATCTCGAAGTGTTTTTGTTAAGTTTTCATGAAGTATTTTAAGAGTTTTTGAAACATTTTTTCAAATTTTGAAACAATTTTTTACTTGTACTAGAAGTGCGTTTCTCACTTCTAAATGAGTTTTTCTACGACTATGATTTGGAGGATAGAGATAATTTATTTTTTCACTTTTGGATTGGAAGATAATATTGGAGGAGAATAAAAGCTTGTTTGGAACTTGTGCATGATAGTAATGTTATTTTTCTGTCTTTCTTTTGCTTGGTTTCTAATTAATATGGAAGGGTTAAAGACAAAAAGACGAAAAATTTATTCTCTTTATCACTTTTCTTTTATTTTTTTTTTCTTTGAATTTGAAGTAAGGAAAAACCCTTTTCTTTACTGAGCAAAATAACACCTTTCCCTAATATTTATCGCTGCTCTCTCTGTCCCTTTGGCAAGTCTCAAATACGCTTGAAGGCAAAAGAGTAACGTTTAGTTTATGCTCCAAGACAACCCGCACAACTCCTACCTCACCTTTTATGCTTGGCCCTTTGTTCTAATTAGACACTACCTAGAGTACAGTACCATTGGGCTCATTGAAGGCTTTTGATAGCATGTTGGTTTAATTAGGCAAATGTAACATTTTCTTGTAAAAAAATCCGAGGAGTTGGTTAAGTGGGTGTACTCTTCATGTTTGCTAATACATGTTTAATTTTTGGAGTTCGACTGCGAGATATTTTATCTCTCGTGAATATTATAGTCTTAGTTTGAATGACATACCTTTGACCAAATCGAGAAAGTGATTAGTTGATGTGAGTGTAAGCTGACCCGATTATCCCTTAATGCTATACCAAAAAAAACTTGAGAAAGCTCCAAATTTTCATATCCAACAATTCTTATTTCTTCGACTAAACACAATAGCTCTGAATTGTTTGTCAACGCTGTAGTACCAATGCAAAACATAACTCTTGAATCCGATTGGGAAGAAGCCATTTAGGCTATTATCCAGTCCAACAGCGACCACCCATGACCTAATGTGATTATCTAGATTCGAAATCTATTGCGACGTGATTGGGTCTGTAGGCTAAACAATGGTTTTTGAGAGGGGAACGGGCTTGCTGACAGGCTCCGCCAAGATCCTCCTCCACCTGTTCAACCTCTCCTGACTTGGGATATCTTCAACTGGGGTTTGCTTAGAAATGTCATAGTTTTGTTTTGTTTTGTTTCTTTTGGCTTCAGCCTCCATTGTATTTGTATCAAAAAAATTACCAATGCAATCTTTATTTGTTATAATCTTCACAAGTTCATGCATTGAGCAATTTGAAAATAGAAAAAGAGGGCTTGGTATGGATTGGTTAACCATTCGCGTATTGAGTTATCAATGAAAATGCCACGGTTTTCCTGTCTCTTGCAGCTCTGCCTCTGTAAACTTCTCGTCCATCTTCAGGAGAAATAAAAAAGGGTGATACTTCAAGGAAAACTACCACTTGTAGAAAAACGAAAGTATGACAGATGTTATATTTGTAAAGTAAAAGGGTATTATGCCAAGAAATGTCCTCAAAGCAGAAAAGAGAAAAAGATGATTCACCTCCTTTCCTAGTTGAGAATTGCCTTTAACACGGACAGGCATAAACGCATCAAGCACATCCACTTGGGGATTGGATGCTTTGGAATATTGACTGATTGAGATTATGAGGTCCGGCTTTGACCCCAATATAGAGAGTTGCAGGCTTGCCGACTCTCCGAAGGGTTGATTAGAAATGGCCAAGGCAGTATATAGAGGTTACTGTCTCATTCAGCCCAACTGACTCTGAAAAATCATTGGTAGTGAAGGAATTGTTGGGTAGTCCACGGAGAGGTATGTATGTTGAAGTACAGAATAAGTCGCCACTTAGTTGTCAACTGATAATTGTCACATTAGTATAGGTCCACCATCAACTGTTGTGATATATTTGTTGGAGAAGGTCTAGAATCAGTCCCAATTTAGTTGTTGATTGATACTTGACACATTAGTATGGATCCATCATCAGTTGTTGGGGTATGTATATTAGAGAAGGTCTAAAATCAATCACGACTTAGTTGTCTACTTGACACTAGACACTAGACACATCAGTATGAGAACATTATCATCTATTAGGTTGTCTTCCAGTTGATATGTCCAATATCAACCATGATTGATGCTAGACTTTTCCATGTATGCTAATACTCAAATAACGAAAATTGCCAGGTCCCATATCAGGGACTTTGGAAATGTTGTGTGTGTTTACATCCTTCACACCACTTTTCAATTTTAAATGGTTAGTGTGGTTTGAGCTTTCAAAAGAACTATTTAATACTTTGGTGTGCTAGTTACTCAGTGACTTTGGGCCCACAACTCCATAGGTGAGACTTCGGCCTGGGGGTTGGGTTCCCACGTCGGAGACTTTAGGTGTGTTGTGTGTATTTACATTCCTCACCCCACTTTTCAATTTTAATTGTGTAGCGTGGTTTGGGGTTTCAAAAACAAAAAAAAAAAAAAAATAAATAAATAAAATTGCCGTTTGCTCTGCACTTAGATGGCTTGGTGATCTTTCTGTTTCTGTTCTTGCCTCGTTCATACATACACATATATATATATATATTATAAACGTTTGATGATGTAATTTTGGCAGCTTTTTAGGTCAAACATACATTTCCCCTTAAAAAAAAAGGAAAGAAATAACCATAAAAATGGAAAAGAACTGAGAATCAGTGATTAATTCACATCATTCTTCCATTAGAAGTTTTTGATTCCAAACAGATCATATTATAACTTGCTTCTGAGCCAGGCCAATATGACAATAGGAGTACTATTCCAGAGAGAACAATCAACAAAAACTGATTTAAGGCTCCGAAGGTGAGAGAGAAACTAGCAGAGGTTGTAACAGCACAAGAACTCAAAACAGCTGTCTGTGCAGTCATAGCAGCAAGAGCAACTGCAACCCACCAAAGCATAAAAATAGCAAAACAGAGAACATAAATCAATTCGTAGATCAAATTATTAGATAGAATCATATATATATATATATATATGTATATATATCAGGTAGCAAAAGAAGTATCAAAGCAAGAGAAATAATTCATATAACATATATATAGAAGATTTTACCATTCGTCGACAACTTTGTCCTGTTCGTCATTCTGTGCCTGGTAACTCCTGCTGGAATTGTCTATGGCTTGTGCCGGAGGTGGTTCCATCCCTCTTCTTTCTCTCTCTAAAACTCTCTAGACGAGGATGTCAATTTGGGGCACTGAAAAGTGAGTGGAGGAGGATATTAATGGGAGGTCAGTCACGTGATTTTTGTTCCGGAAAAGACATGAAAATCAGGAAACTTTTTCAACTTCCCTTTATTTGATTCATTACCCTAATTATTCTTTCTAGATTGTTAATTAATTAATTAATCAAAGCTTTAGAAAAAATATTGACGGATTAGACTTTCATTTGACCAATTCCTGAGTCGCTGTTAGTAAAAAGACAAAAATAGACACATACTCGAGACGTTGCCGTTTAGAATTTTTTACTCCTATTTGGAGGATATATTTTGCCTAAGTGTGATACGTCAACTAGTTAACGTGGTATCAAAAGTTAATAAAATTATATTGTGAGTTGAATAAAATATAAATCAACTTATAGACGAGTTTGGTTTTGGTATTCGCTTATTAAAAATTGACACATCATTTAATTTTTACTAATTCAAGTGAATAGATAATAAGTATATAGATTGTTTCAATTGGTAAGGACTTTGATTACTTGATCATACCAGTTCAAAACCCAGCCTCCCCATTTCTCCTGCCGTGGGCTCAAATCTAGTGTTTTATATATATATATATATATATATATTTATTGTTCTTTGTATTCCTCAACCCAAAAAATAAAAAATGAATAACAAAGTTAGTTAAAAAAGTTGTTACTTTCATTATCGTTGAAATTTGATTAATAAATATAAGAATAAGAACGTTGGCCAAGGACACCATGTTACCTTATGTTGATGTAATGTTTCGAATTTATAGAATAACTTCTTAGGTATTTGAGACATTTCTTTCTCCAATTATCTCATAACTGTGAAAAAATATCAGTGGCACAATATTTGTAAGGTTTTGATATATATAGATATAAAACATAATATACATAATTCTATACTAACTTTTTACTTCTTTTCAAATTGATCTCAACATTTTACAACATTATCCATGAATATTAAAATACAACCCCATTTACTAATTATCCATTACATTTTTTACAATACTTTATTGCTTAATTGAGCTGTTAAAAGGTGTATTTATGGGATTTTTTGGTTGCCTTTGTTGGCTAAGCTTCGGAGGTGCCGGATTTCCAAATTTGAGTAAACTAGATTTGGAAAATAATATGTTCTCCTTTTCTTGTTTGGAAAATAATCTTTTAAAAATCTCCAATGAGGCAGAACAGTTGAGATTAAAACCTAAGATCTTTGGTAAACGTTTTTTGTTTTAAAAAAAAAACAGTATTTGTTTTTTGTTTTTTATTTTTAGTTATTTACAAAATTAGAAAAAAAAATAAAAAATACTAAAATCGGTGTGTTTTCTATTTTTAGAACATTCATCTGGTATTATTGACATAACGGTAATCTACAAATGCCGATCACTAAATCATAAAAAATACACAGTAAAAACACACAACAAAAACACACAATAACAAATAAAAACTGACAACATTAATTAAATAGACCCGTAGGTCATCCTAACTTTAATTGTAAGGGCTATAGATTAAGATGTGATTCCTGTGTAGAATATTATAACTTTTCTATTCCTAATTTCCAATTGTGTTTTCTCAATTTTGACCTTTAAGTGACGAGAGGAGAAGACAACGGAATAATTACTGTTTTATCCACCAAGTTGGGTTATGAAAGCAACCGGGGGGATTCATCACCCAACCCTCTTTTTTCTTTTTGTTTTCTTTGTGATACCACATGATTATTGACTGGGTCTTGGACTGAATTGTCAGTCAACAACAAGAATCAAGCCACATAATAGTCTTAATAGATAGAAAACAAAAAACAAAAAACAAAAAACAATATAGAACTCATTTTAGGTACCGGGCCGAGCAGACCCTTTGATCAGGCCATGTTTTATTCCGAGTGTTGTTATTGTGATCATCAGAAATCCAATCCGATTCTGTCCCCGATCATTTTTTTACAGCCCAAACCATGGCTATTATGTTTAGTTGGTTCCACGGTTGCAGAAAATCTCATTTGGAAGGAATCCAGTAAACTCATTTCAAAATTTTAAGAAACGTTCTGAAAACATTTAGGGTTCTAAAAACTACTGAAAAATGTTTGTAATATTATTAGAACACTTAATGATAACTTTTGAAAAACTTGATGAAAAACCCATTTGAAAACATTTGAGTATTTTTTTAATACATTTTTTTTTAAAGTTTTAACTAAATATCTGTTAAATTATTTACAGAAGTTTTCACTAAATTTCTCAAAAATTTTTACTAAATTTTCTAAAGATTTCTTTTAAGGTTTTTATAAGCTTATTATTAATATTCCTAACTCGATTCTTAATCATTTTTGCGCTTTCAGTTTTTCCTATATTTTTTTTTGCCAGGCTCTCACTTTCGTTTCCTCTAGCTATCTCGCTTTCGCTTTTTATTTTGGTTACTATTAATTCCCACCAACAGGGATGCTAGCATTAGTTATCTATCACACGACTGATGCTAACATTTTCCTCATAGGAAAAAAAAAAAAAAAAACTTGCTCAGCAACTTCAACCTGCATTAATAGCTGGACTCCACCCAGTAACTGGAACAGAGAACTGAAACAACAAATTAAAGATCAAAAAGCTACAAGGAAGTGCCAGTAAAATCCTAAGACAAATTGTAGAAAGATCACTCGATATATAACTTGAACATTCTGATATCTACACATTCACATTAGATTCCGATTGTACATTGATTTCTGAGTATTCCATTGGGAAATACATGGGAAATGAACTTCGGTAATGCCCGAAGCTCCACATAGAAAATAGTATACAAAACCACCTTCTAAATCCCCAGTCCAAGGAAATTTTCCAGGACAGAGAAACCTCATACCTTCATTAGACGGATTGCTGATGAGGCAAAGAACCTGCTGGTGCAACTCCCTATGCCTGCAAGTCACTAATACAGCATCCATGAAGTTCTATGACACAATTATCGAATTGAGCCACCTTATAAAAAAAAAACCCCAATCAAAAGAAGAATCAGTAACTCCCTTCAGCAAGTCATTGCGAGTATTGGTTTCTTTTCACACCCACTTTGATAGAGCTGGGCATATTTGCACAAGGCCTGGGATGATGCGTGCTTTGACCTGAGCGAGGAGGGGATAAACTAGGAAGGGCCTCGAGAGTAGAACGAGGTGAATGACGGGGGACCACTGTTGTTAAGTCAGAAGAGTCGCGGTAAGATCGTTGGCCAGTCTCACTGGACAAAAAAGAATCATGGATGAAGCCGGAGCCGGCAGTCATGTAAGGGTAAAGAATTACCAATTTGATGTATAGTGGGAAAGGGAGATAATGTAGAAAGCAACGCCTACTTGTTTGCTGGTTTTCCTCTACATGTCTGTTCGTCTGGAGACCCTGGCAACCGCTCAAGTTTATAAATAGGACGCTCTCTTGAAGGCTGCGCTTTATCCTGTTAAAACACACACATTATATTATAAATCACTCAAAATCAAGAAGAGAAGGGCAGTATGCAAGCCATAATTTACCATCAATTTCATCCCATTAAGTGCCTGAGTGCAAGTTGGAACATCCAGCTGCTGTGAGTTTTTCATGAATGGATGTTCTAGTAACATGCTAGCTGATGGCCTCGCCGCTGGATTTCTACGGAAGCAACAACGTAAGAAATCCTTTCCTTCAGATGACAACATTTCAGGTACGGGTGGGGTCTCTCTTAAAACCTTGAACATGGCTGCGGCCTGCATTGAAAGATGGATATTGTCAAGCTTAACTAAAAGAGAGGGAACAGAGTAATAGAGTAATAAATGAGTGCAAACAAATTTACCATTCACCATGATGACTTCAACAGAAACAGAAATAAATTGGAGTTGAAAGCAGAAGCTAAAGTTCAGATATTGGATCATTATTTATTCAATCTTATAACAGATCATAATGCAGTAAAAGGAAAATGTATTGGCACATACACCACCTCTGACAATAAAGTAAAAACTGAATGGTGCGAAGGTAAAACCAAGGGCTGCCAAGCATGAGAAAACAAGTTTTGAGTCTTAAGATTAGCTACTTCAGAGAAAAAGGGGCAGTTAAGTCTCTATCCAATTCCAACACTCCCAAAGCCCTTGATTAATAGGGAACCAACCCTGAAAACAGTCCTCTGCACAAAACATGCATGCAATGCAACCTGCCATCCAGTCCAATAAACCTTACATAGACCATGCATGAAAAACTACGCAAGTCTGCACTTATTCTGTTAGGTGTTTAAGTAAATCTTGGAAATGATGCAGAAAAGCCATATTTTTGTGTTCTTGAAGCAGAACGATACAGGTACTTCAATAATAATTTTACGTTTGTCCAAAATGATGTAAAATGGCTTCCTTTTAAACTTCTGAAAAGATGCAAAGGAAGTATTATATGTCTAGAGGAAAGGGAAGCAAAAGATGCAGAGGGATCACAAAACTAGAGAACAATAGGTGTTTAAGCAAAAGATGTAGAAGAATAATCTTGTCAGAGGTTGAACAATAGTACTGTAATGTGGCATTCTAGAGAACATATCCAAGCCAAATGAGATTCATACAGTACTTGCTATGTAATTTCAATATACCAGGTGATAGAAAGAGAGAGCCTACACAAGATATTTCACATAAGAGAGAGAGAGAGAGAGAGCATTTAAGAAACAATGCACAGCGAGATAAAACTTGGATAACTGTCCAATAACTGGACGAGAACCAACAGAGCCATCCAGCACAATTGACTGCAGGGAAACACATCATAAAGATCTAAGATGTAACATGTGAAAGAAAGAAATAAAGACTATAATCAAAATAATTTTAATGGAATAAATGACGTGTTTGAATACTCCATAGACTTCTAGTGCCTGAACGATATACAAGTCCTTATAATTCGAGGACATTCAAGTAACATCAAGTGCTTACCCCTTCATACTCACTCCAAGGAGGTTTCCCATCCAGCATTTCAATAATAGTACAACCCAAACTCCAAATATCAACAGCTAGAGCAAGATCAGAAGTAGCATCTTTCTGCATCACAGACTGTAAGAGCTGCAGGACAGATGATGATGTCAGGAAGGGAAGAAACAGGGATGGGCTATTAAGTCTCAAAAACATGATGTTGAAGCAAGAAGATACCTCAGGAGCCATCCAGTAAGGACTCCCCTTTAAAGAAAGATTAGCGGCTGATCCTGTAAGCTGGATAGCAAATGGAATTTTAATTCCAATCATCAGACAACAAAAAAAATTCACACTAGCGAACCTGAATGAACAGCAACTACAATGACAATGATAACAATCACACTAACAGCCACCGTGAGAAAAATATTACATGAGGAATCATATTTAGCTCCTAGCTCCTAATCAGCTTGTTTGCACAAATTTCTAATGAGGTTTAAAACAATTTCAAAAAATTCAGGCTCACTCATCCAGTAACTGTTATAAATGGTCGCCATCCACTACACCAGTCTATGGATTCATCAAGGGAGGTGGGTCTTGGGCCTGAGTACTCTTTCCACAAAGAGAAGAAGACAAATAAGAGATAGGCAGACTGAAAGAGAGATCACTGTACCACCAAATTGCAAAC
The DNA here is from genome assembly GCA_033060915.1 of Euryodendron excelsum. Classification (NCBI taxonomy): domain Eukaryota; kingdom Viridiplantae; phylum Streptophyta; class Magnoliopsida; order Ericales; family Pentaphylacaceae; genus Euryodendron; species Euryodendron excelsum. Next base: position 12,324,518 of record CM065383.1, read on the forward strand.
TTCCTCTCTAATATCAATGTCCAGCACACAGCATTTTTATTACTCCTCTTTTTCTTTTCTTTTTATCCTTTTATTCTCCTGGAGCAGGATATCAAACTGCTGACCCTCATTACTTAGACTTACACTTTGTAAAAATCCAAGCGTTGTTTATGCATAAGGATGAACTTTGAGATCTCAAGCAAAACTTCTGCAAAATGCTGTTGACACAATTATCAGCAATCATCTTGCAAGTGTTCTTGTACCTTTGGGACAAAAAAAAAAGAAAGAAAGACAGAAAGAGAATAGTAGATACAAAAGGACTAAAGGACGGCCCATAAGAAAGCTATACAGTGAAACATTGAACATATTTACCATGCATCTTACATGCCCTACTTCTAATCAAAATATGTTGAAGTTTAACAAGGAATTCTCCCAAAACTATCCCTCAAATTTAATTTTTATAAGGTTGAATACCTCACAGATAATGATACTACAAGGAAATTTGCAAAAAGCAATTGGAATTCATGTAACTCATATGTTAATATCAAGCTTATGGATTCAATTTGTTGTGTGTATGTGAACCACATAATGTGAATTCCGTCATGAAGTATATTGTGGTCAACTTGAGATTCAACATGGTAAAGATTATACAACTGAACCCAGCACAACGCCAAGTAAACTCATGCGACCAAGTAACACTCCACACCTGTCCTTGAATAAAGCATGTCTGACCAAAGAGGGTACATGGCCCATTGGCCCATTTAAAATGGGGAACTGCTTGGACACCATCAGTATTTACGACCAATACAAACAACACCAGTATCCAACTCAAAAACTTTTTGATCAGTTGGGATCAGACTCTTTCTATTATTCCAAATTTTCACAACAGATTCTCTAGCAGACTCAGTAAGTTTGTGGCTTCTCTCACTCAGCATGCATACAAATCAGGGAACTCTAGCACCCAAGAAAAACAATAAACAACCAAAATATAAAAATAAAAAATAAAAAATTGTAGTACATGGTAGAATTATGAAAATAAAAACAATTTTTTTTTCGAGCAAGCAAGTTACAATTGCCATATAACTGCCAAGTATCTACTCTGCAGGCAACGAGTGCCTCTTGTACCACAATGTGTGAGTGTGGTAGATGCAAAAAGAACTCCACAATATACAACCTAATCTCTGATTTAAATTCATGCAGAAAAATGTAAATTGTACATTCTCTATTTTTTGTCTATTTGGTACCAAAAAATTTATTAGGTAACATAGAGAAAATCACGGGCATGAGCATGAACCAGTACAAAATTTACAGCAGGCAAGGACTATTACCATAGGAATATATTACTTGAACATACCAATTCCCTAGCACACAGTTTATACCAGTGTATGAGGCAGCATTTGAGAATATGGCAAAGTTTTATTGTATTTATATTGCAAGGACACATATTCCACCACTCAGGAATTGCATTTTTTATGTCAGGAAATATATGTGCATGTATTAGAAAGTTTCACAACTCACATGTTTAGCCATCCCAAAGTCAGCAAGCTTGACAACCCCATATGCATCGACAAGCAAATTAGCCCCTTTGATATCCCTATAAAATAAATCATCATCAAACTTGGCACGCCAGAAATGAAACTCTAAATATAAAAAACAACATGAAACTGAAACTCAAAACAGATGCAACAGAGGATCTATAGGCCTTTTTGCCCAATAGAATTGGTCCAAACCGAGTCACATATGGAAGAGATCAAACATGCTTGAATGTAATATTTTAATCTGGTAAGATAGGGTAGTTTAACATTATATTCATCAAATGACCACATGTGATTGTTACCTGTGTATTGTCTTTGTGCTATGCAAGTAAGCCAACCCAGAGAGAATATGGCGAGTAAAATTGCGGACCACAGATTCTGTAATTGCTCCACAATGGTCGTGGATATATTTATTAATTGAACCAGGATGAACATATTCCAGATATATGTAAAACCGGTCTCCAATCTGCATGCCAAGTTTAATAAAAGATATTTTATAACATTCTTTTCAACCCCCAGACAAATGCTGAGCGTAAACACAGGCAGATTATCATAATGTCCAACAGAATAATTACTCACAATTTCACTACCATAATACTGCACGATATTTGGATGCTTTAAATGGCTGAGAACATTAATTTCCTGCAGAATTTGGAAGACATTAGCAGAACAGCTTTTTTCCCCTCATAAGTAATTAGAGCAACAGAAAATTTAACAAATAAATGCACATGTTTATTCTGAATGACAGTAAATATTATAGATGAAATCAGCAGAGAATCACACAGTTCATTTAAGATATATATTATATATATAAATACTTATATATTCTCAAAACAGAAGATGAACAACTGAAGTGAATCACACATGATGTACACCAAAGCAAAGTACAAAAATGTTTCAGCCAAATTTGAGCTACTCAATGACTCATAGGTATCCAAGAAACAAAAATCACTTGGAACAATTAAGTCAATGGTTTGAGAACGAAACAGACATGTTAAGAGTTGCAATTTCAGCTAGATTTATTAAGAGTTACAATTTCAGCAGCTTAACCAAGAAGAAATCCTTTCTTTCTAGTCACTGAGTGCGGAACTGAAGCAGCTGCACAGATTTCAGGCAACAGTAATAAGAATGATGCTGGATTGAATGCCATCAACATGTACTTCTGACAAACCTGCAAGAACAAACTTATTTTCTCCATTCTAGTCTAGAACTCTCAAAACCCCTTCATAACAATTAGTTTAAAGTATATATATATATATATAAGTGCCATTTATTTGAAGGCATTGGTTCCCCTTTCATGTTGCAGATGTACTCAAGTCAAAACAAAAGCATGACTTCTCTAAAGTACTAATATAATATACCAAGATAATATACCCTGTTACATGATGGGACGAAAACCTACACAGCCATTAAATTCATCTATCAATATGTTATAATTGCAGTTATGCAATTTCTCATTTTTTGTTGTAAAAAGCGCCTGTCATTTGGTGGTGTTTATTATACACACCATGGCATATGGGATCTCAGCCAAAGATTCATCAAAACATATTCACATATATTCAAGACAAATGGGATCACATGGTAGAGTATAAATCATAAATGTACAAAATTTAACAAATAGAGTAGACAATGGAATACAACCTGCTGTAATTGCTTTATACTCTCTGCACATTTTGCATCATCAGGAAACAATTCAACTTCTTTCATTGCACATAAAGCCCCAGTTTCTCTGTTGAGAAGAAATATTATTAGTATTTAGTGCTGCAGAAACAACGTAAGGAAGAAATACAGGGAACTTTTACCCACCTGTTGCTGGCAACATAGACACTTCCAAAGGTACCACGCCCAATAAGCTTTCCTTTTCGCCATTGAGCTTTTCTTTGCACCGATTCTGGTTTACCCGTAACCTGAGAAACAGAAGTTGGCTGTGAAGGTGTGGGGACTCCAGGGGGAAGAGGCAAGGGGTGTACATTGGCCTGAGCATTACTGTCACGCCATGCTATAGGGATCTCAAGGGATAATTTCTTATGCAATGGGGATGCGGGTGCACTAGGACTTGTGCTGCTGCGGCGAGGACTAATTCTTGGACTATGGAGAGGCGAACTATCAACACTAAAAGCAGTTTTCTCAGGGGACATCTGATAAGAAAACGCTAGACCTAGATTCATATCTAAAGGAGGCATTTCTGGTGCAGACCAAACTTGAAATACTTGAGGAGACATATAGTGAGATGTAAAAATATCTGCAGTACTTCTTTGAGGGCTCAGTGCAGGACTTGAGAAAGCACTGGTTGGAGCACTAATAGGTACATTGATACCATAGTTTTCTTGAAACCTTTTGACACTATTCAGTTCTTGAGGAGTCTTCCTGGATCGCCGAGTGTCAGCATGCTCCTTAATTTTTTGGGATTCATGGCAAGCAAACATACTGAAATAGGACAGATGTGAAGAAAAAAAATGAGTCAAGATAATATAAGAAGTGCAGGGCATCATCATGCAAAACCAGTTGAATGAGAATTTACATGCTAACAACTAGTGAACACATTTTGGTTTCACTGAAATCAGCAAAAGGAAAGAGCAATAAACTGGACCAGCCTACAAAAACAAATTGTAATGAAAGAAAAGATTACCCAGAACAAATATTAAAAAAAAATAAAAATTCTGTTCCTGAACCCAAGAAATATTGGCATTCTTTTGTCCCAAGAAAGATAAAACATCGAATGCACTGAAAATCCAGTGGATAAGAAAAAAATTAAAATGTTTATTCACTGTATCGGTTCTTTTCTCCAGGTAGTTATTAGTAACTATATTTTCTAATCACCGGAGAGAGCAAAACTTTTGGAAATAAATGATCAAAATTCAAGGAAGTGTCTGCCATAAATACTGGGAATTTCAATCCAACAACAACAAAGATTAACAATATAATCATGATGTATAGGTGGAAGTGTGGAACAAATAATTAAAAAATTAACTGTTCGTTACTCAACAACCATTTGCCAGATTATGTGAGTATATAATATACGACTATAGACACTCAAGTTGGAAATCAGTGTCTTGTGAATATTTTGGAATATGATGATCTTGCATAGGGTGATCCCTCGTATCTTGCTTATGATTTCCTGTATCTTGCATTCCAACTTCAGTGTCTATTGTTGTCTCTTCTATAGTGAGGACATAAAAGTGTAACTTCTTTGCACATAATATATTGTTATTACAGACTGCATGCCCAATATCTCATTGACCTCTTTTTTTTTTTGCAAGCAACATCCAACAAATTCATACGTAATAAAGAAAGCAATCATTCAACATTCTTTTCAACCCCATTCAGAGGGGAAAAAATCCAACAAAATTGTTTAAAGATATACATGATGCCCTGAAATGCTAAGTCAGAAAATCAAATTGAAGATGTTATATAAAAATTGCACAAGTTTTCCGACAACAGATTGCCAATCAATAAATCAATATCAATCATTGCAGATATATACGGCATGATAGTTCCATAAATGTAGAATTGAATGGTAAAAATAAACAAATTGCAGAAACTAAATCAACGTCCCCGACTCAACAAACACAATATAAAATGTTAAAATATCGAATTTACATGAATTTCAATAACTATACCTCCCGGATCCAGAGCTGGCCGTGACACCATCTCCGTTCGCATCTCCGGTCAAATCGTCTGTTCTTTCTCTCTCCTCTCCGCCGCTGCTCGATTTCTCTTTGGGAGACGGCAAAGGAACATTCACCGGGCTCCAACTCGAGTTATGAGATGAGGCGGCGCGGCCGAGCAGCACGGCCAATTCGGGTAGAGGCAGTGGCTGGGGAACCACCGACGAGGACCGCGCGGACGACAGATCCTGGCTGCTCGGCGACCGCCACCGGGGTCGGGGGTCTCCGACTTCGTCGCCTCCGCTGCGATGGCGGAGCTGCCTGGCGCGGGTGAGCTGTCGCTGCTGCGACCGGACTACTCGGCCCCGTAAGGAGAATAACTTCTGCAGAGCACTATCGTCGGAACGAAGCTTGGAAGAGGACGACGAGGCAGAGGAAGAGGAAGACGAGAACGGAGTTTGCCACCAATGCATTGGTAATTCGGCCTGAATGCATGGTACGACGGCTATGATCTCAAACGGCGGTGACGGTTGCGGTGGCTGAGGGTGGTTGAGTTCGAGTGGAGACCAACGGAAACCCTAGAAAGGTATGAGCCATAAAATTGAGAGGTGGTTGAGGTTGGAGATCGAGGTCCGAGTGAGTCGTCGTTTGATTCTCTCAAAATCTCTCTCTTTCTTTCTTTTCTTTTTCTTGTCTGGCGCTGTCTAATATGTAACCGCGGTTTACGACAACAACAACGTAGAAACGGGAGCAGAGGAGGGTTGAGATGAAAATGTTTGTCCCTTTTTCCTTTCCTTTCCCTTTTTCTTTCAATTTCTAAGAAAGTCAAAGGCGCATGATGTAATTTAAGAGCATTTGAATGAAACTCACTGATGATATTTCTTAAAAAATTGGTATTCAAGTCGTATTAAAATTCCTGAAAATTGAGGTCAAGTCACGAAATGTTATTCCAAAAATCAAAATCATCATGTATCAGCTACGCTCTCAAATCTACTAGCTTAGCGGTACACTCGATCTCATATTCTAATTACTCCACATCATGTAGATATATATGATAGTTACATCATGTAAATATATGCATATATGATAGTTACATCTATCATCTAGATTAAGTTAACAACCATCTTAGTCAAACTTAACAGTTGTCCATTGCAAATTCAAGTTCCAATCCACAAATATTTTCCAAATTTAGAAGCAATGCTTTAGGAGGACAATTTACATTGACTAAACCTGTCAAGTTGAATGAAAAAACAAAAATAGACTCAATTAAAAAGCTTATGCATGGCCAACTCATCTATTGCTTTTCTCAGCTCGTTTTCATTTATTCTCTATTTTAAAAGTTTTCTTAGTGTCTTATAGTTATACTTGACTAATAATTTTAAAATTAGGCTTCATAACATGCTTTTTAAAATTGATAAGTATTTTCTACAGTATGGGTCACATATTAAAATTTTAAAAACCTGTGTATATTCAATTACTTTTTTCTGTTAGAGCTAACAATAAAAATATATATTTTTTTTGTTATTTTTTTTTAACGACTAGGCAATGGGAGGCTCTTGTTATTTTAAAGAATCTTTGTCCTAACTTTAATTAATAATTTATTAAAATTGTAACAACATAGCATTCTATTTTCTTTTACCTCAACAACAAAAAAAAATATAAAGTTTGTATTTAATCTTTTAAAACAATAAAAAGTATTTTATTTTATTTATTCTAAAACAAATATTAATACATTAAAAGCTCATAGAGCTTGGGTCTTCAAGACCAAGTCCTCCAATAAGAGAGCCTAGTGAGCTTGAGCAGTCAACAGTCAACCCCACAAAAGGGCAATTCAATGATGCCAATTCAGTCTTTGCAGCAGCAATTAGTGACGCGTGGCACACGTGTGGCCCCCACCTAAAAGCCTTTTTTTTTTTTTTTTCCCTCCATCCAAATTCCAAATTATGCATGTGATCATTTTCACCATAAAATCCACAAGTTTGAATTGAACTCAATAGTTAAATTGCCAAAAAAAAACTCTAAAACAAAATTGTTATCACTTCTACCAATACTGGTAAGTACTTCTCACATGTGTTTATTAATACGGGGCTCACCAAATTAGTAGTTATCCATTTACTTCACTTTACATGCTTATTATATCAGCAAAAAAATGATAAAGTGATCAAGAATCCAACACTGCATCCGATTGTTGTGAACAAGGAACATAATTTCTATAAAGGCCAACCAAAAACCACACAACAAAAGTTGGACTTGCAATTTATTTTTATTTCTGACTTCATTCTTTTTTACTTTCTTGGGGGGGGGGGGGAAGTAGACCCCTTTTGAGTAGAGACATATTCCTGCAGATGTATTCTATAACCCATAAACAATGTTCATTGGCTAAGTCCTATGGATCGTTTAGTCCATGTGTTGTTTTCTACTTTTATGTTTTTGTTTTCAAAATTTTCAGAAACATAAAGAAAAAAAAAATAATTGGGTTGGTAAGTGGTGTGTCTAGGGTGGACATTGGGTTAGTCGGGCTGGACCTACATAATTTTTTTTCTTTTGAGCCCAAAATCAAATTCCAAACTTACTCAATTAAAAAAAAAAAAACATTTCCAAGCCTGTTTGAGTCAGCCAATTTAATATAAATTTGTTTAATATATAATTTTATTATCTACAAATAATATTAAATAATATAAAATTTAATTACATATATATAATATTAAAATATATTTTTTTGGCCCAATTGAACTTCAAAGATAATTTCTAAGTTCGTTTATTAAACTAATCATTCCTAAAAAAAAAATTTCAAACGATTTTGGAGGGGCCTATCGAGCCCGTCCATGGCCACCCCTAGGTCTGCGTCTTGTTTCTCAAATCGAGTTTTGAAGAAGAGGAGGAGAGAGAAAGACTGAAATTAACGGGGCAGCCAGCATACACCTGGCCTTTTGGCTAAGATCAGTATCTGTTCTTATCAGTTTAATATCTGCCCATCGGCTCACACGATATTAAATTAGTTTTTTGAGGGGAAGGCCCACCACAGTAGCTTGCTACGGGGGTCTTCGAGCGTCGCCTTGGGGTTGCACTACGGCCTTGGCCTGGCGCACCCACCCATATCTAAGTCCAAATTTTTAATAATGGGAGTCGTAAGTTTTGGCCTGTGGTGGCATCTTCTTTTCTTCCCTGGATCGGCCCGAGAAACCCACTAGCTTTGTTGCTTTCCTATCTGGTAAAACTTAATGTAGATCAAATTAATATTATATAGTAATTGCTTTTGCAAAGATATTCAAGATTTGTTATCCAAAAAAAAAAAAAAAATGTTAGGTTAATTACATTTTATCTCATTATGATTTGAGTCAAAATCATATGATCCTCTTGTGGTTTAAAAATGAACACGATTTCCGTCCAAAATGAATGAAAATTGTTAAATACAACGAAAATTTTGATATATGAATATTTTTATTATTTTATTTCTCTAAATTAAAATATAAAAAAATAATAATTACACTTTACCTCTCTGTAATTTTAATGAAAATCAAATAACCTCTTGTCGTTACAAAGTAAACACATAACTAATATGTGATTTTAGTCTCGAAAGTGTAAAATGGATGCTCTTACAATAATACCCCTATTTTTTTGGCTTAATCCACAAATATATCTCATAGCCAACACCACCCCCACACCCCAAAAAAAAAAAAAAAGGCTTAAGCCATTGTAGCCCATTTTACTTCATACATACACATACATAACAAATCCAGACAACAGAGGATAGAAGAAAAAACCGGGGGAACAAGGAGAATGGAGAGAAGAAAATAAGAGAAAAAAGAAAAAAAGAAAAAACAGAGCAACATCATAGAAATCACTGGGCTAAAATTGTGGAGCGGAAGAGCAATATTGATCCAATGGCCATCCTTGGGACTAAACAGAAGACTTTCTCAAGGAACCGGCAACCGTAGGCAGCTGGGATAAGGATCGTAGTTTAATTCGTAGTTGTGTCGGTATATATATATATTGTGTATATTGTTGTTATGTATCTGTAACTGTAAATCTTCAAATATTTTATCAAACAACAATAGTCAGGCTCGAGTTCCTTGAAATTGTTGACTTCGAATGCAGAAGTTATTATTTAATGCTTTGTCATTGAGAAATTGGAAATCTGCCCTCTGTTTGTTCCTTGAGAAAGGTTGAAATAAATAAAACTTAATTAGAATCCTGGAAATGTTCATGTTTCCTGCATGTTACTAGCAGTGGGGTAAAAAGAATGAATTGTCCAAATCACCTCAAGTACGCAAAGTTGTTGTTTTAGGTTCATTTGGAGACGAAGAAAGGGAAAAAAAAAAAAAAAAAGGAGAAGAAACATGAGGGTTGTACGGTGCGGACCTGGTGGTAAGAAACGGAGGAAAATCAAATTGGGAGGAAAAATGGAGATGTATGATCTGGGATTCAGAGGAAGAAAGGAAAGAGGGGCAAAATGTCTTTTCACAGGATTTATGTTACAAGAATAATTGCCCATTTAAACCAACAACCGCGTGTTAGCGTGTGCTACACTGTCAGTTAGATTTAACAGTTGCGGTCAATTTTACATTTTAGTTCAGACAAGATTATTGTTGTTATGTGTTCACTTTTTAATTAGAAGAATGTTATTTTGATTTTTGTTAAAATTACAAGGAGGTAAAATGTAATTACTCTAAAAAATAATTTGATCATTTTATGCCAAAATAAAGAATTGATTTTTTTTTTGTTATTTCATCAAATTTTCTTTTTGATGTTCTAATTTAGAGATATAAAATGATGTAAATACTCCCATAACAGAATTTTGGTTAAATCTAACGATTTTTATGTATTTTGGAGATAAGTCTAAATCACAGTAAGATCATGCGTTTACTTTTAAAACACAAAGATCATTTGATTTTAGCTTAAACTATAGGGAAGTAAAGGGTAATTACTCAAAAAAAAAAAGTTTATTGCTTTGTATTGAGCTTTGTAGCTCATTTGATAATACAACCGAGTCTTAGCTTAAGCAAACATGCTTTTATTGGGCCTAGATAGGACACTTTTGATGGTGTTACTTTCTTACTTCCTTTTTTGATCGGCCCATTTATGCTACAACGAAGCCCAGCCCATCACTGAAAACCCCAACAGTCCCAAAACGCACTAATCCCTTTTTCCTCTCAACATGCCCATAGCTAGGGAATCAAATGAGTCGGTAGCTAACTTTTAACCAGCCGCACATTAATTAAACTAGAATAGCTTCTTCATTTTATAGCCATATAAAATGAAGCAGAGAGAGAGAGAGAGAGACCATCAGTGGTAAGAAGTTAAATAGGGATCTTAAAAGGGGTTGTGCCCTTAGCTAGGGTCTACGAAAAGCACAGAGAGAGAGAGAGACCATCAGTGGTAAGATAGTACTAATTATTGCCATTAAGATTTAAGCATTATAGTATGAGACCCACCATTACATAAAGGGTAAAACATTATAACAGAGGTAGTATGTTAAAAACCTGGATGCTAGCTACCTGTTGGATTTTTTTCCAATGCCCACAAAGCTATGTAGAACTTATGGCATTAATAAGGGATTCATGATTGCAATGCCATGCATAATACTGGTTGCCTCTTATATGGAAGTGCACTGCCACACAGAGAAAGCTAAACAATCATATGATCAAGAGGAACAAAACAAACGACACTTCTGCTTATTTCTCATCTCCAAACAAGTCTTTAAATATTCAGTACATGTTGACAATGTGCAAATAATTTTGCTAGCTATTTCGGTCCATTACTTGTAGATATTAAAAAGCTGAATCCTGTGTCCCACACAATTTGCTCTTACACCAGCAGATACACCTGCTCTAATTAATATATGCATGAGGCTATAGAAATTTTTATTAAAAGACATAAAATAAACTGAGCAAAAAAACCCTTTAAAATTGTGAAGGAAAAAGGAGAGCTTTTTAAATCTTGTTACAGTTGCGCCATTAATAAGGATAAGATCTGCAGAGAAAAAGAAATAAAAACGCTGTTTTCTCTTTTCTTTGACTGGATTATTAAACGAGTCATACGTATAAATAAATACACACAAGTATGCAAACAACTTTTCTGTGTAAATTTTCCTCGCAGATTGGCCTTTACGTGAAGTTCAATCACCAATGCATTTGGGAGAATCCTTTTTAAACTTTTCGCCGCGAAGATCTTCTTAAGGTGACTTGATCCTGATCCTTTCCCGACAACCAAACAGATAAACTGAAGGTTTTGTCAAATTGTGCTGAATCAGAAGACACACTTTTGCCTGCTGGATGAGTTTTCTACTTGCCCTGCCGCACATGCTACCCTTTTCTATGTGCCCAAGCAGCACCATAATCCATATTTGAGCACTATATATTATTAAGAAGAGAGCTAATGATGCATATAATTATCTAGTGCTTACCTGCATTAAAGGTGTTCATTTCACATTGGACTGGCATTTTGTAAGGAGAAGGATTTTCTGCAATTTTGCTTGCAAGTTGCAAGAGTTCCTATTGCCCATCTAAGTGACAGCAAATTAAGAGTGCATGCTAAAACTTTCCATTATATGTCAACATTAACTGCAAAATGTATATATATATATATTTATTTATTTTTATTTTGTCTTTTTAGTCACTTATTACACGTAAGTATTGTCAAAGATCGTCACGTACTTGGGTTGCATGCAAGAGTGGAACTGCCCTTGGATGGCTCCCCACTTTTACAAAATTTCAAATAACCCCCATTGATTTTGAGTATTTTAACACTAAGGGGATTTATTGGCCCACACCAAAATTTCAAAATGCAAAATTTATTTCCTTAGCCCCAACAAAATTAAAAAATTTTCACCTTAACCTTCCAAAAATTAAAAAATATTTGCTTTAGTCCCTCAATAAGATTCAAAAATTTTTAATTGATTTTCTATAATTTAAGAATTTTGCTCTTTGCCCCTCAAAAAATAATTTTTTTTACCTTAGCCTTTCATGACCCCTCTCAACAATATTCCTGGTTCCGTCCCTGGTTGCATGAACCTCTTGCCCCCTACTACGGTGCTACCTGGTCATTAAGAAATCTTTATCTTTTTGGTTATTTTGATAATCTAGATTTGGGTTAAAAAAATGGAAGTCAACTAGGTTGCTGCAGTCCTAAGCAAAGACCATAATGAGATATTCATTTTGACTATTTTTATTAGGGTTAATTACGAACACACTTTTTAAATCATGACTTAGTATCATTAAGCCCCTAAACTCTAAAACGTAACATATTGATTCATTGAATTATCAATTTGTATCAATCAACACCTTATGTTGGCAATCCGTTAGGAAAATAGATGAAAAATTGTTATGTGATTTGTACATGTTCACAAAAGTATAGTTTTACACCTAAGTTGATCTTCTCTTATTATAATAATTGTTTAATGACTGAAATGTCCCTTAAAATAGCATGTAAATATAGGGCACTACAATGGATATTTCAGTTATTAAACAATTATTACAAAAAAGAAAAAGTAAATTATTTATAAAATAAACTTTTATGAACATGTGCAAATTACTTGATAATTTTTCATTTACTCTTCTAACAGAATGCTAATATATTGTTGACAGAAAAGACTAATTGATATATATTAGTAGTTCAGAGAGTCAATATATTACATTTTAGAATTTAAGAAGGCTTACTGATACTGAGTCATAATTAAGGAGGTGTATTTGTAACAAACCCTTGCTATTATCCTTAAATGAGCATTTTTTTATTTCGATAGAGAAACTTAATACCTCACAGAAAAGAGAAAAGGGAGTAATTATTCTAATTGTTTTTAGACCTTGCCTCCACTTTAATTAAAAGGTTTCACACTCCGGGTTGATTTTTACATGTATATATATATATTTTTTAATTATGGTCTTAACTTCTTAAGAGGTGTTTAGATTGCTACTTAAAAAAAGTCATAAGTTATATGCTTAAACTAGTTTTAAAAAGTCATTTTTTTAGTTGGTAACCAAACACAATTTACAAAAATCATAAGTTTAAGTCATAAACTATTAAAAAAGTCACATCAAAACACTAACTTGGAGTACCTAAGGGAAATAAGGTAAAATTGTTCACCTGCTCCTAAGACAAAGCACGTATTTGGTACTCAAAAAATTTACCTATCAACATTTTCTACTTCACTTTAAATTTTAGACAAATTTTCAATTATTTGGCCAAACTTTAAATGAAAACCAGCCAAATATATGAAAATTTCTAATCAGGCCATGAACATAAAAACCCAAAAAAGTATAATCCATAACTATATTTTGAATTGGGTTTGATCATGTATATACACCATTTTTTATAGGTAGGTAAAAAGTATTTTAAAAACTTAGATTATAATGTATATATATTGTATAGATCGCCTTTCTTCAGGCAGCAAGCTTGCTCCCCCTCCTTTCTTTTCTTTCTGGGTCAAGGGCCGGCACTTATTTGCTAAAATAGTTTCACTGGTTGGCCCCTCCCTGCAATTCTAATTGTTTTCTGAGGACATTTTTATTTTTGCACGAAGTATTGATAAAGAAAGAAAGAAAGGGTCCTTCGTTCTTGTGTTTGGGAATTGAGACTCAACAGCTTTGACCTTTAATGGTCAAGAAAACTATGCAAAAAGCTAGCAATCAATCAAAAGTGTGAAAAGAGGGAGGGATATAGAAAAAGTTTTTTTAAGTCATTCGTGAAGTCAAGTCTATTAGAGAAAAAGAGGAGAGAGAGAGAGAGAGAGCAGGAGACAGAATGAATGATGGTATCGGAATATTCATTGTCACTGTATTAAATTCTCATTTAAAAAAATGATTTTTTTTTTTGGTTTTGGGCATTCGATGTCAAATCCATGCACGTGATGATCTTCGCCCAGACCCCCAGGCTGAAAAGTCAATTAGCCGAAAAGCAATGGAAATAATGGGGAAAAGAAAAAAACCAATAAAAACATTATAAAATAGTACTATTAGGATCAAGACAAAAGGAGTTCATGTGCATGGAAAAAAAAAAAAGACTATAAGCAGCGAATCATCCCTCACCTGAAAGCAAGTGCACTCGAGAGTCCGAGACCAGTGAACTCCGGGTGGGTTAACCCATTTAGGTCCTGCCTTGTGACTCAATCTGCTGCCCAGTCTCTGTAAGGCCATTTTTTTGGTACATCGGGTATAGCCTTGGGATAAAGAGCGTAAGTCTAACTTATCATATAAATATGGGTGGGAACGACATTGTCATTGAATTAATGTACATGCATGTAATATGTATGTATATACAGATTTGGATTTTTTCAGGGGCACTTTTTTGATTTTTTATTTTTTGGATAACCGATATGCAAACGAGTAGGGAAATGATAACGGCAACCTTATTAACATGTAAACTCGGGCTTTTTAGTAGATCAAAAAAATGCAAAATGACATTAATACCCTCAAAATGCAGTACACAATTGGACCTTGTGGGGGAACTTATATCCTTCCACAGCTATCCTAGATAGGGCCACCCAAATGGCGAGGGGCGGATGTTTCATAATTTTTTTTTGATGCATCCAAAATTAAGCAAACAAAACAGAACCAATTCTTAATAGTAACAGTGCCTAGCGTGTACCCTACCAACAAAGGCCTAAGTTGCTAGGTGTGTGTTCTAGAAAGACAAGCCTCTCATCTTCATCATGTCTAATCTTTTTTACCTTGTCAGCATAGTTATTCTCCTCTCTTAGTTCAGTATCTTTGGAGAAAGAGGCCTTGAAACTTCTATAGGAGCTCTATAAGGAGAGTTCTACAGAGATTATTCAAGAATGAGCTTCACAGATTCCTTTGAGTCCAACTCAAGAGGCCTTTTTCAAGCATTATGGTCCATCCTTCCTATATTCTCCATAGATCCGCTTCAGTGCTAGTGCAATCATTAAGTTTTCAAAAGAATTCAAGTGTCCAATTTCCTCCCTCATTTCTAAACAGTCCGCCAAATTCCACTGGCCCCAAATTTTCTCTCAAGCTTTCATATGTAGTTAGCTTTATCTTACTTGCAGTTGAATAGCACCATTTAATTAGTCTGGATCGATACAATATGATCATTGGTTTCAGGGGAGAAAAAAGCCTTGTTAAATTTACTAGCATATCTTAAAGTCTAATTAATGCTCCCTTGAGTCTCACTTTCCTTCTTTTCAAAAACTTCTCTATTTTTACCGCTTCAAAATTTCCTGAGTTCTAGTAAAAATAGTATTCTAGTCCAAGTTGCCATGTCTCTCACAGATTCATGATCAATCCAATCAGGCAGAGACTTTTCTGTTTCCCTAGTGTACCAATGATTACCCATCAAAGAGACCCACACATCCTTAGCTTTGTACCACATTTTAAACAGGTGGTCCAAATTTTCATAGTGACTGCTCTACCTTGGCACAAGTCATTGGTGTCAAGACCCCTAACAACTCTCCTTGGGCTAGTCAACAGATTACCATCCGTTTCTTTTTTAACAGTCAGTGTTTTTGAATTCGTTTGTGATAGTAATTTTCTAAATCAAATATTGTTGAGAAGTGTATTTCGATGAGATTGTAATAACGGGCTCGCTTTTTTTGAGCCAATAACTATGACTCAAGCTGGACATTTCACAGCGGATGAAAACTCTTATATATGGTCTCGTCCAAGGAGTGTTGCTACATTGGTCGTCTCTTCTCACATTTTCACTTAGAAAAGAAAAAAAAAAATACTTACCATCCAATGGCCACCTAGATTAAAGTATTAAGTTTTCAGGATATTTTGATTTTCCATATCCATTTCCACTCATTTTGCTCACTTGAGTTATCAGTAAGCAACTCATCAAGTCATAAACTGAGGCTATAGAGAATTTACCATTTAGGACTCTTGCCTAGTAGGGAGAACTAGGAAAACAAGCAAACTTGGAAATTTGGACTCTAGTGACTTCTTAATGTCTAAGGGGATAAGAAAACTGTTTATAGCACTGGTATTCCGTTCTCCTTCCTCATTAATTATGCCGTTCACTTTAGGAGTCTGTACTCTTGTTAGGCCAATAAAAAAGAATCTAATTTTTGAGATATTTCTTTTACATAACTTGGGTCTAAAGTGTCTGATCTAGTGAGAAGAAAGTCCAATTGGTTAGGTAGGACTAAGTTATTTTTTACATTAGCAATATTATATTGTGAAAAAATATTGAGATCTTTAAAGAAAACATGTCACGTGACAAAATATTATAGGAATGACTATTAGGTAACTCATACTACTTAATTATTAAACTTTCATGCCATTTTATGTTTTCCCTGGTTTCACTTTTATAACTGGCCCTACTATGTGAAAGATGGATTATGAAAGAGAAATAAAGTAAACGTGAGATTAATAATTTTTTTGTATTAGTAAGTAAAGACTCAACAGCAATAAAGGATTTCATGATTTTCTAGGCATGTATACATATGTATATATATATTATAAATATAAAGAAATTCTAGAACTAAGTTTTTAGTTCTTTCATGTGTACAAGTTCTAAGAATTTTGGACTATTTTATCTAAAAAAATGTTCAAATTTTTTTTCTTATTGAAGTATGACTCCTTTCTAGTGGGTTCAATTGTATTTGGTGGGGTTAACTAATTTATATACCAAATTTGATGGGAAACATTACACATACTAAGAAATTATTTAAAAATTTAGTGGGATTAATTGACGCCACAGTCTGTAATGTGGAGTCGTCCATAGTCTCATCCCCACACGAGCTTGCAACCCAACAGTGCTAGCAAATCAAGGTTTTCCCTTTGGCCTTTCTAATCCCCAACCCTCCATTAGATTTCCTTCCCGCACACTAGATCCCAATTAACGAGGTAAACTTTTTTCTCTCTCATTGTCACCCTATTATAAGTTCCTATTCAATTTACCTATGTTCTCGCTAATGCTCTTAGGTATCCCAGTGGTGCAGTGACAGCTTGGACAAGAGTGGCTTTAAAAGTCATTGAAAGGGTATTGGCTTTCTCCGTGTCTGCTTCTAACACAATTGCGTGACTCCTTTTTTTTGTCTGAATTATTTTATTAAATTTATTTATCAATCGTTAGGGTAAATAAGTGAGACAAAAAAAACGTGAGTACTCACGTAGTGATTTTGATAACTGTTTCAGTTATTCATAAATTTGAACTGTGCGCATCATCTTATTTACTTGTTGACATGAATTAAATCATCAACTTCAATAATTTAAGAAATTACAATGACTATCATCGCTAACGATAGTAATTTAAAATTGTACATACTTTGCGTGTACCCACTCACTAGTTTTTTTTTTTAAGTCTAAGGGATCTAACGCTAGCAATTCACTTTGCTCCAGCCGATTCTATTGATTACCTTTCCTCTTATTAGGGCTATTTTGTTGAATGAGAAACAATCGTTCATATCCAACTAAAAAGATTGGAAAATGCAAACTGTAATTTGCATTTGTACAGGGGGTTGGCGGAAACATAAATTGCTCGATTGTGTTGTCGCTTTTCATTAAATTCTCCAGTACTGCAAAAAATTGGCACTGTTTGGAGTTTTCTTTTTCTGGTGGGCGTGAATATTAAAACCCTTAAATTTATTGCCTCGGACAGCATTAAATAAAAGCAGAAATTAGATAATGAGAAGGGAAAAATAAGTAGCATAATACCACCACTCATGCTGACTAAACTATATGCACTTATATATGTGTATATATATATATTTTTTTATCATTATCACATATTACCAGCCTTATGAATCAAATGATATCTAATTTTTTTTAGAGGGCCTTTACCTAACTACTCTTTTGAATTCGAGCAGAATTACCATTCATAAGAATTAAGTAAATTTTATGTATTGTGTAAATGATAGTTAGAGTGTCGGCCACATGAGGTACGAGAATGAATCGAATTAGAGATCTTATACTTAATATAAGGGTCATTCAACCATTAACTCAACTCTGTTACCTCTTTAGTATCATATGTTACCCAATTAGTAACCTCAACTTGATGTCAAGAATTCTTAGCAACAAATTTATACATTCACAATTTTACTACCTTTTTAAACTAGCATTTTCCATTTTTACTTAGTTGTTTTCACTAAAATTCAATTTTCTACCATTTTATGAATTTTTGGTTTTGACATTTCGAAAACCACAACTAAAAGACCCCAAAAACAAAAATAAAAACTAGACAGATAAAAGACAACACATAAATATATCCAAATAAAAAACATATATGCAGCTTTATATTGATCAAATAAAATTGAAAAAAAATAAAAGGTAACAGTACAAGTAAAGACAAAAAGAGAAAAGTGGGGAGACACAAATCCCAACCTGTCATATGGCAAATTGTACCTGAAGCAGGGGGGGTGGGGGTGGGGTTATGCATTGAATTAAATGGGGAATGAATCCTTCTGTGCACGCAATTGCTCACCAAACATGCTGTGGCTGTATGATCAGTGCTCACTGTTCAGTCAGTCGTCGTGTGCCTGTCTCTCTCCATTTTGTCCCTTACCCCACCACTCCACCACCACCACCACCACAGGGGGGTCGCAACCCAACTCTGACCTCTCTCTCTCTGTCTCTTCATGCTGGACTTCTGTCAATTACCCAAAACACCCTTCTACTCTTTTGGATATCACAGTATAAAGAAGTACTAATTAAGTTATTTGAGCTCCGCTCGTTATGTAAATGAAATAAACTTAAACACATTTTAAATTTAAAAAATTTTCTGAGTTCGCCTAAAACTCAGTTTGATAAGATTATATGTACTAAAAAAATTAAACTACCCGAGCTTGACTCGAAATTTAAATAATTCAAACTTGAACACACTTTAAAACTCATTAAAATTATCAAATTAAACTTGAACAACTCACTACTTGATTGTTCATAGCCTTATTAAGATGTGTTGTTTTTTTTTTTTTTATTATTTTGAGAGGCTAAGTTATAGGAAATAAAAACTATTGGGTGCCTTCTGAGTGTCACTTGACTCTTGTTCTAGTCGTAAAGTAGGTTTGGTAGTGTGTTTGAAACCCACCTCACAGAAGGAACAAATGGAATGTAATAAGGGTTTTTGTTTTTTTTTTTTCATGATTCAAGGAATGTACTAAGGTTACTAGTCACTTGATAATTTAATCGAATATGTGAGTACAGATGCAGCAAGGACTAGATTGATCAATACAATGGGCCAATTCTAAATTTTCTTTTTTTTGGTTTCTCAATGTATCTCTAGGTTGGCCACTTTAAGACTTGATCCAGAATTAATTCTCCGAAGTACGATCAGATGCTGAAGTTGAAACTTTTTTTAAAAAAATTTATTGTATTTACAAGGGCTCAAGATCGAGACCTCTTATTTAATAATTAAAGTCCCTTCCACTCAAGTCAATCCTGTTGATAAAAAAAAATTTTTTACTCATGATGATCCTAGCATTTGTTGTATTTATTGGGAGATTTTGGAGTTCATGACTTGTACATCTAAACCTCATAGTAAGTCAAAATTCATGCCAGCTTTATCCCTCCATTTACTATAAAGATTTCTGAAAAAGGAAATGAATTGATAATGCTATGAAACGGTCGCTAGCGAAGACAAAAAGGTTTTGACAACAGGCAAAACTTTACACGTGGCATCAAAATATTGGGAGGCACACTTAAGAACCAAGCCACAATCCATGTTGTAGGGTCACTTGATGACTCGTGTAGAAACGAAGTTAATGAGTCTCGAAAAGGGGAATAGTTAAATTGTTTCGCAATACCAAGTTTTTCGGTATTTATTTTTATATTTAAATAAAAAATATTATATATAATTTTATTTCTTAATTTTTTTATTCTTAAACACAAGTGAATATGTCTCACATAAATTTATTAATATGGGGAGTGAAAAAAAGGGGATTGAGATACTAAATTTTATATAGCCTTACTTTTTAAATAAATAACTTGTTGTAAATAAATATATTTTTAAGGAGATAAATATTATATATTAAACATTTAAAATGCATAAGTACTGAAAATTTTGGTACTATCTGAGGACTTTTTTCTCAATAAGATAAATAAAAAGAATTTTTTCAAAATGGCTAATTTAACTCAAAATTTTTTATAAATATTTATTTTAATAAAAAAGTTAAAGACCAATTTAAAAACTTATAAGCATGCAAAAAATTAAATTTCAATTGAAAATGTAAGCAAAAATAAAAATAAAAAAACTAGTTTTTTTTCTAACTGGGTGTTCGGACCAGCTTGCTAGCATCTTAACAAATTTCGGGTCCTCCCATCCTACACAAACTGAAACCGAGTAAATACTGAAATAAAAACTCTGGGGTGACTCCAAGGAGTTATAGCTCCTAAGAATTGAAACTTTGAAAAGAACAAATCTCCAAATTTCAAACATTTGCTATCATGCCAACCCCTTGTTAGGGGTGGCCATGGGTTCAAGAGTCTAATAAGTCGGCCCAAACTTGTCCATAAAATATAGGGCTTGAAATTTTTTTTTAGGCCTGATTAATTTAATAGGTGGGCTTAGAATTATCTTTGAAGCCCAACTCGATCTAATTTATATATAAAATAATTTATATTATTATATTTTAATAATATGTATATATATATAAGCATATGTAATCAAATTTTATATTGTTCAATATTATTTATAGATAAAAAAAATTATATATTAAATGGGCGTTTTTGATAATATAATTTTTTTAATTGAGCGAACTTGATATTTGATTTTAGGCTTGATAAAAAATATTTTATCTAGGCTTAACCCGTCCAATGTCCACTCCTTTAGCCTCGATGTTTTAAAAAAAAAACCTAGTTAAATGAGCTAATCAGCAAAAAAAAAACAAAAGGCTAATAAATAAGCAAAACAAAATTAAATTGTGAATTAGGAATTTACGAGGAGAGAAGGGGGTGATGACGGGCTTGACCGGTTGGGGTGACCTAATTAGCCGGTTAGTGTTGGGGCGGGGGGCGGTGGTTCGTAGACGTGACGGTCGAGGGTAGGGCCTTCGCCTCGCAGTTCTATGGGGGAAGCTTAAGGTTTAGTCACTTCGACATGAATGTAAAAGGCAAAATTCGGGTCAATCAAAAGGACTGTTTTGGGCAGGTCGTCCCAAAAGTAGAACGACCCAATCCTTCTCTGTCTCTCTCACTCCCCCCAAATCCTTGCAGGTGGGGTGTGTCTGTACGGCGGTGCTGACCGGAAATAGCAGGTCGCGAGTCCCGGAACACTTCAAAATCACCCACAACGTCTCTCTCTCTCTCGCGAAATTCGAGCACTAAGGTGTTGGTAATGGAAGGTTGAAGTTAATGAGCGAATCGAGAAACGATGTGCAGTGGAATCTGATTTGACGGAAGTGCCCCTGGCACCGCCTGTTGAGACAACTGTCGCCAAGTCGGTGGAGACATTTGAGAGAAACTTTGAACTTCAAACCTACGGTTTAATCGCGCATGGTACTCGGACGCGCACCTAGTTTGGGGGACAAATGCCCTTAAACTTTGTCATAATTACAACAAAAAAAATTTAACATTTTAATTTTCTTTTCAGTTGTAATATTCTAAAAAGAAATATTATTTACAAAATAACATAATTTATTTTGGTCTTGCCACATTGAAATAAAATGCGTAATGTTATAGTTTCCCATTATAAGAATATCATTGTCATGATATTTTCGGATTAAGATTTTGAATAAAAATCATATTTTACCTAATTTTTTTTAGCCTTTTAATGAGCTCCATGCGGTATAAAGTTAAAATCATGTAGACACTAATTTACTTATTCTTTAGGTAATAGTAGCATTCGACATTATGAATTTCTAAGTAAAACCTCCCTTTATTCTGGATCAAAATTGCTAACATCCAAGTTGAAACTATTTCGTTTTATTTCAACTAGTAATTCATTATAACATCTATAATTGCATTACAAGAATTTTTAAGAAGTTTATCCGATAATAACGAACAAAATTCCTCAGATTATTGCATCATTAATTGCTAGAATCTCACGGTGTTCTAAAATTACCACTGTCACGTGTAATTTGCAAGTCGTTCTATCATCATTTTGACTGCAAAAATGAGTCAAAATGAGGTGGTTATGAAGTTGCAGTCAAAATGAAGTGGTTATGAAGTTGATCAAGAGATTTGGATTAATCTCGAAAAAATCTCAACAAACCTAGTTTAGGCTTGGAACATTTTAAGGTTGAACTTGAGCTTCATAATGAGCCTAGGAAAGCATTTTCATTAGTCTGGAAAACATTCATTTTTTGTGGTACAACGATATGGGTGGAGTGTGAATTTTTATTTTTGGGAGGAATCACATTCCTAAGTAATGAATTTCGTTAGAAAGAAATCTTACCAAAAATAAAAATACAATGAAAAATAGAACTTAAGCTTATTTATTATTGATTTAATTGATCCTTGTTAATTGTTATGGTCTCTACATTTAATAGTTGTATGTAGAACATTCATATTAGCTCATTCTTTTCCAGTGGTCACATTAAATGAATAACGCAATACTAAATCATAATTACACGTAAGCACAATGAAGCCAAGCCCAGTCCTACTCGAGTTGGTATTTATCAACAATGAGATTCAAAACGTTTGAAAATATTTTTGCTTAACAAGAAAGAATTCGATTCAGATCCTTTCTTCTTCCAATTTTCGATCTTCCCTCCTATTGGTACTAGTGGAGTAGGATTAAATTTACTATATATTCAACATAAGATAAATGGAAGTGATTAGATTAAAATCTTACCCTCCTATTAGCCTAATAGGAATGAGTATAAAAGGCAGTATATAACAATAGAAATCTCCCAAAAATAAAGTTCTCAAAAACTTATTGCAAATTTGAAAGAATAAAAGAAAATTGAATAAATCATAATGTCCTTTTCGTTTCCAAATCTCAAACTTTGACCATGACCATGTTTCCTAAGTAAGCATTAAAACTAACATTTCATTGTTCAAAATGGGTGAAAAATGTAGCAATTCATTTACACTGGTGTGTGGCCAATCAATTACTTATTCTATTTTTCCATTTACTTTATTGATTTTAAAAATTGAATTAAAGTATTGTGGGTACTATGGTAAAACTACCAGCTTATCATCACATATTAAAATTACAATAATTTTATAATTACATTTATCCCATCCACTAGTTTCATTTAAAACAATTACTAAACTTTAAGGCTCATTGTTTGTGCAAAAGTAATAACTCGTACATTGATGATTGTTGGCACTTTGGCAAAATTAGGATTATTCATTAGTCTTGAAACAATTTGTTTTAGTAATAAAAAAAATACGATTGTTGGCTTTTTTATACTAAATTTTAAACTATTTCTAAACGTAGAAAAAAGATGTATAAAATAAGAGAGGACATATGTCTAAATAGGTAAAAATTCAGGGGTTGTTGCGGGTCTCCAGAGTTACGAGAGAAGGGTATTTAAGCAAATAGATGCAGATAGTACAGGGACAAATAGGTAACTCAGAGAGGCATTTAATCGCTCAGAATAAGAGGTCCTTCTCTTTGGTATCAACAAACCCCTTCCCAAATTTCTAATCGAACGGTCAACACCTCTCTATCAACATCAGACGCCACAGAATAGACCGCACGCTGTATCGGAGTAAACGTGTATTTTTATATAGAAATGATATATATAAATGACGTAGTGCAATGGTAATGAATCTCTTCCATTTTACTTCTACCATTTCTGTTTCTGTTTATTTTTGAATTCCTCTCTCTCTCTCTCTCTCTCTCTCTCTCTCGCTTTCTCTCTCTATATCTGTGCGTAAACACATATATAATATAGTCATCTTTTCATTTCTTCTCTTTTTGGGGATCGTGAAACGTGAAGATCGGATCGAGCGCCTTCGCACTCGAACCCTAGACCCTCTGCTCTCCGCGACGAACAAAGGTTCTTTAAAATCTCGCACCATTTTCAACGCCAGAGTGACGACGATTAGTTTTTTCACCGGTTTTCAGTGTTGTTGTTGTCTCTTGCAGATGATGTAGCCAGTTTTAGGGAGAGCTGTGATCTGAAGAGGCTTTTGGCCGAATCAGAAGGTAATCTCAGTGGTGAGATTTTGACGTTTGGTTTGCTTCTCTTTCTTTTCCGAGTGTTCTTGTTCTTGGACTTTTTTTTGTTTTTTTGTGAATCTGAGAGGAGTTTGGTTAGATAAGGAAAGATTTTGGAGGAGAACATTTGGGTGATTTGATGTGTTTTTTTGTCCTTGAAAAGTATTCGGATAGAAAACGGATCTAGAAAAATCGGTAGACGTTTCTTGTATTTCAAGTTGGTGAAGATAACGAGTTATAGGTATACAAATCACCGTTAAGAATTGAGAGCTCAAACTCGGAGACGCGTTAATTGAAGCCACCTCTATCGGCCTTTACATTTACTGGTAATTGTTCCCAGTGTAGTTTGGATGATTTGTGTTTGTCTGTACCGTCGCTACTGCTCTCTCTCTCTCTCTCTCTCTCTCTCTCTCTCTCTCTCTCTCTCTCTCTCTTCTTGATTCCATTTAGTTTCTTTATCTTTTCTTCGAGCTTTTAATGACTATCCAGCGCTAAATAAGTAAACCGTATTAAATAAACTTTGCGTGCAGTGATTTGCCATTGCAATGCTTTCCTATTAACATTAAGTTCTTGGTTGCTCATTTCTTGGTGAATGTGATGCTAATTTATTTGGCTTGAGTCTGTTTGCAGGGTCGAAGAAAAAGATGTCATCATCAAACTCTCCATGTGCAGCGTGCAAGTTTCTTAGAAGAAAATGCACACAAGAGTGTGTTTTTGCGCCCTATTTTCCGCCCGATCAGCCTCAGAAATTCGCCAATGTCCACAAGGTATTTGGTGCAAGCAACGTTGCGAAAATCCTCAATGAACTAAATGCCGCTCAGCGGGAGGATGCTGTCAATTCCCTCGCGTATGAAGCAGAGGCTCGACTTCGTGACCCGGTTTACGGCTGCGTAGGCCTGATATCCATCCTCCAACACAAACTCAAGCAAGTTCAGGTTGATCTGTACAACGCAAAGAAGGAATTGGCCAACTACATTGGACCTTCAGCGATGCTACCAATTCTTCAACACCCGGGTTTTGTGCAACAACCGCTAAACCATCCCTCTTCGTCGGCGGTGATACCTTATAATATGTCGTCGATGTTGGGTTTACCGGCAGGGCAGTCGCATAACAGTCAATTGGTGATTCGTGACGCACAGCAGCACCATCACCAGCAAATGCTCGAGGCCCATCAACTAGCGGCGGTCGTGGCGGCAAGAGAGCAACAGGAGATGTTGAGAAATTATGAGCAACAACAACAACAGGAGCTTGCCAGGTTTAACGGTGGGTTTGACCAGGCCGGACCGGTCGGTGCCGCTGGGTTCAACCAGATGTCTACAGCTGCTATGTCCCCGTCCTTGGCTTTGGGTTCTTTTGACAACCCTTATCAGCTTCAACAACAGCCACAAGAGCATTCTCATCACCATCAGCTTCAGCCACAGCTTTTGCTCCAGCAACAACAGCAGCAACAACCACAGCAATCGCAGGCACCGCAGCATCAACAGAGGTCCGGAAGCGAGGAGGATCGGAACGTTGGTCCGTCGTGTTGATAACGTGCGCTTATTCTTTACAAATTTTTTTTGTTCCAGGTAACAGTCTCTCTCTCCGTCGCCTTCCCTTTTCCTCTCCGGTCCATGATAGTGATCATGCCCTTAAATGCTTTGGGTACAATAGATGCTTGCATTTATGTGTAAAATTGGCTTTGAATTTTTACATGAAGTTGGTGATATTCTTTTTGTGGGCAGTGGAAAGCCAAAATTACTCTTTATTGCATAGAGCAGGAGGGGCGGTTGTTTAAGAGAATTATTGTCTTTGCACTGCCCAGAGATGTCTCATTCAGTAATCATAACTGATTTTAGCCTTAAATATACACTAGATTTAATTGTTTTTTTCCCTTTTATATGAAACTTTTGTTGGCAAGCATTTGAATGCCTGAAAATTAGTCCCAAGAACCGGTTGAAGTTTGTATCATAGTTAACATAATAGGAAGCAGAAAATGCATGAAAAAAAAAAAAAAACGAAAACAAGAAGCAGAAAATGATCTGGATTGAATAGAATTCTTTGTGAAATGAAAAAGAAAACAGATTAAAACTAAGACCTACATAAATATTTCGATAGATACTTTAATAAATAAAGCATAATAAATGCTTAATTGAAGCTTAATAAAAAAGGAATAGAAATATTTTTGTGTATTACTATATCAAGTACATAGGGAACAAGTAAGAAACTATTAGTTCTGTATTTCAAAATTGAATTAGAGAACTCTCAAGTTTTAATGTTTACAACAGGAAGTTGTGTATATTGAGTTTCATAGATATTTATTTAGAACAATTTTTGAAGATTTTTCTTGTATTTACTAGAAATGAATGGCCTGAAAATGATGGTAGCTAATTTAAATAATATAGTTGATGAATTACTCTCAATTCGCCCATCTTAACATAAAACATTTTCACTAAAACTCTGAATTTCTATAGCCACTGATAAGTAACTAGAACCAGCTACTTAATTTGTCGTATAAAACTTTCATGAATATAAATAAGGTAAATGACAAGTTGAATTAAAAAAAAAAAAAACTAAAGTTATTATAGTTGAGCAAACATATATTATAAAATTTTGAGTTATATAGCTTACGAAAATTTTGGATCTCCTTTCTAATGACATGTTTCTAGTAGGGTTGCCAAATAGTTTCCAAAAGCCTCCAATGTATCTAATTGAAATTCTTCAAATCACTCTTGTAGGATATTTGTAAACAATTTTTAGAATGAAAATTTTATCATTTGGATAATAAAAAAAATGGCTCAAAACGAATCTGTAAATATTTCATTAAGTTTTGGAGTAGTTTCATTTTCTTTTGAAGAATATTCCATTAAAATTTTTAGTAGTTTTCACATTAGTTTTTTTTATTTGAGGTATGGTACCTGTATTGACTAAGCATTAAGTTTATTGGAACCTAAAGGACAAGAGTGGGCTGTTGCAGGGTTATTATAGGGGTACTATTGGAATTTGGCAGCATTGAACTATTCATTCCAGTGTCGGTTTTTGCCTAAATGTTCCCTTCTTCCATGATCCGATCGCTACATGAGGACGATGTTTTGCTCTTGCTTTTAACGTAAAGACAAGATTGCCCATCGGGAGGCTACTGTTTTGCCCTACCTAGTAAACGACAACTGAGGCTTTCATTTGTCAATCAATCAGGGAAGGCCGTCGCAATCCGGATGGGGGCGCAAAAACAAATAGACTTTGTGTTATAAAACACAAAAACTCGGGTTAAGTAGTTAGGTGGCCTTTGGAGGACCAATGCATGGTCTCTCTGGATGATGAACGCTCTCTCTCTCTCTTTCTCTCTCTCTCTCTCTCTGTGGACTGATAGTGGATGAAGAGTTAGTTTTGATTCTTTTGAACCTGTTGCTAATTGACATTTGAATTTGCGAAAGAGAAGTTGAAGTGAAAGTAGGCAATATTACCGATTGTTGAAGTGCTTATGATAATTACTAAAAGTTCGATTTTCTATACTAGTTGTCATTTTGGTTTTTATGGTAGTACTTATGGTTTTTGTTATGGGTGCAGCTCATTTCTGCCTTACACTAGCATACAAAGACAAGTTGACAGAGAGAGAGGGAGGGAGAGAGAGAAATTAACCATTTTTCCTTTTATTATTGGAGTTTTGAAGAAGACTATTTCTTGGGAGGCACATTTTTTTTTTTAAAATGTAGGAGCTGCATTGATTTCAACCATTGTGTTCCCTTCTAGGTTACATTTAATAGCTTCTTGATGTCACCATAGTGTTCCCTTGTAGTTTACATTTAGGTAGCTTCTTGATGTCGGCAGCATAATATTTTTTGCGCCCAATCTTCTGTCCATCCTCCTTTAAAGACATCTTAATTTGGACGTAAATTAGTTTTAGAAAACCTCCAAAACTTAGAGGGAGGTGGTATGTTGCTCAAACTTCTTACTGCTCGGGTTCGAGTCTTCCCTTGTTTATGATCTTGTTTCTGACCCACGTGTAGAACGCTCACACAGCATTGTAGGGGACCCAACTTTTTTCTAATGCTCCCAAAAAAAAGTTTGTTTTGAGAAAGCCCCTCTCTCTCTCTCTCTGTTTTGTTATTAGGACAAGTAGTGATGGCAATTATTATAAGACAAAGGTTCGTACAAAAAAACTTCAAAATGGTACCACAAGCAATGGCCCACGACCCCTTAATGCTTCCAAAATCACTTCTGCTTTGTAGCAGTTTGGTTGCTTCACTCATGTTTCATTACAACGAAGGATTGTGGAAGTCGGATATACTAATGAAATATATACTAATTTTATTGATGGACTTTCTCCCTACTTTTGAAAATCTTACGTTGGTTAATTGGTTTTTGTGTGTACGCTTGGTGTGCTTCAATAATGATATATTTATAGTAATGGCTGCTCAGTGACTCGGTCTTGTTTCCCCCCAACAAAAAATAACGAGCAAACGCATAATATACTATTATATAGAGTTTGCTTAAAACTCATTTTGTTTTGAAGAACTTTTAACCATTTGATTTGTCAAGCTGTAAAATCATTTTGTACGATATCATGCGGCTAAAATCGTTTAATGATATTAACGTTTGGCGCATGTAATATTTATAATGAGACGTGTCAAATAGCGGTCTCACATTTTTACAAAAATGTTAATATTTATGGCCGAAAAGTATTGACTGTATATAGTTACATAAGCTATGACTGCAGCAAAGTCGCGCCACCTAAGGTGGGCTTTTTATTCATTATTTGGAACTGTTGACTATGATTTTATGAGGATAATCTTCATTGATCCATCTTTTGGCTTATTGTATCTTTTTTAAAATTATTTTTGTTGTGGAATTATTATATCCAATCATGATCAGGGTCATAGATTTTATGAAATGGCTTGGGTGACCATGTGCATATTAAACTATAATATATTTGACATTTAAGTATCAGCTTATTATAATAGTAGTCGGATCCTCTTAAAATGCCCTCAACTCAACTACCATTGAAAACTGAAATTCAAGAGAGAGAGAGAGAGAGAGAGAGAGAGAGAGGACTGGTATTGTCACTTACACGTGACACCCTTCCTAGGTATGGGAATGTTATATGGGTTTGTCAATTGTATTCACAGCCGATGAGACTAGCAAGCATATTTCTATATCTATACATTTATTGGGTTTTAGATAGGCAAGATGGGTCTTCTCTCCTCTCCCTCTCTCTCTAAAGTACGTAATAGCTAGAGTGACTCCCCAAGGCCTGCTGGTCTTTCATTCAATTACTTGTTGGAGGGTTAGGTCATTGCGTCGGCTTTAAAGGGATTCTCATTCATGGGGAGGCTGCAAAAGAGAGTTAACTTTGTGATTTTTTAATGCGTCAGGTGGAGGAGACCTGAAAGGCATGGGAATACTTTAATTTTCAATTACTTATTATCAGTACAGACAAAATGGAAGAATATTTTATTTTCCTGAGAGTAAGTAATTTATTATACAATTCAGCCTGCAATACGGACAAAAAAAGATAGAATTCCCTTTCAACTTCATACATACATGCATATATATATATATGTATGTATGTATATTACTTACTCTCGAAAGTCTATATGCTTTCTCGAAAATTTTGTTTACGTCTTGAATCTTGATTCCTTTTTTTAATAAATCACGTCTTGATCGATATGTTTAATCACATAACGATGCATTTAAAATAAAGTCTTAAGTCAATAACATATGGATCACCAATGGTCCCAGCATAGCTCTGTACTCAAATTAGGTATAAAACTTGTGAGAACTTCTGTGTTGTAAACTTCCCAGTCAAACCTTTTCATCATTGTTGTTATTATTATTATTATTATTATAAGAATATTTTTTTTTTTTTGGGGGTGAAAGGGGACAGACTACAAGGAAACTCATTTAAGAAAATGAGTTTCAAGAAAAATTTATAAATCCACAGCTCTTTTCAATCATTTCACAGCACTTAATTTCACATGCTAAAGATAGTATCACCAACATATATGATATAGCCTCAAACACACCCCCCCCCCACCCCCCCCCCCCCTCTCTCTCTCTCTCTCTCTCTCTCTCTCTATATATATATATATATGTATATATGTATTTGTGATGTGTTACATTTGTCTTTTTAACGAGGAAATATCGAAAATTCAACTTCAGATATCTATAAACAAATGTTCTCATTATAGACTTATTTCTTGTGTTGCCTAGAAAAATAGTAGCTAACATTTTCTCTCTTTTTTCTCCATTGAGACCATTCAAATCATAAGCAAATTAGTCAATTTTCGAATAGTGCTTTCCCCTCTGGAAAATTTCAATTTTATCTAGTCAATTGATATCACTTTCTATGTTGGTGGGATTTTGTTTCTTTACACTAAATCATTCAACAGTTGTTATGACAATCGCAAAGGGTATTCGAAATTTGACTCTGTTTTCCAGAATTTCTCTAGTTGCTTCTCTAACTGGTGGGCACATTTGTCCTTTCCGATCAATTGCTTGTGTTGATAACTTGCACGCAATGAAAAGAGATTTGTAGGCAATTTTATTTTTATTTTATTTACCAAGCATGCACGAGGAGAAAAAGATTTTTGTACATGGGAAGAGTCTTGGTGGATGCGGTCACCTAATTTTTTTCATTTTTTATGAGAGTCCCTTGAGGAGGGTCAAATGAACTCAGCCTTATCTACGAAGATCATATTCAGTGTGCATTAACTCATAGACCGATCCCGTGCATTAAACAAGGAAAAATATAAAAATATTTTGCCATCAACAAAACTTGATCATTAACGCTGTAAAAGTACTGAAGTTTTATCAATCCTAAAATCCCAGTAATTAAATTTACAAAAACAATACACAAAAAGTTCTCATGTTGCAGTTTTTTCTTTCGTCCCCCCTTTTTTTTTGGTACGGGAAAAGAAAATTAGCACAATGGCTTTACACTAACCAGAAACTAATCTGAATCTGAATCGGAGGATGCTTCAGAACGCAGATCTAGGGTTGCTACCATCTTAGAAAGTGTCTCACCAATATCGTCTAGTTCATCTGTCCCAAATCCCCAGCTTCTAAGTAACTCAGCCCCAGGAGCCCCTCGCTGAATGCCAAACCTGCGAATGTTCCCCAATCTATTCTCCAAGAATGGCAAGACAGCGCTGCTAGAACGTAGTCTTGCTGACATGGGGATGGAATGGACTTCGAGTGATCCTCTCGATGGGTAACTTGAAACTGGGCTGCCTAACAGCTCACCGTGTTGTCCAACAAGATTCCCGAAGATTGAAGGAAAAGGCAAGGGTATTGGAAGAGGACAAGAAGCCACAGATAAATGAGAGAACCTTGGCCTTGTCATCAGATGCTCATAAGCAGCTTGAACTGCATTCTTCACCTCAGAAACCAAAGCACGATGATCTCCTAAAATTAAAAATTAAACCAAAACAAATCAGAGAGTTCAATGCATTGCCAGGTTTTCAGTAAGCAGCAGAATAGTCAGACAACCATAGTCAGCAACTTTTGTTTTACCCTTTTAGGAACCCAATCAGCTACTTAATTGGAGCTGTCAATGATGTGTGTTAGCAAGAGAGCCTCGCAGAGAGTGCATTATTATAGGCTAGATTAGAATTCTATGTTCCAGCTACTGGTTCTTCTCTTACCCTTCTTTTGTTCGGCCTTCAACTGTGTTTCTTCCTCTAGTAAATAGAGACCTACACCTTGTCATATCCATATTTTTTTATAGGATTTGAAAATTATCCAAATCAGAAAGACAATTATAAGTTCCATCCAAACTCTACTGAGTCCATCTTGGCAGGAAAATTTTAAGACCCCAAAACCGAAAAACATTCCTAATTTGGGTTGATATGAATAAGATCACAAAATAAAGCATAGATGTAACTCAACTTTAAGCCAAAATCCCAAGTGGGACATCCATAAATTTTCTTATTTTTTCAGTTTTCCTCGGTGTAAATATGGAGCTTATAACCTTTGGGCAAAGTAAAGGGGAGAATTAATTTAGGGCAGCAACTAGAAGTGAAATCCAAATTTAGGGCAGGCACGTAATGGTGAGATTTCGTTTCAATTCACATATGCCAAGCTAACAGCACAGCAATATTAGGCTCTCACAAGTGAACAGGAGGACAATTACATAATTACAAGATGGGTTCTGCCAGTTTTTAGTAATTAACAGCTTCATGATAATTTTCTTTTCCCATTTTTTTTTTTTTTGGTTCTTTTTGGTTTTCAATCTTCAGCTCAGTAATAGCTACGTCATTGCAATTAGAGACACAAACAAGTAGGTTGTGAGACCTGTTACAGAAACAAAGTAGTAGTTCTAACTATTTTAGTAAAATGCTAACAACATTCATTTATCTGGATGATTTACTCCAAAATGTGACACTACAATTAATAAGTGCATGGCAGCCTCGAGAGAAAGATCTGTTCTTTCATAAATAGTCTTTCTTTCAAAGCTGCCCACTTTTGGAGATCTTTTCTTTTCTCGGGATGTATACATAACATTAAAATTGGGATTTAAACTCATGAAAACACTTGTAAACCCTAAAGCCTGACCTAACCCTTGTAGTTTCTTACAGCAGACAGGTAGAGGTAGTGCCATCTTTTTATATGAATTACTCAAGTAGTGTCATAAATTTTATCTCAAGCTGCTTCATGGTCGTCAAGAAAGTATTACTAGTAAACTCTATTGGCCTTTAGAAGCCATTTTTCCAATTCAACCTAAACTACTAAAGGGAAGATAATATCCAGTCTTAACTAACTGTCTCTTGTGTAGATGTTCCTCAGAGTAGGGTTAGAGATGATGTGAGGAGAGACAAGAAAACTTGATCGTATGCTCAGAATTTAAAAACAATACCTGATCCATGGGCTCCATGAATAATCATGGATTCCACCGCTTGCAAGTCTTCCACATCTTCTGACGTCTCCGGGGTCAATGGTTGCAAATTCCCTAACACGGATTGCTCCACCTGTTTCCCTGGTTAATAATGCAAAACTTTAAAGACTCATAGCTTATCACTAGGTATATGAATTGAACAGCCAGAGGACTATAATACCAGTCACAGAAGGTGCTGGCATTGCTACATCCAGAATAGTGACGATATTCTGCCTAGCTTGACCTGCTAACATTTGTATGGCCCCATTCACATCCACAGCTCCAGATACATAAGATGATTCATCAGTGGGCCCAGGTGGTTCCATTCGAAAAGGGAGACTAATAGAGTGTAGAGCAGAGGCATAAACTGCACTGGTGTGATAAGGCTTTTCATTTTCTATGCAGAGAAACCTGGTGGCTTTACCTTCACAGTTATTTTAAGCAGAAGATTAGTCCATGGAGACCCAAAAAGAAAACAAAAAGAAGGTAAAACACATAAAGAGAAGATACTCTTAAGAGGGATCACATGTAAACAGTCAAGGTCAAGACTAAACCCACAACATTATTTGGTTTATAAAACCTAATCATCCACTTTAAGCATGCCAACTTCAGACTACTCAACATCAGAAAAGAAGAGCTTCAATCTAACTAACAATGAATTGCATCCATTTTGAGTTAGTTACACAACCATAAGCCCCAAAAGCTTAAGCTGTTAGGAAATCAACCAATTAGTGGACACCAAGTTCTCACACCCTCCCTCCTTTGGTGGGATACAGAGGGAGAATGTGGAAGCAATTGAACCCAAGACCTTCAGTATCAAGCTCTAATACTAGGTTCAACAACCAAGAGCCCAAAAGCTTAAACTGTTGTGGGATCGTCCTGATAATATATGCCAAGCTCTCACAGAGAGGATTGACCAAGGTCCAATGTTGTTAAAAATGAACACGAACTTTGGAAAACAATCTAATTTAGTTTGGTAAAAAATGAAAAAGGAGAGAAAATTATCAAAGTGATCTTTTCACGTAAAACAGTTACTTACTTTCACTAAGGCAGGGTAAACCGACAGGCACAATCAATTTACAGAAGGATGATAGTCTTGAAAATGAAACTGCATCATGAAGATTCTGGGAGATGGTACGTTTTCGGTTATTTGGGTTCATGTAAGAGCCAGGACCCCGAACAGCATAGAGTAACACTGGAATGTTCGTGTATTCATCTGCAATATTCTCCAAAAAATCTGCTGCCACACCAGAAAATCCTCCTGAGTCGTCAACAATAAATTGAATTCCCTGCCAGAAAACCATAAGAGGATCAGCACCAAGGCAGGAAAAGAAGTGAGAAGACAAAATCAGAAGCCACGCAAATGAATTCGGCTTCAGAGCATGTATAGAGATGTGCTAGAACCAAAATTCTATTGGAATATGTAGAAAAATTCCAAACAAAGATTGGCCTTTATCAAGCAACCATAAACATCAATCCATGAAAAGCTTTTAGCCAAAGTTCATGATGATAGACCCTCAGGGATCAGCACCCAAAAGATCATGATACTCATAAGGCTAAAATAGGTGACCACATCTTTCATATACAAGATTTGCATAGTGGGACCCTT
Organism: Euryodendron excelsum; assembly: GCA_033060915.1. Taxonomy (NCBI): domain Eukaryota; kingdom Viridiplantae; phylum Streptophyta; class Magnoliopsida; order Ericales; family Pentaphylacaceae; genus Euryodendron; species Euryodendron excelsum. The sequence continues at coordinate 12,359,099 of CM065383.1, forward strand.
CACAATCTGTTTACAGCTTAGAGGCCATATTGCATTATATATGAGATTGGCTTAAACTTCTACGAGATTTTCTTACTCCAGCGTACTAATAGAGTATTAATAGTGTAACTTATGCAAACGAAAAGTATTAATAGCACCAACTGGAGACAATAGATCCATGTAGCCAATCCCAAGTAATTGGGACTAAGGCTTGTCAAGTTGAGTTGAGCATAATAATAGAGTCTGATATCAAGAGAAGTGGATGGATAAAATATTTAATGGGAACTAAAAACAGAGACATTAGATTCAGGCTCTGTCTGTGATTGTTTCTGACACCATGCCATGCAACATAAAATGTAGAAGCACCTAGATAGTTAGATGTCATTTATGAACTTGCCTCCCTTAAATAAATACCAGGTTGAGTACCTGGAGGACATATATACTTAGGGAGGCATGCACACCCTCACCAGTAAAGCTCCCATAGAGCTTTGGCTTGGAAGGTCAGCACCACTTCCTTCCCCAAAGGAAAAGGAACAATAACTGCAAAAGATAACTGAATTCCCAAAAGATCTTCTTCTCAAATCCACTGAAAATTAATTTTTGATATATCTAGTAAATAATTAAATAATGACTCATTAACTTCTTGGCTTCGTCCACATACTTTCCCACTTCATGCAGACTGCAGACAAAAAGAAGAAACTTTTTCCAGATATCTAATTGAATAAAATATTGGCAACTAGGCACCAGGCACTATCATTAAACACAATCATTGGGCATACCATGGGCAATTGTGGTTAAGATCACATTCATCTATACAACAGAACATCAAATATTACACCAACTATAAATGTTAGAGAAGATAGACGAAAGAATAAATCTTTTTTTTTATAAATAATAAATAGAAACATATATCCTCCTGGTACTAATCACTGGTGTCTTGAATTCAAGAAAAATCATATACAAAAATATAAATAAATAAAATCAATACAACATGAAGAAGGATATAACCTGTCTAAGAGTTTCCCCAGCTATATCATACAAAAGTTCAACAGGTTCCACTCATATAAAGTACCTGACTGTGGTCACACTCTTCTATGAAAAAGCGAAGCCTTTCATTCATTTCTTCTCCTCGCAGACCCTCGGAGAAGGCATCCCTTCCAATCCCATAATTGTTGAATTGCTGCGCGTCAACCCATAATCCATTTAACTCGTACAGACTCTGGGGATGATAATGAACTTTTGAAAAGTCTGTCCAATATTGAACCTCATTTTCTAGACATTTAACTACGTCCTTATCCTGAATGCCACTATGAAAATCATTGCTCCCACTGTTGTTACCATTGATGACATGGGATTTCTCCTTCTCCTCTTCATACAAACTTTGCAAAAACAAGTTTTTCTTTTGAGGCTCAGATAATTGAGTGGAGAGATTACCAGTCCTGCATATTGGTCTGGAGAAATTCAATTCATCTAAATGACACATCAGACAAAATTGAGAACAACATGACCGTGTATGCAACTGGAAGGTTAAATCATAATCATTCAAACTCAACCCTCACCAACCCATGTAACTTTGAACTCACTATTATTGTGGTAAATAGTAAGATATCCACTTCCCATGTCCGAGTGTTGTAAATTAAGAATGAGCAACGATATCTTCCACATATGTTAAGAGATGGAGAGTATAGAATACACCAACTTTAACTTTTAATTCCTCCACGCTTTATTCAATAATGTTTGATCTAGAAATGAACCATCCCAAATAGCAATCGCCATTTCTTAATTCTCAGTTTATGCTGAATGACGATGACCTCTACAATTTCTTTCTTTCACAAAATAACATCATTTTCATCCCCCCCCCCCCCCCCCCCCCAAAAAAAACCCCAAAAAAAAAAACACAAAACAATGAAAATAATAATAATAAAAAATTGAATGAATAAACCAAATAGATTCAGGCAACACTAAAACTGATGATTCGGCAATTGAATGGTGATGAAGGAATAAAACTCAAATCTATCATTCCATCAAAAATTCCACAAATCAGTTACCCATCAACAGTTAATGATAAAGCATAAAAAACAGGAGCTCAGTCAGCTGATTTTGACGCTTGAGGCCTTGCTATATTTCATTCAAGGGTGGTGCTAGAAGTGGTAGGTCGTCTCCAACATGATGCTTGTGAAATCTAACTGCTATTAAGTTAACAAGAGTGCTTGTTTAATTGTGAAGATACTTGTACTATATTTTCTTGAATATTCTTCTTAAGCGATGTCTTTTCCTTGTGGCACTTATTCTCTGAAATTTAACCACATAACCGCTGACTGAAGAATGGGTTGTGTTTTCTCCGAAGAAGCATGGACACAAACACGCCAACACAGAATGCAGGACATGATATGGTAGAGACACAGCAAAATTATATTTTTTTATGTATTTTTATATCTTACATATATTGGATTCCAAGTTATTTTCTTTAAAATTTCAACATGTTTCATTTGTATAAATGATGGACACGCACGTCCCCCAAGTGTCCAAAGCATGTCCGATTCTAAAAAATAATAATAATAATAATAGGACACGTTTAGAAGCATGTTCGACACATGCTGAGGGAGTGTCCAACACAGACATGGCACCTTCTGGGAAGTGTCTGTGTTTCTTAGGTTTCTCCCTCCATGTAAAAGGAAACTTGTGAACTTTGTCGAAGAATGCTCTAGCATTTTTCACTTGGGAGGATGGAACTTCAGTTATTTCAAGCAACTTGAAGAGACATTATCAAGAAGACAACTTTTAACATCAGTCCTTTTATGCTTACATGTAAAGCAACAACTTTTATTCCCTTTCAAGTCGGAAGATGTGTGTTAATCGCATAATACCATCATGCTAGTTAAGAAATGAAAGCATTATTTCAAGTTCTGAAAGATGAACATGGACATATGCACACCGAACATGGACATAAGCAATTCATTTCTGACCAATGTATTACACATATGACACATTTTATGTTTGATACTCCTCAAATTTCCTTAAGATAAGGCATATAATGCTACTTGGGCCAAAAGCTGGTGCCTCCTATCCAGTACACACATGCACATGTATGTGAATGCACACACATAGAAGTACACGAGCATGCAATGTCTTGTGGAGCCTCCAAGGGACCCTGCCATACGGTAACCAATAGTTACAGGAGTTACAGTATAAATATCACATGAGAAATTACGTTTACAATCTCATATAATCTTTTCAAATTTTAACTAAATCATCTCTAGATAAATCATACAGGAAATAATCTAATTGTCGAGGTCATTTTCCATGACAAGAATTATTTTTTGAACATAGGTTTCTGCCATTGTGTTTCATATACATATTCATGCATTGAGCAATATAAAGCAAAAAGGTTAATGGATTGGGAATGTCAAGATTTGCTTATGACAGTTCTCCATAACCAAGTCAAACAACCAAACTCTTTACATGCCAACTCAAAAGCAGGATAATGGTGAGTTAACAGAATATTGCAGGCGGCCATGCTTGCTATCTTGTCAAAAGGTCATCAATTGAAATATCTTAGAATTAAAAAGCCATATATATCATAAGCGGCATTATAACGCAGCACATCAATGAATAAACTTAAAAAGTCAAATTCTTACCAAGTAACAACATCTGATGGAACTGGTGGGATCTCATTATACAATGTACCACACGAACTCATGGATCCAAGGGATCCTGTAAAGTCAAAAGACTTGAATAAATATGTTTGGAGAAGAAAAGTGTAATTAATATTTCCATATACTGGGAGACTTAACATACTTTGAAAAAAAAAAAAAAAAAGACAAGACAAGACAGGTTTACAACTGACATAACTTGCTGTGACTGAGGTGCCATCAACTTGGAAACAATAAAAAATAAGCAACGCTACGAGAATACTGCATAAAAAGTTTAAATTGAAAAAATTAAATAAATGCCAATATCATTGATTACAACTATAGGATTTTAAACTCTCTTTTCCATGCCTTTACATGTCTACATCTCAAGCCCCAGGACTTAATCCAACAGAGGCCAGGAAAAGACATATACAGGAAATCCCCAAAACCAACTTCCAAAAATCCCACCAAAACCTGTTCAACATATTTAAGGTCTCACTTAGTTAAGATTTTATCCCTATCATACAATAAGATGCCTTAGTACTGGAGTAATTAATGCTCACCATCTATCTAAAGTAATCCCAAGTGGTACAATCAAAAGAGGGAAAAAAAGTCTCAAAATTGTTTCAACCCAGGCTCACTAGATAACAAAAAACAAGCATGTGAAGTACATACACAAAAGCACATCAAAGTTTTGACAGTAAGAGCTGACCACATTACACTATGATTTCTCTTTCTTTTCTTAATTGTTTATAAACTTTTACATTAATCTTTCAGAAAATAAGATTGTGAGATATTTCAAATCATAATTTTTATTTTTTGTTTTCTTTCTTTTAGTGGTGCTGCTGGTACTTTATTTTTTGTTTGTTTGGGTGTTGTGTGTGTTTTTTATTTGCGGTTGGTTGGTTTGTTGGTTGTTGGGGGGGTGTAACTTCTTCTTTAGTATAATGTGATTGCATGTGATGAACTAAATAAGATAAATTAACCCATAAGTTAAAAATAAAACTACCCCGTCTTGCGAAACATTTAAGAATATCTAGTTGCATAAATTAAGGAACCACATGTACCATCAAAATCAGCAGGATAACAGACCTTGCCTCCCAAGAGCAAAATCGTATTATCATTTGGAGATAAATACTGATGGACCAAGTTTAGATGACTGTGTATTGTCATTCTAAAATTGTACTCATGAATCTCTCATAAAGCTCAACCATCTTATGTGCAATTTCAGATGGATATTCCGCAATATAACCATGATTCATGAGTTCAGTCCTATTCGCCTACCAAAACAAATATTTGTAAGAGGAAAACAAGGGGGAAACTTGTGGAGAGGTAACAGAGAGGCAACAGTTGAGGGGTTCAGCACTAACACGGGCCACATGCATGATTAACACGTTCAGGAAGTAACTGAAAGCTACCAGTACGAGCCTCACTAGTAAGCATAAAATACAGAGAACTCAGAGTAAATGATATGAGCCCAATACCTAATGAGAAAAGCTGCATGAACATAAAGATGCAGATAAATACCATAGCCTGGAGCAGAAAGCAAGTATATTTGAACTGTAACTCAATATTACAACTAGGTCAAGTACCTTGAAAACCGATTGAAACTAAGCGAGGGGTGTATGTAAGAATTCCCTGCACATGATTCAGATATAGTTTTGAGCAATAATGACAGCAACACAATCTGTACAAAATTTTACAGCTGAGAAGTAGTTAAAGAACGTCATCAATATTACGATGCATATTGAATTAGCAAACCAATAATATAACATGTCTGATAATAAATAGCCATCTGACTTAAGGAAATAAACCACAATAAAGAATTAAATAAGTTCTCTAATAAGTTCAGTGACTAGGTATGCACTTTTAAACAAATTACTCATAAAAAGAAGTGTTCAAGAAAAAGTTACTTAAAAGAGTTAATCCTAACAACTTGTCTACTTTAAGTATCCTAAAAGGTGAATGAAAATTTTAAAAGTCAAGCATGAGGTAATACATGGGCAAGAGTAAAAATTCATGGTATATACTTCTGATGTAACCTTGAGAAAATCCCAGACATTACTATTGAATTGTTATTCTGCTATCCCCTTCCTCCACAACCAAGAAATACGTTCACAGTGCATAAGTTTTTTGACTTTTTGTTTAAGATTTGCAAGAACAAACACTCAAAAATAGCATAATGCAAAACTTAAAAAGAATAATCCTTCAAAAATGGGAAAAGGAAAAACACTGGTTTTTTAGTATTTATACAGCAATGTTGCATCTTTCTATAGTCAAAAGCAAGCACTCACATTAAATGTTAGAGATCTGAAATATTTAGAACATCTCCAAAATCATCTATACTGGTACTTTACTCTTAGCAGATATCTGTCTAACCTGATAGATGTAATTTAAGTGACGTAAAAGGGTGCTTTTACTCTAGAGCATCATTTTCTGCTTGTAATAATTCCCCGCAAAGAATCTCATGCTTGGGAAACAGCCTCTTTCAGCAAGCTAATTCTATTTAAATCTGCCAATTGATGACTAAAACTTGTTCTAAAGAAATATTACCTGTTTCTGTCACGCTTTGTGTTAGTCTTGTAAAAATTCTTTCTCCGAAAATAAGGTTGAATTTGTTTTGAGTTTCCACCACTTATGTCCAGTAGAAAGAGAGGCAGATGTATAAATATGAGTCGAACTATTAAACTCATTTTTCATATGCAACTGCCCAGAAATTCCCCTACAAAATTCGAGGTTACTGGAATGGAATGACAAGGTGAATCTCAGGAATACCAAAATGACAAAAGAGAGAAAAAAATAAATAATAGCGGTGACGGAAGAAGAGAAACAACAGCCTACAATGTATCAAAGAGATACACTCTAAATAAAACTGAATGGAAGAAAAGGATTACTATAACCAACCACAGCGACTTGGAGTTTTATCTGAATAATCTGTAATCTCATCCATGAAATAACAGTAAAAGAAAGGGAAAATACATCCACCATGCATGTGGATACCAACAGAATTAAATATCTCAACCTAGAAGTTTATTTTAATTTTCCACATAAAAGTACAAATTTATGAAAGCTCACATAGATTGTGCAAGAACTTAATATCAAATGGTCCCACCTGTTGTGTTTCACCAGTACAATAGAAAACGTCCATATTAAGACATTGATTTTTGAAGGCTATGTCACCCTGGGGATCTTCGGCCAATCCAAGCAATTCATCCTTCAATATTATGCACAGCCAATCAATATATTATTTGCAAGCAAAGCTGAACATGATAGAATTATTGCAGCATAATATGTAAATGCTTACCTACATAACTTTTATAAGCAAATTAAGATTTGATACAATGTTTCTAACAAGAACCAGAGACCAGTTTAACGACTTAACGCAAACGAAAAGACCAGCCTCATAACAGAAGGGAGGGCAAGAGTAAATTATTTTAGAATCTTGTGTGAAGTCCAGAACACGTGAATGAAAGAGTAAACATAAAGAAAGAAATCAATCCCATTGGGTTGCAGATGAAAATGGAAAAGGCATGTGTTCTTTATGAAGCAAGCAGTCTAATCACAATGAAATACCACACCCACTATTAAGTCTTCTCAGATCTCAACATAACCCTCCCTCAGCTAATAAGATTCATAAGCACATAGAAGAGCACAAAGTTCTAAAGAATGGCAGATTCTGAACGAGATTGGAGCTGTTATATGATGTGAGAAAGTCTTCCTTCACTAGGCCTTGTTCCAGTGGTTTCCCATTATACCTTAAGGATAACTAAGGTGTACTCAATTTTCACGTCACTGACGGAAATGCATATAACTAATTTTAACTTCGTGTCCACAAAGGCTCACCGATCATCAAAGAAGTGCCAGACTTTCAAAGTGCAAACATAAGTTTCACAATGTTCTCTGGAGGTGAAAATAAACAAATTACTGCTTGCAACACCTTCGTGACATAAGATCAATTCAGCACTAAGAGATGCTTTCAAAACGGCAACCCATAAGCAACACAACAGTGTCTAAGAGAATTTTCTCAATCAAACCCCAATGAGAGATTACAAGCTCCATAGTACAGATGGCTAATATGTGAATAACCCACATCTAAAACTAACAGATGAACTCAACACCCAGACAACCAAACACATACAAACCCAATATACCAGAAACAATGGAAACATCATTGCAGGTAATGTAAGTAAAGCAAGAAAGTTTCATAAAACAACATAAGCAGATGCCCATTATATTATAACAATTCGAATAGGCCAAAGAGTATATATGCATATTTTTGAACAAAATGGACAAAAATTAACAAGATATTATCAGGTATGAGAGTCTACCTGGAAGTTCCAGAAGTGAGAACCAATGAAGTTTGCGAAATCTCCAACTTGGATAGTTACAATTTCTCTCATATTTCCTTTATCTACTAGCCAAGAATGCAGCAATTGAAACCCTAGAAATTCAAGGGATTAGTCATTCCAATAACTATCCGAAAGCGCATATATATATAGGGGCAATATGCTACAATATATGCTGGACAGGCTGGTTCGTTCCTTCTCAAGATCTCAGACCTGACGAGCTCTATGCTGTTTGTATTCGATTCGCATACATGTGTGTATCGTTCTACTTGTACCAGCAAGCGATGGCGGAAACAGGGTGAAGAAAGAGGGGGAAAATGGCTGCACATGGATCGGATCGGGTTTAGTTTCGGGTACGTGACTTGAGACCGCGGGTCGGCAAAAACTCATTTCGATTTTATCATGTAGCATATTTTTTTAAAAAATTTGTCATTTTTTTACCAAATTTAAGTTGCTGGTATTATAAAACATTACATATTATAATTTTATAAAAATAACAACTCAGTGCTATCTAACTACTCTAATCTATACTGTATAATTGGAAATTGAAAGTTAGCAACAAACTTCTCCATTTTTTCCTTTTAATTTTGAGAACTCCTTATAATGGAAGCAGCATGACATACATATAGTTTGAAATTAGTTACAAAAGTATGAAGTGGAAGCGGAAAACGTTAGAGGAAACAGAAATGTGACACAACAAAAAAATATAAGAAGAAACAAAAAGCAGGAAACAAATTAAAAACTTAATAAAAATCTTATTAAGAAACTTTCGCAAAACTTAAAAGAGACCTTTAAAAAATTTAGTGAAAACTTTTGAAAAACGTAGTAGTAATCTACATGTGTAATTCTATAGATACTTAGTTAGAAATTAAGGAAAAAATGTATATAAATGAATATTTTCAGTTTTCAAAGTATTTTTCTTTAGTTTTCTTCAAGTATCCCAAATGTATCGTAATCGTTTTTCAAAAGTTTTCAAAACATTTCTTCAAAATTTTCAAACAAGTTTTGTAACCGTACCAACAACGCTCATTGAAACGGGTTTTTCCCTCCCAAATGAGTTTCTCAACAACTATGATCTGAATATTGCAAATTGTAAGAATTGCTAAAATTCACTGAAAATCATTTAAGAAAATTAATAATTTCTAAATCTCCACCTAGGTTTATAAAGGAAAGGTATCATAGGCGACGGCCACATGCACATGACATCTATCATGATTTGAGTATTTTTATATTTAGGTGAGACTTACCATGAATACAAAAATTATTATAAAAGTCACATCATGTGACGGGCATTGAAATAATTTCTTACATATAAGGGTGTCTAGGCAGAAGATTGAGGCCCATGAGTAGTTGAGCATCGGCTAGCTAAAAAGCCCAGACTTGGCCCGCCTGAGCTCGGCCCATGAATTCAGAATTCAAAGATCTACCAAAAGTTTAGGAATCTTGCTGGAGTGGTTGCCCATCCAGCCCATAGGTGTGAATAAGGATACTTCCATTAATTTGAAAAAAGGAAGTTGTTTGTAATTAGTACTTTTTTTTTAAAAAAACTTTTCCTAGTTAATGAGTATAGTTTTGGTGATTAAAAGTTTTTGCAAGTCTTTTCATGTATAAATATTTAGAAGGTTTAGGATCAAATGACAACCTTATATGGTCTAACAAGGCATTAATTTAAAGATGTTCATGAGAATAGAAATTATGAAAATTAAATTGATTGTATTTTGAAATTTCTCTTGCAATATTGGAGTCGTAAATCCTAACCTTTTCTTAGCACTCCAGAAGTCGGTGCTCTCTCCCTCTCTCTCTCTCTCTCTCTCTCTCTCATTTTCAAAAGTTTTACTTCATCCATAAAAACCCCATTGTCCTTCCAGTGTAAAAGGAATTCTTTTGAAGTAAGACCAAAAGAACAAGATGTGATGAGAACGACTATATCAGAGAGCACAAATAAAGGTAAATGGGAGAAGAAAGGGAATAGAAGAAAAAGTTTAATAGAAAGACCAAAAAAAAGTCCTTCAATAAATCATTCAAAGAAAGACTTTCCTTTGTTGGCCTTCACAATCTCAAATCATTAAAGAGAAAGAACCTCATTCATATAATTTAAATTTCATTTTTTAAAGAATTTTCCCTTATCTGATGTGTAATCCTAGTTTTTGTTTTTCCAATGAATTTTGAATTTGATAAAAAAAAAAATAGTGTAAATTAAGACTCAAATTATGTCCAAATGGGCCAAGCCCGCCCAAGCCCATATTTATAGGCTCATGGGCTGGGCATGAGCTTCAAAATTTTTGGTGGGGTAGCCCGGCCTGTTGACCAGTGAAAAGTTTCGGGTCTGGGCTTAAATTTTTTTAAGCGGGCCTGGCCTGTTGTTGGTCCTTGACAACTCCCGAACAAAATACACACACTGAGGCCGTGTTGGTTTTGAGAGAGAACGAGTGAGACTAGAGTGAATTTCCTCTTTCATTGACCAATGTTATCACCAAGGATTAAAATTTCGTTTCGAGGGGTCGTTTTGGTTGGCTCGAAAATGAAAACATTTTGAAAATATTTCAGAAATATTTTAAAAATATTTCAAAAGTGACAAATATTTAAATAGTAAAGTACAATTTTTTGTATAAAAATTGTACACCTTTTATAAAAATTTTAAATTCGGTTAATACACCTTATTGTTTAGATATATAACATTGTATTTTGGTGTATTTTTTTATGTTTTGATTTGTTTTGAAATAATTTTTCGTTATTCCACTAGTGTTTCGTTTCGGTCTCTTAAGAAATAGAAACGTTTCGGCCGTTTTGATGAAAACAGATGAAAATTTTGTTACTTAGTTATCACAATTGAAGAAAAAAGTCCATTTAACTTTGAAGTTGTCAATGCCTTGGGTCAGATGTTTGAGCTTGAGAGATGCATAAAAGAATATCAATTTTACAATTATATTAAACTTGAAATCATATTCACAAGGCATCACCAATGTTAATGGAAACCAATAATTCTGTACAAGCCTCTTAGGTAATGGTTTCAAAATTTTCATCTTTGTTATCGTTTTCGTACTTCAGGAAACAAAAAAATTGGAAATTTTTAGGAAAAATCATCGGTTTTATATTGTTTTCCTTCTCGTATTGAAATGGGTTCGAAACTAATGAAACTATAAAATTTCCCCCTAAAACTGGGGTGTTTTTCATAATTTTTTTTTGAAAATAATTTTTAGAACTAGTTCACCAAATGCCAACTTTTAAAAAACGAAACCAGAAAACGAGAACCGAGGCAACCAATTTGGGTCTGTTGTCTCGCAACTCTCACCAGCCACTTGCAAGGCATCCCAAGTGAACACCCCTGAAAACAAAAGGAAAAGAAAAAGAAGAAAGCTGAAGAGGGAGAAGGAGAAGGAGAGCTGATTGAAAATAATCACAAAAAGAATGGCCTTTTAGCTTCAGACCCAAATATGGCTGAGCACAAACACACAAATACAAATATATATATATATATATATATGTATATATATGTATACAGTACATATTTTAAGAAGATTCAGAGGGTATGAAAGAAACATAAGAATATCGACAACAGTTGGGAGAAGAGGATATAATAATAAGAAAGAAAACAATGACAATATTAACAAAATACATTGTCATACAAATACCTTCGGAAAAATTCAGAAATAGATAAGAGGATGCATATTGATCTTCTTGGCAAGGCTACTAGCTAGCAAGAAGATTGTCAATGAATTTGACAATTATAACTCAGATTTTCAAACGATTAGAGAAAATTTAACTGAAAATTGGGACTATTAAGCAGAACTAAGGCAGACAAAAAAAGGTGAATTAAAAAAAAATGAAGACACACAACTTCATATGGTTAAAGCTAGTTATAATCCTTCCTAAATCCTTCAATCCATGAAGGGAAAGTACGTCAACCTCCTCTTGATCCTAAAAGGATGATTAGAGATCTTCAGTTAGGAAAATCCGGAAAATGTTAGAATTGCCCCTATCTTTATTATAGGGCCAAAAGAAAAGGAAAATTTTCAGGTTCCCTTTCTGTATAATGTATTTGCTAGTAATGTTCAAAATCCTGTATCAGTAGCTGCAAAATTTTAAGGTGGGTAATTCATTCGTTCTATTCTTTAACTTCAACTGGAATTATTTGCCTTTAATTCTCCTCCACACTGATCTTGGGACATTCACGAGCCAGTTGATGTTGCCGTTGAAGAAGCTGGAAGCTTTTGGAGATGTATTCTGTATTTCTGCAATCACATGAGGAGTCATTGTTTCAATCTAAAGAAGACGAAAGAAGAAGAAGAAATTAATAAAAAGAAGCCCAAGGTTCTAGTTAAATCACCTGCAAATGGCTTTTTACTTCATCATTTGTGAGGCCATCCGCCTGCATGAGATCTCTGATATGCTTTGGTGTTGCTACTGAGAAAACATAAGAGATACAGAATTAGATACACACAAACAATCTCAATCCACCTATCATTTTGATGGAAATTATCCAAGAAAGGGTGGAGAAATCTTCGCGTAGGGACACCGTTAATTTCTAGGCAAAATAGGACCTGCAAACAGATGGGTTTCTTACAGTCCAATCCAGTGAATATTCTCTGGCCAAGACGAAGAATCACATCTTCCCAAGAAATTAAAAAAATAATCCTAATAATCCAACAAGAGAGTAAATACAGAAGACAATCAACTTTGGATCATAGCTCAATATTTCTATCAAAATTGGCCAAATTCATATATACACGATTATAGCAGTGTATGCCTATAAATATGCAGTATGTGGAATTAGATTGAGTTGTCATGTCTTACTTTGTGGTCCTCCAAGTTTTTGAAGCGCATCCACAAATCGCCGATGCAACTCCGGCGACCAGCATCGCCTCTGCTTCTTTAATGGCTGCTGCTGCTTTGGTTTGCTCTGTGGCTTCATTTGGTTGGTCACCGTGGAAGAACCTGAGCCAGTACTACCATTGTTGCCTTCCAAATTCAAATCAATAGAACCCATTTCACCCGCCGGCGATGAAAGCGATAGACCCGGAATCAACGAAACCTCCTTGTCTTCCTTCGTCCTCAGACCGGAGTGTCCATTAAATGGCACAAATGCCCCTCCCCTGTTGCTAAAATTGCAGATTTGGAATGGATTTTCAGTTGCAGAAGCATCCTCTACTCTGTCTCTCTGACATCAACAATCACCCAAGCCAAATCACAAAAAGCCCAAAAAAAAAAAAAAAAAAGAAAAACCTTGGATTACTTGGTGTATAAATGTAAATGATACATATCATATACGTGCATCAATCTTACCAATTTCAAGTCCAATGCCGAGACTTGTTTCTTGATATCAGGAGAGTTGTTTTCACACGTAACAGTACTAGTGCTCCATAGCTGAGCAGAGCTCATCCAGCTCTTCTTATCACTGAAATCACTTGACGTTTTCGCTCCTCCAGTTTTAGCAGAATTACCCTCCAATCGTATAAACCCTTCCGTCGCCGGCTGAACCTCCGATCTCACGCACTGCATTGTCTCTTCCTTCAATCTCCGGATAGCTGCAAACCGATTTACCACGAGAACAAAGAAATCAAATAACGATACATACATACATATATATATATATATATATGTATGCGGATGTATATAGAGAGACAAGACAAACCATCTTTCAAAAGAAGCATGCAGAGGGGAAGTTCATGTTTAAAGGCGTGGATCTTTCTCAGTTCATCTTCTAAAATTTTAACATAATCGTTGAGCTTCAATGATTTCTCAGAAACGTCTGCGATCACCGAGACTTGCGTGAGAAACTCGGTAATGGTCCTGGGGACGTAAACCGAACTCAAATCTAAGTTTAGTTCAGCGGAATTCGCTCCCATCTCTCTCTCTCTCTATATATATAGCTACTATTCTCCAACATTGCCCGGATAAAGATGTAGGAGGAGACTCCGATAGATATATATGTGCGTTAATGTAAAAAGGGAAAGCAGAGTCTGTAGAGATCAGAACGCGAAGATTGGGTGGCTTTCCTATACGGGTCGTCGCGTATTTGGGTTAACTCGATTTCGCGGTGAAGTGACTCGGTCAAAGCCCTGAGTTGAGTTAGCTCCCTGTTTTGTTGACTTTATACATAACATAATCTAATTTACTTCTTTGCCCTAGAAATTTTGGGGAAAAGAAATAGTCTTTCAGGATTCTTTGAGGGTAACTTGGACTTTCCAGAAACCGTCAACCAAGCAAATTTTCTTTTAACCACCGGAAATACCCTTCGCCAGTGAAGTTGATTGGAACTTGTTGAAGATTAATGTGATCAGAGTTTACTTTCAACTAGCGCTTTTAATGCAAATCAGATTTCCACAATATTCACCCCAAGAATAAACATGAAAACACTCCCTGAACGTTTGATGAATGGCATGAACCAAGCAATTCTATATATGCATTAAATCTGTTTTTTTTTTTTGCTTTTGCTTGCAGTATGAATTTGATGATTTAACTACGTTTCATTTGAAACTCAGATTTTTGATTGAAAAAGTAAAGAGAAAAAAAAATATAAAAAAAAAGTGAACAAAAATAATTTTTTGTTCTCTTTTCTCATATAGTTTTCTTTTTTTATCGAAAATTCGGGTTCCAAGCAGAGGCTTACGCTTCGTTTGGAATTAGAATTTTTGGTGAAAAAAAAAAAGCAAAGGAAAAGAAAAATATGAAGAAAAAGTAAACAAAAATACTCTTCATTTTTTATCATTTTTCCTTCACATTTTTTTTCATTAAAAATTTGAATTCCAAACTGAACCTTAGTGGTTAAGGAATCAACCAACTAGATGCATATCTAGTTTAGGTTAAAAACTGGTAAAAAAAGTCAAAAAATCATAAATCAAATAACATAAATGAGAAACCAAAAACCCATAAATAAATAAAAAAAACTTGCATCCAAATGACCATTAAACGGAAGTGTTGACACACAATTTTTAGGTAGGATTTACAAATTATGACTATAAATGATTATTGAACTTGCTATTCATATGAACTCTAATAAATTCAATTCAGTAAAGTTGCATGTGAAAAAGAGTCAAAACATCAATGACAATAATTCGTCTAGTCTCTCTCGTACCATAAAAGTGATGGATAAAGCGCATTTGTGGTTGGAGTCCACTATTCCTTTGTCTCGGACATGGCCATTGAGTGAAGGGAAGGGATACTCTACAATTAAATTGTCTAAAGAACTAACTTGAACATCAAGACAATTCAATTTGGGGTGGGAATACTTATCCATAAAATATATATATGTATATATATTGTAATAGATTACTGAGCATTTAAACATGTTATCAATTGTCCATCCACGTGCACTATTTATAAATGTAGACATATCAAACAAGTACTGTGTTTTTTTTTTGTTGATTAAAAAAGTGAAAACGAGCAAGTAATGTAGCAATCATTCTTGAATGTTACTATAGAGTTTTTCATCCGTTACAAAATATTTAATTTGAACTATAACTATTAATTCAGGAAAGACGAGTTCGTCACCACAATTACACTGAAATACGAGTAACTATCAAGTCCCTTCTTAATATCATTCGGTTTACTCAAGTACTATATCAAATGAATCCTAACACACAAATATTGAGACACGAGCAGAGAATTTACGCAACTGTTGCTAACTTGACAATCACCTATTATTTATAAGTAGTAGGCATATCAAACAAGGGCAATACCTATTATTTTGACTTGTCTGATTCGTATAAGTGGAGCATATGTATAGGGGATATCATTTTAGTGAACACACAACAAAGGATAGTCGTAAAGATTTGCTTAATCCCAACTATCCAAAAGTCAAAAATACATCAAACAACAATGATGGTCCTATTGTCCCAAATGGGCTTGCACACTTTAGTTTTTGCAGTTTTTTTTTTTTTCTGTGGAAAAATAATGAAAAAGGGTATCTTTGTCATATGAAAGATTCCTCGGGCAAAATCTGACTTTTTTGTGTTTTGTTTTTATAATCAACAACAAAACATGACAGGCACAGGTCCTCCCTCTGTGGCCCCTTGTGGATCTCCAAATATTACAAAAATCTCACACACAGGCACACAACTAATACGACCGTCGATTTCAACAAGAGACCGTCGATTTCAACAAGAGACCGCCGTGTGGTGATTGAGTGGTGAGATTCTTTCATCAGTTTTTTCTTTTCTTTTCCTTTTCGTCGGTTAAAAAGGAATCGTTTCTTCCAGAATTCACAATCCTTGGAAAATCGAGACACATGATTCCTGTACCACCCTGAAACACGCCCCAAAATACTCATTTTGGGCATGTGAAATAGAAAACCAAAACACAGGTAATCCACAACCAGAGATGAGATAAGGATTCTTCTGTAATGGATGCGGTGGGCCCCACTCAGGCATGAGCCAAAAGCGGTTTTTGTATATTTTGCTTATTTTCCATCCAGCCAAACAAGAAGATGCTATCTCATAAAAGAAATAAAAAAAAAAAAAGGAAAAGGAAAAGAGAAAAGAGAGTATTTACAACCATCGGTTGTGTGGAACAGTGGTGTATCTCTTTCTGTACTCCATTTTAGGACCTATCTCATTTCTGTAGCCCTGTTTCTTCTTCTGTTTTAAAATCATAACCTCAATATAATTATAGAGATTGAGATATAGTATGATAGTTACGACCGATATATTCCGCTCATTAGGTTTGAGATTCGAACCCCAACAACCTTTGCTAAATATGTAACGATGCTTCTCTTCCTAAACGAAATGCAAAAAAAAAAAAAGCCATGAAATACACATTAAAACTCCTTGTTAGGCAGATTTTGTAATTTTCTATAATTTAATAAATTTTATATATGAAAAGATAGTCTAATCTTAATAAATAGACTATACAATATGGTGCAGCTCATTTTGATCCTCTCACTTAAAAATAAAATGCCCCGTCAATTATGATTTATGATTTTAAAAATGGCGCCAAAAAAAAAAAAAAGAAAAAAAAAAAAAAAAAAAAAAAAAAAAAAAAAAAAAAAAAAAAAAAAAAAAAAAAAAAAAAGAAAAAAAAAAAAAAAATAAAAAAAATAAAAAAAAAAAAAAAAAAAAAAAAAAAAAAAAAAAAAAAAAAAAAAAAAAAAAAAAAAAAAAAAAAAAAAAAAAAAAAAAAAAAAAAAAAAAAAAAGAAAAAAAAAAAAAAAAAAAAAAAAAAAAAAAAAAAAAAAAAAAAAAGAAAAAAAGAAAAAAAAAAAAAAAAAAAAAAAAAAAAAAAAAAAAAAAAAAAAAAAAAAAAAAAAAAAAAAAAAAAGAAAAAAAAAAAAAAAAAAAAAAAAAAAAAAAATAAAAAAAAAAAAAAAAAAAAAAAAAATATCATATCATTACTAGTGTCAATCGTGGTTCATGATTTTAAAAATGGCACCATTATATATCTTTATTTTTGCATCTTTTTTCAATTGAAGTTTATCGGTCTTATTTTTTCACATTGTTACTCAAATCCACACAATTTTTATTTTTACCACTCATTCTTTAAATCACTATTCTTTTATGTAAAAAATTTAAAAATCATATATTGTGTTCTCATTTTATTCAAAATATAATTATTTGTTATCATATTTTAATCTAAATTATAATTATTTACCAAATATTTAACTAAAATTAAATTATTTAATATTTTTAAACTAAGTGATCTATCCATGAAATTACAAATTAAATTACATTAAAAAAATAATAAAAAAACAAAAACCCCATTACAAACTAGTGCAATGCATTTAACGAAAATTAAAGTATAATAAGAAACTAATGAAAACACATAAAATAAGATTTGGGAAATTAAAATTACAAACATTAATAAGGTAGTAAGTCTGCTCCTCCATATGGTGGCTAAAACTATCAAAATTACCATAACTAAAACTAGCAGATGATCCACTTATTTGGGAATCATGAGTCATTTTTTTAATAATTTTTATTTTTATTTTAAAAAATATTCACGCTCGAGTGGATCAGTTATTGAATCACAATCGTAATTTCTCTCATACATTTTGACAAGAAGTTGACTCTTGATTAATTCTTAAATTCGTAAAAAAAAATTCAAAGTGAAAACGTGAGGTACTAAGATAAAAAAATAATACATTGATTCCATATATTAAACAAATTTTAATATAAATAAATAACTAGTAAAATAAAAAGAATTTTTTAATTTCATATATAAATAATAATTTCAAGATAAATAAAAGCAAGTAAAATATAACTAATTTATTTTATTTCACATATAAAAAAATCTCAAATTAAATAAAAATGTAACAAAGTTTAAAAAATTAATAAATTAATTGAAAATTTAAATTAAATATTTATTAAAGTAATATTTAAATAGTTAAATAATGTATTATTTAGATTTAAAATAATAATTAGTACATGGGTCCTACATAATTAATGCTTTATCCTCACATGAATAGTAAAATAAAGGGGTCTTTAAAATTTTTGAAGAACCTTCAAATTTGAAGGTGACAAATGAAGGTTATCTTCATTTTTTCAAATTCTTTAATAAATAAAGGTGAGTTGGAGGACCAAATTTAAAACTCACCTTCAAATTTGAAGATTTAAAGATGGGTTGAAGATGCTCTTACAAGTCCAAGTTTTGTATTAAAAATTTCTACTTATCTGACATTATCCTATAAAATTTAATTAATTATAGTAAAAAGTAAAAAAAAAAAACTTTTCGAGTCAAGGTCGACAAATAAAGGATTATTCCGGTATTGATCCTGTGATGTCCACGCACACATGGTTAACAAGGCCTCCTGATGCATGATACTCCCTTGCCTAAGAATAAAGATGGCAAAATAATTTGACATTTCAGGTTGCTGCCTTGCCCTATTGTTAATAGAACGGGTATAAAGTAATACTAATCAGAGTCGGATAAGGTTTGAAGACAATGTGTAATAACCTGTCCACCCCATTTATATATACCTATGTATTTTTTATACAAATATTATATTAGAATATAAATAATAACTTTTTTTTTTTTGCTTATTTACGTGATTTTGGGTATTTACTTTACCTTATGATGTGTTTAAAAAAATTACTAAAATAAAGAAGGCAAGTGAGATAGTGCAGCGATGAGGGAGAGATTAAGTGAGACGAATTGGGAGCGGACGGAGGAGGGATCACTATGGCGGGTGGGGGGGGAGCGGTGAAGAAGGATCCGCTGACCCAAACTGGCACGATTGCCATCTCTATCTACGAGATTTGGAAAAAAATAATTCAGTGATTAGATAGTACTTAGCGCTTGATAGTAACCTTTATCAAATGATGGCATGTGATGAGTTAATACATTTGGCACCTAATTCTATTTCTGAATTAAGAGTCTGTCATTGCAAAAATGGTGTCTTTCAAATCGTACAAATTTATGCTTGTTCTGCGTAAAAACAACGGTCCGGAACTCTAATCGCAACTAGTCTATCCAACGAACAATGCTAAGCCGTCTCTGAACTTCTTTATTATTACCAATGGAAAATCTCTCCAAGAACGAAATCAGGATAAGAGATTCCTAAACCAGTGGTACTAAATTATTTGTTCGTGATCTTCTTTGACAAATTCGCTAAGCAATCCGATATGTTTGCGATGATCCATACATTTGCCAAAGATTCTTAACACGTGAGATTCCAAGTCAAGCTGTTCCCAGGAAAAGAGATTTTCCACTGAGATCGATTCCGCTGCATGCACGTCCATTTGATTCCTTTCAAGTTTTGCAGAGTCACACGCCAATGGTTCTTCATTCTCTCTCTGGTCCAACCTTTCGAAAAACCGAAGGGTTTCCCAGTTGCCTCTGGTTCAACTTCACCAGCAAGCTATCCACATTCCCAAACGTCAACCTTAATTTTGTCAATGCCTATATATATATATATATATACAAACATAAGATTGCATCTAACACATTAGAAATTTTACCTTCCTCTAATTGAACTAGTCTAACCAAAGACTCACACCAGCTTAACATTGGTTCATGCTGCCTCCTAGGCCAAGTCCCAGACTTCATTGTCTCAAGAGGGATTAGTGAATGTGAAGAACATCCCTAACCAGCCAAAAAAAATAAAAAAAGCTGCTCTTCCGTTGTAACTTGGCTATAGACCATGTCAAGCTTTATATTAATCTTGGAGAAAATGTTTTGAACCAATTATTTATGGTTGGAAAGAAAGAAAGTGTCTCTATATGTTTTATCGTTCACAACTTGTAGCCCAAAATGCAGAAGTTATCTGGTCCTCTTGGAGGACCACGTGGCTTTCATCCTTCCTTTTCTCAGATGCATGTTTAAAGCATGTTTGCAATCCCGACACTAGCAAGCATTGAAGCAATCACGACAAGGGTTATGGTGGTGCTAAACAGGAACCTTGCCGTGCTGCTAAACAGGAATAATATCCTCTAGAGTAATTTCGTGCATCTACTTCACTTGAGTTCAGAAAGAACTGACTGTCTAAAACCCACTGAAAACATTTCCTTTCTTAAGCAAGCTATTGCACCCACTTCCAAAATATCCTATTAATGTACATTGGCTTGCCTCTCTGCTCTCAGTAACTCTGAAGGGAGAGCAGCCGGGAAGAAAAATTCAAAAAAACTGCATCAGTATTCACTTCTTTCAGAAAACAGAAAGATAGCAAAATTTGAATATCAGCTTCTAAAGAAAGATATGAAATTCTAGTGTGTACGATTGAGGCAACAATTAAATTTTTTTTTAAAAAGGTTTACTATCTGACCCCCGTTGGACTGTGAGAAGATACATTTCAGAGAAACAACAAAAGAAAAAGAACAATGGTTAGAATCTTAAGCTAAACTCACATTCAAAATCCCCAGTTCTTTGGCTTCAACAAGAACAATGTGTGAGCAACTCACCGTTCTGTCTTTATGAAGTGAATGGTTAGGAGTTTTGAAACCGTGAATCCATTGAAGGAGTCAACGTCAAACAGTTCTCTCAGCTTCTCATCACATATTATTATCCTCTTATCAGATGGATCCTGCAAGAACAGGGAAACAACACTGAGAAACTTTTGAATGACAGGTTCAGTTAGAAAAGGCCAAGACAGAAACGATACCAAAGCATCAAATAACACAAAACCATTAGATAGGGTCTATCTAGCAGATTTACAATGATTGGAGCGGGAAAACTAATGTATGGGGACAAACTTTTGCATTTTCACTTAACAGATTAAAAGTGGTACCACAAACTAATTTGCAGACATAGGTCGATGATACACATAAGTATCAACAAAATTATCAATTCCCCATCACCGTACATAAGGTTGCTGTTAGGGATTCTGCCTCATACTGTCGTGCTGCTATAATTTTCTTTATAATTTTTTAGCATTAAGAAATGCTGAGGTTCCATGTCCACAATTTTGAACCTGTTACAGACTCTGCGGAGTTAGCACCATAGAGACCCTTGTACATATGCCAGTGGGGTAAATTAACTAGGAGTATTGCAGGGCTACCTAGGGCCTTGGATCATGCACTTCCTCAGTTGTGTGGCAACAATTTCAAATATTTGGGTGTGACCATCCTTATAAAATGTCAGGGTCCCTTTTGTTATAAGTAAATCAATTGAAAAGAGGCCACAAAGCAATTAAGAAAAACAATAATAACTCAAGTAAAAAGCAAATTACAATCTAACGATAAATAATTTCTACAGTACTTCAGAGGAGAATATAATTGATATGATGATACAGTAAAAAGGTTTCTCATTATTATTGCATGAAGAATTACACAAACTAAGTTACAAGCAAGAGTGTATGAGTGTTCGGGGTACCTAAATGGCAAGAATGTACAACTTGAAACAAACCCCCCAACCCCCCCCCCCCCCCCCCCCAAAAAAAAAAAAAAAAAAAACCAAAACCCTAAAAATAAAAAACTATATATGAGTATTTTTCATGTAAAAAATAAGTGGTGAACATGTTGTGCGGAACAGATATTGTTTATGCCGTCGTACTTACCATCTACAAAACAATAAATAGAGTTTGACAAAGGAGATCAACCATCTACCTGGAGGTTGTTTTGTTTTATGTATTCCCAGATTCTTTTCACAACACCAGATCGTGACAATGCATGTTCTCCTGTACCAAGGAACTTCACTAAAGCATCTGAAAGTGGAAGAGGAGCAAGAAAACCTGAGTTCCCTCCCTTCTGCCGTTTTCCCTTTCTTGTTGGTTCATCTGAATCTATATTGGAAAAGCAATAGGGAGGAAGAAAAAATTCTTATAAGTACTCTTTTGAGTATGAAGAGTATAAGACAAATAAGTAACCTAATCCACTTATCAACAACATGCATAATATGTAAGGTAGAGGGCTGGTGCAACTCATGCCTCATGGTCAGCCCATTTGAACATGAATCCTGAAATGGTGAAAACAGAGACATTTGAAGCCTCCCACCATGGAACAGACAAGGTCGGACTAACATGTAAACAACAACTAAATTCTTTGGCAAACCAAACCAATATCCACTAAGAACTTAAATCGTTGCACTGTACCTTCTTTTCTCTCTTGTTTCCGTTGCTTCTCCTTCTGAGTAGATTTAACTGGAGCTGCTGAATTATGTAAAAACATTGTAAGCAATATTTGAAGAACTTGCATAGATTTTTTAGTCCTACAAGGTTGTTGATGATAATTGATAGTATAAAAGAGAAGGGTGGAACTTAAATAAAAAAATGAATAGAAAGAAACTGACTTGACATAATAGATTCTCAACAGGCCCCAAAATTACAGTCGATATGGCAAGCCTTGAAACAAGATATTACTACAATTAATTTTGAATGATTATGATTCAACATCTGATGCCAATGCATCGTCAAATGATCATTTTTTTTTTTCAGAATTGTAGACTGAACGTTTACAGGAAGTCACTACAAAACATGGAAGATGGCGCAGGAAGCTGCTATCCAGAAACAGCATCAGAACATGCAAAGGAAGTAATCGTTCACTGGACTTTGGCAGATGAAGTAGATTACATATAAAAAGACAAACCAGTTAACCTTATCCCTGGGCTGAACTGGAGTACATAATTAACTTGAAACCTATAATACGACCTCAAAGATGACACTTAGAGCACCACTGTGCTGATTTATACTGAAATAATTTGATCTAAGTGCTCAACCAACTTGTCCCCTTCACAAAGACCTCAATTCCTTAAAGCAGCAGCACTTTGTCATCATATGGAAAACAGTTCGAACTCATATTCTCCCTTCCCACCTTCGATTTTAGGGTAGGCTCTCTCACCTCCTGGCAATTCAAGGGGTTTAAAAGACATTAAAATGGCCTCTTTCAACACACACGTATGCAGGTCCAAATTGGGATTTGGAACCTGAAACTCCCCCTGCGACATTTGGCAGGAGATACAACTCCAGCTTAGAGCTGTCAGGTTTTCTGGTACAGCTGGTGGTAAAGTTACCCCCTTCAATTGAAGGTAACGACTTTATTCCACTCAAAGCCATCATATTTACTATTTATATAATCGAACTAATTAGGATCAAGGTGGGCCTGAAATCATTCTAAATTTTAGTATCATTGCCATTTTGAGCTTCATGCCAAGATCCAGAAAAGGCAAATTCACTACGTAGGATTATCAGTGGCCTCTAGTCCTACTAGGTAGCTTGTCCAGTTTAATTTGGTGGAAACAATTCACCCAGAAAGAAAAGAAGTTATGTCATTATGTTACCACAACTAGTTCTTCTCTTTTCACATTTTAATATATACCTTCTTCATCCAATATAACACTATGGAACAAATGGTAGTGGGATTTCCATACTCTCCATGTAAAACCGTGAGTGTATCACAAGGAAAAAGGTAAAAAGTGATTGAGAAAATCTCTGTTCTATATTCATTAAAACCCCTAACATCCAAGAGTGGGAGAAATAATATTAGTCCCGTCAAGTAAAGTTCCAGTATTATGTAATAGTCAACCCTACAATGAACAAAATTTAGCCCAAAAGTACATTCCAAGTCTAGCTTTGTTACATAGTATAGCAGCTAATAAGTGAGATGGGGCAGCATCAATAATAGTCATTGCAAAAGTAAAACTTTTGAAAAAGCAAAATAAAATGGTAAAAGTAGTACCATCATTTGAATCCAATGGCCAGATATGCTTTGCTAAGGCCTTGTTCATTTGGAACATGTTTATGCAATCAACACCAAAAAGGGCACGCAATGTGTCATCGCAAAGAATATTCCGCCTATTGCTTGGGTCTTGCAAATTCTTTTCACGAATATAGCTCCACAGTTGCTTAACAACCTATAACAAAATATGGGACAAATAAACTACAGATCTAGAAAAGAATTTGTACAACTTTAGGGATATACCTCAGTTCTTGCTAATTCAGGCACCCCAACAAATTTCTGAAGCGCCGGAGAAAGACTACATAATTTGCAAAATCCACCCCCTCTTTTCTTGACCTCTTTGTTCTGCTTTTTAGACCTGTATGAAGAGGCAATTATTCGTTTGGTAATATTGGAAAGTGCAACCTCTGTCAAAAAAATTTACCAACCCTTCGGAGCAGGTATGCTAATGAAAAACAAAAGTTAGTTCTCAAACATCTCCTATGGTTCATAGGGAATCAAAGTAGACATACCAATGAATAACAAAATGTGATGGTTCTTTCATAAATAATTTGCGAGATCATGGACCCTTAATATCCTTGTTATAAGGGAAAAAAGCTAATTTGAATAGTTGACTTGAGAATAATTGGGATGAGGTGGAGACAAAGAAAACAACCTTTGATGATAAATTTGTTAGGTAAGTGATCTTCAAAATCAACATCAGATTCATTGCAATGGTTCTATTAGAACCCTATGACATAAACATAAGATCGGAGGGACAACCACAAAGTTAACCCCAAAAAGAGCAAGTTTTAGATTTTTCAAAAAAAAAAAAATAATAATAAATCTAAAATCCTAATATTTCATTTACTTATTTGTTTTTCAAGTTTTCTTATTTGGTGTGCTACACTAGAAGGTTTCATGAAACTTGCATAAAATGTGTCGATCATGTGGGCAGTGGACATCACCTCAACAGGTGATAGCAACATCGCATCAACTCCATCTATGTTACCTAGACTCTTCTACATTTGTAAAATTCTCATATTGGACACTCAACACTCAGACAAGTGTATGGAATAGGTGTTTGATATGGCCAGTTGGACATGCATCTAAGAAGTAGGTATAAATAATTGAGTTTACTATAGAACTATCATAAAACTTCTATTTTAAGCATAAAATGCTATATTTTAGTTTGTAAACATCATTTTACCTTAAATAAATAAAAGAAATAGTTAAAAATATGAAATTTAGACGTGCTTGAGTGTCCTTCCTTGGACATGAAAATTAGATGAATCCAACGCTTAGACACATACCCGCACCCGACACCCATACCTAAGTCCAGGTAACATAGAACTCCATTATTTCATGCAAACATTGTGCCATTAATGACTATAAGTTTTCTTTGCAAATCACAGCTTGATACAACTATTCTATCCAAATCACAACTACAAATATGACATGAGTTCTCTTTTTGAAGGACAGTGTCAATCTACTACCTATAAAGCAAGTTATGAGAAACACTGCTAAAAAAATCCCAGAGTTAAGTCTCAATAGCACACACATATTTTCAACAATGAAAATTCTACAATTACTTGAAATTGCTAGAAATAAGGCATTGATTACTGCTTGTATTGGTGGTTTTGAAACAAATTGCAACTCCTATTTTCCCCTAGTGGCTTTTTGTCAGTATCCTGGTGTTTTCACCCTGTTTTAGAAAGATTCCCTTTAGTTCAGGTGGCTTTTCTCATTTTCTTCAACAAATTTGTTTTATTATGGCTATATCCACTTGTGGAAATTTCTCCATTGATTTCACTCACTAGTGAAGTCTTGTCTTTCTTGATCCTAACCTAGGAAGTACGGACACTCCGTTTACGGTAGCGTATCCGTGTTGGACACGCCAATTAGAGTCCAATATTTTTATTAATATTTTTTCTAGTGGACACTTATCGGACACATCGAGGACAAGCGTGTCCAACTATTGGACATATTTTGGGACACGCTGGAGTTAAAATGTTATTGTTGAAACTATTAAATAGAGTCTAATTTATAAATTTCAAAACTCTAAAACACCCAAATCCAATTCTTCAAATCCTTAACTTGTTAGTAGTTGTATTATAATTGTGAACTTATTTAATTATTTTCATCTTATTTTTGGTGATTTATGAATTCTATGTTCACATACATAACAAACAAAAAATGTATAAAAATATTTTTTTTTGCCATTTCCCTGCCGTATCTGTGTTCTCATATTTTGAAAATGTCGTGTCCCGTGTCCGTATCCGTATCCGTACCCGTGTCCGTATCTGTGCTTCTTAGATCCTAACAGTTGCACAAGAGTAACAGCTTTGTGGACCTCTTGAGAACAATTATACATCTCAACATACACAAACATAGTTTAGGACCCCGTTTTATTGTAGATAAAGTTCTTAAATATTTAAGCATCTTTTATCTATGGCCTAGGTTACATGGACACTTTTAAATTTGTGCAATACCCGTGTCGGACACTCGATACTCGAAAAATAGTATCGGATATGTGTCTGATACAGTTAGTTGGACATGCATCCAAAATGTACAAACAATTGAGTTATTTATAATACTATGCATAAGACTTCTATTTTATGCATAAAATGCTATATTTTAGTTTGTAAACACTGTTTTACCTTAAACGAATAAAAGAAGTACTTAAAAAATATGAAATCTAGTCGTGACCAAGTGTCTTGGACATGAGATTTGATGAATCCGAATTTTAGACACATACTCGCATCCGAGTCTAAGTAACAGAGTCTACGGCTAGTCAGGGAAAATTTTAAAACATTATTCAATGAAGTCCTTGATTTGAAACATCAAAATACAGCGGATAAAGAAGAAAAAAAAAAACTGTCTTCAGAACACATTTTCAGGCCTCCAACCAATCACTAACTGAGAATCAACAAATAATGATAAACTTGAAAATAAAACAAGTGAGGCATCAATGCATCTACCATGAAAGAATTGGTAAGCCTAAGCAGTTTTGAAAGGTCACATTTGAAGATTTCCCTTTCAAGCAATTAAGAGAACTCTGCTTCGTCTATCAAAGGGATACAAAGACTAGAATGTGCAACTCTTAAGTAGGAGCACTCAGATTAATCATATAAGGGGAAAGGGTTTTGGAATGCTGCTAAGCACGAATGTATTAATAAGGACTATTTCTGTTTCCGGTAAGAGGAGTTGCTTGTTTTTGGTGAAACATTACACCATCAAATGCACTCATCAAAAAGCCAGTTTGCACATTACCTTAACAATGCAATTTGGAGCCTACGCATTGCAAAGTAAATAACATAATTTAGACCCAAACTGCTCAATACAATTCCCAAACTTCCATGCTCGCAATCCCAATGTCACAATAAAATTCCCTGTGACACTGTTTTCAGCTAAATGTAGACTGAAGCAATCATAGACTCATAAAACCACCCATTCAATAAGAGTGAGTATGCATATAACTATGTATATGTATGTGTATGTATACAGTATACACTAGTATATAGATGTATAATTAACTCACCCTCTCTTAGCAGTACCCTTGCCATTGCTGGCTTCTTCCAATTCTTCTTCGTCCTCGTCTTCTGATTGAACCTTAGCAGCCGCCTCTCCCTCATCATCCTCTTCTTCCTCGTTTCCGTCGCCTTCATCATGTGCATCGTCGCCTTCTTCAATATCCTCTGCCTTGACGAGCTGGCTCTGAAGGTAAAGATCGACCTGTTCCCGAATAAACGCCTTCTTGTCTGACAAATCGATCCCGAAATCCTCCTCCAGCCTCCGCCGCACGATGGCGGTAGTCGTCGTGTTCAGGTCCGACGTGCGCAGGAACTCTCGAAGCCGGCCGACGAGCTCCGAGTCCGATACCATTTTCTCCGGTGCGTTCTGTTTCTGTTTGGGGTTCTGGAGAGCGGTTGCGGTGAGGTTAGGTTTGAAATGGCGATTTTGGGGCTGGGTGGGGCAGGTGGCTGAAATGGGGAATGGAATGGATTCTATGAGGGGTAAGAGATGTAGATAGGTTAGGAAGAGGAGGGTATTTGTGGCAGTGGGTAAAAGATGGTGTCAGCTATTTCTCGTTGTTCGCAGGAGTGAAAGTGAAGGAGGCCCATCTCTGTGTGCCTTCTGAGTTCTGAGATTGTCGTCCTCTTGACTGATTTGCCCTCGTATTTGTCTAGGAACCCTGTATGACACGTTGCAGAATTCTGAAGCCCCACTCTCATGTTACGCGCGTGAAGACTTTTCTGTTTGGTTCACGTGCTTTTAAAGATTACGCTAGCTTTTTGCCTGAAAAATAACTCTAGATTGTAATCGATTTTGTGGTTATTCATTTTCCATGTGCCCTATTATTTTTTACTTTAGTGCGTCTAACATGAGGTCGATCGTATGGTGCGTTTCATGAGCTCACTTTTATATTCGTTAGAGATGAGTAAAATTTTTTAGATTAATTTCACTTTATTCTCTTATACTTAACTAAAAAATAATATATCTATCTCCCTACTTCAAAATCGAGTACTTACATGTCTCGTAGTTCAAGACAAAGAACAAAGGGCAAAATTAACGAATTAAGTAAAATGTCTTAAATACCCTTCATCTATGACATTAACCTTGTAAAAAAGAAAGAAAACATTAAATTAACAAAAAAGGAAAACAAACCAGCAACCCCCACCCAACTTTCTTCTTGATCTTCAATGGCCTCCATGGTCAGCCACCTCCCTCTATTTCTTTCCTCTCTTTCTCCTTGCAGTGACAATCACCCAACACCTAAACTGCCCCAATACTATCATTACCACACACATATATATGTAATTACTTGGTTTAGATTCTTGGACGTATATATGTGTATACATACATATATATAGAACCAGTAAAGCATAGCTTTGTCAGAGTAACAATACAAGCTACACAAATTCTTGCAATGGGAAATTGTTCTTCGCAATGGTGTTGCTATAGCTAAAACATGAGTATGGGAATAAGAAGAAGGGAAATCGACAGCAAGCAAGGGAATGATGCAATTCTAACGGTAACGAAGAAGAAGATGAAGGCAGGGTTTGGATTCGACTGGCAATGAGTGCCAAGCGGTCCTAGCCTCTCTGCTGCTCATCGTCATTCCCACCATATCCCTCACTTAACTATCACGGCCACCTTGGACTGAACCTCCAACCCCCATTGCTCCCGCATCCCCTCCCGTGGCCTTCAAAACTTAAATTCTTGTTTCGAAAATCAAAACTTTTTTTTTTGAAAAGCAAAGAGTTCATTGAGAATGAAAAATGAAACAGAGGAAGATGGGGGGAACCCAAGGCTGGTGAAGCAACAAAACATTTGCTTGACAGAAAAGGGAACCACACCAGAAAAAAAAAAAGGAACAGAAGATGGAGAGGATAATTGTCCAGGAACCAATTTAAAACAAACACAAAAAGAGGAGAAAACTAGAACATAAGATCTTGAACTCAATCAATGTAGTATAAAAAGTCATGAAGACTGAAAGAGGTCACTAGAACAACTGCCTTCACCCACGACGCTGTAATGATCTTGATGCTTTCAGTGATATCATGGTGATTTGGTTGAACATGATTGAAAATCAACCCATTTCTTACCATCCAAAGATTCCAAAGAATAGCAATAAACAGAGAGTTCCATATTGCCCTCTTCCAGTTATTGAGTTTGAAATCATATCTTCATTCTAAATGAGACTTTAGGTCTCTTGGACATACCCAGATAAAACCCCACTATTGAAGTAAAGATTGATGGGTTCATACTTAAGTCGCTAAACCTTCGAGAAGGCCGACCACCAATCACAACCCACCAAGATTGAAGGTTGAAGGAGAAGAAGTCAATGAAGGCTTGCTTTCCCACTGATTTGTCAAGAATTTGCAACTCCTCCCTTCCTCATAAATAGAGGGTTGAGGTGAAGGAGAAAATCAAGCAAAAAAAGAGAGTTTTTTGGAAGAGTGAGAGTTGTAGTTAAGTTGAGAGACCGTGCCTCCTCCTCCTCCTCCTCTGTAATATTTTTTCTCTTCATAAATAGTAAAATTCTTTCTCCAATTCATTGGTGTATGAGTGTGTATTTGATTTCTAGCACAACAAGTGGTATCAGAGCAAGGTGAGAGTCGCTGAAGCAATTTTTTGCTCACTGTCCATAAATCAAGTTTGCCAAAATCATGTTTCAATCACACTAGCGTGTTCGTCTCGTTGATACAAGTTTAACGGCACAAACCGCATTAAAAATGGAGCTAAAATGAGCTCGTACGAGACTACCAAAGTTTTTTTTTGGCGAGTCAACAAGGGTGAAGTCACCGGCGCTAGAGAAGACAAGCTGACGTCATCGCTGCCACATCATCACCTAGTCAGTTGTCACGTCATCACCCAGTCAGCCGCCATGTCATTGCTCAGTCAGCTGCTACGTCATCGATTAGTCAGTTGTCACATCATCGCCTAGTCAACTGCCATGTCACCAGTAGCTGCCACATCATCAAAACTTTTAAAAATTACAATTTGACCCCTAAAAGTTTCTAAAAATTATAGTTTTACCCCAAAAGTTTTTAGAAATTACAGTTTGGCCTTAAAACTTTTTAAAAATTATAGTTTGACCTTTAAAAAAACTAAAATTTTTAATTAAGCCCTTCTTGAGGTTTTTCGCCATTCTGGATGCAACCGTGCACTCTGTTTTGGAAAATTATACTTTTATAATGTTGTACAAGCCAATTGAAGAGTAAATTCATGGAAGAGCCATTAACATCAACCTCAGGAGCTATGATCATGTTCACCTCTTCTAACTATACTATTTGGCGGCCTCGAATGGAGGACTACTTGAACTGTCAGGATTTATTTAATCCCTTGGATGAAGAGGGGGTGAAACCAACAGAAACAACGGAAGCAGAGTGGAGAAGAAAGAACAAGAAAACTATCGGTCTAATCAGACAATGGATTGACCATAATGTATTCCACCTTGTTGCCCAGAAGACAGATGTAATACTCTCTGGACGAAACTAGAGAATATGTTTCAAGCCAAAATTGCTCAAAACAAAGCTCTCTTGATGAAGCAATTTGTTAACTTGAAGTTAAAGAGCGATATGTCAATTATTGAGTACACTAGTCAGTTTCAAAACTACATGAACTAGCTTGCAACCAAGGAACTACTGCGGGATGATGAAGAGCAAGCCCTCCTACTTCTTAGTTCTCTATTAGATAGTTGGGAGACATTGGTGGTGTCCCTTAGCAACTCAGCTCCAAATGGCAAACTCACCATGGCAATGGTCAAGGATGCCCTATCTAATGAAGAAGCCAGACGAAAAAAAGTTGGCATTGAGCAATCGTATGCCCTCGCTACAGAAAGTAGGGGAAGGCCTCAAGAAAATAATAGAGGTTGAGGTAGAGGACAAGGCAAAGATAGAGGAAAAGGCAGAAGTAGAAGTAGAAACAGAGGAAGGTCACAGGATCTTGGCAGATCTAGTGACGGACATGGCAAGTTTACCTGCTATCGTTATAGTATCGAATGTCACATGAAGAACGACTGCAGAAAATTAAAAAAGTAGCAAGGTCAAGGCAATCACTAGTACAACAAAGAAGATGATAACACCCTAGTCACCATTAAGAGAGATGTTGCAGTACTCTCTGTGGAAGAAGAGATGTGCCTCCACAATCTCAGCCAGGATTTTGAGTGGATGGTAAACACATCAGCCTCCTACCACGCCACTCCCTATAGTAAGTTCTGCACGACGTACAAAGCTGGAGACTTTGGTACTGTGAGAATAGGGAACACCAGTTCATCAAAGATTGTGGGAATTGGTGATGTTCAAATCCAAACGAACAATGGCTGCACGATGGTGTTAAAGGACGTCAGACACGTGCCCGACCTCCGGCTTAATCTTATTTCTAGGATAGCCCCTGATCAACAGGGTTATGCCGTCATAACCACTTTAGCAATGACACTTGGAAGCTGTCAAAAGGTGCCTTAGTTATTGCCCGGGGGCATATTTGTGGCACGTTGTAAAGAACTCATGTGAAGGTTTGTTCAGACAGCCTCAATACAGTTAAAGATGAGGCATCACCAAATCTGTGGCACAAGAGACTCGATCATGGGAAAGAAAAGTTTATTCACGCTGGTGAAGAAGGCTCTCATTCCAGCAAACAAAGAGATTGCACTGAACCTCTGCGAGCATTACCTGTTTGGTAAACAACATCAAGTCTTGTTCAGTTCCTCCACATGAAAAAAGATTAGAGTTATTAAGTCTGGTACACTCTGACGTTTAAGGTCCCATTGAAGAGGAGTCATTGGGCGATAAAAGGTATTTTATTACCTTCATAGATGATGCTTCACGGAAGGTGTGAGTGTATTTTCGAAAGATTAAGGATCAGGTACTCGAATACTTCAAGATCTTCCATACCATGGTGGAAAGGGAGACTGGCAAGAAGTTGAAGTGCCTTCGGACAAACAATCGAGGCGAGTACATATCCAAGGAATTCAAGGCATAGTACTCAGAACGCTATATCTGCCATGAGAAGACGGTCTCACGTACCCCACAGCACAATGGAGTAGCCGAAAGGATGAACTGAACCATTGTAGAAAGATTTCGGTGTATGCTCAGCATGGCTGATATGCCAAAGCAATTATGGGATAAAGTTGTTCGTGCTGCCTACTACCTAATCAATAGATCAATATCAGTGCTGTTGAAGTTCGAAGTTCCGAAGATGGTGTGGATTGGCAAGAAGAATGTCTCCTACTCTCACCTAAGAGTGTTTGGGTGCAAGGCTTTTACATATGTATCCAAGGAGCAGAGACAGAAGCTCGACATGAAGTTCATTCTATGCATCTTCATTGGTTATGGAGATGAAGAGTATGGATACAAACTATGGAATCTAGCAACTAAGAATGTTATCAGAGGTAGGGACATTGTGTTTTAAAGGAACCAGTTTTATGAAGATTCAACTAAGTCTAGTGGTTTCAGTTCTCGTGCTCATGACATGATTCTAAATCTAGCACCAGTCCAACTCACCACAGATATTGGAATGTAGGAGGTAATTCCAGAAGATGAAGAAGAAGAAGGTGTTGAGTAGGCGGAGCAACAACCCCCTCCACCAGAAGTAGAAGAACTCCCATAGCTAGTTGGTGAGGTGTCTCCCCATATTGACGAGCCTCAGCCAAGGAGATCTGTAAAAGGCCGTGTCCTGATTTCGTCGACCAGATATCTGAAATCAAACTACATCATGCTCACTGATGAGGGGGAGCCAGAGGACTTCAAGGAAGCATAGATCCATCTAGACAAAGGCAAGTGGATGCAAGTCATGCAAGAGGAAATGAGTTCCTTGCAGAAAAATTAGACTTATGATCTGGTAAGGCTTCCCTAAGGCAGAAAAACCTTGAGGAATAAGTGGGTTTTCAAGCTGAAGAAAGATGATAGTGGAAAGCTAGTCAGGCACAAGGCTCGATTGGTCGTCAAAGGATTCCAACAGAAGAAAGAAATTGAATTTGACGAGATTTTCTCACCGGTAGTGAAGATGACCTCAATTCGAGTTATACTTGGGTTGGTAGCTAGCTTAGACTTGGAGCTTGAACAGATGGATGCCAAGACAGCTTTTTTCACAGAGATCTAAAGAAAGAAATCTACATAGAGCAACTAGAAGGGTTTAAATTTCTTGGGAAAGAACACTTAGTCTGCAAGTTGAAGAAGAGCCTCTACGGCCTGAAGCAAGCGCCGTGACAATAATATAAAAAGTTTGACGCATTCATGGTGAGTCATGGGTACAAAAGGACTATTGTAGATCAGTGCGTGTACATTCAGAGATTCTCAGATGATAGCTTTGTAACACTCCTTCTCTATGTTGATGATATGCTGATCATTGGACAGGATGCTGCTAAGATTAGCAAGCTGAAGAATAAGTTATCTCAATCCTTTGATATGAAAGACTTAGGCCCTGCTCAGCAGATTTTGGGCATGCAGATTATTCGTGATAGGAAAGCTAGGAAGTTATAGTTATCACAAGAAAAATACGTTAAACTGGTGATCAGAAGGTTCAACATAGAAAATGCCAAGCCAGTTAATACTCTACTGGCTAATCACTTCAAGCTGAGTAAGAGTTCTTGTCCTTCCTCAAAGACTGAGATAGAAGAAATGACAATAGTACCCTACTCTTCAGCAGTAGGTAGCGTGATGTATGCAATGGTGTATACAAGGCCAGATATTACTCACGTTGTAGGCGTTGTGAGCAGATTTTTCTCCAACCCGGGAAAAGAGTATTGGAAAGCTGTCAAGTAGATTCTCAGAAACCTAAAAGGTATAACAAAGCTATGCTTGTATTTTAGGGGAGCTGAACTAGTCTTGGAAGGCTAGACAGATTCAAATATGACTGGTGATCTTGATGATAGAAAATCTACATTAAGATTCCTTTACACCTTCGTAAGGAGAGTTGTATCATAGCAGTCCAAATTACAGAAGTATGTGGCTTTATCTACAACGGAGGCAGAATATATCGCTGTAGCGAAAGCTGGGAAGGAAATGTTGTGGGTAAAGCGGTTTCTCCAAGAACTGGGAATCAAGTAGAAAGAATACATGGTATATTGTGATAATCAGAGTGCTTTGGATTTGAGCAAAAATTTAATGTACCATTCCCGCACCAAGCACATTGATATTCACTATCATCGGATAAGCGAGGTGATGGATCAACGGCTATTAAAGCTTGAGAAGATTCACAAAAAAAGAGAATCCAGCAGATATGTTAACAAAAATGGTTACTCATGAGAAGCTCGAGCTATATAGAGACATAGCCGGAATGGACGCTAACTGAAGGATGACAGATTGTGTTCTCCTCCAATGGGTATGAAGGGGGAGAATTGATAGATTCATACCCAAGCTGCCGGACCTTAGAGAAGGCCAGCCACCAACCACAGCCCACCAAGATTGAAGGTTGAAGGAGAAGAAGTCAAGGAAGGCTTGCTTTCCCACTGATTTTTCAAGAATTTGTAACTCCTCCCTCCCCTATAAATAGAGGGTTGAGGTGAGGGAGAAATTAAGCAAGAAAAGAGAGTTTTTTGGAAGAGTGAGAGTTGTAGTTAAGTTGAGAGTCTGCTCCTCCTCCTCCTCCTCCTCTGTAATATTTTTTCTTTGCATAAATAGTGAAATTCTCTGCATTGGTGTGTGAGTGCGTATTTGATTTCTGGCACAACAAAGATGACCAAACCTTCCATGAGAACCTACAGGTTAGTAGAAGGTGATCCACATCTTCAATGTCCAGGTTACAAAAGGCATAAGTGACATCCATGTTTTGAGGGCTATTGGATCTTCTAGATAGCATTAGCGTAGTCTTGATTAGCAGTCATTGGTAAATCCCCCACAGATTTTGGAATTCTTCTAGAGAAATGGTTGAAAGAGAGGTTGAGTGTTCTAAATAACGATTTTAGCTTGCCGATATCTTCCAAGATCGATCCATTGAGATAGATTGTTACCGTGATGAAGCATTGGATAGCTAATAGGGTATGGAACCATAAAAGTTGTTGCCGTGGAGATTCAGTCAACGGAGGTAGACGAGCCTTCCGAGCTTTGATAGGATATATCCCCAGAGATTCTTGCTAGAGATGGTGACACCAACTACACGGGGATAAGAGAATTCGAAGATATTCATGCCAGAAATTCTAGTCCAGTTTCACGGGTTGGTGTCGTTCTCGTTCCAGTTGGAGAAGATTGAGCCTCCGTCATTGACGACAGATTTTAGAGAGAGGCAATCAGAAGAGAGAGAAATTGTAAAATTAAGCTTTCGAAGATATAGTAAAAGACATAACAGTACATAAAGCTACCCATTAAAATTTTTATGTTTATATGGCATGTGAGCAGCCATGGCAATAATGGTGAGTGACAAGTACAGAAGAGAGAGAATCAATAGGGAAAAACAAGAATGAGTTTAAGGGTATCAGAGTTATTTCAGTTCTCAAAATTGAGCTCAAATGCATTTGATGTGCGCGATATACAATCTTAGTTAATTTGGATAGAAAAAGTAATGTTTGCACTTTGTCTTGAACTACGAGGAGTGTAAGTGTTAGATTTTGAAGTTGAGGGGGTGTATGTTGAAAATTTTAAATTACGTAGATTTACTTTGCTTGGAAGAATACTTGATTAATATTGATTAAATAATTTAATCAATCACGCACTAATTTAAAATGCATGCAAGGATAATAAAAACAATCACACAATGAACACATAACTTTAGCATGGAAATTTAAATCGAGAAAAAGCCATAGGACCTAGTCTAGTCAAGCAATTATTATCAAGAACTGAATACAAGAAAGTTAATTTACAACCCAACTATATATATCCCAATCCACAGATGATGAATCTTTGCACTTTTGAGCGTGCTCTCCTTGTATTGATTGAACCCCACAATCACGTATCAATTTACCCACGATACGATTCTTCAGTAATTGTTTGAGTGTTGAACACCACAACACCGTTGAAATTCACCAAATGCTAGACGTTTCAGTTCAATCTCTAAACACTACTATATCAACAAATAGTTCACAAAAACACTAACAATTGTACCAATCCGAACCACACGAATTTAAGTTGAAATAAAAGCTTGCTTGTACACCTGCTATTCACTACTCTCCCATGCTCGAATCACGACGAACACCATGCCGTGAAAACTCGTCTTGATGCACTACCAAGACACTTGGTATTGTTGAAGATATGAAATTCTTCGTCTTACTAAGGAGAGGCTAGAGTTTTTTTTTGTTGTTGAGCTCTTTAGATTATAACAATCTCTCTTGAAAGCTTTCAATATATTTTTCAATGTTGGATAACCCTAGAAGATCAAGCCTTCATGTATTTATAGGAATTAAAGTCCAACCGGCTTAATAAGAAGGTTTCCTATTCAGAATTTTCTTCTTTTGCTAGAGTGAAAGCTTAGCGAAAACTTAGCCAAATCAGTGCTACAAGATATCGGAGGGGCAAGAGCTCAGTGAGAACTTGACAAAGCTTGTTGGCTGACCTTCTAGTTTTTCACTGAGATTTGGCTAGGGCAAAAGCTTAGTGAAACTCTTTGTCTTGATTTCTTCAATCTGGCTGAAGTCTGGTTGGGACGAGAGCTTGGCAAAATATGTAATTTTTTTATTTTAAGCTCCACAACATTCAAAATGTTGTTCAATCTCTTCTTAGTATTG
Source organism: Euryodendron excelsum (assembly GCA_033060915.1). Lineage (NCBI taxonomy): Eukaryota > Viridiplantae > Streptophyta > Magnoliopsida > Ericales > Pentaphylacaceae > Euryodendron > Euryodendron excelsum. The sequence continues at coordinate 12,396,237 of CM065383.1, forward strand.
GCTTGAATAACCTACTCCAAACAAAAACTTCTCTATAATATCTACCATCTATCTAACTAACGATCATATAGAGAATATGAAACATTACAAATAAAGTGCTTTACTCTAAGAAATTTGTCAATTAACAAAAGTCCTAACATATGTGTTTTTGGAGCTTAAGTACAAAAGGACAAAGTGAAATTAATTCAAATTTTTTTTACCTTTATTTTTTTTTCCCAATTCAGACTACTTTAATTAACAGAAATATTACCATGAATACGAAAAATGAACCAACCCACGCAGATTGAATAGAAACTAATTAGGTCAAATGAAACAAAGTATTGATTTTCGATCAGTTGATTAGATTTGTTCTGATTAAATTTGTATGCAAAAATTTGGACGTGTGATGATTATACAGTGCCTAATCCAGTGTAGATGTGTCTTGATCTCGATTTGTATTCACGATTAAGCTTTAAAATGAAAAGCTCATCGATAACACAAGGTCAACCTCATGATACCTTTTTCTTTTGTTACCTGTGGTCAAATGTTCATTGAATGTACTCTTATTTTATTAAATTTTGATATACAATTTCATCTATGGATCATCATATAATGTCTTCTAATCCAACAGCAGGATGCGTCTCGATTTATATTCAAAACTACTAATATAAAGTTCATGAATAGCTGTTCAAGGTCAATCTCATAATAGTTTTTTTTCTCTCACATGGGGTCAAATGTTCATTGAATGTACTCTACTTTTATTTAATTTTGGTATAAAATTTCATCAATGGATCACCATGCAATGCTTAATCAGATGATGATGATAAAATCACATGGGACATGTCTACATAAAATTAGAGTTTGAACAGTAGGTACATAAGCCTCTTAGCGCTAGATGTCAACTTGTGCGATGCACGAGGTCAGAGTTGTTTAAATAATAAATAATTAATTTAAAATTCATAATAATTAAGAATAAAATCGTATTGTATCTTTAAAATATAAATAAATATTGATATATATATATATATATGTCGTATATTACTTAATAATAATAATTTTTTTTAAATAAAAAGTTCAGAAAGAACATTGACAATCTGATATTATATATATGTATCTTATCTATCTTACCAAAATTAATCTTATCATATATATATATATATATATATTATAAAACTAATACAGTGAATTGAATAAAAAAATAAATCAATAGTTATCTAATCAATTGTCCTTATAACATGACATTTTAAAAATATTAGAGTATTTAGAATATCATGTAAGAGAGAATTAAAATATAAAAATAAACACAATATATATATATATATATATATATATGATTTCAAAGAGTAACGGCAAATGGAAGTAAACAATACATGTGATGTGCGAAATCCTGATGGACAATCACGCGAGTCATTCGGTTGAAAATTTTAACAAATGCTCAAAATTTTCCTAACTTCATTATCTACAAGGATAAAGATTTCTTCCAAATCGGACACTAGAAACCTCGGAATAAAAATGAAAGCATTGCTTTTGTAGTTAAGTTGTCTGTTTCAAAATGGTTTAAGAACTAACATCACTTGCTGATTTTAACGATTTTAACATGTGGCCATTTGACATGCTAGTAGCCAAACACTTACACAGAGCCGTATGAAATGAAAAAAATCGTTTTCCTAATATGTACTATTTTATCTAGACCCCAAAAGAGGAAATGAAATAAAAAAATAAAAAATTGATTCTACTTGCCCGATTGATTCAAGAAATTTGAAGCCAAGAGGCGGAGATTTGTTGGGCCTAGAGGAGACAATCGCCTATCTCAAATTTTCAAGAATTTTATTTTGACATATAGTTCTAAAAATAATTTTCAATTTGTACTTCCTAAAATTTATAGACGCCTCATTTAATAGTTAAGAATTATATTTTGACATATAGTTTTAGAAATGCTTCTTAAATTGCTCCTGAAAATTTATAAATACCCCTTAAATAGTTTTTCAAAATCCCTTTATATATAAAATTATATATATTATCATAAATATAAAAGTCATATGCGTTACTGTTGGTTACCAAAAAAAAAAAAAAAAAAAATCTCATGCTATGAGTAATGTTCCTTTTTGGAATGAATTTTTTGACTTCACTATTGTATGACATTGCCCATATTTTTGTCATTTACATTTAAATGTACCAATTATTTAGTACTTATTCCTATTAAATTGTAACATGTATTGTTTTATTTCATTATTAATATAAATTTATTATTAATAAAGAGACTTTTAATAAAATAAATAACCCAATAATAAAAACTGATAGACACGAAAAGTGTCGTGACTTATGAATAACTAGCGAAGTGAGCTGCCCTTCTCAAATTGGCTTACTTTACCATTTGTTTAGAATTGGCTTACTTTACAATTTGTTTAAGGCCTCACCTTACTTCCAAGAAGAGAGAAGTATCCTATAAAGAGATTCATGCCGCAACAAAAATGGGAATTATTGTACAGCAGACGCCAGAAGTTCACACTTCACATCCATAAACAATAAAAATTTTCAAAGCTTCTTCAACTATAATAATATATTCTCTAATATAATAAATTGGTGCTTTCAATTGGTCTACGACGCATATACTCCTCTCTTGCGGCCGTGATGGTGGCGGTGGTGGTGTTGTCTTTTCGAAGTGTATGTTGATAATTTAGGTTATGTTTAGACCGGTAACTTAAAAGTTATAAATTATGTAATTTATAGCTTTTTTTAGCTTGTATGCAAGTTAGAAGTTATTTTCAAAAGTCACTTTTATTTTTTTTAATAAAAATGTATAAAGTTTATAAATAGCTCTTTTAAATGGAGGTTTGGCAAACAATTTTTTTTAGAGTGAACCAAATAATATTTTAAAAATTAGCTATAAGTTATAAGCTTAACTTATCAGATAGAAAAATAAGTTATGTCCAAATACGTGCACTCTCTTACGTAAGAGTCTAGGTTTTACACCATACTTTGACACCGGAAAAAAAAAAGTAAAAGCATCAATTGGGCCCAAAAAGTAGAGCATCGCAATACATTCAGTTTTGGCCCCAAATTGGACAATGTGTTCTACTACTTAGTATTTGAGTTTAAAGGCCATATTGAAACCTTACAATTAGATGAGTAAGGACTTCAAATTAGAAGTGGCTTAGTTTTTGATAGGTTTGAGTGAGGTGGTAAGTTATATAAGTTATGAACTATTTGCTCAATCCTAAACAAAATTATACATAGACTATGTTCGGGTCAAGTAAACCTCTGTTTGATCCATTGTGGTTGATATCCATTTAATGATTGTGATTAATGAAGAAAGGAAATATATCAAGGATTCTACACTACCAACAAATCTTAACCATACGCGTCAATAATTATTGAGATAAGTTAAAAAGGTTATTTGAGCTGAATTCATTTCTTTATTGAGTTTAAGTTACGTGATTCTCTGGTATCAGTTACGTTTCTCTTTTGTTGTGCAGTCACCGGTTTTGTTCTCTTCCAAAGTGAAATATCTTTCATACTCTCCTTCTTGTACTCGTACCTTCTTTTCTCCCAACACAATCTCAATTTTCATATTCATACTTTCTGATCTGTTTTGGGCCAATTAGTCCTCATATTTGTGTGATAATAGTGTATATAATTGTTATAGTTAGTCTACAAAAGTGAAGGATGGAAGGAAAAAAGGCGCTTGCAGGTATGCATTTTTTCATTAAAAATACTCGGTATGCGTTAAGTCCTCAAATGTTCAAGTCATGCATGCTTTTATTATTTTTCCGTAAGGAGTTAGACAGGTTATTTTAAGCGTTTGCTATATTGCTAGTGTCCTAGTTTCCATTTTGTTTTGTTTCATTGTTTGTCTTGGATGCCAAAATTGGAACAATAAAAGGTGCCCACCTTTGAATATTTTTTTCTCTTACTCAAGGAAAGCAATTATGTACACCTTCAACATTTCTTTTTTCTTTAGTTTTGGTATCACAAGGTGAACATAATTAAACAATTAGTTTGGGGAATTTGAGGGAACTTAAAGATTGCTAAAATACTCATTATGTTATATTTCATAATTTGGGGGCATATAACAAGTTTAGACATGAATGTTAGGAGCATATTTTCATGACATATTTGCTAATTTAGTATAGAACATAAAATGCTAACTAAATGCTACAAAAACTATTCTTTAGTATAGAACACAAAATGCTAATTTAATGCAACAAAATGTAATATTTTAGAACACAAATTGCTAATTTAGTATGTGAGCTTAGAAGCGAGATGACACCCTAAAATTAGATTACGTTGAGTTCTGTCTGATATTTGCTCGAACTTCAACTTAAAAGTTGCTAATTTTTTATATGTTTGAGGGAGGTGGTAAGTTTATTCGCAAACTATCAGCCCAATCCTAAACATTGTATAGACTATTTCTGGGTCAAGTGAACCTTGGTTTGATCCATCTTGACTAATATCCATTTTATGGTTGTGATTAATAAAGAAAGAAAAAATATTAAGCATTTTACACTATCGACAAATCTTAACCATACGTGTCAGTAGTTATTGAGAAAAGTTAAAACATTATTTGACTGGAATTCTGTCTTTAGCAAGTTTAGGTTATACGATTCTCTGGTATTAGTTACATTTTTTTTTTTCTTAGTATAGTCATCGATTAAGTCCTCTCTAGCTTAAAGTGAAGTATCTTGCACACCTTGCTTCTTTAACTCATAGCTTCATTTCTCCAAATTCGATCCCAATTATCATTTTAATGATTTCGATTCTCTCTTAGGGCAAGTAATCCTTGTATTGGTGTGACAATCCTGTACGTTGTTGAATTTAATCATCGAAAGTGAAGGATGGAAGGAAAAAAGGCACAGAAAGGTACGCATCTTTTCATTAAAAATATTCAAATATCTTGGCATATATTTTCATTTCCAGTGCGTATTTATTTTGTAGTCAATTCCACGTGTGTATATATATATACATATTCCAAATTACTATATTACTTAGTATGATTAAGCTCCTCACTTTTTCAAGTCATGCATGCCTTCATAATTTTTGCAGCTGGGTCTTTTAAGCCTTTGCTAGATTGCTAGTGTTCCACTTTCTATTTTTTTGTTTTATTTGCCGTTTGTTGTGGACCCAAATTAGAAAAATAAAAGATGCTGATCTCAATTTGGTTTTCTTAATGTATTTTAAGAATATATTCAATTTGATGTTTAAAAACCAGGCTGATTATGTATGAGTCTAGTAAACATTTATTTGATTTATCATAAGCCAGAGCTAGTCAAATCAATTATTGTGATAAACAAAACAAGAAAAAATTGAATCATTCTGAAAATCAATTGACAAGCCGATCTATACCTGTCAACAGTTGTTGAGTTAATAGTTATTATGTTAATTGCTTCAAATGTATATCTCTTGTAGAATTTGGTTACAAGATTTTTTGGCATCATTACATCTCTCTCTCTATTAGGGCCAGTTTGGTACCTTTTTTTCAAGTTTTTATTATTTTATTTTTTTTGACTTATAATTAAAAAAAAGTTAATTTTTAAAATTTTTTTTACTTTTAACAAAATAAGATAAATAGAAAAGCAAAAAAAAAAGGGTAAAAAAGCTTCAAAATTTTACATTTTTTTTTTGCTTACAAGAAAAAAAAAAAGTCAAAAAAACTAAAAAAAAAAAGGCCCAATCAAACGGGCCCTTAGTGCTTTTATCGGTGCAACGGTCGCAGTGAAAATTTGCTCAGGGTCCAACGTGAAAAATACAGAGAGGTTTAATTAATCCATTTAAATCAAAGAGCGACAAACAGAACAAAACCAGGGGCGGAGAGGGAGCACTAATGACTTCAAAAAGCAAACCGCAAGCACTAGCGACGTCGTCGTTTCCTATGCCCGGCTGATCGGAACGACGCCGTCCTGGATCACACCCTCCCTCTTCCCGTAAATTGTTTCCTTGTCAACGCCGGCCCCCCTGCTCTCTATTCGAGATATTAATCCGTCGCCGACCACAAAAAAATCTCCCGTTTTCTCTCTCTAAAACTATACCTAAAATAGACAGAGAAAGTGACAGCACGAAAGCAACCGCCTTTGAACATTCGCTCAATTCCAAAAAAAACGGCGAGACCTATAAGCGCAAAACGGCATATTTCACAGTGATCTCTGTCTCTCAATCCCGGATCGGGTCATCGGCAATTGGACGGCGTCACAAGTTCCGGTCCGGTAACGGTTACCAATAACACGTCGCCGTTTTTTCTCACCCTCTGTAATGTGATTTGACTGTTCATAGGAGGAGGGCTACTTCGGAGAGCCACTAGAATGGATCGGTCGACGATCACAGTTGGCCCCGGCATGGACATGCCGATCATGCATGATAGCGATCGCTACGACTTCGTCCGAGACATAGGCTCCGGCAACTTCGGCGTCGCCAGGCTGATGAGAGACAAGCAGACCAAAGAGCTCGTCGCCGTCAAGTATATCGAGCGAGGCGAAAAGGTCAGTTTCGGAAATTGTTGGAGTTGTTTGTGCTTCTTGTTAATTGTTTCTATTTTGTTGCCCATTTTAGTGGCGGTTGACTTGTTTGGTCTGTTGTGGGAATTTTTGGTTTGTTTGCTAGTTATATTTCAGTAGTGCAAACATTTAATTCTGTTGTGAGTTTGGAGTGTCGGTTTAATTATGGTAAGTTCGTGTCTGTGACGATGATTCTTGCCAAATAGGTTGAACCTTTTGATTTATCATTTGGGAAAATGCTATAGGCAATTCTATTTTTCAATCCCTTTTTTCGCTCATTTTCTCATCGGACACAAGTGAGTACGTCCCATGAATTTATTAAGGTAGGTCCTATACTCTACAGTCTCGTGTCTGGAATGAGAAAAGGAATTAAGAAATGAGATTGTGCATAACCTTACTGTTTGATTTATCTGCCGAATTAGGGCCTGACCAAAGTGACGGATGGGTCGAAGTTCGTAGTAAATAAGAGGGTTAGCCCTGTGCTCCACTTGGTTATCATGAAAAACTTGAAAAGTGTCTAGTTTTATTGGCATTGATTAGAATAATTAAGAAAGAAGAGACACAAACAGAATGGCTCGAGTTTGTTGGTTTTTTAGTAAGAAACATCAACAATGAAAGAGTGGGAATTTTCTTTGCAGCTGCACCAGAATTATCTTGCGCGCACACGCACTTATGTTTATCAGTATACATTTAATACATGTATGTGCCTTAGTTGAACTTTTTTTGCCCATACATTTTAACATGATTGCGTGAAATTAGTTTCTTTGTGATAATTTGATATTATAGATAATTAATGGTAATTGGAATTCTTTTATTTGATGATTTGATACACTTCATTAATCATTGCATGTACCAGGTTCACAAGCAATTAAACTGATATAAAGAAGAAAGTTGATGCAATGAGGTGTAGCATAAGTTAACTGTCTGTTTGCTGAGGGTGTGCTTGGATGTTCCATAAAAATTTAGTGACCCTTTGATATTGTACTAGTATTTCAAGGTAGGAATTAAATTGAGGAATTATCCAAGATGTTACCTATAAAACAAGTAACTTTACGAATCTAGAATCTTCTAGTTTCAAGGAAACCTAAAAATGCTCATGGACTCGAAATATGGTGAGATCCTGTATTTCTTTAATGGCTGCACTTTGGACAAAAGATTTGCACTTTCAAATTCCAAAGTAAGTGCAAGAAGGCCAGAGTTTAAACCTTTATGGTTGGATAGGATTGTACATTCCGACCACACCATTTAGTTCCAAACTATTTTTTGATTTTCGACTAAAACTGCTTCCATAAGTCATTACATTTCTCTCTCTCTCTCTCTCTCTCTCTCTCACACACACACACACACACACACTTGCACATGCAACACATACTGCATTCACTCTCACTCATATTTAAATCTTAGGAATTATTTTTGAAATAAGAATTTCGAACTTTGTGGAGGCATTTCTTGCTTTCTCAGCCAGGTTTTCCATGTTGCAGATAGATGAAAATGTCCAAAGGGAAATCATAAATCATAGGTCTCTGAGGCATCCCAATATTGTTCAGTTTAAGGAGGTTTGCTCATTTTCTCATTTTCTTGTTTTATGTCTGTCACTGGGTGTTATGGCCTAATTGGTTGTTACTCTGCTAAAATCTGTATGCTAGGTCATACTGACACCAACCCATCTGGCTATTGTGATGGAGTATGCAGCTGGGGGAGAGCTTTTTGATCGAATTTGCAGTGCTGGGCACTTCAGTGAGGATGAGGTTGTTTATTCACTAGTTACACTTAGACATCTTTTTTCTTTGATATATGTTTCTCTGCTTGTTAATCCTAGTGTCTGCTACAGGCTCGCTTCTTCTTTCAACAGCTTATATCTGGAGTCAGCTATTGTCACGCAATGGTATGTATATCTTCTCTATGTTTTAGAGTTCGGTTTTATTTAATTATTTGTTAATTTATTTTGGATCTTGGGGATGCAAACGGGATAATTGATTTGTCTTGTTACGCCCTTTATTGATGAAGCAAGTATGTCACCGTGATTTGAAGTTGGAAAACACTTTATTGGATGGCAGTCCTGCTCCACGTTTGAAGATATGTGACTTTGGGTACTCCAAGGTACTATTGGGGTTTTCTCCTCCATGTTCTCTTTGTGTCTTTTAATGAGTTTGTATAGTTCCTCGAATGCGGTTCTCAATGGGATATAAAAATTTTCTGATGCACATCAGCTAAGAAGCACGAATATGGATACGGACACGGGACATGGTAAAAAATTATTATTTTTATATATTTTATTTTCTATGTCTATAAATATAACATTCACCTACCGTCAAAAAAATTAAAAAATTCAATATTCAATATAATAGACAACAAGTCATCAATTCATCATCCATCAAGCATAGATAAAGACACAAGTTAAAGAAGATCATGAACTAGTAAGCATCCAACTTCCACAAAAAAATAAAAAAACAGCAGTGGCAAGTAAGCAGTACCAATTTATTTAGTTGATTTTGTAGGTTAATACCCATATTGAACATAAGAAGCAGTGAAACAAGCAGCAGAAAGGGCAGTGAATAAGAAAAAGAACAAAAAAAAGAAGGAAAAAAGAAGAAATACAGTAGCAGCAGATCTGGACAGTGAAGAGAAACAAGAAGAAATGTTTTAATTTGGGATATTTTGTACATTTTATATTGAAATTAAGAAAATTATAAAATATACCCCATTTAAAAAATTTCATAATTACACTTCAACCCCCGTCGTGTCCTAAACGTGTCCCCGACGTGTCTCAGCCGTGTCCCCGACGTATCCACAACTTAAAAAATATAAAAAAATAGGACACGCTAGGTGGCGTGTCCGACACGTATTTTGGCGTGTCCTAGGAGTATTCGTGTTTGCGGTGTGTCCGACACACAAACGGCACCCTAAACGGTGTGTCTGTGCTTCCTAGCACATCAATATTGGGTGAATGAAGTTTGTGATTAGCGAAAGTCAAGGCACTCATGGAGGAATTTCTCTCTCTCTCTCTCTCTCTCCCTCCCCCCCCTCCCTTCTTGTGGTTTTGAAGGGATTTTATATGTTGATATCTCCCTTGTGAAGAATTTGGTAACTTTGGTGCCTTTAAATCATCACTGAACTGATACGTCTTGTATCATTGAAGTGATAGTCTTCATTCTCTTGTCTATGAAGTCTGGATTCATTATAATCTGTTTTGACCTGACTTTGGATGATTTTTTCTCAGTCTTCTTTGTTGCACTCTCAACCGAAATCAACAGTGGGGACTCCTGCATACATTGCTCCAGAAGTGTTACTTAAACAGGAATATGATGGCAAGGTAAAATCTGTTCTTATGTTCGTGTAAATCCACTGGGTATTTTGCATTGTTTGACAAGATCCTACTATCACATTGTGTGCTTTAGCTTCACTGCGAGATGTAGAAGAATTCCTGCCCTCCGAATGATTCAATACATATGTTATATTGTTTATATTTTAAAAAAACAATATTGATGGCTTACTCTTAAGTAGTACTCATAATTCTACTAATTTTCTTGTTCTTCAGTGAGTATTCAGGGTCTACTAGACTTCAATAGGATGATGTGCATATTTTTGTCCGTGTTTTTCTTTCTTTCTTTCTTGCTTTCTTTTCTCTCTTCTTTTCTGGTGGGGTTTTACAAAACAGAAATAAATCAAATAGAGAACACTAGGTCCTTTTGTAGGTATAAGTGTCCAACTTTCCTCCGTACAAGGACACTTAGACGACTCACCACCCATCTATACGCGCTTCTCCGCTCCTCCTCTCACGATTGGCTCCACGTTGCAGCCTACTGAGGCGACGTGTGCACTAAGTCAACTCGCTCACCGAGGATAGCGTAAAAAAGTCTCCTCCAAGCTAAGACATCGAGAGTGCCTCGCCTATAGGTGATCTCGGGACACCTCCTTAGCAGCATTCGCTCATAGCTTCACGCTCGGCATCTTCTGGCTCGGCCATGGAACCCCTTCGCCGAGCGCATCTCTATACTTAGCATAATTTTTCACACAAGCATATTTCCATAACCTAGGTTGGGAGTAGGACCTAGGAACCTTCGCGCGGGATCATCAGGAGAACAAATGGATTGAAGGCTAGAGTTGAGAGTTCACCGAGTGGCCTCGCCCCTCCAGCCGGTCTTAGAGAGAGGGAGGGATCTCCAGCAAACGACGAACGCATTTAATGCCTGAGTCACCTGAATCATTGCTATCACTGCCACTTACAGAGATGCAAAGTTGACATTCAGAATGTCGGTCTTCGAGAAGTCCTTAGATTAAGGAGCCAATCAACAAAGGGTTCCGTCACAGGTCTGAGGAGTCAATCATCGAAGACCTCAACGGTTGAAGAACCAATCATGGAGTACCTCCATCACCTATATAAAGGAAATTTTCATTCTCCATTGACAAGACATTCATTACATATTGAATGCTCACCATCAATCTCTTTAAAATTTCTCCAAGTTTTTTGGGACACTGCCACTGTCTCTCTTCCTAGAACCGCCTCAACTCTCTCTCCACCTCCGGTGGTCCCCCGCCTAGACAACGCTTGCCGTTAACTTCCCAGAGGTCACCCTCTACAAGTTTGACCACTCATCCCTCACACCACTCCACACATACCTTTCAAAAGCTGCTTCAACCATGTCTGCTCGCAGAAAGGATCTAAGTTGCTCTAGCAGAATCTCCAGAACTACCAGGGGATCTAAGTGTTTCAAAGTCATTATGTCAGATTACATGTTTCAGTTCATCCAACTCTATTATTTTGGCCACTGTTAAAGCAGACCACACGGATATTCCTTGCCAATCCTTTTTATCCTATCTAAGTCTTTGTTCCAGTTATATGCAAAACGTCATTCCCTTAGCTTCAATTATCGAACAAGAAGAGAGTTCGTTTGTAGAATGTTTTGGAGGAGGAGAAAATAAATCAGTGGAGGGCAAATACTTTTGGTTGCTCTACTATTGATTTCACTTGTGCCATTTATCCTCATACATTTATGCCTACAACAGAATCTTGTATACGTGGCCATTTTCTGCCAATAAATCCCTGTGATAGGATGTATAGAACACAAGCTGGCACCTCCAAATGGCTGGACAAAATTTGACCTTTCAGAGAATTCTGGACTTGTTATTGAGAACACCTTATCTTGCGTTATCCTGGGGGAGGTGTATAGAATGAATGCCTTTGTGGCCAATCAAGAGTCTCTTTTGGTTGACTTTTGAATATGTAATATTTGCCTTCAACATTGTCAAGTAACTGGGATGATCTACAGGAGTCTCAGTTAATCAAATATCCTTTTTCCTGCTTACCATGTTGGTAAGACACTCATCACTGCATGTTAGATGGTCCCTTGGTAATATCTCTGCCCGAGTGTATTAAGCTGTGCATTTTTTCTTCTAACTTCACTTTAATACTTGTCAAATTATTTTTTATCTGCTTCACAAGCCTGTATCTTCAAGCTGGTAACTTTTGGATCTCATACACTGGTGCATTTTCAGATTGCAGATGTGTGGTCCTGTGGTGTGACATTGTATGTGATGCTGGTTGGTGCATATCCTTTTGAGGATCCTAAGGAACCAAAGGACTTCCGGAAGACAATACATGTATTTCTTTATACCTTTTATGACATCATTACCTACTTGTATGAGTTGTTTTACTGAGGGCGATAAATTTTCATTCACTTTTCTGCAGAGAATTCTTAATGTCCAGTATTCAATTCCAGACAACATTCAAATATCTCCTGAATGTCGGCACTTAATCTCGAGGATCTTCGTTGCAGACCCGACACAGGTTAGTAATTTAATTTTGGAATATATTTGGTATGTTTAGTATATGTTCAGAACTTCAGATCAATCCTTCTATGTAACAGCTTGGAAAATTGGTTACTAATCCAACCTGTCAGATGTCATGTTTTGGGTGCATTTATTGACACAGATTTTCAAGTTGAATCATTCTGTTTGACCCTCACCTTTTCATTGAACATTATTGTCTGCCATCAATCGCTGGTGAATGTGTGCTTTATCTTGATGGGTGGTGGAAGTTTGGGTTTGAGTAATGACATTGTGATTTGAAAGTTTGTGGCTAAAAGAAGAGGGTTTTGTATGCGTGGTACAATGGTGGTGGAGGCCTGCAGTTTTAGAGCTCTCCTAATTCCCTTCAAGAAGTTAGAGATTGGATGGAGAGAATTTGGAAAAGTCAACTAAAGGCACTAGTCCTTGGGAAGAATGGAATTATGAAAGAACCTAAAAAAAGGGTTTCCTGGGGAGGAAGCAGTGCTCAGAATTGAGGATGAGAGGGAATTTATGTGATTGGCAGAGTTGGAAGAAACAAATAAAAAAAAAATGATCAAATGCATTGCGGCTTTATGGAGCTGACAAGGACACAGTTCTTCCTTTTGGAGGCTATTGCTCATGGGTTTAACAGATTGGGAACAGCACATGGTGCTTTAGATTCTTAGAGGCTTTGATAGCTGTATCTGGAGCTTGAGTTGTTTTTTCTGAGGGTATGCCCTTTGTGCTTTGCAAATTGTTCTTGATTCTTAGAAATACCTTGCCTTAGTAAGAGAAAAGTTTAGTTTATTGGAAGACCACTACAGGTTTGATATGTAATGATAGGAACTAATGATATTAGGCTCCAAATCCTTGATCTTGTTTAAAGGCTTTTTATTCAAGAATTTCTTATGCATGGCCATTAATTGATGAGTTGGCGTTCAACACTACAGAGAGGGTGCAGATAAAGATTGATCAGAGAAACTGTTTGAAGTCTTGTGTTGGTGACGGAATGGAATAGGGGGAAGTTCTTGGGATTTGAGGGGTTGGTAATTGCTATTTGAAACATAGTTTGGGAATTCTGTGGGAAGATTTTCCTCCTCTTTCCATCTGGTGAAACTTCTTGGGAATAAGAAAGAAACAGATAAATTGAATGAAAAATAAAAATTGAAGCTTGAATGCATACTTCATGTTGCTTCGGTCTCTAAGAAAGACTAGCTGTGGGTGGTAGAAGATATTTTTTAGGCCCTAACATACCGAATGGGGTGTAAGGACAAAGTGGAATTGGGAGTAAGAGCAGCCATGGAAGTATGAGAATGTCGTACCCTATTCTGCTTGGAGAGAGAGCATGTCGTACCGTCAATTATCAGGAAGAAGAGAGAGCATGCCATTGCATGCATATCAGTATGACTATGATCGCCCCAGGCATGGGCGTGCTTTTTTTTGGTTTGGGGGGGGGGGATGTTAAGGTTTCGTACATCTGAGCCTGCCCCCAACCCTGCAGGGACAGGAGCCTCGTGACTAGGCTGCCCTTAGGGTTATGTACTAAGAGCTGTTATGGTAATGTATTGTTTGTAATGAGGAATTCATTTTGTTTTTATTTTTTTATCTGGGGATGCCATTAGGGCCCTGATTCAAAGCGAAGCTTGTGCAAATCTTAGTTTTGAGACATCTGAGAGTAGGAATTAGGGTAGAAGAAGCAATGCCTCTTTAAAGGTGGTAGACTGACATTGCTAAACTGTTATAGTCTCATGACTTACTCCATGCTGAGTTTTACTATTGCAAGATTTTTTTATTGGAATCATCATGAAAACTGTGGGGATTGGAGAGGGGATGAAATCAAGATTGCTTCAGGTTTCTTCTCTAGTCAGATTGGAGTTCTTTTCATTAGAAATTTATGTCTATTACCAAAGTTCTTTTGGGATGTCTAGGGGAGGGTGGAATTTGTAAGTGGTTAGAGGCTCGTATAAGTTGGCATATTGATGTGGTTTGGATTGAGAACACTTTTTGTGGGAAACTGGTTTATTATGCTTTGTGAGAGGGAAGGATAATAAAATTTGAGAGCTATATTTTTTTCTTTTCACTAAGTTGTATGTTTTAATGTATTCTAAATGGGCATGGTAGGCTGGCTGAGTGAGATGTGTTCTAGAAGTGGTTTGGGTGAGGTCCAGGACATTTTTGGATGTGAAGTGAGGATTAGTGAGGAAGTGGAAGTGTAATATATGAGTTAGCTCTGGTTCTACATTTAGTACATTTGGAGGAGAAGAAAAGGTGTATGTTAGAAGAGAGAAGAATTTCTGGTCAATTTCACATCCACAAGCTGATGCATGTTTTGGGAGATATTTTCTTTACTGAGGTTTTCAGTTTTTCTTTTTTGTTGGTACACCGTGTTTCTGTGGTCTTCTGTGGAGTTTTTGTCTGAATCGAGCTTTGCTTGGTGTAGGCTGGTGTCTTGAAGGGAATTTTCATTTATATACTTCATATACACTTCATGTTGTGTTGCCCCTTTTGGTGTTATTTTACTAACTCCGCTTGTTTTTCACAAAAGAGTTTAAAGAACTTGGCTGTAGGATCTTTTTCCCCACATTTAGCAGGCATTCTTCTAGCTGCACTTGTTTGATTAACCTTATTGCCATTTTGTTTTTAAATGGCTATTTTTAACGTCAGTCACTAGGTACTTAATATCTTCTTTGAAAATGGGTTTTGGACCTTGGGCTTTTAAGAACCATTTCTTAGGAAAATGCCCCCTCATGGCTGCTAGAAATTATATAGGTGGAAACTTCGTTTTTGGTTAGTGAGTATAACTGGAATTCTTGAAAGCAATACAGAAAATTGACTTTGTGGTCTCTAGGATCTCTACAAGTGAAATTTGGGGGAAAGAATACATAATATGCAAAATATAGTGTAGCTTTAATTGAATACTTCTTAACCTTAAAAGGGCCCTCTTTTTTTTATATTTTAAAGCTGGTGATATCCATACTTGTTGATGCTGACTTGAACAGATTTGTTAAACTGGAAGAGTAGAGGTAAGTGGTTACTAGCTAAGTGTAGTTTTTTGTTAGAAGCTCTTTGAAGTTCATCATCAAATTTGCTTCCCTACTCAGATCTCGATGCCATGCTCATTTTCTTGATATGGATTTTGGACGCCTCATTATTTAGTCTAGTTCTGTCACTATAGGAGCCTCATGCCTTTTGATGTGCACATGCAACAGAGGATTTCCATTCCTGAGATAAGGAAGCAGAGATGGTTTCTAAAGAACCTCCCTGCAGACCTCGTGGATGAAAACACGATGAGCAACCAGTACCAAGAGCCTGATCAACCCATGCAGAGCACTGATGCGATCATGCAAATAATTTCCGAGGCCACCATACCACCAGTTGGTCTGTATAACCTGGACATGGATGATGACATGGAAGATTTGGACTCTGATCCTGATCTTGATGTTGACAGCAGTGGAGAGGTCATCTATGCAGTCTGATTACAACTTCTTCTGGAGTTTCAAAGATCAGTTTCCTCAGCTATGAGAGAACCTTCTGGTCTCGTGGGTTTGTAATGAAAGTTAAGCTTTACACCATGTGATAGAATATCACTGTAGGAACTCTAGTCAATCAGCTGGTCAAGGTACCTGCATAATTTGCAGCTCTTAACATGCTTTTTTAGGGAAGAAATTTGAGTTTACCCCTTTGCTAGGATATATGCGCTCCCTTCCTTCGCTCGAAATCTTGTTTATGTATCATTTTTCATGGTGCACTGCTTTTTTTTTTTTTTTTTTTATTGCTTTCAGATACCTTTTGGGTATATGCATATATTGAGGCCTTCTTCTGGCTGCTCAGGGTAGTTCAGTATTGAGGTCGATATGATAAGAACCCCATGATCTCTGAACTTACATGCGATGGGGAAATGATCTGCCATGGTGGCCACTCTACAACCTTGCTCAAAGTGAGGATGGAGATTAGTTTGCAAATTAGATATTATTTTCTTGATTAAGAGTACTAGTTTGACTTTGACATTGGTTACCGAACTTAAGCTTTTGCTGATCCTGGGGACCTGCTCGAAAAGGGTTGGTGTAGGTGGGAATTTGTATTGGATTTGAATCTCCCCTAGCTCAAGAAAAGAATTCAATCATATTCCTTACCCTGGATGAGATATATTCTTGTTAGAATGGCCTTATGCTTTATGAGCATCCAGTGTTTGTTCTGCTGAACTGAATCATTTGTGATTGCAACAGTTCCTTTTTCATGGCCTCATCAGCTCACTGGATGAGATTTTAATTTTCCTTTTCCTCTCTCTCTCTCTCTCTCTCTCTCTCTCCTTTTGACCTTGGATAATTTCAGGCAAGGGCAACCTCATTTTTCTGGTTGGTGGAGAGGTGACCGTTCCAATTGTGTAGTCCAACTGCTAAAAAGGAATAATGTTTTCAACGCCAGTATGTCCCCCGGTTTTGGAAGTTTGGAACTCAAGTTTTAATTACATGATTTATTATGAGCTCCATACAAAAAAGCCTATTCAAGATAATAAACATATATGAAAACTTCGGCTTGGATCGGATAGCATTCTCCCGTATTAAAATGCTTCCCTCTTCTTTGAAGTAATTGCTTGACAAGTGAATGGCACAACCGCGAAAGAATCATTCTAGTATAAACATGAAGCTTCAGTGAGGATCACAGTAGTTCTTTTCTGAGGAATATAAGGAACATTGTATATCAATTACTACCGAGGGGAAGGGGGAGGCCAGGGCTTGAACCCAGAACCAACCATGAGCGGGAGAAACCAAGGTCCCTACCAACCGGGACAACCCCATTGCTCGGATCCCAGTAGTTGAATTGCCAGATGATCTTGATTTGGATGCATCTCAAATGAGTTCCTCAGCAAGCTATGAAAACTTCTCCAACAACAACATTACTACAATGCTTTATGTATATTTCATCTCCAAGCGAGTATCAAGAACATGCAGGCTACAGAATATTTGCTAACAAGCCTCTACAATTGAGTAAAGCATTGTATACACATATACATCAGAACAAAGAACAATCATCCGTCCAGAAGGAACTCTTAAGAACATAGATTTTTTAGCTGCTGCAGCAAAGATTCTGATCCATTTCATGTTTATGTTTCCACTAAGCAGATATGTCCATATACAGGCCTTGCAATGCCAATTTCTATAGAGGATGACTTGATGTTCAACATTATGAGAACTCCATCACTAGAGCTGCCTTTGCTGCTATGAAGATGGGGATCTTCATGACACGCTCTGCTGGCAATTTTGAGGCCGCAACCCTCTTTGGTGCAAACCACAGTGCCATGATAGTAGGATCAGAGTCACTCGATTATGCTCCAGTCGAAGAGATCCTCCATTGGAAATGGCTTGGTTTATGTTGTTTCTTCTCTACTTCATAGGAAAGAATGTGTCCTGCACAAGCGTCGAATTAAGTTCCTTTGACACTGGATTTCTTGAACAAATAGCAGGTGCAGAGTGCCAATCCAATTGACAGATCATCTCTCTTCCATTGCCTCCCCTTAATATTTGTGCAGCTTTTCCGTCGCCTTTAATGGCGAAAGCGCTCTCTCTTAAAGAGAAGCAGATGACTGAAGAAAACAACGCTGTCTATTTACGAGAAACAGATGATCAGAAGCATTATGCAGAACGAATATCTCTCACTCCTGGGGGAAAAAAGATAGAGAAAGATTGAAAAGCTACCCATGGTCCTCCAGCATTTTCCCAAAACTGAGATTTCTTAGGGACGAATATCAGGTAGCCAGTTTAAGTTGATATCTTCTTCAAGCACATTTAACTTCAGATTGGTGAGATGAGTCTTATAATGCTCCCAAAGATAGGCAGTTTCTTCATCGCATATCAAATCCTTTAATTGCCTAAGATCCTTTATAGAGGATGGCAACTCAGACAATCCCCGGCAACCTCTCATGTGGAGCTTTCTTAGACTACTTAACTCACCCATCCGTCCTGGCAATTTACTCGTGCCTATACAGTCAGATATATCAAGAAAGACTAATTTCTGGAGGCTTCCAATTGACTCCGGTAGATCCAACAGTTCTGTACAGGCATGAAGCCTCAGCACTTCTAAATTTTCCAGCTTTCCCAATTCTTCAGGAAGTGAAATGAGCTCATGACAGTTAGTGATGCTGAGCTTCTGAAGGGATCTGATATTGCAGAGCCATGCTGGAAATTCCACTAAATCATTGCAATAATCGATAACAATCTCTGCCAGATTTGGCAACATATCGGCAATATGGGTGGTACAGTTCCGAAAAGCCTCATCAATCTCGCACATAACCAAGGATATTTTCCGCAAATTTTTTAGTTGTACCATGGATGTGATAATGGAAGAAATTGTCATATGCTCTAATCTGATTCTCTTGAGACTGGATAAATGTCCAAGCAGTGGAAAGTTGCTGATATCAGATGAGCAAAAACCATAGTTGGTGATGATCAGAACCTTCAGTTTGTCCATTTTCTCCATGAACTGGGGCAAGGTGTGGTTCTTTGCCTGGATGTTCAGCACTAGAACTTCAACCTTAGGTAGTTGCATATTGTACCAGTTTGAGGAGAACACTTCATCTGCAATCAATTTTCTGCACATCATGACTTGTGGGAAAGGAGACAAATAGCACACACTGTGCAGGGTTATTATTTTAAATATGCGAGGTAAGCACACCTGTGGATATAGATACAAGGCGGGCGTGGATGGGATGCTGTATTTGTTCATTCCACCACCTGGGGAGGTCATTGCCTCGTATGTCTACTATTAATCTGTTCCTCTGTTCTATGGGATCTTGGCAACTCTGGTGGATAGCTAGCTCTCTAAGTAGATCGTGCTGCATGACAAAATGCTCATTGTAGTAGCCATTGGTCTCACTTGCATCTTTCCTGTGAATGGGAATAAAATTGTTGGTTATGAAGAACATCAATTCATACGCATACAATATTAGCAAATATATAATTCCTTGACTAGTCCATGGACTGGAAGAAACAACAATAAGAGGCATTCGGGCATCCATTGGACAACAAGAGAGACCAGAAGAAATAAACAGAAGCTTGAACATAGAACATTGGAACTTTTAATTAACAACTAACTGAGCTATAAAAAGGATCACAACAAGAATAATGGCAACAATATAAACAATAAGCCGTGAATCCTTAAATCCCAACTCCATGGGGTCAGCTAACTGGATCCTATTTTGCCATTCATCAATATCTAGGGCCACATCTTTGATTTAAAACTGTGTCTCAGAGTCTTTCTGCACAACCCTGATTCACACTATATTTGGCATTCCTCAAACCCTTGAGTTGTACTTCCTCTTGGATCTAACTACTCCCTACAAATGTAAGTCAATTTCCTCTTTCTCACATAGGCATTCATCTTGGCAGTAAGAACATGCATAA
The DNA here is from genome assembly GCA_033060915.1 of Euryodendron excelsum. Classification (NCBI taxonomy): domain Eukaryota; kingdom Viridiplantae; phylum Streptophyta; class Magnoliopsida; order Ericales; family Pentaphylacaceae; genus Euryodendron; species Euryodendron excelsum. The sequence goes on from CM065383.1 coordinate 12,415,873, forward strand.
ATTAAACATACGAGACATCACCTGACAAAGATAAGCAGGAACCTAGAATACCTTGGAAATACAAGATTGACCAGACTCCGGTAGGACAGTTCATGGAGTTTGACAAAGGCATCCTCACCATCTTCATCTATTTGATAGAGTTCCACCCACATATCCATAAGTGCTGTGACAGGGATCCTTTGATCCTCAGGAAATGAAGCCAGGTCCAGGTAAAAGTCCTTGATTTTATCCATTTCATCCAAGGCATCTAAGCTGGTTTGGAGACAAATAAGCAAATTACTGTTAGTACAGAAAATAGATTGCCCTTCAGCCCACTGCTTCAGCAAATGCTTCCATATGACCTCAGGTTTTCCACGGAGTGATCTGCCAACCACTTCAAGGGCCAAAGGGAAACCCCCACAGCCTCTCACTATCTGCAATTCAATGCTGCCATATCAATCAGTTAATAGTTTAAAGCAAAGCAAAAACAACATCCAGAAACAACTATTGCAGAATTGCAGACATGGCAAAACCGGATTTGGATAGATAATCCCAAAGTAGTTTGCACAAGACTTTCTTACAAGAAGCTAGTATTTGTTTCTTACCTTGTTCACAAGATCAACCGGTATGCAAGAGCTCTCAAGTTGTTGAAATGCCGAATGGCGGAAAAGAGCCATGGCATCTTGATCTCTCAACAATTTCAAATTATATGAAGAAAACCTTGGAAATACATATCTTGATGTAACCAAAATTTTGTATTCTGATATTTGGAACTCGAACTTCTCAATAAGGAATTCCGATCCCGACCACACATCATCCAAGACCAACAATATAGGATTTGGTCCTATTTGCCTCATCATGATTCCCAATTGGTTAATTGCCTCTTCATCCGTTTGAAACACGGGCACTGAATAACCCTTGTGTTGAAATAATTTCTCAATTACAACCTTGAGATTGGGTGACTTCGAAAAGGTGACAAAGAAGATATTGCCCTTGAATTTGTCTGTCCAAACACAAGAACAGAACTCCATTACAGATTTTAAAAGAAGTCATAGATTAAAATTCCAAACTTATGTCGAAATGTACCTTCAATTTCTTCATCACGACAGATCATTTTGGCCAAGGTAGTCTTCCCACATCCGCCGGGGGCCGAAACCACTACCACCCGCTCTCCGCCGTCGAGTAGCTGCGCCTTCAATTCTTGAAGAGGCTTGTCGAGTCCAACAACGTAATCTGGAACTTCCGGAACTCCACAACCACGCACAACCAAAACTCCATTCCCATTACAAAACCCTCCTCCGAAAGTGCTTCGACGATCCAACCTCACCAAAACCCTGCGGCTGTCCCTGAACTGCCGCGCTTGCACATCGATCTGGAAGAACTTCACGAGCGAAGCTTCCAAACCCACAAGCTTGTTCGCGTAGAGAAACTTCTTGTAGCAGTTCCACCACGGGACCTTCTCGCATCTACGCACAAGCTCTAGACCTTCCGTCAAACAGTCGGTGAACATCTTTGTTTCTTCCTCCGATCCGTCCAACATTCTGTTTAGTTTGTCGATTTCTTCGATCACTGGGCTTATCCGATTCAGCGTCGACTTGAGGCTTTTGAGGTTGGACTTGAAATTCGAGGCTTTGATTCCCACATTCTCAACTGTTTTCAGTAACTCCCCAAATACAGCTCCCAAAGCGGCGTCGGCCATTGATGTCTTCCAAAACGCTAATTCTTCGTTTGAAATGATTTGGGTTTGGGTTTGCTTTTGTTTGAACGCTATTAAACTTGCAAATAAAGCAGTGTGTGCTGCGAGCAATAAAGCAGTAGCAATGGCATTTGTGGGCGGAGAAGTTCCCTTGATCCTTCATGCGGGGCTTGATTCTGAAAGAAAAAGGAGGCAAAAGATCAGTGGAATTGGACTGGTACTCCCATTACCAAAAGAAATATTCCTTTCGTGGGTCGCTTGCTTTAATCTATGCCTTTGAAAAATGTTGTAGAAAGTACGCAGCTTGAAACTTCCCAGTTCGTGCCCCGTCGACTTTCCGCCCCAACAACTTCAGAAGCAAGAAACAAAGCAGAGTATTAACTGCCTAACCAACCATTTGTCACACTGAATTTATTATTAAAATAGTATAATTACATGCTATTCATTTAAAAATAAATACTACTCATTATGGCTCTTAATTATAATGATGTCATTTTTACATTATTTTAGTGAGATTTTTTATACAATTTTTATAAAGGAATAATATTTTTCTACTCTGATTTGTGAAAAGAAAATAATGTTCATTTAGAATTTTTGTATAGAATTTCATACTAGAATAATGTGGTAGTTATAGTTTTATAAAAAAAATTATGATGAGCTTTTTATTTTAGCGTGAAAGGCTAACAATTCAGTCACGTCATTTTGTACATAAATTTTTATAAATTTTCTAATTATGTATTATTACCCTTTATGAAAATATAAATGCATAAACTATAAAGAAAAAAATCGAGTAGGCAGGTAACACTTACGTTTTTAGGGTTCCATTATGATTTTATTCCTTGAACGGATAGTCAATTCTTGTAAAATTCTCAAACTCAAACAGTCTAATCCTTAAATTTTTGTTTTCGTGGATAGTTGATTGCGTTGTGTCATCATAGTATTAAAACAAATAATAACATTTCTTTATTAAACTTGTGCATAAAAACTTCTCTTATTTAGTAAAGAAATAACTACTATGCTTCTTTTGTTATTTTAATGCTATAAAGTTAGGTATTTTTTAATCTATATATTTATTTTAGCTTTACATACGCTCTAGAGACTACCGCTTTCGAAATATTTTTATTAACAATGCTCTCCTACTCTTGCACCCGCTCTCACTCCAACATTGTGAATCGCTGAGTTAATATTTTACATTTCATTGTTTTAAGTAATTTGTGAGTCTTGTACTGTAATATTTAAATCTTAGTAGCAATAATTGATAAATCTTATCACTTAAAATGTATCTGAATTATAGAGGGGAGACAATAATTTTTCATTGTCATAACCATCGTCTTCTTTCTTTAGTTATTTTCTTTCGATGCCTTCATACAAAAAAAGTTAGTTCTCTTTTTCATGTTTGTACATTCAAGCATAAAAACATATAAGAGCTATCTTCATATAATAAATTCTTGGAACATAATGTGATGATGCAGCAAACTCGTGGTGGCTTGCCCCTAGGTCCGGGAAGAACTTCCCTCCTGCCAGCCGGTGATCTTCTGCACTAAACCCACAGGTATGGTGGAAGCCAAAGGCCCTTCGGTGTTTGATTTAGATTTAAAGAGTTCCAAGATGTGGGAGAGGGAGAAAACTATATTAGGGTGTCTTCTAGAGTTTGTGTGTATTCCTTGGAAAGTGCTGAACTTTTCCCATTGTATGCCTGCATGGGGGTAGTAGGGGACCCCTCCACATGGCGGCTTCTAGTTGGAGGGGCAGAGTGGTGTTAGGATACTCGAGTGGGTTATTCCTACACTTCAAGGTGGCGTGTGTTAGAACGGTGTCAGGGGAGTGGGGGATTGTTGCGAGTGCACGCCACACCCACGCCCCCGATGCCTGCTAGGGTGGTCGGTATTAGAAGTGGGCTCTATTGACACGGTCAGGTGCTAATCCGATCGGTGGATGGTTACGGGTGTCCCTTCAACTCGGGAGGGCAAGGACGAACATCCTGGTAACCTAGTCAGGTTGCGACCAGGCGGTTTGGGAGAGGCGTCAAGTGCAAGTCGACCGGTAACACGACCTCTAGTCTGTTCAGAAAACCGTCATCACCAGATGCCCCTAATTCATTTGGCCATCTGCTCGGGGTCAGTGGAATTCCACAGGACGGCTCGCCCACGGAACACGGAGCACATTTATGGCGGGGGCGGCGCAATAATGACGGGTGCCATCGTGTCGCCTCACATGCCCCCATGTTGCAGCCAGGGACTAGTCGTTAGTAGTCGAAAAGACACACCGCATCTCAGCCGTTGGCGTCCTGTCATTACAGGCCATCTGGGCCGTTGATTTCAAAGATGTGGGGGCAGTTTAGGGAGGCGCTTGCCCCCATTTTCCCTTAGTGCTTTTTACCAAATACGCAGAGAAAGAGAAAGAAAAAACCTCATTCGTCATCCCCAACGCCATCTCCGTCTTCTCCGGCCAGTCAAAAGGGCACCATTCCTCGCGTCGCACTGCCGGTTTGCTTCGAAACTCGCCGCCGGTACTTCAAATTGCGGTAAGCCTCGCTTCCTAGTTGTATGTACTGGTTGGCAACCTGCTGTGTCTGGGTTTATGAAAAGAGGGCAAAAATCCCCGACCTCTTAGGGTTTATTGATAGGCCGGAGTTTGTTACGTCGGTATTTGAAGAAGTAGCCTTGTTGTTCAAACCAGTATTGCTTAAGATCGAAAGTGAAAAAAGGTTAGGCACTATGGAGAACCCAGAGCACGTGAGCTTGGGTTCTGAGAGAATGGACTCGAACAAGTACGAGTTAGTTAGGCGTGAGGCCGGAGGTGAGGCCTCCATTAGCGGCTCCGGGGGATCTATACAGGTGTTCGAGTCGGATCAAGCAATGGCCGCCGACTTTGGTGCTATAGAGGGAGGAGAGTCGAGAGAGTCAGACGAGGACGATCATAGGTATGAGGCCATTGGGGTGTCCTCCATTCTTACCAAGGAGAAGGTGGGGGGCCTGTGGGCCGCATATCAGATCCCACGGGGTCTGAAGCTCAAGATCCCGAAAAAGAAGGACTGGGCGTGCTCGGCGAGGGAGGGCGAGATCACGGTGTATGAAGGTGTGTTGGCTGGTGGCCTTCAGATGCCCTTTCCTTAGTCTGTCAGGAGGATTTTACAGTGACTTCGCCTTTCACCGGGGCAGATACAGTTGAACGGGTGGAGGATCTTGCTCGACTGCGCTGTCTTCTGGCAGATTGTTCACAAAAGGGACGTCACGCTAAAGGAATTCTTGTTCTGCTATAGGCCAGCGGAGAGGGGCACGGGCTGGTGGTACTTCTCGGGCAGGTCGAAGGAGTACAACCTAATCGACGAGCTTCCTTCCTCGGTCAAGAACTGGAAGAATCCGTTCTTTTTTGTCAGTGGAAACAGATGAGAGTTTCAACCCTGGGAAACTGACTTCTCTGCTCGGGTCCCCAGGCAATGGGGTTATTCGAGCTATAAGGGTACATTATTTCTTTACTGAACCCAGTTTCCTTTCCTTTTTGTTTTCAAGTGTCAGTGTCCTGACCTAGGTTGTCTTGGGTGTCAGGTCGAGCCAAGCCCAGAATATCTAAGGAGGTGAGGGCAGCCATAAGGAAGGTCCAGCAACATGATGTGCATAGTCACAAAGACCTGGTTATTGCTGAGAGCTTGTCGAATTACTTGCTAGGTCCTAAGCCCACAAGGGGGGCCCTAGCTGCTGAACGTGAGAGGAGTGAGTGCTTGGTCATTTGTAGAGCCCTTCAATGCCGCCCAACTAACACTTCTTTTGCTTACAGCTGGTGCGGTCATTGTCAACAGTCCGGCTCCTGTTGTTGCCCTTCAGACCGTTCCTCCCACTCAAGACCAGGCCACTGAGGAGATGAGCTTCAACGTCGCTTTTCTGGAGAAAAGGAAGGCTGGTGGGTTTAAGCTCGAGCTGAAGCTGTCGAAGAACGCCCAGACAGAACCGGCTAGGAAGGACGCGGCTTCGGCCAGAGCAAGTGAGTCGAAGACAACTGAAGCGCCTCGGGTTCAGCCACCTACACCACAGACCGAGAGGAAGTGCAGTTCGGTTGTTACAGTCAAGCAGCAAGCCAGGGCCGAAGCCACTCCTTCTTCCAGGAATGTTTTCGAAAGCCCGGAGGAGGCGTGGACGAGGGTGGGGTTGCCGTGAAGGACGCCGACCTGCAAAGGATCGACAAATATACCAACAACCATCTGGTGAAAGACATGAACCATGATCTCCTCAGGGTACGTGCTTACTACTCAGTCTTCTCTCTTTTTTGTTCTTTTGATTTGTTCTGACACATTACTTTTGCTAGTTTGTCGCTAGGAATGTCAAGATAGGCCATCGTCTAGCAGGCCTGGAGAGGGCATTCAACCACGAGAAGAGTACTTGCGCGGCCCTTTTAGCCGAGCTGAACGGGATGAATGAAGAGATCACGGTTGCCCGTGCCGTGAAGGACGAGATCGCCGTTGTTCGTGCAGAGAGGGACTCAACAGTGGCGGACCTAAAGAAGGCCCCAGACGAGTGCAAAAAACTTGACACCACTGCCATTAAGCTCATATTGGATCTCTAAGCTGAACAAGCTAAACGACACTAATTGGAGAAGGAGAAGGCAGTTTTTGGTGGGGAGCTCGTGAAGGCCAGGAGTAGAGCGGTGGAAGAGTTCAAGGAGGGGGATGACTTTCAGGCTCTGTTGGAGCCGACCTTCCTCCAGGGTTTCGAGCATGCCAGAGGTCAGGCTTCAAGGAAGTTCCCCGGTCTGGACTTCTCTATTCTTGAGCCTTCTGAAAAGGCTCCTCCAAGTGGTGAGGAGGTTGTGAAAGAAGCTCCTGCTCCTACTGTTAAGAAGGGTGATGAGCTTCAACCCGGTGCTCAGGAAGTGCCTCCTATTGAGGGGGCTCAACAAAAGGCTTCTGGGCCTCCTACTGAGGGGGTTTAGCAAAAGGCTTCTAGGCCTCCTACTGAGGGGGTTCAGCAGAAGAACGGAGGGGTGACTACGGAGCAGGCCCGGACTTGAGTAGTCTTTCCTTTTATAATAGTTTTTTTTTTAAATGGGCATTTCGCCTTTGTACCCCTCCTTTCATTAATGAAATGGACTTATCTACATATATTTTGTGTCTGCTATATTTTCTGAGTGTCTGACTGGAGTGACTTGTGAGTGCTGACGTAGTCCTAATCAGCAACATTATCCGAACTGACCCATCACTGTTGCTAATTCACTGCTTTGGCTCTGCTCGACACTTGACCGAGCAGATTCTATGTCATTGCCATTTAAGGCCATCTAGCTCTGCTCGGCACATGACCGAGCAGATTCTATGCCATTTATGTTTAAAGCCCTCTGGCTTTACTCAGCACTTGACTGAGTAGATTCAGTGCCATTGCCATTTAACGCCATTTGGCTCTGCACGGCACACAACCGAGCAGATTCTATGCCATTGCCGTTTAAGGCCCTCTGGCTGTGCTTGGCACATAACCGAGCTGATTTTATGCCATTGCCGTTTAAAGCCCTCTGTCTCTACTTGGCATTTGACCGAGCATATTCAGTGTTGTTTCCATACAAGTAGGCAGATTCTATGTCGATTTCATGTAAGAAGACAATTATCAAACAATCTTTTATTGATATTCTGGTGAATTATAAGTAGGAGCCTTTCAAGAGTAGTACTTTCTCAAATGTTCTGTGTGCCACGAATGCGGGAGCTCCTTGCCTTTTAAGTTCCTCAACCTGTACGTCCCCTTCCTAGTGTTGCAGATCACCTCATAAGGTCCCTCCCAATTGGGTTCAAGCTTGCCTTCTTTGGGATCTTTGGTGGACTGATTGACTCTCTTCAAGACAAGGTCCCCGGTCGCGAAGTCTTTTGGTCGAACTCTAGAGTTGTGGTACTGGCGCATCTTCTGTGGTAGGACGCCACTCTCATAGCTGTCTGTAGCCTCCTTTCCTCCAATAGATCCAGGTCCACATTTATAGCTTCGCCATTGGTCATGGGGTCGAACTGCACCGTTCTGAGGCTGGGGAGACCGACCTCTAGTGGGATGACGGCTTTGGCGCCGAAGGTAAGTGAGAACAGCGTCTGCCCCATAGACACTCTCTCTGTCGTTCTGTAGGCCCAAAAGATGTTAGGGAGCTCCTCCGCCCACAAGCCCTTGGCCTTATCCAACTTCGTCTTGAGGATTTTCAAGAGGGACTTGTTGGTAACTTTAACTTGGCCATTCGCCTGAAGGTGCTCTAGGGACGAAGCATGGTGGCTTATTTCCAGGTCAGTGCACAGTTGGTTGAACTGTTTGCCCTCGAATTGCTTCCCGTTGTCCGTGATGACGACCTTGGGGATTCCGAACTTGCACACAATGTTCTGCCATAAGAACTTCTTCATCTTTTCCTCGGTGATCGTCGGTAGGGCCTCCGCCTCCGCCCACTTCGTCTGTCCTTTGTCGAGCGGCAATGGTCCCACAATATTGATCCCTCACTGGGCAAAAGGCCAAGGAGTCTGAATCGGGGTCAACTCTTGAGAGGGCAGTCTTGGGATGTTGGCTAACCGTTGGCACTTGTCACACTTCTTGACGAATTCCTGGGCATTTCTCTCCATGGTGGGCCAATAATAGGCCGTTCGTAGTATTTTTCTGGCAAGGGACCGACCACCAAAGTGGTTCCCACACACCCCTTCGTGGACCTCCCGCATTATGTAGTCTGCCTCTTCCTCATTGGCATAACGAAGCAGCAGCATGGTGTGCCCCCTTTTGTAGAGTACTCCGTCCTGTATGAGGTACCTGCTCGAACGGTACTGGATTCACTTCGCCTCATTTCAGTCTTCTGGCAGGGTTCCACTCTACAAGTAATTCCTGATCTGGCTCATCCATGAGGATTCGGGCACAATCTGATCGACTTCCGGGTTCTGGATGCTCGGTGAATCAAGAATCTCAATCGGGACGTTCGGGTCTGGCTCATCTGACAAGGCGATCCTGGCTAGCCGGTCTACCTCTTCGCTCTGCAATCTTGGTACACACTCCAGTATCTTAGTGAATTTTCTAGCCAGGCTCTTCGCTACTTGGCAATACTGCTTCATGTTGTCCTTTCTGGCCTCGTACTCTCTCTAGACTTGCTACACCACCAATTGAAAGTCGCTTCGCACCACTATCTGTTCGGCCCCCATTCCCCGAGCCATCCTAAGATCGGCAATGAGTGCTTCGTATTCTACAACGTTGTTGGTGGCAGGAAACTTGAAGCGTAGAGCATATTCCATCTTGTAGCCATCGTGGGTGATGAGGACCATGCCGGCACCACCAGAATTGTGAGTGGAAGAACCGTCGACATTCAGGACCCAGTTGCTGTCGAGTAGGTTGGTTTCAGGGGTGGCAGGGGCCGCGTTAGTGAATTCTGCGATGAAATCTGCAGCCGCCTGCCCTTTGATTGCCAGTCGGGGTCGGTAGTGGATGTCGAACTAATTGAGCTCAATGGACCATTTCACTAGGTGTCCTGACGTTTCGGGCTTGTGTAGGATGTTCTTCAAGGGCTGATCAGTGAGTACCACAATCGTGTGGGATTGAAAGTAGGGCCTCAGGCGTCAAGCTGCAGTCACTAGCGCGAGGGCCATGAGTTCCATCTTCGGGTACCGCTCTTCTGCTCCACGCAAAGCTCAACTGGTGTAGTATACTGGCTTTTGGATCCCCCCTTCTTCTCAAACAAGAGCTGAGCTCACTGCTGTCGCCGACATTGCCAAATAGATAAACAATTCCTCCCCCGGGACAGTTCGGCTGAGCAGCGGGACTGAACTGAGATATTGTTTGAGTTGACCAAAGGCTGCTTCACACTCTTCGTTTCACTCGAACGCCTTGCGTAGGATTTTAAAGAACGAGAGACACTTGTCAGTGGATCGGGAGATGAATCTGTTCAGGGCTGCAACACGTCTTGCCAGGTGCTGAACATCTTTTATCGTCCGGGGTGCTTACATGTCGATGATGGCCTGAATCTTCTCGAGGTTCGCCTCAATCCCCCTTTGTGAGACCATAAAGCCTAAGAACTTTCCCGAGGCAACGCCGAAGGCACATTTGGCAGGATTGAGCTTCATCCGGTACTTGCAGAGTGTTTGGAATGTCTCTTCAAGATCCTGCAGGTGGTTCGTGGTTTCCTTGCTTTTCACCAACATATTGTCCACGTAAACCTTCACATTACGTCCGATCTGTGATTTGAACATGAGGTTGACCAACCGTTGGTATTTTGCCCCTACATTCTTTAATCCGAACGGCATAACATTGTAGCAATAGAGCCCCCGGTCTGTGATGAAGGCTACATGCTCCTGGTCGCGCTCTGCCATCCGGATCTGGTTGTATCCTGAAAAAGCATCCATAAAAGTTAGCATTTCATACCCCGTAGTGTTGGCCCAAGAAGGCAACCCAAGAGGGGGGTGAATTGGGTTTTATCAAATTTATATCAGAAATTGCAACTAAAAATTGTTTATGTATTTTAACAACAATTAATCAAAATATATATATCAAGCAAGTGGAGTATTCATCAATATATATATTTATGCAAATATGTATAGTGAGCAAATAAGCAAAACAGAGGCAGAAGAGAAGTGCACCAGATTTATAGAGGTTCGGCCAACCTTGCCTACGTCCTCTCTTCTTCGATCCTTTCAAAGGAATTCCACTATGTAATACTCCTTACACAGCTGCTGGTTGTGCCACGAGTGCCTAGCTCACTCTTACAAAAGCTTCTTCCCAAGCTTTCAAAACCCAAGAGATTTTGTCCAAGCTTCTCTCAAACTTACAAGTGTTTTTCTCAAGAACACTAAAACTTACAAGGTTACAAACCCACCCAACTGAGAATGAATGAAGATTATACAAAGAGTGACTCTCCTAGTGAGTATGCAAATGAATACAACTCAATGGATAACTTTAAACACTCAGCAAAAATATGTGGCAGTGAGGTACAGGTGATTTTCAGCTTCAAGCACTTGATATGAATGGTATGATTGCTCTTCTCTTTTTCTTTGAAGCTGTATGTATCTCATATATATAGGTATGGATCGATTCTAGCCGTTGGAGAAGTATGGGAGAAGATTTGGTTGCAGTTTTGCCCATACCGTCTGTCAGAAAACTAGCCGTTACGGTCTAGGGGTCGACTCTTTTCACAATGAGTCGACTTTTTTTGCATTTCAGCAGATTTTTCAAGTCACTGTCCAAATGAGTCGACTCTTTTGTCACAGGAGTCGACTCTTTTAAGCTGTCTGCAGAACTTTTGTTCTCTGTTGCAATGAGTCGACTCTTTTTGGCCAGGAGTCGACTCTTTTGAGTCTCCAGCACAAATCCAAGGCTTTGTTCGAATGAGTCGACTCTTTTTGCTTGAGGGGTCGACTCTTTTTACCAAAACCCATATTTTTGCAACTTTTCTTCATTCTTTTTCAAAGCTTCCAATCTCTTCAAGGATCATCTAAATAGGCTTTTTAAAGCTTGCAAACACTTCTTCAAGATTAGATGACTCCAAGAACATCTTCAATCCATTCAAGGTGAATTTTCTTCATTTTCATCACTTGTAGAGCTCTTCCATCATTATAGCTTCATCCATTGATTCAAGTCTTCTTCAAGATCTTCAAGAGAGCTTCCATGACTTAGAATCTTCATTTCTTCAATCAATATGGCTTGTCCATGGACTTCAACAACTCTTCCAAGAAAGCTTTCCAAGTCTTGTGATTCCTTCCATGTCTTCAAGATATCTTTAAATCTATCAAGAAAGCTTTTATGTTTTTGAGTTGGTCTCTTCTTTTTCCATTGTTGCAAGATATCTTCAAGTCCTCAAAGTCTTCAATCTTTTAAATCAAGACTTTGATCATTTTCATTCTTCTTCTTTGATATCCATCATCTTTATTCTCTTACAAAATCACCATTGTTGAATATGCTATTCTTTTATGCTTATCAATCTTCAATCTAGAATTTTCATCAACTTGAGATTTCTTTTTCTTCTTATAATATCAGCTTTGTAGAATACATCACTTTATCATGCTTTTCATTCTTTATTCAAATCTTTGCATCATAAATCCTCTATTATGATAAGCTTCAAGTCAAGATCTAATTAATAATTCATCTGCACACTAAGTAGAATTATTAGATCATTTAACCATGTTTTGTTATCATCAAAATCAAGGCATTGACTCAACACGTAGTAGAGTCGACGAGGAGGTCCATGGTTGGTAGTGGGAAACTGTCCTGAGGGCACGCTTTGTTAAGGTCGATGAAGTCAACGCACATTCGCCACTTTCCATTGGACTTCTTTACCATGACAACGTTGGAGAGCCAAGTGGGGTACTACACTTCCCTTATGAACTTTGCCTGTACCAGCTTCTCCGCTTCCTCAGCAACCACATCATTCCTGTCCGGCGTAAAGTTCCTTCGCTTCTGCTTGACCAACCTGGCCTCAGGGTCAATGTTCAAGTAGTGAGCTGCTACTCGTGTGTCAATGCCAGGCATATCCTCGTGAGACCAGGCGAACACGTCAGCGTTGTCCTTTAGGAACTTCCTCAGCTGTTGCTTTAGCTTTTCAGGAGGGGCAGCCCCTATCTTCACTGTTCTGTTCTGCTCGGGCATATCGACTAAGACATCTTCCAGTTCTTCAGCCGGCTCACCCCTCTTGACTTCCTCCTCATCCCTTGGCTCGAGTTCTTCAATGACCAAGGTTTCCTTGCTGGGTTCCCCCTTGAGGGAGGCCATGTAGCACTCCCGTGCTTCCTTCTGGTAGCCCCTTACGCACCCGACCCCAAAGTCAGTCGGGAATTTGATCCGAAGATGGTACGTGGAAGCGACTGCTTTAAACTGGTTCAGAGCAGTTCGGCCAATGATGGCATTGTATGCAGATGGGCAATCCACAACTAGAAAGTGCACCATTTTCGTTGTCCGGTGCGATTCCTCTCCAAGGGTGACCGGTAAGGCGATGGATCTGAGAAGGATCACCTGGTCTCCGAAGAAACTGACCAGGGGACACCTTATTGGCTTCAGCTTCTCCAGCCCAATCTGCATTTTTTCGAAGGCCCCCCAGAACAGGATGTCAGCCGAGCTCTCGTTGTCGACCAAGATTCTCCAAGTTTTGAAGTTGGTGATCACCGTGGAGACGACCAGGGGGTCATCGTGTGGTTGGTGTAGCTCGGCTGCTTCGTCCTCCGTGAAGGTGATCCCGGGGCCCTTGGTTGTTGTCCTCTTGCTGGTCGCCCCGACCAGTATTACTTCCGCTTTGGTCTGGATGTCTCGAACATGTTTCGTCCTTGACCAAGAGGACTCTCCTACTCCAGCGAATCCTCCCATGATGACCCTGATCTCCCCAATGGGCTGGGTGGTTGTTTCTGTCCTTGCTGGGCTGCATTGTTCCCCCTGTGTTCGGTCTTGGCCGGCAATATAGCGGCTGAGTCTTCCCCGTTTGATCAGACCCTCGATCTATTGTTTTAGATCAATACAGTCCTTTGTGTCATGGCTATGGTCGTGGTGGAACTGACAATATCTCCTTCTGTTCCTCATGCTTGAGGGCGTCTTCAGAGGCTTGGGCCATTTCAGGTCCGGGTCATCTCTGATCTCCATTAGGACATCCTTCAACTTCGTTGTGAGTGAGGTGAACATCTGATCCAGACCGCAGTAGTGCTTGCGTCTCTCTTCTCCTCGACTCCTCGCCCGGTTGCCACTTCTGCTCGCGTTCGTCTCTCTCTCATCGTTTGAGGTTCCGCTCGGTCTCTTCCTCTCCTTGAGCGAGCCACCCCCTTCGTCATTATCTCGCTTGGCGCTCATGGCATCTTCTGCATTCATGTGCTTCTGAGCACGAAGCATCAATTCAGCTATATCTTGGGGTGGCCTCTTCGATAAGGAGAAGAGGAGCTTCCCACTTTTAAGGCTGCTCATGAATGCTGTGACGGCCACCTTGTTGTCCACGTCGTCCACAGCCAGAGTCTCGTGGTTGAACCTCCCCACAAACTCCCGCAATTTTTCCTCCTTCTTCTGCCTCACAGTCAATAGATAGGTCGCAGGTCTCCTCTGCCTCTAGGCCCCAATGTAATGGCTTACAAAGAGCTTACTGAGTTCTTTGAAAGTGGATATGGTCACAAGTTTGATTTTGTTGAACCAGGTTCGCGCAGAACCCTTCAACGTGACGGGGAATGCTCTGCACATGATCTTGTCCGGCACTGCTTGCAGATGCATGAGCGCCCTGAATGTTTCCAAGTGGTCCACCGGGTCTTTGGATCCATCAAGCGCGTCTAGAGTCGGCATTTTGAACTTCGGGGGGAGTGGGTAGTCCATCACCTTCTGTGTGAACGGCAAGGCCGTTCTGCCAATGAGGGCATCTACGGTGTTCGAAGCCTTGGCCTCCACAACGGCCAAGACTCTTGCCATCTGAGCTTGCATGACCCTCAGTTGTTCGTCCCAAGCATGGGAGCTCTCCGGTTTGTCGCCTACCATCTCCGTCCTCGATGGGATGGCGTGGCTCGTTTTTGCTTCTTCAATGTGGGGCTCACAGTGGAGGAAAGGGTCCTCAACCCGTCCCCCATTATCCTTGTCGACCTCTTGCTCCTCGTGTTCCTCTGCCGGGAGGTTGGGCCCGGTGGAATCTTTACCGGAGGAGCTGCGTTTCATTGGAGCAACTCCGGGTTTTGACGGACCAGCTACTGCATGCTGGCCATCATGTCAGCCACTATCTTCTCTAAGGCGACTATATTTTCTACACTGGAATCGGCCATTGAAGTTCCTTCAGGGAGGGTGCTAATCCCAGATCTAGTCTAGACCATGAAATGCCACGAGAGAAGTCGTTTCCCACAGACAGCGCCAGCTGATGATGCAGCAAACTCGTGGTGGCTTGCCCCTAGGTCTGGGAAAAACTTCCCTCCTGCCGGCTGGTGATCTCTTGCACTAAACCCACCGGTGTGGTGGAAGTCAAAGGCCATCCGATGTTCGAGTTAAATTCAAAGAGTTCCAAGATGTGGGAGAGGGAGAAAACTATATTAGGGTGTCTTCAAGAGTCGTGTGTGTGTACCTTGGAAGTGGCTGAACTTTTCCCCTTATATGCCTGCATGGGGGTGGTAGGTGGTCCCTCCACGTGGCGGCTTCTAGTTGAAGGGGCAGAGTGGTGTCAAGATACTCGAGTGGGTCATTCCTACACTCCAAGGTGGCGTGTGTTAGAACGGTGTCAGGGGAGTGGGGGATTGTTACGAGTACACGCCACACTCACACCCCCGATGCGTGCTAGGGTGGCCGATGTCAAAAGTGGGCCCTATTGACACGGTTAGGCACCGATCTGATCGGTGGATGGTTACGGGCGTCTTTTCAACTCGGGAGGGCGAGGACAAACATCCTGGTGACCTGGTCAGGCGGTGACCAGACGGTATGGGAGAGGCGTCAAATGCAAGTCAACCGATAATACAACCTCTGGTTTGGTCGGAAACCGTCAGCATCATAAAGTATGCTTAAAAATTTTAAAAAAATAAAGAACTTCAACAATCACAATTATTTAATCGACTCTTCTCAATTTCTTTCACTACTACGGGAACTTGTATAGAACGGTTTGACTATTACTGTAATTGAACTTATTGGGGGATTTCCATACAACTTATTAGATGAAATCATACAACTCAATTTAAGCAGAAAAAAATGATAAATCTATCATCACACCATAAATTCTGACTCAGTGCATGATTTATGCTGAAAAAAAGAGAAAAAAAACTTGATATGATCATAATATCTAATTGAGCCTTCTTAATTAGTTTTGTTAGTAGAAAAACTTGTAAGAAATGGTTCTACTACAATTACAAGTGAATTTATTGAGCGCTTTTCTTACTCACCTCCCAGTTGAGGCAAAACCCTTAGCTTATAAACTGTTTTATTCGAGTAGTTCATATAAAATTCCTATAAAATAGTCAAAAGCATAATAAAAATCTGCAAAGGGTCAAAAAATTAGGTTTTAATTAAAGTTAATAAAAATAAAAATACTAGTTAAATAAGACAAGCCTTTCTATTATAGAATATATGGAATACATAGTTCGCACTAGCGGTAGAAGATCAGGAGAGAGCTTCATAAAACATATGCAAATCAACACAAGTCATGTAGCCAGAAATCTGCAGGTTGAGAGAAATCAATTGGTCATGAACATCATAAGGTGCTGCTCTTCGCGAATCCTAGCATACCCCTGGTTGGGATGGGTAGGAATTCTTTTTCGAAGAAACAATACAATTAATACATTTATCTTCTTCTTCTCTATATTCTTCGAGATTTTACATCGATTAACAGCACTTTGCCTACTACGTTAGCAATAGATCTAAGGTAGTAGTCTTGAAAAAAACAGATCGGAAGAAGATTCGAAAACTCTTTACCCTAACAAAATTTTTTTTTGAGGATGGGAAACATATGCAGCGATAATAATGACGTCATATCCAACTGCTGTTTAGAGTCAGTGGAATAGAAGGAAAATAAAAAAAGAAAATAAAAAGAGAAATAGTATGAAAAATGTATTTTTCTTTACCTATTTGATTTTATGAAAAAAATAAAATCAAAGTGAAAAGAAAATACTTGTTTAGAATTTACAAGAAGATGAAAAAAGAGAGAGAGAGAGACTATTTTCTTTCTTTTTTTTCTTTCCTCCCTTGCCTAGATAAAATTGAACAAAGAGAATAATTATTTTTCTTTCCTCATTTTTCCTAGGCAGAATCAAACCTGAAAAAGTTGTCAGAAACTGGTTTTGGAATGCTTCAACATGTGAGCGCGCTAGAAGGTCACATTTTATACTCTCTGCATGTGTTTCTGCTTCTTCTGCGTTGTGAAAATATGAGAAAGATACAATTCCATCTCCGGAAATTTCTGAAACTCATTTCTTATCGTCCATCTTCTCTTCTCCACCTCGAGAGGACGATCTCTTCCTTATCGTCTCCCCAAATCCAATTCAGTCATAAACCTCCGACTGAAAAAACTTTCTTTAACTCAAATAACAAGGACGGTCTCGTAAACCACTTATACAGAGGCAAGAAGTTTGAAGAAGCAATTAACATTCTTTGCGAACAAAAGCGTTTGACAGAAGCAATCGAAATACTAGACCATGTGGATTGTTCTTCCGCGGCAATATACTCAACCCTCCTACAACTCTGCCTACAACAACGAGCTCTTAAAGAGGGCAAAAGGGTTCATGACCACATTAAATTGTCGGGTTTTGTACCGGGAATTTTTATTTCCAATCGCCTTCTTGGTATGTACTGCAAATGCGAGAGCCTTGTGGATGCGCAGAACTTGTTTGAGGAAATGGCTGAAAGGGACTTGTGTGCTTGGAATATTATGATAGCTGGGTATGCGAAAGTGGGACAACTTAAAGAAGCTAGGGACTTGTTTGATTCAATGTCTGAAAGGGATAATTTTTCTTGGACTGCAATGATTTCAGGTTATGTTCGGCATGGCCAGCCGAAGGATGCATTACAGTTGTACAGAGTAATGCAAAGACATGAGAATTTTAAGTGCAACAAGTTTACAGTTTCTAGTGCTCTTGCTGCGTCTGCTGCCATTCAGTCTTTGCATCTCGGGAAGGAGATTCATGGTCGTATTATGCGAACAGGGTTGGATTCAGATGCTGTGGTGTGGAGCTCCCTTTGTGATATGTATGGGAAATGTGGAAGTATAGATGAAGCGCGGCATATCTTTGATAAGACATTGGATCGGGATGTTGTTTCGTGGACAGCTATGATTGATAAATATTTTGAGGATGGAAAGAGGGAGGAGGGATTTGCATTGTTGTCAGAGTTGTTGAAGTCAGGCATCAGGCCTAATGAGTTCACATTTTCTGGGGTTTTAAATGCTTGTGCAGATCAAACTGCAGAGGACCTTGGTAAGCAGGTTCATGGCTACATGATACGAATTGGGTTTGACCCTTTTTCATTTGCAGCAAGTGGTCTTGTTCATATGTACTCAAAGTGTGGGAGCATTGACAATGCAAAAAAGGTCTTCAATGGGATACCTCAGCCAGATTTAGTTTCATGGACTTCCCTGATCAATGGATATGCTCAAAATGGTCAACCTTATGAGGCTCTTCAGTTATTTGAGTTGCTACTCAAATCGGGTACTGAGCCTGATCACATCACATTTGTTGGGGTTCTTTCAGCTTGCACTCATGCTGGATTAGTTGATAGAGGGCTTGAATATTTCCATTCAATAAAAAGAAAGCATGGGTTAACACATACCGCAGATCATTATGCCTGTGTGATTGATCTTTTGAGCCGATCTGGCAGATTTATAGAAGCTGAGGACATGATTAATCAAATGCCTATGAAGCCTGATAAATTTTTGTGGGCTTCCTTACTTGGTGGTTGTAGAATTCATGGAAATCTTAAACTGGCTAAACAAGCTGCAGAAGCATTATTTGAAATAGAGCCCGAGAATGCGGCTACTTATGTTACCCTATCCAACATCTATGCCACTGCAGGTAAATGGAGCGAAGTGGCGAAAATCAGAAAATTTATGGATGACAGAGAGGTGGTAAAAAAGCCAGGTTTAAGTTGGACTGAAATCAAGAGAAAGGTCCATGTGTTCTTAGTGGGAGACTCATCCCACCCAAAATCGAAGGAAATACATGACTTTTTGGGTGAGCTTTCAAAAAGGATGAAGGAAGAAGGGTTTGTTCCTCACACAAATTATGTGCTGCATGATGTGGAAGAGGAGCAAAAGGAGCAAAACCTCTCCTATCACAGTGAGAAGCTTGCAGTTGCATTTGGAATTATTGCTACTCCACCAGGGACGCCAATAAAGGTTTTTAAGAATTTAAGAACTTGTGTTGACTGCCATACGGCCATCAAATTTATGTCCAAGATTGTTGAGAGGAAAATAATTGTAAGGGATTCAAATCGGTTCCATTGTTTTGAAGATGGGAGCTGTTTGTGTAAAGACTACTGGTGATTAAGTCTAGTGGCCTCTTAATAATTTTTTAAGCAAGTTCAGTACGACTTGGGAAGGGAAAGCAGGATATGTCATCCACACTGTTTTCCTACAATTTTATTATCTGAAATGGAAGGGTTCCCCAGTCTCTTCGACTTCATCCTGGAACTGTAATGGAAACTGTGGACTAGGTTTAATTACAAAGAATGATGTCTTTGTTTAAACATCGAAGTTCATTATAGCATTGAAAATCTGTTCGAGGAAAGAGGAAGTAGCACATAGATGGAGTTGAGAAGCTGTGAAGAATAGTATTTCTGAAATTATCAAATGTACGAATCTTCTATAAGGCAAATTCACAACTGTATGGTGGATAATTTAGTTGCTTATGGTGCAAAGTGCTATTTATGGTTGTAAATCATTAGTACTTTCGGACCAACATGTCAGGGTACATGAAAAAATATGATTGTGTGCTTGAATCAGGGTTGAGTATGAATGATCAGTAATCTAGTCTAAAAGCTGAAACCTTCAATGCTGTTGTGGTTTTTGGAGTCTCCTAAACCTTGATGTGATTTTCTTTCAAGTGTGTAGATAACCACTCCCATTGTATTCTGAAGAGGCTTGTTGATCTGAATGCTCTCTTAAATTTGTCTGAAGTTCAGCCTAGAGAAATAAATGGACAAAAGGAAACTATAACAGCACTTCCATTGGCTGTGTGAATTTTATTAGCTCTTTGTCAACTTTTTGTTGCCTTTTTCAATTTGATATCATGAAAGAATGTCGACAGGCATTGTTCCAGTGTACTGATCCAGATAAAGAGTACAGTAGCAAGGTAGGCAGCATCTAACAATGCTTCTTTCAGAACTTTGAAAGACCTTCAGAAGAAAAACAAAAATAGTGAGAGTTGAACCTGACGTGAATCGAACACGCAACCTTCTGATCTGGAGTCAGACGCGCTACCATTGCGCCACAGATCCACATTGGTGGTTTATCTTGCCTAATCTTTAATGACACGGCGATCACAGAAAATTCCTGCTGCAGAAACCACCCACGGTAACCATAAAGAAATAATATATACAAGTTCACTTTTCTTTAGCTGGATAAATTTAAGATCCAAAAATAATACGAGTGTGTTGGCATGCATCCTTTAATAATCGTGTAGCACGTTAAATTGCCATGATTTTTGTTATTGCACAATAAACTCTAACAAACTTTGTAAGGTAGAGAGCATTGATCCCACTCTACAGATTTCTCCTTCAGACTTTCTTTCACACCCTCCACAAAATCTCCTGCTTTTGTACTCTCCCAACCAGCTGGTTCAGTCAACAACATTAATTGTGAGGTTGAAAACAACATAAATTAGAGTGAAAAAGTACATGACAGTGTATTACTTGACAGCAAAGCAAAACTAAACCGATAGATATAGACAAAACATGCATTATTATTGTTACTTCCCTTTTACTCAATGTTCCTTCAGCCCAAATGGAACCCTAAAAGACCAGACGTCATAATCAACCAAGATACTAAACGGTTATTCTCATAAAAAAATTTAATTAAAATAATGTGATGGTGATAATTTTATAATTAAAAATTATTATATTTGATGTATTATGTAAAAAAAAAAAAAATTTCATCCAAGCATAATATTTTGTATAAAAATTATGTACGCATTTTCAATTTATATAACATTACCCAGCAAGTTATCAGTTTGGCTTTCCCATCAATTGCATTGAGGAGATGATGGTGGAGTGGAATTTCTCAACCAAAGTGATGTAGCATGAGCAGGAGACATCACAATGGCATGCACTAGCAGCACAATCAATGCAAACATGCATGTTAAAAGCTTTCTTGTTCTTTTCTTCCCTTCCCATTTTGCAACTTTTCAAAGTCGCTGAACTGTGCTTCACGCGGATGAAGTAATACGCTTGTGTTACCCCTTTCAGAGGTGGTTATAGGGCCAAGAGCTTGATGGAATTTTTTTCAGGCCCTATTAGTTAAATAAAAGAGCTTGAGAATTATTCTTGAAATTTGGTTGAAATATATATAAAATAATATATTTTAATATTTTAATATTATATATATAATTAAATTTTATGTTATTTAATATTTTTTATAAAAAAATTATATATTAAACAAATTTTATGTTAATTGGACGGGCTTAAAAATATAAATATTTTAATTAAGCGGGCTTGAAATTTAATTTTGAATTTGATAAAAAAATTTTTGTGTAGACTAGGCTGACCCGGCTTGGTGCACTTAATTTCCACCCCTAACCCGTTCACAACCAATCTCACATGAATATTATTATTTATTTATTTATTTTTGTAAATGGCAAAACACCCACCTCACATGAATGCCATCATTATTATAGAGAATTTCTCTCTCTCTCTCTCTCGCTCCCTCTCTCCTTTTGTCGCCATAAGTTCAGCATGTTCTTCTCTGCAAATTTCATGCACTGCACTGCAGATGTATCAGGCCCACATTCTTACTGGTAATGATCTAAACAAATTAAACATTCATAATGGGAGACTGATCAAAATATGAAATCCCCCCACCAAAGGATACACCCACCGGATTTTTCTTTTTCTTGTTCCTCTATCTTGCTCTCCCTCTTTTGTTGCGCTGAATGCGGTTAAATTTGTCAGGGACACATCAATAAATACGTGGAAAAGAGAAGAAAATTAAGAAAGAAAATAATGTAGAGAAAAGAAAAAGGAAGAAAGAATTGCAATTACAACTTGCCATATCAAAAGGTTTTCAAATATTCTCACGGATTACTGTACTGAATGCTGCATTCAACTCCAACACACAGATTAACCGTACCCAAACATCATAGACCTAATTCAGACCAACTAAAATACGAAATTTTTACGTAAAAAAAAAAAAACAAAGAAATAGAAAGGAAACCCAAAATTAAAAAAAAAAAAAAAGAAGAAGATGTGGGAAGGGTAAAAAAAAAAAATGATTAGAGCAAGCAATGGCGAGATTTCAGGGTGCACCGGTCAACTTCCAACTTAAAGTTTTCACCTTTATTCTTTATTATTATTTTTGCAAAAAAGACTAGGAATGAATCATTGTATGTTTTACATTTGGAGCAAT